>JACGCN010000001.1:3600000-4200000 GCA_014905825.1 Lyophyllum atratum | reverse complement strand
ATTGGACAAACCCTCGCAGTAGATAGAATTCTGAACCAATCAGTATCTGCACCTGATCTGCACGCGCAAGCCTGTGGCCAGTCTCAAGAGGCGGCAGGCACTCAAAGCTGACTGGGAAACGATCGTGCAGAAGAAGATAATATACGTTATAATATGATACCGCCCAACACAACCGAGCTATCTAAGCCCCTCAAAAATAAGTTATACACACTACTATACACGGTAATTAGTGCAGCTAAAAATCATGCTTTGACCGGCGGGATCGTCAAGGCATGATTATCGATAGAGATACCTGCGAACGTTATGTTGTCAGACCCAACAAAAGTATAAATCCTTCAGAAAACGCACTCCGAGTGGCATTGGCGGTCTTGTAGATTCCGATAAGCCTATGGCTCAGTTCGAACATGTCGTTCCTGATGTACATATTAGTCTTCTCCTGCTCGAGCTTTTTAGAAAGGGACGTACCGAAGGGAGATGATGATGAACTGCGCATTTTTAGTCCGGTCCTTGATGTAATTAGCGACGATGGAGACGTTTCTGAAGTCAAGAGCTGCGTCGATCTCGTCCATGAAGTATAGAGGCGTGGGCTATGTTTCACAATGAGCATCATGGTCATATGGGATATTGAATTACTCTCACCTTGAAAACGTGCAGTGCGAAGACGAGGGCAAGAGAGCTTAACGTCTAGAATTGCACGATTTAGCAAAGGTCGAGTTGCATCTGTAGACAAACACACCTTTTCGCCTCCCGACAAGTTCGAGATGTTCTTCCAGCTCTTCTTGGGCGGCATGACACTGAAGATGATGCCCTCGGAGAAGGGATCCATGCTGTCCACCAGCTCAAGTTCGGCATTACCACCCAGCGTGATCATCTTTCAGCAGGATGTCAGAGCATTCATAATAACGATAGATCTGACAGCATACCTGATACATCTCTTTCAGCTTGAGGGAGATCAAGTTGAAGCCAGCCATGAACTCATCCAAGCGCTGCTTTCTCAGGCCATCATACTTCTGCTTCTGGGCGTCTCGCTGCGCGGTTACGTTGTCGAGATCTTTCGCGCGGTTCATGAACTCTTCTTCGCGCTTGCGGTATTCCTTGAGGACGTCCAGGTCGGGCTTCGAGTTCTTGAGGTTCTCTGTGGATTGAGTTGGTTAGATCAACATGAAGTACGGTTACTGATAGATTGGCCCACCGTCGAGCAATTCGATATCAGCCACCATTTCGCGTTTCTTGAACTTGGCTAACTCTTCAGGTCTGTACATGTGGAGTTCCTGCGATGCCGCCTTGTCCTTCGGTTTCGGCTTAGGCGGGCGAGATTCCTCCGGTTCAGCTTTGACTTCGCCATCCGCATCGACGTCGCCTTTGCCCTCGCCTTCAGGTTGCTCGACTGGTTTAGCCTCCCCAGATGTTTCGTCGTTCCCGTTCTCGTCCTCGTCGTCATCATCATCCTCGCTGTCAGGGACATTGGTTAAAAAGTAGTAGGCATGGATAGAAGTTTCGTACTCAATTTCCTCAAGCTGCAGTTTGTCGTGTTCACTGGTCCAGTGTTCGATCAGCTTCCCATTTTCAGCTGCCTCCTTCTGGGCATCGCTGAGCGCTTGTTTGATCTCCATCTAACGTCCATGGTAAGCGTTCAAGGAATCAGTAGCGAAGACGACATCACAAACCTCTTTCTGCCTGAACTCCTCAATCTCCTGATCCTTGGCGTCTAGCTCCACTTTGAGCTTCTGCAGGTTTTCCTTAGAGTTCTCCGCAGCTTCTTTGGCGTCTTCGACCTTGTTACGCAACTCGGTGACATAATCAGTGAGTTCGCCAAGGTGAGCGTCGAGCTCCTCAAGCTCCGTCTCTGCCTCCTCCAGCGCAGTGGTGTTGCTCTTGATTGCTGAGTCGAATTTAGTAGAGTCTTTCTCCGCCTTCGCCTTTGCGACCTCGGCCTTGGTAATCTCGTCATTCGCCAATTGAATGTGCAGCTTGATGCCGTCGACCGTGGATTTCTGCTTGAGCAGGCGAGAACCTCCGATATCGAGGATTTTCTTCTCGAGTGCTTTGATAGCATCCTCGATCGTGCCTGACTTGCTTTGCAGCTCGTCGAGTACCGTCTCTGCGGAAGTAATCTCGCTGTTGAGAGTTTGAATGCGAGTAAGGTCGCCCTTATTGGGCTTGTTCTGGGCACTGTCACCTTATCTCAGCAAACAGACAAGAGACGCAAAACACAAAGGACCTACTTGACTTCCTGCACCCGTTTCTCCGCATCAGAGATCCTACGCCTCGAGTTCTCGATGTCGAGCCCCGTCTTCTGGAACGCAATGTCAATCTGTGGACCCGAATGCCTCAGCCGATCCAGGTCCTCCTCGGCTGTCCTCAATTCCTGCAACGCCTGCTCCAGACGCTGCGCCGCGTCGTGGCTGTCCTGCTCATAAGTCCGAAGCACCTGCGGGTTCACAGCGTCCGAAGCCAGCTTCGAACTCATAGCACCACGCGCAGGCTGGCTCCCACCACCCGACATCGTACCCGACGTCTCAATCAGCTGTCCACTAAGGGTGACAACCTTCCACCGCCTCGCACCGAACGCGATACGGTTAGCCTGTTCCATGTTCTCGGCGACGAGCGTGTTCCCCACGGCCTTGAAGAATGCAGGCGCGAAGCGCTGGTCCTTGGGCTTGATGAGGTCGAAGAGCCGCGGGACGTTCTCGGGGGTGGCGATCTTAGCCATGCCGCTTGACTGGGTCAGCTTCTCGAGTACCATGAAAGAGGCGCGCCCGACGTTTTGGGCACGGAGGTACTCGATGCAGGCTTGGCCTTGGTCGACTTTGTCGACGACCATGTGGTGGAGGGCGGGGGCGGCGGTGGAGATCGCGATATCATACTTGTCTGGGATGGTGCCCAGGCTTCCGAGACGCCCCTGAATAGGCGGAGGTATAAGCGATGAGGACAAATGTGGCTGCTTGGTGACATACATGGAATCCAGCAATTCGACCAGTAGCCTGGAGACGAGTGAGCGAATCGAGCACCCTGCCCTGGGATCGATTATCAGCCTGCGACGCCTTCGCCTCGTCAACCTTCTGGCGTGAGGAGGAAGCTTTCCCTCTCCACTCTTGAACCTCGCGTTGACAATCCTGTCGACGAAATATCAACACAGAGTCGAACAATTTACATGCACAAGTGTATTACCTGTACTTTCCGCTCAGCGGCCTGCGTTTCTCGCTGCAAGTTGTCCTTCGTCTCTTTGAGCTTTTCGTGCTCCTTGACCTGTACAAGACATCAGGTTGAGTGAAGAACAAGTTGGGCAGCTATGGGACTTACCTTCACACCGTGGTCGCTGTTCAGGCCATTTAACGTGTCTTGGGCGTCTTTCCGCGTAGCTTCAAGCGCTTCAGCCTTCTTGACGAGTGCATCCCGCTCGCTCGAAGCAACGTCAATCTCTGCCTGTTTCGCATTGATCTTAGCCGTCCACGGCTGGAGCTCCTTCTGCTTGGCTTCAATCTGGTCATGGAACACCTGCGTCTTATCTGTGGTCCTCGTTGAGAAGGGAGGAGCCGATTCGTTGAAGATTAAGCTTACCCCTGAGGCTGTCCCGGATGCTTTCAAGCTCCTTCTCTTCGACTATCAAGTTGGCTTCATACCCCTCCGCCTTCGTCTTCTCCCGCTCAATCTTCTCCGTGTTTTCTTGAACGTCACGGATAGCTTTCGCTTTCGCATTGGTATCCTATGCAGAAAAGGTCGTCAAGCGAGGGTCTTTAGGCGTCCTGCTGCACTTACCTCTTGGAGAGATTTCTTCAGCTTCTTCGCCTTGCCCGCAGCATGCTTTCGGCGCTCCTGCAGACTAACCTCCTCCTTCTCATGTCTGGCAAGCTCCTTGAGTGCCTCAGTGGCGGCAGCTTTGACTTCCTGGAGCGAATGTAAGGACATAGCTCTGGGCACGAGGGACAGGAACGTACAGCATAAGTTGCTTCGCGATCTTGGTAATGAGCCCGGAGCTGTTCCAAGTGGAGGATATCGTCTTGATTACGGGCAGTTTCGTCTTCCAAATCTTTCGTCAATTTCGCCTGTAATACATGTTGAGGAACATATGAGTAGGACGATTTCGGGATGCCTCACGATCGTTTTCTCAAACTCAGACTCGTTATTGAAACACCTCCACAAGATCCACTGCCAGAGCCTTGACTGCGCCCGCACATGTTCGTTCTTGAGCCGAAGGTAGTCCTCCGCTTCCTTCTTCCGCTGCTCGAGCGCAGCCTTTTCCTTCTCGACGATACGCAGGCGGTTCAGCTTGACCATGCGATCCTCCTGCAGACGCTCCATCTCGACCAGGGCTTCGTCGATGGGCTCCTTGAACTTGGAGGTCCCGATGATGTCCTCGAGGTATTCGAGTAGGCCGTCGTCGTGTTCGGTCGCTGCTTTGGGCTTCATCTGTGCGATGGACTCGACTTCACCCTAGAAATTTGGAGACATTCGACTTTAGAGAAGGCGGGAGGGGGAGAGAACGTACTTGAAGGATAAGGAATCGGTTATGATCGAGATCTATGCCACGTCCTTTGAGTAGCGTTTGCACCTCCGTGTAGGTGCTCGATTTTCCATTGATGGTGTACCTGCTGGAGTTGTTTTTGAACGCCGTGCGAGTAACAATGAGCTGGGAACCGGGCACGACTTCGAAGTTATCCGGGCCAGGCTATACCACGTATTGGCTGAGTGAATAGGAGGCTTGAGAAATGGGAGATCTGCGTACCAGGTCAAGAATTTCGCGGAAATGAACCTCGACGCTGCACTCGCTAAGATCGGGGTACCTGGCAGAGTTGTGAATAAGCTCAGAAAGCTTCCCCTGTCGCATCTTCGAAGCGCGATATCCGAAGACAAAAAGAAGAGCATCGATGGTATTTGACTTTCCAGAGCCGTTAGGGCCCACAATGGACGAGAAGGACTAAAGAAAGAATAGATGAATGGATGAATAAGGAAGTCGACTTCGGATTCGCGTACTTTATGGAAAGGCCCGATCTCCTGTCGCCCAGCGTAGCTCTTGAAGTTGACCAAAGCCATTTTGTGTATGACTAACCGCGATTTCGGCCCAGCTGGCTCTTCGGGTACTGCTTGGGGCAGGCTCGAGGGAGTGGGCATCGGGATGGGGTCGAACAGCGACTGCTCTTCCTCCTCTTCTGGTACGTCCTCCTGCGCGTTGCTAGTGGTCGACGCACTTGGGCCATCTTTCGACTCCTCTTGTGCGCCTGCTGCTGGTTTCTGCTCGCCTTCAGAACCTTCATCGGAGTCGGGAATGGCGGCGGCTCGTGCTGGCTTTCGAGCTTTCGAGGCCTTAGAACCTGCTGCAGGTTTGGAGGCAGGCTTTGCCTTCCGTAGATTGACCTTGGGCTCGTCGTCCGACACGTGCATCGCGGCATCGCTCTCGTCCACCGAGGTCCGTCGAGTGGAGGTACTCGCATAGGATTTACTTGATTTACGGCCATTTGTGCGAGCCGGTTTCACGTCTTCCTCTGATGCGTTATCAAACCCCTCCTCTTCATCGTCCTCTATCGTGGTAGGAACAGCTGTAACCTTCGCTGATCGTCCAGATCGTGTCGAGCTAGAAGGCTTTCTCCCAGCTGAAGTTGGCTTTCCCATCTTAGCTGATGAAGTGGGTCGTCGTGGTTTCGGTTTCTCCTCCTCGAACTCGCTATCTTCCTGCACCTCGGGATCTAGTGATGGACGCGCCTTTTTGACTGGGGGTGCCGATTCCTCTTCCTCTTCGTCCTCCGTCTCAGGGACCTCAGGTAACGAGCCCCGCGATCGAGACGACGTACGTGCAGCAGTCGGAGCAACGCTTGATCGAGCCGAAGTGGATCTTCGCGCTCTGGACGGGGGTTTCGCGACTTCTTCCTGTTCCTCTGCTTCTGGGTCGGCTGTCTGGCCCCTCTTTCGCTTTGCTGGTAGTTGGGGCGCTGCGGTTGGTTCCACCGATGCTCTGGTCGAGCGCGATGAGCGTCGAGGGGGCATCGTAGAGAGTCTTGAGGTCTCCTTGGACGAGGTTGGTCTCAAGGACTTGAAACAACGGAACGCGTCCTGTCACATTGTCACGTTCAAAGCCACGTGATGATCTCGACAAGGCGCAGGCGGCAGGGCTGACCAGACTTGGACCAGACCTTGTCAACTGTCCATGTCAACCTTCCTATTCTGCTCCTAACTGGCATCCAGTTTATCGACCATCGTTCCCGCCAGTGCACGATACCTCAAGACTTTGCGATACCCCGCCTTCTCCAAATCCTCCTATAATATCTTGTGAATGCGTCAGGAGCGCAACCGTTCCCCGCCGAGGGACGTGACGCCTGCGGTTGGTCCTCCAAGTCAGCCTCTTCATGCGAACCTAACACATCGCTCAAGAGCGATTATGATGGTTACTTCCCCGAGCTCAATGACGATGACATCGACGCATGGGACGCTATCGGTAAAGTGATCCGCGTCCGAAGTTTATTCCATTTATTCACCCAAATTCAAATTCTTCCCTCGTACATATAACAGAATCCCTGCACAACTCCCCGACGAAAGAGTTTTCGTCATTATCAACTGGCCAAGGCTCTTTCTCGAGCCTCCAGTCCAACAAATCCACTTCGGGGCATCTCGTCTCGAGATTAGGGGGTGGAAACGCTGCCTCTTGTTAGTTCATACATCGTTAAGAGATTGGGACTCGCGTATTGACAGGGCATTAGACTCATCGGCTTCCCATCGGACATCCCCTTATCCTTCCACGCCATCCAGAAAGCACACTCCAGATACACCTCGCAGCCGTCGACTTAGTGCTATAAAACGGGGCTTTGATAGCTTGAGCTTCACCTGTGAGACTTTCCTTCATCATCCCATCTCTACTATAACGTCGTTCTAAATAGCCCCCGAGCCCCCAACTCCGAAAAGGCTTTTCCCACAGGAATCGGGCATTACATCGACAGCGAAGGTGAGCACTTTTTGTAGTAAGAGGTTTTCCAGTGATCATCATGCTCGTCTCTGGCAGGGTAAGAAGCCGCGTCGTTTAGTGATTATTGAGGATGATTCTGACGAAGACACACAAGAAGTCTCGAGTCGTATGTCTACTTCTTTGGATTTTGCTCTCGCATCGTCTGACGACGCTGTTTATCCCCTCCCAGTGCTTACAGACACGGATAACTCCTCGTCCGATGGGTGGGCAGGCCTGACACCCAACTCCGATCAAGGATCTCTCGGGGATCTCGGATCCAGTGGTTGGTCCCTCCCGTTGGGCAACTCCTTCAAGATATCTACTCCCGCCGGCAAGAAGCGTCTCGGGGATTCGCAGACTTCATCAGCGAGCTCGCCCTCCAAATATCGGAAGCTCGCCGACCGTGAAGCGAGGCCCATCCACAGGGATACGTCAACACGCCCCCAAGTCGTCGACGATATATTCGGCGGGCCTTCATCGTCGGCGTCCTCCGCACCAGCGCCTCGCAATAACGGGTGGAACCCACAAGCCCCATTCGGCGGATCTGCCCTCGAGGACTTCCTGTCGGGTCCCCTCGGCGTCGACTTAACACCCTCGATCATCGCCCACAACGCCGAAGTGCAATCTCTCCTTGACAAGGCGGATATCGCTTGGGGCGTCCAGTACGAAATCGCGCGAGGTATTTCCCGCGAATACTGGACTTGGGCCGATGTCAAGCCGAAAGTCGAGAAACTTCGGGGTTTAAACCAGGATGTTGCCTACAAGGTGTCCAGTATCATGCTCGATCAACCTCAGAAGCTATCTGACCTGGCCATCTGGTATGCCATGCCCACCTCGTTTTGGAGTGATTATGTTCTAAATCCGATCCAGGAAGGAGTTTGACCGCGAACAGGCTGCGATCATCGAGAACCAGGGCCGTGGATTAGGGCTTAGGGGCACCTGGTATGACGAGCCTGATTGGTATGGAGGGAAGATCCAGCAGCTCGCGCGGTTGGCCCCTCACAATGGATCTTATAAGGTCCATCTCGACCTGGTCGAGAAACGACGCTCCTATCGACTCGCCCGGTTCTTAGGGTCTCGTAGGATACTGCAGCTCCGCATTCCGGACGACATGGCGAAAAAGGAGAGTCCGGCCATCAAAGAGTTCCTGCTACAGAAGTTTATTCTATGTGGTCGGGTCTTTGTGCCGTTTTTCGCGAAGGAGGGTGGAGTGTATCTGGTGGAGACAGATGAGGATTTTGAGCGACGACCGAAGGTGTCGTTTGGGGACAATCATCGGATGTCCCTCAAGGCTATTGTCAATTGGCACAATGCACTTGAGCTGAATGTGAATCAGGTCTGACATATTTTTTGGCTTTTTTCGACGTAGAAGAATTCTGACCAGCTACGGTGTCTTCTTTTCCAGCCCATAAGTAAATGGGTGACTCGCTTTGCCCTCGCCTTCTCAGATTCGATACCTGCCCTCGAGTTTGCCGAGGATTGTATTCATGCTATCGATGATATCTGTCTGTCCCACTCACGATTTGTCTTCATACTTAACTGATCTTGTCCTGTCAGATGCACCATGGGACGGCCCCGGAAAAGCCCCGGCGGAGAAGATCCACACCGACGGGTGCGGGCTAATCAACGAAGCAGCACTCAAGATCATCGCTCGCGCTCTCGGGCTTTCCCACCGTCCCAGCGCCGTTCAAGGCCGCATCAAGGGCAGCAAAGGCCTATGGATTTTCCACCCCACCGACACGAGCGAGGAGCCCCGCATCTGGATCCGCCCCTCCCAATCAAAGATCGTGTACAGGTACCCCCTTGACCGTGCGCATTGCATCTTCGATCTGCTCTCCGTCTCCCGGTTCTCTCCTCCAATCAAGCTGTCCAAGCAGAGCATCATGAATTTGTCGGAGAACGGTGTGTCGGATGAGGTGCTGACGGGGATGATGGTGCAGGGCTTGATGGATGAAGTGACGCCGTTGATGAAGTGGCAGGGCCCGCAGGCGATGGAGTCGCTTTGGCAGGTCGTCAACCAGCTTGGGGGTGTGTCGAGGTCGAGGCTTTCGAGGCTTACGGCGGGGTTGAGCCGTGTCATGGGCCTGCAGCGCCGGGAGTGGGGTCATGAGGATATCGGCATGGAGACTGAGGATGACTCGTTGAATGCGCTGACGGATGAGCAGGACGCGGGTCCGTATACGGGTCGGAATGAGTTCAGTGGAGGTGGGTGTTGTTGTGTCTTTGGAAGGCATTCTCTGACGTGGTCGTATCAGCACCTCTTTCGATCCATGAGCTTGCCCTGGAGTTAATCCAGGCAGGCTTCCGCCCAGACAAGTTAGCGAACCTGAACGACAAGATCAGGCAAATTGTACAAAACACGATCAAATCTATAATCGAGAAATTCTCGATTCCACTGCCGGAGTCGTTGGGCGCTTTTGTCGTACCCGGTAAGTCCACGCAACTATTGTTGTTGACGTCTTGAGTGTGACGGAAGTAACCGTAGATCCACTCGGTATATTGGAGGAGGGGGAGGTTTACTTTCGCTCATCGCAGTCGCTTACGGATCCGCAGACGCAAACACTCTTCAATGTCGTGACTGGAGATGTTCTTGTACGTGACTTCATTTCAAATATTGGAATTGAGACTGATCATGAATTTCCAGCTTGGGAGGTATGTTCAGCGAGATCATTGGTTTCTAGATATGTCTCACAGAAGCATAGATATCCCGTTCGCCTTCCATCTGATGTTCAGAAGGTATATCGTTTGCTGAGCATGTCAGAGCATCAGCTGAAAGTTATTTTTTTGACATAGGTCAAGGCTGTTGACCGACCGGAATTTTTCAATTACCCGGACGTGCTTATTGTCTCTACCAAAGGGGACTGTAGTATGGCTAGTCTTCTGGCTGGAGGAGGTCAGTCAGATAGCACCGTTCGAAGATCGCGAACTTACTAAGATCCTTGCACTACACCAGACTGCGATGGAGGCGAGTTGAGATCCCCCTGCTAGACAAGCTCTATATAACTCCCTTCACAGATGACCTTTTCATTATTCGCGAAAAATCCATTGTCGACCCCTTCCAGAGTAAACCGCTGAGTTCTATGCCGCCTAACCTCCTCCAGGAATACTTTGAGGGCCATCCCGAACGGGTCAAGCAGTTCGCCGACCGTGTTGCCTCGATGTCACCTCACGAGGCGCAGAAGTCGTTCCAAGAGATTCTTCTCCTAAACCTCAGCGACTCCAAGGTCGGGCTTTATTCCAATTTCCAAGACTTCGCAGTCTGGAAGTATGGCTATACGAACAAAGAATCTATACGGCTGGCCTATATGTAAGGACATATCTTGATCACACGCAGTCTGGAACTAAATGTCTGTGCTAGGTTTAACATTCTGCTCGACTCCAGCAAGACAGGCTTGCGACTCAAGTCTGGCGTTTTCGAGAAAGATCAAAAACGTTTCGGTTCTTCGGTACCAGAAAAGCAGGAGAATCACTCGAGGCGCTTTATATTTCACACCCTTGCTGCTGCAGGAGAAGCTGCTGGCGAAGAGCTTCTTCGTGATTATGACGCGACAAGAAAAGAAGAAGTCAAGGACGCAGACCTCTCGCGACCTTATACCTCCGCTGCGGCCCGTGCGCTCAAATTTTTCGACGACAATGCTCTGACACCTGAACACCGACGATTGCTCACCAACGAATTGGAACTCATCAGAGCTCCGGTTAAGGAAGCAAGGATCTTGTATGGCAGGGCAATGCGTCGGTTTAGGGAAGCCAAGGAGAAAGCAGAATGGGAAACCCCAAGAAAGAAGTCGAAGAAGACACGTCAACGGGAGCCAGACCCATTTTTACAGGCTTCTCAAGTATTCGACAGGGAGGTCCAGGACGTCATGTTGCTCCAGAACGTCAGGGAGCTGAAGGCGTCCTATGCTTATGAACTGGACCCTGCTTTTGCATTTGCTGTCGCCTTCCGCGATTTGTGCGACCTCAAAGCCCGTGCTACCCCTGGGGGACATGCACCCACTATTCGTTCTTTCGACCAGGCGAAAACCATTCCGGCAACGTACGTGAAGGCCCTGGCGCGTCTTGTCGCAGACGGTCTGTAACACCGCTTCCCGATCTGTTTATCATTCTTCCTCGATATACCGCGCTTCTTGATTGTCTTTTCGTTCTTGGCCATGTGTCTCATCGTTGTTGTACTTTAATACAGATCCCCCGGCTCCTGTCGCTGCTACTATCTTTGCGATGACTGTTCTGACTTCCTGCTCTCATCAAGGACTTCAACCATGGACCTGATGGCACGCAGCGAGACGGAAGACACCAGCGAAAGGATACCAAGTCCCCGGGAAGCCAGATTCTCAGTCAAAGGCCAAGATATCAAGATCATTTCTCCTATGGCTGTTGACTGAAGATCCCGGCGTGAACCGACGTGTTTGAACTCCCTTCAAGTCGGACAAACTTCCAGCCGGTCCACAAGATATGACGAAGACGAGCAGTTTGGACGTCTCAGGAAGCGCCAAGACAAGCTAGCCATTCACCCTCAAGGCCTCAAGAATCAAGGCAACGTATTGATTGTAGGGGAAGACGTCAAGATCTTTTGTTTCGTGGCTGGTGACCTGCGAATCCTTGCGTGACCGGGCATGCTTTGAACCCAACCATACTCGCTTCGAGTCATCAAGATACCAACGCAGTTTGGGTCATGACATCGGAGAGAGCTGGGGCGCGGATTCGTTATATCTTCCACACAAGACAACATGAGACGAAGGCAAGAAAGCATCTAGACGAGACCAGGAGGATATCCAGGTGTTCAAGGAAACCGTTCCAAAGGATCCACGCAAAATGTCTGGGGCTTACATCGGAGCAATAGACCGACAGGACCTATAACGCGGAAATGAAGACCTTGACTGCAGGACGATACTAGTAATTTGCGTACGCATGAGGAAGCTGTCAGTTATCACTGGACGTCTGGTATCATCCGTCAAAAGCCGAGTAATCCGGAGGAACTATGCAATCCATGATTCTAACGAGGAATGTTGTTCTCTCCGCAATCGCTATAGCCTGAAGAGGACCAGCCGAAGGACGATGATGAACCATGGCATGGAACAGGCAGCTTACAGTCGAATATTCGACACTAGGAATCGAGTAGGAACTGGCGATCTGTACAGGCTTGTCCCGACCGAGCTTTTGGACAGCTTTGCGATAGGGCGTTGTGGATCTCTTACGCCTATTTTCAGGAGGGCTTAAGAAGCAGGCGGGACGAGAAAAATCCTCTGATTTCCCGGTTGCTAATTCCATTCTTAGAACATCTTTTCGCGACTGAACTCAATATCAGGAAGCCTCCATACGACTTCGTGGGACTCGGGAGCGAGGTGAGCTGTGGAATGATCTGATTTGCTCCCTAGGCCTTATCCTTCGATTCTCCCATCTGGGTAACACCTCGCATCGCATTCCTGTCTCGTTGTTGTCAGCATCGCCTGTGCAGAATGCTCAGTGAAAGTAGGAACAATGTTCCAGAGCGTTTGGGTTTCTCATCATTCTTATAGCATAGGCAAGGACGCCTTCCACGCTTTCATAAAGACTTCCGAGCATGCCGTCGGGGACGAAGGGGGATTGTTCATCGCGACAACTAAAATCACGGCAGACATACCCAGAGATGAAATTCTCGGAGCGATGCCTCGCCCACCAAGCAAATCACGAAAAACAGCAAAGACGTGGAGTACGCGGCACACCCAGTAATCATCATCTGGTCTTGTCGAGTTACGAAATGTCCAGGGAATGATCAGGCTTCGATATTCCAAGTAACTTTTGGACGGCGATGTAGAGGTGCGACAGACTCTGGGCTTACTTTTGGCCAGTAAGTCACAAGTACGTGGTGTACGGTAATGCTCGTCTGAGACACATCTTTTGCTGATGAGTCTCGACAAAAGCTGGCTTCCAAGTATCCGCACATACAGCTCCTGGGACCACCATGCATCCTGCAGTGGACGTAGATGTAACAACTGGCATAGTGAACATTGCAGCTCCTGCCATAGGGTGCTAAGCGCGTTTTACCCCAATGATCCTCTTGTTCCTAGTGCCCTCTGATTGTACAGACGGCAAATTCCACCCAGGTTATCAGGTCAAGTCTACCTCGGCCCATGGGTAGCGCTTGGCGGGCACTGAAGAAGTTTCTAGTAGAGCTGTAGAATCGATTTGTTGCAACAAGTCCGAGTCGATACCCTTGCCAGGACGGTCGTGGGGTGGCGGCCAACGGTCGGCTCCTATAACTTTTTTGTCTGAATGTGTGAAGGCGCAGGATATTTGCTCCAGGCAACGTCGTTCGAGACTTCGAGTCGCAAGAGAGTCCAAATCTAACCGACACAACTATAAAACTTAAAGTAACTGTTAGGCGCCCAGTGATCGTGACAATCGAAGTGATCGAGGTCGTGAGAAAAAGAAATTTCGTCAACCGGACTTGCAAGCCATCAGGCCACAGGACGGGTATTCCTTTAAACCTTGCTGAAGTCTCCCCAGACGGGGCACCCAAGGCCACCCACTTCCACCACAACTACCATGGTCGCCACCACGAATATTCGAGAGGAGGCACCTTCTTCACCAGACATCGACGGATTGTCGGTTGGTGCGGACACGCCGGCATCTGCAACTCAGTCAAGCGGGACGTCACCAACCGAAGAACTCGAGGAAGACGCGGCCTTGGCTAATCACAAGAAGAAGAAGAAGAAGAAGCCCAAGAAATCTGCGAAGGCGAAGGAGGCAGCTGCAACTGCGAAGGCGAAGTCTCAAGACTCGGATGGGCGGCCACCCGTTCTCTGTATTAGCCGAAATAAGCACTGGCGCTATATCAGCTCCTACCATGTTCGTGTGTACCCAGTGTCTGTGTGAATACACCAAGCCTGATCCTTTACTAGGGCCCTTGGCTCCAACTACCTATCGAGCTTCTTGAATCCTTGCTTGTCTTAAACCTCGACCCAGCCACCCTCTCTACTCCCGAAGCGCGTCTTCCGCCGCTTCCAGCGCCCTCACCTCCACTCAGCATTTTTGCTAGCAAGCAACGAGACCGCGGTTACCACAGCCTCGGCGACTTCTCCCCGCCCGAATCACCTAGAGGCACATTCTCATCATTGCCGCCTCAGCCTGCATTCCCCATGCCCAAACCTGGAAAAGCTACACCTCCACCTATCGACCCTGGTGTTTTCCGGTCCGTCACCTCTATCCGCCGGCTTATAGACGAGGCTGCTGAATTATCGGTCCGCGCCGCCTCAGGCTTATCCGCTACAGAACTGGGATCAATGAGGAATGGTGGCATGAATAACAGTCCTTGGGCAACGGCACAGTCTCTTGGTATCAACCCACTTGGGAATGGTGGAGGTGGAGGACGCAATGTAGCTATGTCTGCGATGCGGATACATCGGCTGAGAGCGTTGGCGGTGCAGAAACTCGCGCAGGCGTATAAAGCTGACGAAATTGCATCCAGCGTGATGGTTATGCAGGGTGGAAGCGTTTTTGACGATGTGGCAGAGCGTGTACTCAGACATGGTTAGTTCTCTGCTACCTCAACGCGTTCTTAACCTCAGAAACCCTCATGACAGACCCCGGCGACCTGGACGCCAAATATGTTCACTTCTTCCACGAGAAAATACCATCTAGGTAATATATGTCCCATTCCCGTTAGCATACTAAATTTGCTCATCGGAGACATGACTACTTCCAGACAGCTGGCCGAATCAACAAGCACCAAGATCTTAGACGAGCTCATAGCAGCCCAACCTCAACACCTCGAGTATTATCGCACGCGCGGCATAGTACACTGTTTCCGCGACGAGTACCCACAAGCCACCAAGGACTTCACCTACGCGCTCAAAGAGGCGCGGGCTGTGCGGAAAGCCAAGATGATGCATCGAAGCTTGAACGCGCCAGGCGAGGCGCGGATCACCAAAAATGGGAAGCGCAAGAAGGCGAGCGCCGGGTGCCACACGAATGGACAGGCGCCCCCGGATGGAACCAGCGCGATGGGGTCCGAGAATACGGTGGAGGGCCTAGACGGCGAGCTGCTTCTCCTCCACCCATCTGTGCTCCCTAGCGCCCCAGAGCCTATCGAACCCCAACTGCTGTTTCTGCGCGGGGCGGCGTACTTGCAGCAGGCGGTGTTCCTGATCGAGAGTGCTGTGCTGAATCTGGAAGGTGTGCGGAAGGTCCCCTCGGTAGATGGTGCAGAGCTGAGGTTATGTTACATCGAGAACGGGAAGTATGGGGGCGTGGAGATCGGGAACCCGGATGGACCGCTGGGGAAGAAGGGAGGTACGAAGGCGCTAGCGTATAGGGAGCTACTGGGCGCGGAGCCCTTCAGGGAGATGATTTCAGGGCTGCTGAGGAAGAGTCTTCGCGACCACGAGAAGTTTCTCTCCCACTTCGACTCGATAGAATCGTCAAACGCGTTGAGCGAAGGCGACATCGCAGCTCAGACCGAATACGCGTTCCTCCTCTCCGACTCGATGAAGCCGGGCACCCGCGGCATTCCACCACCGCCCCTCTCAGACATCCCCACGATGTTCACGACCTACCACCCGCTGCTCGTCGAGTCCCACTTCAGCGTGCTCATCTGCCAACTCATGCTCGCCGACTTCGTGAACATCCTCCCCACCTTCGCGCGCACCGCCGCCTTGGTCGACGGCCTGGAGGGCTACCCCGTGTTCCTCCCCCCGCGCTCAATGGGCCAAGCTGAGTTCATCGAAGTACTGGAGCGCCTCGCCGGTGGGTGGAGACACGGCGTCCACCCGCATTCGATGTCTGCGCAGCGGGGGAAGGCACGGCTCGCGATCGAGGGACCGCCGGTTCTATCGCAGGCTTTGATTCCCTTGGCCAGTACGTTCCCACCACCCTATGACCGCGGGTCCTCGTCCTCGTCCGCCTCTACGTCGCGCAAGAACAGCGGCTCGCAGGGCGAGGGCAGCTCGACGCCGCAGGTGGTGGAGGATGGACCGGCGCCCCACGCGAACGGCTTCCACTGGGACAAGCCCAACGGTGCGCATGTTCTGGACTGTGCGCGCGTTTTGCTGGCGCCCGTTGCGAAGCGGCAGAGGGAGAGGGCGGAGAAGGCGGCAGCGGAGAAGGCGAATGGGGCGGCGAAGAAGAAGAAGTCGACGACTATTAGTATCCCGTTGCATGGCCCGAGGGTGGAGATTGTTTTGGCTTGGCTGGGAGCGGTGCATTTACCTGAATTGGACGGGTTTCCGTAGTGGAGGTATGCACTTTGTTAGATATTCCTTAAATTCGAGCAGACAGGCGTTGTTGACGGTGATTTCGAGGACCAGGGAGTTTCAGGCATTACAACTTGATCTCCTGCACCTCAATCACTTTGCGTTGTTCGTGACGATATTGACTTCAGCACACGATATCATTTGGACATGAATTTCGTGAAGCTAGTACTGTATGTTACTGGCGATTCAATATCGCACAGCTGCTTGTTAGCTCTGACTGTGACACGCATACGTCAATACGTCAGGCGCCTCTGAGCACGACGTACATAAGACACAGATTTCCATCCTTTGTTTAAGGAAACAGTCAGACATCTATCGGCACCCGTTGCAAACATCCATAGGACTGGCGCCACATGATAGTCGAATCGGAATAATGGAATAACTGGGGCAAGCGTCAAGCCTCGTTTACCCGTTCAAGTAGGGTTGCATCACAACGCCGATATGTTGAGCAGCAGAACACTCACACACTCAACGGCAGTAATCGTCATACTAATACAGGGACACGCATTGAGGTGCCTTCATTCAATTCTCCATGGTATACACACTCGAACGGAAACATCGATACAGCCAAAGGCAGATACGACGATCAGGGAATCATTCATGCAGAAACTGATTTCTGGACGAGGCACTGATGAAAGAGTGAGCACGGTATGGGTGTGATAGAAAGAATGTGCACACCTCGAGTCCCTTGGGGTTAGCGCCTACCAGGTCATCGATCTTGTTGCCATCCTTGAAAAGCACGAATGTAGGCATCTGGATAAATAGGCTTCAGCTTCCGAGCCTCCGGGTCTGTTGGATCAGTACTCACCGCCCGGACGTGGACTTCCTGAGCGATATCGGGCTGGTCGTCTACATCGACTTTGTAGAATTCGACACCGGAGAAATCAGGGCTGTCAGACCACTTCTCGAAGACCGGCGAGATCGCTCTGCAAGGGCCACACCAATCCGCCCAGAAATCGATGAGGACGGGCTTTCCGCTGTTGATCTAAGCGAAATGAAAACAGGAATGGGCGTAAATAAACAGATCGAGGACGATCGGAGAACGAGGCAAGCGTACGATCGTCTTGAATTCTTCAAAGGACTTGATAGACTTGACACCCATGTTGATATATCTCGGTGGGGTGGGGGTTTGGGTTGAGATGTCGGAGGATCGCGAAGGGGGCTCCTTTATAGGTGCCCCGTTCACAGCTTGGTGATCGTGTCACGTGTACATGACGTGCTTTAGTTTAAACCTCCGTGACTTGGCAAGACAGATGCCAGATGGCACCACAGATGTGGATATCTGTGGATACATATCAAGCGCGTGGATGTTGTGAAAGCTGCATCGGGCTCGGAGGCGAGATGCGCTGTCAAACAGAAGCTTATATGCTCACGTGTAGTGATGCGTCAATGGAACTTGAATGTGGGGTCCGGCAGCCCTGCGAAAAAATGTGTGATAGATAAAGTGGTCCCGTCCAAATGGCTTTTCCACGCGGTTCAAACTCCGCGACTTTGGACGAGTAACATCCATCTGCTATTACCGTGCTCATAAGACTCCTGTAGGCCACCAATATAAGGTATATGCCTCTATCAGTGTATTAGCCTAAGCCTTGTGTGAAAAACTCCTTCTATCATGTCGCGTTTCTGCTCTGGGCGACAGCCAACACATTTATCATGGATAATCGACGTGCGCTTCCACAACGATCTGGGACTACAAATTCAGGCTGGAGTGACTATCTTGCAACCCTCTGAAGAGGTTTTGCCGTACAGAATCTCTCGGAATTTGTTTAATTTTCAGATGTGCTCATTTTGATGCCTCGCGCAGGCTGCACAAGATGAACAACAAATTTGATAAAAATTCTGCACGGAAGAACTTCTTGAAATTTACCTTGCGAACATTTTTTCTCATACAAACTAAGGTTTTCGTTCGCTGAATGAGGCTGCAGTAACGAGGACCATATTTTCCATACAGCGTCGGAGTTTTAATTGGCAGGGCGTTGCTGGACCCCATTGAATGTGAGACCCTGACGCGCACGCCGCAATAGCGCATCAAAGTAACTTTGAAACATACGTTCTCGATTTCTTCTATTATAGAATTCAACTTTCGCTACAAAGAAAGATGGTGTGGGACAGGGTAGGACAGACTCATAGGATAGATGATATCTGATAGTTGATTGAGCTCGTATATAATCACACAAAAGTTTGAAGAATGAGCGTTTTTCTTGCTTCTACGATGAGGGCCTAATAAGACTGTAAACATAGGTCGTGGACACCGTCACCAATTGTATACGCACCTCCAGGGCCGCAGGATTAGCTCCTACAACCTCAAGCTTCTTGTCGCCGTCTTTGAAGTAAATGAAGGTAGGCATCTGAATCATGCCGGACAGTCGGACCTCGAGCTTCCGAGTGCAAAGGTGCGATCACTCACAGCCCGGATCTTAGCTTCTAGCGCAACCTCCTGCTGCTCGTCTACATCAACTTTATAGAACCCTATTTCCTTGTTTTCTGGAAGATCAGATAACCTCTCGAATACCGGCGAGATCACTTTGCAGGGACCGCACCACGTCGCCCAGAAATCGACGACAATAGGCTTTTTGCCCTCGATCTGAGAAAAGAGAACAGTTGGAGTGAGACCTGTGAGATGGAGAGCAGATAAGGGGAGGCGCACGACGGTCATGAATTCTTTGTAGGATTTGATGGTTCGGACGGGCATGCTGTGGTTCGTTGTCTTTCAAGATGGGAGAGCAGAGTAGTATCTCAAAATTCTCTTGCGCAGACGTAGTGTATTCAAAGCCGTTTGCGAGTGGAAAGCCCTAGAAAAGGGTGCGTCACGCGTACATGACGTGCTATACAGGAGCCAGTTTGGGAATCGCTGCAATTTCGAGATACACAGCGTGGATGTACGTCTTGTTGGAGACCTGTTTCGTGATAGTCATGTTATGTGTTCGTTGAGAGCAGGAGTGGCCACAAGCGTCCAGCAGAACGTGAACAGAAGATCAAATGATCAGAACTTCTATAAAAAGATGCTTAGTCATCCGCCCCTGCCCATTTTCATCTTCAGTTTATTTTCATCTTGCAAAGTTGCGACCACCACATCCCGCTGCCCAATATGCATTTGATGTACACATTAGACCCGACTGGCAACAGAATATATACCCTCAAGGTATGAATTCACTCTAGCCCTCTCAAGAAGCCTACTTACTCACCCACCCCTTCAGAAAGCGACAGATACGGGGAAAATCACAAAATCCGCTCACCCTGGTACCGCTTGTCCTTTACCTGGTGTTCGAACACAATTGACGTTCTCTGCTTCTTCAGCTCGCTTCTCTCCCGATGACAAATTCTCCCGGCATCGTGTCACTATCAAGAAGCGATACAACGTCCTCTTGACCCAACTTCCTAGCAAACCCATGTAAAGTGGGGACCCACCGCAGCACACTCCGAAATGGAGCACTTATGGGGTTGTAGAGATTATCAGTGAACGACGAAAGGGACGGGATGGGGACATAGAGCATGGATCCCTCGTTCGTATTTAACCACGCTTCTCGCTTGTTTTTCTTGGTTGAAGGGGTCGAAGGTCTGCCGACGTCGAGCACTGCGCTATATGTAATTGCGTGGCATCAGTATCCATATCCTCCAATCTCTAGTACACCGTCGGATTTGATGTACCAGCTGGGTATTCACCTTTCAAAAATATGGAACGGCTACGTGCCGATATGGCCAGTTGCTTGCACCATTTTACTTGTGAGCCATGTCTGTGAATTATCAGCGCTGCATGGTCGATCCATACAGTTGCGACCTTGGTTTTCCTCTTCTCGGCGCCCAGTCTGAGTACGCTACTAGTACCCCGGTCCTCGGCCGGTGACCATGAAAAGTGCCATCATGTGATGCGGTGATAATCTTGAATCTTCTTAATGACCTAAAAATAACACAAGTAGGGCGCCGTTTCGCCGCAGAGCCCGCTACTTCCACTTTTCGGCCAAGGTCAACCACTCAAATGACTTGCATCACGCCGAACAGTAGAGTGCGGACCCTCACATGGTGTCCAAGGGGCGCAAGACCGCAACGACGAAAGGGGCCCTGACAGGCCCTGGGGTGGGACATCCGACATTGAAATAAAAACCCACGAGCAGGTGACCATGTGCGCGGTGGGCTTTAGTGGCCAAAGGGACGAGGTTTGCTAGAAACCCTTACGTAAAGTAGCGGGTAAGTTGTGTAAGAAGGCCGGAGCGAATGGCTTGATTCATCATATTCAGTTTGACGCGACTCCTTTGATCCTGCCACCCACGACCATGGCTGAGAAAACACACAAGGTCCTCACTTCCCCCGCCCCCGGTACCACAGTCCCCGTTCACCAGTACACGGAGGAGCAGAAGGAAAAAATACAAGCCCTCCGGGACGTGAGTCAATTACGCGTTTTCCCCGACACCGCTCATGTGTATTTCTGGTGCACCAGTACGCCGACACCCTCCTCCTCCCCTCGACCGACCCCTATCACCCATGGGAACTCCGGTGGCTCAACAAACCGGACACAATGGCGCGCTACAGCCGCGCGTCGAAGTGGAATCTCGCCGACGCCCAACGGCGCCTCAAAGCTACGGTTGAATGGCGGCGCGATTTCAAGCCGGACCTCATTCCCCCCGATGAAGTCCGCGTCGAGAGCGAGACGGGCAAGATGTACGTCGCGTTCCCGTCACCCCCCATCCCCAAATTCCGACTCCTGAGTCCTAACCTGCCGCGTGCCCACCCCGCAGCATCATCAACGGCTTCGACAAGGATGGGCGGCCGATAATCTACATGCGCCCAGGCCTCGAGAACACGGAGACGGGTCCCCGGCAGCTGCGCCATCTCGTGTGGTGCCTGTGCGTCTGACCGAGTTCTTCGAGTGTCATTGTGGATTGCTGACTTCGCCTGACGCGCCTTTAGAGAACGCGCGAAGGATCTGATGCCCCCGGGCCAAGAGTCGCTTGTCATCATCGTGGACTACAAGTCGACGACACTTCGGACGAACCCCTCGATCTCCGTCGCGCGGAAGGTTTGTGAGCTATTCGCAGCCATGGTCAAGTCTAATGAGTGGCGCTAGGTTCTTCAAATATTACAGCAACACTATGTCGAAACTCTGGGCCGCGCCCTGGTGGTCAACCTCCCTAGGCTACTCAGTTTCTTCTACAAGGGCATCTCGCCGTTCTTAGATCCCGTCACGCGCGACAAGGTCAGCTAAGTAAGCCACCACGACGCGCCCTCCAAACTTAATTGGTCCTCCTTACGTAGATGCGCTTCAATCCGGATCTCCTGGAGCTGATACCCGCGTCCCAGCTTGATGCTGATTTCGGCGGGGAGTACCATTACGAGTTCGAACCTAATAGCTATTGGAAGCAAATTGTTGAGTAAGTTTCATTTACGTCGTCGTCTTAGTCCGTGTCGCTCACGATCATGGAATGATTAGGGCGTGTGGCATTGCCCCCGATGGAACGCGCGTCCATGACATAGAAGATGAACAGAAGGAGTCGGCGGCTATCATGGAGGCGTTGGAGGAGGGTTCTTCTTCGTGAGTATTATTTAAAACGCGGAAGGTTGGCGTCGTAGTGACTAATTCACTCCACCCTCAGGGATGATAACCCCTCCCCGTCTACCACTGCGTCATCCAAAACCGCCGTAGAAGAGGAACTCGCGAAGGTTCTGGTATCTGAAAAGAACATGCGAGTCGTACCTGAGGAGCATGCCCTTCCACCTCTGTCTGGAACTACCATAGAAGAGGGACTCGCAAATGTTGCGTTTTCTGAGAAACCCACGGCAGTCGTACCCTCTGGGGAGCATGCGCTTGTACCTGTGGCTTGAATCTACTGTATCGGACTGTTAGAAGCCCTTGCATCTTTCTAATTTGTGTTTCCGCCGGTATTTTTAGGATCTCATTTATTATGGTCAGCGTACTTTACATACTTAGAAGCATCTATCATATTCCTATCTAGCATGGTCTCTGGATTTTGTGGCGCTCTGAAAAATCCTTCGAGGTCTGAAGTTTGTGGTCTTGACTGATACCGTGAATTATATGTCAGTGGACAGAAACGTAGTAACAGGTGTGACTGGAGAGGATAGTATAAGTATTAAGCAGCTATGAAGGTGTAAGATACCAGTCTCTACTATTATTTCCGTGAATTATTATATCAAGGATGACGGAACTATGTATGTAGGTTGTTTGAGTTTACGTATCTATGAACAGCGTTCCCCGGGAGCGCATCTGCAGGAGAAGTACGTCCTCGGGATCCAGCGACGCGTACTTGCCGGCCGCAAGAGCCCAGCCCAACCATTCTGCCGCTTTACGGTAGCCAAGCGGGATCCAATAATTTTCTTCCATTCGACCCCATCCACAAACTTGAGAGAACCAGCAATGATACGAGGAAAAAGGCGGGAACACCAGTCAGTTTGGAATCGAGAGTGTGGCAAACGGTGCGACTTACTTATGAGGCTGCAACTCTGGAGCTTCGGGCAGAGTTGCCCCCACCGAGTGACCATGTCGAATTCGTCGCCTATTTCCTCGAAGCTCGACAGGGGGTCTCGTGGCGTCTGGGCTCCCGACGACTTGATTCGTATATGAGTTAGAGCTCGAAATGCGCCAAGGGACCGCTCTAGGCCCTCTAAGAACGCCTGGGAGATAATTCAGTATGAAATCGATGGATAACTAAGAAGGGTGGTGAATACATCAGTCTCGTCCTCGTATGCTGGATATGGCGAATCCAAGCGGAAGTACAGTTCGCCGACGTTGTGGCAATGGGTAGCGAGAGCCGTGATAAGACCGAGGTTCGTGACCGGCGTCGTGTTGGATATCATCTGAAGGTTCGGCGACGATAATAGCGGCGTAATGATGTCAGCATTGCCTTCGCTATCCCAGTATATGCTTGCCTCCTGGAGGGAGGGAAGGGGACCCAGGAGTTGCACCATGGAGCTCATCGTGAAGAGCGACTCGGTTTTGAGGAGACGGATCGCCGGCACCCTGATCCCCCTGTGCCCGTTCTCGACGGTGTATATGTCGGGTTGAAGAGTGAGCCAGGTGATATTCTCGTGGCGATGCAGGAAGAAGAACATGTCAGGCGAATAGGGCATCACACATTCGGTCAAATGCTCCAGTGGTATGTCATGCAGGTATTGGAGAATGGGACTGGCCCGCGAAAGATCTAAATGGCAGACTAGCGTGGTGCAACGGATGGCTGCGGCTGCAAGCCTGAAAAAGCTGGAGAAAAAATCCATGTACGGAAATCGACTGTGGGACGAGTAGTTAGTCGTACCTTGAAATGACTTGTAGAAAAAATATGGTGGATATTTACAGTTCCAGGTATCTGACAGCCAAAGCTGCGTGTGGGCGGGCTATGATTGTTCGAAAGCATTGGATGGCGCTTTTCGCTGCAGTGAGCTTGATCCTTCTATACAAGAACTGTGTCGCGACATTTGATGTATTTCTTGAGGTTTGAGAAAGAGACAAAAGGTCCGGTATATCCAAAAGCTCGGCGATTACCACCAAAAGTTCCGTAGGAAGAGTCGAGAGAGAAACAGTACCACTGGCATGAGCAGCGGCCATCTGTTACGAAACCTCACAGGGACGCGGGGGAAGCGGAGGAAAAGACTGGTATTGGCACCCAGTGCCTATTAGTATGAGAGTCCGGGATACAGGGCAAGCATGGTTCTTCGATGAAGCGGAAAACTGGTCGCGGAAGAAAATGATTTGAAAATGCAATTTTAAGTTGATCAGGGTGATCTGCTGTGATCTGTCGATCATCCTCGATCGCCCGATATCGTAGAGCTCGAAAAGTCATGGAGAATACAAGCGCATAAATTCACCACCAAGAAAATGTGTCGATCGTTGTGACGATTCTTTGAATTCAGGAGGCGTAATGACGGTATACGTGTAAGCTACGTGAAAGCGAGAAAGGTATCGCGCGTGAGTATGCAGAAATACAGTGAGGGGAATGATTAGATGTACGAATGACCAAAAATGCTGGATAAAATAATGTTTTTGTGCAGCGAGAAGGGAGTGTGGTGCGAAAGAAGATACTGTAGAAATGTCTATGCATCGTGTGTTCAGCTGGTTCTGTGATCGGACTGAAAGAGTGTAAGAAAGAAAGCGCTGCGACAGAGTGAGAGACAGAATGAGAGACTGTGATAAATAATGGAACCAAAACAAAACAAAAAAGGGGGAAACGAGTGTTGAGTGTGTCCACTACACGCCAGGCTTCCAGCTCGACGGTGGAGGTGCCCTGCGGACGGCACGGCTCGGGCTCGCAGGCTGACTCGCAGTCCTGGACCTAGGAGCCGTTGGTCCCCCACGCCCAGAAGACGCGCTAGTCTGTTGCGGGATGGGAGGCACGGGCGGGAAGTAGCCCGAATCCCGTTGCCCATACACCGGGCGTCCCTGGCCTGCATCAACCCTGCTATTCCGATTCGATGACGGGCCAAAAGACTCTCCATAGCTGCTCTTCGACGCATTCCACTGCCCACCTCCTGCACCTCCCCCGCCCCCATAATCGCTCCGTGCCCCACTGATCCCCCCATACATAGACCTTGCCGGGCCCGGATAGACGACAGAATTGGTCGACCACGCGTTGTTCGGACTCTGCATCCCCATCCCCATCCCCATGTTCATCATTGGACTGATCCCGTACGGCGAGCCCACGATCGACGGGCTTGCTCCACCATACACACTTCCACCTCCCCCACCATAGACGCTCCCTCCTCCACCAAACCCGCCAACGTTCGATCCGCGCTCCCACTCGTCACCTGCCACCGCCATGGCCTGCTGCGCCACCGCCATCTGGTACGCCTGCTTCGCAAACATCATCGCCTGCTGATGTGCCGCAACAAAGTTTGGATCCGCGCCTTGGGGCATGAACTGGCCTGGCGCGAGCATGCCGGGGTTTTGGCCCATCATGTTCATGTTCATGTTCATCCCGTTCATGGGCATATTCGTGTTCATGCCGTTCCAGCCTGGAGACATGGCCTGCCCGAATCCCATGGGCACGCCCCCGACGCCGCCCATCGCCATCATTGGGTTGATCGTGGACATCCGCGCGCCACCGCCCAGTGTCTGATTGATCGGCAAGTCATCGTCGTCGTCATCTACGACAGGTCCGCGCCCGTTGATGACGTTTCCCAGCTGTTGGCCCATCCACCCATCAGTCAGTCGAATCGAAACAAGGGGCGGAAAAAACTTACCTCAATCGCAGCCTTCGCCTCACTCCTCCTCCTCTCTCTCCTCCTCTCCTCACCCTCTCCAGGCGTCTCCCCCTCCTTCCCACCTTTGCCTGAGCCCTTGGTCACTTCCCTGAAGTCCTCCTCAAAGCTCACGCTCCGGCGTTTAATATGTTTCCCCTTCACCATCAACCCACTCACACCACCACTCCACCCACCACTCACACTCGTCCCTTCCGTCGCACCCGTATACCCAGATCCAGACCCAGACCCAACCCCAAGGTCGCTACCATCCTTCGGCGTAAACGGCGCACGCCCACTACTCGAGTCGCCCGTCGAGCTCGCAGGGCTATCCCGGCGCACGGCAGCGAACGGCCGGGTGGGCATCGCCACCACGCTCGTCCCTTTCCCAATACCGGGTGAAACAGCGGACGATGAAATCGAGTTCGGGAGCAGCGTGCTGCTACGCTGTCTCGGCGCCGGGGCAACAGGAGCTGGAGGAGCGACGGATGTAGGTGTCTTGCCATCCCTCTTCACGTTCGCACTTGACAATATCCCAGGCTTCCCGCTCGTCTTGGGTGTAGAAGCAGCCGATGATGATGACGACGGAACAAGCGTACTGCTGCGCTGCCTCACCCCCTGCAGCGCAAGCGTCGATGCAACACTGGTCCGGTCCCCGCCTTCGCCTGGAGACCTAGTCATCGGCGGCCTAGAGGTGACGCTGAAGGCCGGTGGTGGCGCTCGCTGTTTAATCGGTATAGGCGCAATGGGTTCTGGCTCCTTCTTGACCTTCGTGTACCCGTCATTGTCGTCTTCACTCTCGCTGTCTGATTCGGATTTCTCGGATTCAGATTCCTCTGAGGCTGAGTCGCCCGTGCGGCGGATGAGGTGGATGCCCGCACCCAGCAGGGCTGCGAGGTCGTCGTCGGGTGGACTAGGATTCATTGTCGGAGCAGGAGGTTGGGGTGTAGATTTCGTTTTCTTTGGGGCAGGTGCGGGGGTAGCTTTCATCGGCGGGCTCTGACTGCCATTGGCTCCCCCACTAAACCCAGACATTACCGACCCAGACCCAATACTCGATCCTGACCCAGACCCAGAACCCGATCCAGCCCTCAACTGCACAACCCTCGTCAATCTCTCTCCCAACCCGTCCCTTCCCCTCCTCTGCGACGCGCCATCCTCCCCACCAGGACTCGTATCCCTCCTCATCGGCGCACCCGCACTCGATCTCAACTGCTGCTGTTGAGGCCCCGATCCCGGGCTCACAAAATGCTTCGCCTCCCTAGTCGGCGACGACGGCGGACTCACGAAACGCGTTGGCGGGCTCACGCTCGTCATAACAGGCGAGACAGGTGGAGGGCTCGTGGTCATCCCACGTCCAAGGAGCGTCGCGCCAGGTGTGAACGCGTCCACATCTGTACTGTTACCCTTTGCAGGCTTCGGGCGGTTGTTAGTGAGCTGGTTGATGTCGATGAGGGGTTTGGGTGCGGGGCGTCCAGGGCCACCACGAAGGCTCGAATTGGAGGTAGAGGAGAGCGCGCTGCCGGGGCGGCGTGGTGGGAGGAGGGTGGCGAGGGGCGCGTCATCCGAGTCCGAGTCTGAGTCTGAGTGGGACGTGCTGGAGAAAGCGGCTGGGCGGCGGCTGTGTGCTGAGTGTATAGGCTCGGGGGCAGGAATAGGAACAGATGCGGAGATAGAATGTGCGGATGAGGCGCGGGTGTGGTGCTTCCCGTTAGCATTAGGCACTATAGATCCAGGAAAGATATATGAGCGCATGTATAAACCAAAGAGTAATAGGATACGTACGTGGAATCGCATTAGCGGTTGCAATGATGCTCGCCCTCTTCGCAGCTGCCGAAGGGGCGAGCGCACTCGTCGATGCGCTCGCACGGGGCCTGCTACCCAAATTGAACCCAAGACTCGACTGCGAGCGCGACCCTTCCTGCACCTGTTCGACCTGTTGCCCATTGCTCTGACCAGAATATTGAGCCATCAAAATATGGCTCGACTGCGATCTCGGGCCAGGGTTGAAAGCACTTCTCGTCCCACCATGGGCAAACGAGCCATGCCCCATCTCGGACTTGGTTGCGCGGCCTTTGATCGTGGGTGAGTCCGTCGCGGGCCTCTTCGTGACCGTGCGCTTCCGCGTTATGATCCCCCCTCTCGGAGGTGACACGTCTGAATCTACCTCCTCCTCGTCCGAGGACTCTGTTTCATCCGAGTCGGAGGCTGAGGTATTCGCAAGGCCTGATAACCTCTTGTGATGAATCTTCTGGTGCTGCTGCTGCTGGTTCTTGTGCGGCACCGCAGGGGCTGAAGAGGTTTGGTGCTGGTGTGAGCGCGAGCTATAGGTTTGTGATAGGGGCCCAGGGCTTGGCGCGCGATTAGAGGGGACAGGTGAGCCGGCAGTGCTGCGGCGGGCTTGCGCTTCCCTGAACGCCGCCACAGATATCCGTTGAGAGGATTCTGAGGCAACACTTGCGCCCCTTGGACGTGGGATCATGGGGGGGAGAGACAGGTTGGATGCATTGGGTGATGGACCGGTGGACGGACCGGTGGATGGAGGGGCTACATGGCGGAAAGATTTGAGGTTGAAGGAGGCATTAAGGTCAGACGTGGGTGTGGTGGGTGACAGTTGCGGTGGGCTTGCGCTGATATTAGGATTATGGTAGGTGGTCTGTGGGGGGGTGGCGGGGGTTGACTTGGACCAGTGGAAGAAGCCTGGTTTCTTTGGAGGCACTGGTGGCGGTATAGGGGCTGAGCTGTTTGAGGTGGTGATGGTGAGTGGTGAGTGTTCGCTTGGCAGCGAGCGCGTGGACAAGGCACTGTGAGGATCACCGTACGCGGCAAAGATGGCGGACTTGGACGGTGGTGGACGGAGTCTGCGGGAGTCAACGTCGCTGTCGGACGCGGCACTGGTGCTGTTTCGCGGGGTAAGGTATGAAGGACGGGGCGGGGTTCCGAAATGAGAGTCTTGAGAGGCACTGAATGTCGTAACCACAGATGTGGTAGAAGCTGCGGCTGAGGCCTTTTTACGGGAAAAAGGTAGCCGAAGCTTGCTAGAGGATGTAGCGAGGCTAGGATATACGCTCGACGTTGTTGGAGCACCCCGTGCATTATCAGGGTGCAGTGTGCTCCTTCCATTGGGACTCGAGGGTATGGATCGGTCTGTAGTCACGTAGTCCGTCGTCGGTGACGATAGCGCAGAGTCTGTCTCATTGCTGTTCGCCCTTTGCTTCGTGGAAGACTTGTTCTTCCTCCCAAAGAGTCCTGCCAATGAGGGCATGGGGGGTCGAGACGGGCCCTAGAGACCGTGGGTATGATTATTTGATTGCGCGGCAACCTAGAATGGAGCTGTTACACAGCGAAAGAAGTGTGAAATCAGTGGGCAGCCACGGGCAGCGACTACCTGGGAATCAGGTATCGTCGTCGTCGTCGTCGGACGCAACGAGAAGATGAAAATGAAAAAGTTTGACAGCGTCAGACCTGAAAGTCTGGCTTGGCGGCTCAACTGTTTAGGTTGCTTTACACGTGTTAGACTACAACGTGCATCTGCCATGGTCGGCTCCCCAACCCTGTACGTTCCATCGCTGCTGCAAATGCTGATGAACTGCATGCATTATCTCCTCGAAACCCAGGACAAGGACGACCTGCACCGTGGTCCCTCGTCGATGGCGACGATGCGCGCCATCTGTAGCCGCCCCGTCTGAAAATGATCTCATCGACGTTCCGCTGTCGGCCAAGCAAAAAATACCTCCATATATCCGCTGACATCACTGCTCCTGAGACCCATAGAGGCGCCTACGGGCCGCTGACAGCATAAATGAATGAAGGGAGTATCTTCCATTTATGCATAAGAAAATCACTACAAGCACAACAATTGTGGTCTAATCACCGCCACCTTTGACAAGCTGATTCAATGTTTCATCGGCACGTCCAAGCCTCGAGGTATGCCGTCGCAAATGCAGGCTTGCAGCCTCGGCATTTTGACCCCTGCGTCGGCGGTGCCTAGGTTCCAGGCCCCGGAGGCACACTCATCGAGCTTCATCGAGGCTATCCTTTCTCCGGTTCGGATGCATTTTGGCATTTCAAATTTGTCGAAAGTGCTGGGCGCATTCGCCTTCCATCCTGAGAAGGATGAAAATGATCCAGAGGTCCCAGTTTGTCCGCTGATATCTTAAGAATGATTATGGAGCGAGACCCAAGTAAAGCACACCATACATACTACCATTTGCGAGAAAGACGACACAGGGGCCTTTTCACAACGAACTAACGCCACACCTAACGCGTCTGTTGAGGTTTATTTCAGATCGAGCACGCGAACTAGTCATTCTTGGGCAGGTTCGGCCCAAGTTTCCTCACAAGTATACCTTGAAGTCCACATCATACCTTTGCTGATCTAGCTATGCTTAATGGAAGTAAGTAGTCCTCCCAATGCATCACTGCGCACACCGTCCTCTTCCTCCAAAAGCAATGCATTATCGAGCTGGATAGGATACCGGGTGCGTGGGGTGCGGATCTCGAGAATGTCACGAACAGGTATCGTAAATGAACAAACGCAAAGCCGGGTCAAGGTCACAGACTGCACATAAGCGTCTGGAAGAAACAGGCATCCGGAGTCGTGGGTGTGGTATGTGGAGCGGTCGTAGAGGAGGAGAGGAAGGGGAGACAGTAAGTAGAAAACAAGGCAACGAGAGTAGTCCTGATGATTAAAAAAAGGTCAATATAGAAAACAAGGACAAGCACACGAAGGACAAGGAAAGATAATAGGCGTGTAGGGCGACGGAAAGATCATAATAGTCCATGTGCTGTGATGATATACGGATATTGGATATGGGTTTGCGTGGGTGACGGGTTGCGGGATATGGGTCGTGGTAGCATGGCGTGAATGTCTTGTCGGTCTCCAATCATCCAAATCAAGATGTTGCTCGCTTTTGATCATCTCTATGAGGCACCGCCCCACCCAGGCTGCGGCGGTGCCGCGCCAGGCGGCAAAGTAAACGCCGTCGAATTCCTCGAATATCGATTCGGATTCGTGGCTTGAGGCGCCTGCGATGTAGGTCTTCTCCCGGTGGGCCTCGACACCCTGCGCACGCCCTCAGGGCCAGGTACAGGTCCACTGTCCGTCAGACGCACACCGCGGCCCGACGACATGCGATTAGCGTTCGGACCGCTATCCTCGCTATAGTCGGGACTGTAGGGCTGTGACGGGTCATCATAGGATACAGGCGACGTCACAACTGGGCGGAAGGGATTATGCGGGTCTGGGGACATCTGTTGAATCCTGGGGAAGTCTGCATTGGAGGTGGGGGAGATTAGGCGCTGGGTCGGTGTCGCGATGGTACCTGAGGACTCAGAGGAATCGTGATCTGCGGAGTGCGGGCTGGGGATCAGCCGCTGGTATGGGTTGGAGCCGGAGTCGGAGACGTAGGCATCTTCGCTCGAACGGGACATACCGACGGTGGACGAAGAGGACATTCCCGGCCGGTTTACAGCGAGCGGGGCGGGAAGCATAAGAAGGGTATTGGAGTGGGAGTCGTAGCGTTGTCGTTGAGTGTTGAAGCTCGTGTCAATGGTGCTGTTGTCGGTGAATCCACCAGAGTTGATGGGATGTGTCATATCTGAGTTGGAGGCGGTCGAGTAGCGGTTGCTTTCGGTCCTGCAAAGAAAACCAGAAATCAGCACTGAAAGAGACCATAACATCGTGGTGGAACCTACTTTTTGTCATAGTAGGCCGAGTCCCTCGACTGCGTACCACTCTTCCACCTACGATCGCGCTCAAACTCTGCCCAGCGCTTCATGACAATATGCGTCGAATCAAACTCTCCCTCCTTATCACCCGTCTCCGCCTTATCCGCCCCATCGACCTTACGCGTCTGACCCCACGAGAAGTCGTCAAAGTGCCAAAACGCATACGCAGGCAGAATACCATTCCAAATCGGAAGCGAAATGAGATACACAACCATCCACCCGACGTATGCAAGCTTGCGCGAAGTCACGACAATGAGAAGACCTGGGAGACCGAGCACGAAGGCGAGCAGGATGAGCGGGATGGTGGTATTGGCTCCCCCGGGGATGATGGAGGAGATGATGAGGTACAGGGTGAAGGCGATGGCGGCGGGGAGAACGAGGGTACCCGCAAGCTCCATGCCGACGACGAACTGCATCGAGAAGCAGAATGTACCACAAAGGTCGCGGACTAGGACGAGCTCGGCAAGATTATGAATTGTCGAGTTGATCCAGCGCCGACGCTGGGAGAGTAGCACGCGGAAGGTATCTGGCACGACGGTCTTACAGACGGCCTGTGGACAGAACATGTTCTTGCGCTTGGGGAAGGTCTTGAGGAGGAGCGTAGTGAGGTATCGATCTTCTCCAAGTAGGAGCAAGTTCTTCTTGTGCAGTGTATCGACGACGTTCTCAGAGTAGTGTTCGACAATATCCGGGTTCGCGAGGATAGGGACCCAATAGCCGGTGTCGCCTTTAGGGGCCTTGACACGGTACATGCTGAAACAACCAGGGAGACACGTCACGCCGCCGAACATGGACTCGAAGGCCTTGGTCATGTGGTGCGAGATGTAGTACTCGAAGACTACGGAAAGACGCCATGTCAAGAAAAAGAAGAGAAAAAATCCGAGACCACACACCCTGCATCATAGTAACAAACGTCTCCGCCTTATTCGCAATCTTCGTCTCCCCGCAAAGGCCCATAATCTCCTCATCATGCACCATACAACTAACCATCCTCGTCATCGAATCCGGGAACACCTTCGTATCCGCATCCACACACAGTATCAGCTCATACCGATCCGGACTCACGCCCGTCACCCTCCATATCGCATTGAAGAACTCATACTCAAACGTCGTCATCCTCTCGTCAAACATCACCTTTTGCAAGAACGACATCAGCACGATCTGGCTGTCGCGCTTCCCGCGATTACCAGGTTTCGGGTCACTCGCTTCCAGTGGGTTACCGCACTTCGCCACGAGCACTATCGGGACGCGCTGCTGCTTTGAGCGCTCAACGGTCGCGTCGTCGTAGTCGTAGAACCCAGCATAAACCTTGGCCATGTTGTGCCTCTTGTGCCCGTCAGCGATGGCCACGTACGAATGCGGCTCGACCTCGTGGGGGGCAACAACGAACTCCTTCATCATGCCGACAACGATTTCGGGGGTCGTGAGAGTGTTGCCTGCACCGGTGACCATGCCGTCTGCGATAACGAGAATGAGCTTGTGGCTGTTCGGGTAGTCCGTCGTCGCAAGTGAGTCGAGCGTCGTGCGCAGACCCTCCACGGACTCGGAGTACGCCGTGACGAGGCACATCGTGTGCGCAAGGGGGAAGTTAAACGGCTCGTAGTCATGCGGGGGCTGGGGCACCACATTCTGTAGTGGGAACGGACAAGGCGTCTCGGGAAGGGACATTGTGCTGCGTGATTCCGGAGGTGTAACTTTAGAGCCGGCTTTCCCTGTGCTTGAATACATCGTCGAACGCTTCCAGTTCGTCGAGGACGACGAGTCCATGATGCTGTACGCGGTCGTTGGCCGTTGGCCGTTCTTGAGGAGGATGTTGTCAGACGGCGTGAAGCGCGAATGGCTCGGGAGGAACGTCTTGCGATTGTTGGCCTTGGCGCCGAGACCGTTCTTGCTAACATTCGGCCGGTATTCGCTGGGCGCTGGACGGTAGATGTCGTTGGTCCAATTTTCGATCTCCGCGGAACGCTGCATGCGCTGCTCATACGTCTCCCTAGGGAAGTTACCGATTCTCCACGAGAAGAACCACGCGAACATGACGGCCATGACGAAGCGGATGGCAACGACCCCGATGATGAAAATGAGCGACAGGTAGAGGACAACAGAGGAGGCCACACAGCCGATGCTGTTCGTGTCGATGAACCCGATGGTGATGATATCCTGCAGACAGTGCCCGATGTCCTGTTGGCCGGTGCGAAGGAGCATCATGGTAATGTCTTTGCCGTTGTATGTCCCGTTAGCATTCTTCATGTCGTTGAAGATACTAGGGTACCTGACTTGCGCTCCGCTGAGCCATGTCAGGAGGTGTAAGTCGAGGACAGAGCTATTTCCAATCGTCGGACAAGGGCGAAAAACAGACAAGTTTTGAACTCACGACTCGTAGACGGCCAAGTTGCGTTTGGGATTGTGCACGTCATCCCAGGTGTAATATACCTGTCCTTGAGGTTTGATTGTGCTGAACTGCGTCCTGGCCTTTGGAGTTACGTGACAGGTGGTACTCTGTTCGTAATTGGATATGTTGGCGCCCTGGGAGCCAGTCTGACTGTAGACGTTACAGGGGAAATACCAGTCCAGGAAACTGCCGGATCCACTTATGCTCGAAGTATTAGCTTTGGCGATGAGGCCAAGGCACTTCTGATTAACGTTTTGGAACATGAAAGAGGCATCATTGCCACCGAGGTTCCAATTGCCTGTGAGTACGGGATTCGTGGTGCCATTAAAAACCGCGGTGGTCTTCGGGTGATTAAATTTCGAAAAGTCGTAGTCGTATCCATGGATGACGACAGAGCTGTTGCCAATGTAGCCATCACCAACGGCGCCCCCGTGGAAGCGATTAGGGGGTGTGCCACACACGCTTTCGGTGAAGCCGAACGTCAGGAAGCCGACGCCAGCCATGAGGATCAGGATGAGACTGATGAGACCCATTTTCTCTCGCCATGCCCGTTGTTGTTCGGGTGTGTGCAAACCTAGAGGGGCTAGTTAGGTGACACGATGATGGTTGTGTCGGGAGGCGTACCACAAGCTTTCATGAAGACAGGGGGGACCAGGCAGGTGACAATGAGGCAATAAGTCATCCATGGCCCACCTGGCCCTGGCCCGGTATAACATCCTCTCCTCTTCTGCTTCGCCTCAGACACCCCGCCGGGGATGGGGGTCGTACCGGATGGAGCACGTTTTCGCCGGAGCGTAGCACTCCGCTTGAACAGCGCTAGACCCGACTCGTGTTGATCTTCTTCACGACCTAGGAGCGACTTGCCTCGTCTTAGAGTTTCTCGTTGAGGGTAGTTACCGGTCGCTGCGTAAGAAATGAAATTAAAATCCCCATGCAGTGGGGAAGTTGAACATGGGCAAGTAGAACGTACTTGAAGGCATGACACCCATTCTCTGGCCCTCATCCTCCATCTGTGCAACATGAGTTCGATAATGCCATTGACGATGGCCGGGTTCGATTTTTTCACGGTCGGGTCTGACGAGGCTCTTCTTGCGGGCTACCTTTGAGGGATCGAAGTAGTCTGCACTCTCTGGGTCAGCGCCAGAAGCGAGATGGCCCTGGTACGCAGTTGGCATGGAGCGCTGTCGTGGGGTATCAAGTGGGCCTTGGCGGTCGCCACGCTCGAGGTTCTGAAAGGACACATTGCCTCTGGAGCCATCGTTTGGAAGGAATGCAGAAGGTCTGTTTGCGGCAGCGGTATTGTAGGATGGCGCGGGTGATCTGGATTGTTGAGGTTGCTGGCTCGCTGGCCGAGCAGCACGGGGAGGGCGTTGGTCACCCCGATGATCCATGTTGAAGGAGCGTTTTGTACCAGCAGAACTTGTGTTGTGAACTCAGGACAGGGTCGACTGAGGAAAGGAGGGAGGGAGGCAGCGAGGTGCCGGGTGGGGGGGAGGGCAGCGAGCTGGCCGATGATGAGCAGCGTTGTCTCGGCTTGTAGGTCTGACTGAGAGCAAAACGAGGTTCGCCGTTGAGTCGCCGGACCTTGCCGTTTTCGGCAACTTTCGTCCGTTCACAATATTACTCCTAGAAGCTCGGCGAAACAGTAAAACGAGGCAGGAATGCAGTACAAACGCAACCACTAAGCGACTACCGTTCATCATGCATCACACGCAGCACTGCGGTGTACGTAGTTGTTGACGACATTACCCCGAATTGCGCGTAACTCCGAATCCAACACAGAAAACATGCATCATCACCACTCCAACCAGACCTCTGTGGGACGATCCACCTCATTTCAAACGGGAGATGCTCCGTCCGAGTCATGCATGCCAGTTCGTCATCTTCCTGTCGGAGAAAGCTAAATGACGCATTATAACTCGAATAATCACATTGAGTCTCAGAAATCTCTGTCTCTTCGACCTAGTTCCAAACCAACCTCAGACGGCCTAGCTGCTGAGCTTTGATAACTCGGCCACCCGCAAGCGCTCAAGCCATTGATTGGACTGAAAGTTGGAACCACCCACCATCATGGCGAGGGTGCCCTCTATGTGAGAAACTGGTTCATGATGTGGCGTCATCACCAAAATAGATTACGAACGACGAATTCTTGGGTATGGGACCGGCGCCATGGCGAACCGCCGTTCGACGGCGTATATCTGGCACAGTGACACAGGGCGAGCTCGGAAAATGTAAGATACGAAGCTAATCGCGCCCTTCCGTGGAAAAAGATCATTGCGAAGCTCGATCATGCTTTGGCCGCTGGCGATGATGATCATCTTATTCCTTGCTTTCTCTCCGAGTCGCCGACGAATTCAGGATCCCAAATACAAGAATTCCTCGGCAGTCCGCTGGAGGCGCGTCTAGGCGCGCACGGCTCCAAAAAGACTGCCTGCCGCGTTCCTGGCCCCGATCAACTTGCAGGGGCCCTGTGGTGACTAACCATCGATGGGGTTCGAACCCACAACCTTTGCCTCGCACCTCGAATGAGTATAGGAAAGCAATGCGCTACCGTTACGCCACGATGGCATGCCGATTGTGCGAAGATGGCATGAGATAAGGACCTTCTACCGTACCCAAGTGGTCGATATCCATTACAGCCTATTCCGACCGAAAATCTATCATGTTGTTCAAGTTCGCTACTCTCAGCAAGCAGCAAGGTGATTTTAGCACTATCTGAATGGTCACCACATCCCCTGGACCCAGGGAGCAGCTTCGATGGATACGTGGTGGTGATGTACCCATCATCCCGTGGCCCGTCCCTAGCTCACGCATGTCCTCTTCTCGAAGTTTCGAAGTTCAACCACAGCGGCTCGTCATATTCATGGGCATGACAATGTCTTTAGGACCGGCCGGATTGAAGCCTGGCCGAACGGCGAAGTGTCGTTACTTCGGAGGCTTGGACAGAAAGCAGAGACTCCGAGCGCTGGGGCGCCGCCGCAGCAAAATATAGTCTCCAAATCCCCGATAATGCTGGCGAGGCCCCTGATGTACCACCTTGCAGCAATTCCATTGTGGCACGATTGCCCTGGAATTTGAAAATATGGATCCCAGCGACGAGCGGTCGTGCGTAGAGAATATCAAGGTGGGGCGAAAAAAATGACTCTCTGCCTGGGAGTCGAACCCAGCTTTCGCGCGCATGAGAACATACAGAAGATTCATGACAAGCGCGTGTACTAACCGATATACTAGCAAAGACATGTTTGACGGATTTGGATGCTAATCATATGAGCAACTCAAGACGGCTGCTATTGATATTTTTTGGGTAGGTTTGCAGTAACGGCAGAATACCAATGCTACGCCCAGCAGATGAGCCTGCCAGTGGAAGGACATGCCGGCGCCTCGCTCATTAAAACCTTCTGTTCTGACATAACTCATGAATAACCCATCTTGCGGGTGGCTCTCTCCCCAGCCCCTCCCTGGTTCTCTTTTGGAAGTCAGCGGCTCAAGGTCGTGGCATGACGATCAGGCTTGGACTCGGAACGGCCTGCCTCGAAACCTTGCAGAAATGTCGGACCACTTGAGAGCACATATCAGAAGAGAAGAATAGAGACTTCGAGCGCTGGCGTGATATTCCACCACCGCAAAGTGTAGCCCCAAGGTCCTGATAATATTGCGGACGAGGCGCCTGCGCTGGAGAAAATTGTACCATCTTGCAGCGATTCTACCATGTAGAAAGATGGAGTAATACTAACGAGCAGTGGTGCGTGAATACCCAGGTCAGGCGAGAAAAAATAACTCTCTGCCTGGGAGTCGAACCCAGCTTTCGCGCGTATCAGGCACGGGGTCAGTGGTATGACAAGCGCGTGTACTAACCGATATACTAGCAAAGACATAGTTAAAATTGGTACCTGCGATACCACCATGTCAGACGGCTGCTACATTTATCTTTTTGGGCAGGCTTGCAATAACGGGTGCATTTCCTTATGTCCAGTCCATAGGGTGTGAGTTTTATTCTCATTAAATTGAGCAAAGCAAATCACAGCGGGAATGTAAGAATTCCACCATGTCGGCAGTACTAGTTAGGCATGAGAAGACAGTGTTGATAGCGCGACATTATTCCACGTGCGCCCCATGGTCCTCGGATCCATATGTCTCCATGAACGAGCCCTGCTGTCTTACGAGGAACCCAACCAGAGTCGGGTACATGGCCTAAACCGAAGTTAACAGCTCTCCTGAATATGCTTGCAAGGAATTCGAGGTACTTACCCCCACCTCAACGAGAAAAAAGGCGAATGCCTGCGTGGTAATGTCTAGAGATAGATGAAGGCGGAAATCCCCAGAATCCACGAAACATAAGATCAGTACGATTACCTGCAATTGTCAATGGGCAATATAAATCTGTGTATGTGTCATGGGAGATCTTACGCACCTGCAATCCACAATAGACTAATCCAGAGTCCACTAAGAGGCCCAAAATTTTCTGGATTCGAAATTGTCGACACTGCCGCTGGTTGAGATGGCTTACGAGGAATTTTCGATGCCTCCTGTGTCGATATAATAAAATAAAGGACATAGTAACTTTTTTTTGACTGACCATAGCCCATGAGCAATGATATATGTGGCGACCACATTGGCTGCCAGTGACAGACTTGGCCCTACGCTACTGAGATACCACGCCAAACCAGCTTGATTTTCAATCATTGCAGAATATACAGCAAAGTTCGAGCTTATCAACACAAGCACCGTAAGCTCCGCGGCTAGTCATCGAAAGGGGAGTTAAGTGAGATGGTGACAGACAGAAGTATTCTTCGGGCCCACCGAATGCAGCTAGACACAAAATCACAGCGAAGATAAGGGCCCTTCGTCGATCTGGGAAAAGTACCCAACCGCGCCAAGTCACAAAAGAGTCATTAAAGACCGGCTAATGGTATAGAACAATACGTCAGACTCCTGACCAAGTTCATGAAGAAATAAACACGTACCAGAAGCGCCGACAACCACGAATTTGCGATATTGAGCTTATAATGCCCATTAAACAAGCTTCGCTTCTTGACCAAATCAAGCTTCGCCTCCATGAGGGTTCCTCGGATCAGCTCAGGGAGATATGTCCACGCCAATGAACAATATACGCTCGCGGCGAGGAAACCAAGAATTGACGCTACAAATAATCCCTGTTTCGGACGCGTTGTAAGGCCTCGTCTTCTGCATCTCCGATTAGAGCATCAAACAAGTTGAAGGGGAATATGTCGCGCACATCGCTGAATGTATCGTGACAGACAAAAGCAAAATGAAGTTCCCTGGATGAAAAATAAAGATAGCCTCAGTCGAAGTTCAGTGGCACCAAAATACGGAATTCCATCCGTACCATAGACCAGAATTATGGCAGTTAGACCTGCAAGACCGGAGAAGATAGATGAGGCTAGTTCCCGAAGGAGGCCTCTTTCCTCTGGAGTCATAGAACCTATGTGATATGGGGTTTCAAGATGGTAACACGCGTTAGGAGCAATCGTTCAGAGCTTTAATAAGGTCCGGAGTTGATTGAATGCGATGCTACCCTCAACACTGAAGATGTCTGCAAATCCTACAAAACATACTAACCAAAGTTGGAACTAAGAAATTGATGGATGGCGTCGGTGGCTTGAGCATTCATCAGATTGTAGTATGGCCTCTCATTGATTCTGTCGAAAAGGTAGGCACCTGATAGAAACAATTCAAAGACAGGCTGTGCATCGAACCTGAAGAGGTTCAATGGGTTCTCGAAGCGCCGTTTCTGAAACACGTGAAGCAATCCGAGGTCTAGAAACTCTGCGTATCAGGGCCGGCCCTACCACCAGCCTAGAATGGACTATGTGCCATTGTGACGGTACCAAAAGCGGTTTTGTTGTATCGCGAGCGCGTTTGTCGGGACGTATTCTGTACGGTGCGGTCCGAATGATCGGGAAACATAGAGTTGGGGGCTAAGTTATTTTAGGTAGCAGCTTCGACTGATGTGGGTGGTGATGTAATGTCAAGGTCCTTCACAAAGAAAACATGGAGCCACATACCCAAGCGATGACCCCGGGAGAACATGCCTCGATCATCTGAAACTCTTGCTTTAAGATGACTCCAGCGCCGGGGGCGAAGTAACACTATCTCTCCGGGACTCTCGGCACCATTTGAAAAGCCAACATGAAAGCGAAGAAAGAAGTGGGGCGACGAGTTTGTATATCGACGGTCTGATTTGTTGAGGAAAGTTCTTGGCATGCGCTGCCTGCGAAGACTTGGTTCCCCCCAACCGCACGATAGTGTTGGCCCTAGGCTCTGACTTCGAGACCGAGGAAGAAACAAATCATGAAGGTGTTATATGATACTGTTGTGGTCAGAAGCCATCATCTGAACTACGTGGACGCGACCTGGGGAGATATGGTCTACGCTGTGGTCAGAAGCCATCATCTGAATCACGTCGACGCGACCTGGGGAGATATGGTCTACGCAATAGTCATATTGTTCCATCGACATACTGAAGGACGCGGTGACAATATCCACGTTTCTCCTTGACAGGTTGTTATACTATGGCAAGGGACTAATTTTGAGATAGCTCACCACCAAGCTCATACCAAAGTGTCGACTTCAGATCCTGACAGTCACTATTGGGCTCATGACCGTAACGCCTTCCATGCGATACTGCTAAGTATAAAGTCAGGCCAGCCTTGGAAAGATTTCAAAAATGGAATTATCGTGGTGTGAAAGAAAGGAGGTTATGATTTGTTTGGTTCCTCCAGTACCGCGACACGAGTCCGCAACGTTCCCCAGGTTTCAACGTTCAACGGTCACCTCGACATGGCGGCCCTCAACATCTCCTCTTCACCAATCACGCAGGTATCGCAGCATGCAGTGCCTGCACATACCAACCTGCAACCGCAGCTGCTTACTAGGCTGTTCCTGGACCTGCGTGGCAGGCGTTTCGAAGTTGACCGGGAAACGATCATGAATTTGCCCGAATCCGTTCTTCTATGTCTGTTCCCTAATGGACTCGTTCTTAGTCGCCAAAGTGTAGCTCTCTCTGATGGTGGGGACAATGAGGAGGATGAGGAGGTGTATGGCGTCGACGTGAGTAACACGCACCGTGTCGACTGTCATGTGGCACTATATATTCCATAAATAACGATTTTCTGCAGTTCGACCCAGACTGCTTCCAATATGTCCTAACGTTCTTCCGAACTGCCTCAGAGACCTTCTATGGCACTGGTACATCACCGGGGCTTTTTGCTGCACAACAGCATCTCCTGGACGGGCCGCAGAACGACTTTGGACCGGCAGCGTCACAAAATCCTCTTCTGTCGAAGCAGGCTATTATCGTTCTCCGTGAAGAACTTGAATACTTCTCAATACCCCCTAAGGATGGGGATGCTGCCACGGACCAGAATGGCCTAGCGAATGACACGCTCATAGACATCAAGCGACGGTCGGGAGACTACCTTATGGAGAAGCGGAATATTTTCACGGCACTTCAGCGGAATGTGAACAAAGAAAACAATGTTGCTGAACAGCACCTTATAGATATGTTGTGTATGAGGTGAGTCGCGTCAAAACGTGGGTGGAAGTCGCGCTTACGCATTTGAAATTTAGTGGTTTCGACCGTGATGATGAGTGGGGTTTCCGCGCATTAGAGCCATCGCGGTGCTGCATATCGTCGATTGCGCTTGTGCTGCTTAAGACTGGGATTGTTCATCATCCCAATGGGGAGAAGCCCGTAGAAGTCGACTATCCTCAAATGGCGACTGCCCAAAAGCTTTTGTTGTTCTGGAGAAAGCCTGCTGTGAGTTATGCGTGGTGTTTGCAACTCATGTTCACTTACAAGTACCGTAGCGGAAATGTTGGTGGGATGGTATCGATGTCGAGCTACCGGCTTCTGATGAAGCGCCAGCCAAGACCGTGAAGCTTTGGGCGCGTCGGGTTTGGACTTTGGAACTAAGCTTGGTGAGCATTTTCTCGAGCTTGTTCAGCGCTGCCATCTGACATGTCCTCAGGTATGATCTTCACGATAGACTCTATGACTGCATTTCATGCTCTCTGGTACATACCTTCTCATGAATACCCCGGCCTTTCATCGGTCATTTGCTTTACATGCAAATCAAGGGCGATAATTCCTCCAGTGTTTTGGCACGGAGTGCTCTTCCTTGGTCACTTTGCCACGGACTTTGTCATATTCACGTTCGACGATTGTTACTTTCCATACCCTACGAGCCTACTTACACTCTCGTTTGCACCTTACACAATACCCTGGATCTCCTTGGATGCCCGTATGGATCCCTGTGATGCGAGTCGATAAAACAAAGGATCGGCTTGGTTGGCATCGTGATAGGATCCAATCTGTCTGAGTGATGAATGGTGATAAACCCTTTCGGAAAAAGTGACCGGCGTCATGAAGCGACCGTGGCCTAAAAGTCCCAAGGGACTCCGCGACCACAGCGGTGGCGCATTGGCATCTTTGCCCACCTTTCACCCCTTCACCTGCCTTGCGGTGTCCGCGAGGCGAACATCGATCAAGGCTAGATAGCCAACCCAGCTCGCCGGACCCTTACCCTCTTAAGAGACCCTTCACACCCTCTTTTGTCTAAATCACCCTCTCCACCACTCCCTATGCCCTCCGTCGCCGCGTCCCATACCTCCGCAAGATCGAGAAAGTCATCCAAGCACGATAAGCCACGAAGACAGCGCTCACGGGAACGATCGAAGACTCCGGATGTCGTCGAGAAGCTGGTCGTAAAGACGGTGGACATCGAGCTTGACTCGGATGTGAAGACTGGCTCACCACGACCCGAAGTTCCTGCGGAAACGCTAGCAGTCATGGTCGGCGACCCATGTCGACGGTCACGGTGTTCGCCCGAGTTCCTGGAGGACATGGCGAAACGAAGCTCCTCGGAAATCTACGAGGAATTTGGAAAGAAGTTCAGGATCATCACGGGCTCAGAAGCCGTGACGTTTTACAAGAAGTTCTTGGGGTATGTTTCTGTGTTACATTCTGTAACTTGGACGAACGTTCATCATGGGCATGCAGGGGGAAGAGTGCTGCAGAGATTGTGGCTTCTAAGGAGAGCAGTACGAGTGGCGAGGAGCTGCGGCCATCAGTGGTTTTCGCTGTCACAATGCGGGATGCTGCAAGGAGACTTGTCCACTACTACACGACATGGCGCGGCAGGACGGTGCGTCCGCTATCTTCTCCTTGATTCGTGCATCTCATCCGCCATGTTACAGAGCGCCAAAGATCTGACAGGTCATTGAGCCTTGCATCCATCTACTGATGGCAGACCCTCATATTTTCCACAGAGCGCAGACTCAAGTACTTGGACTCTCAGTTTCGAAAGGCAGCGAGGGTGCTGGACAAAGAATTTAAACGAGTCACGTAGGTCCTGCACTGTTGGCTACACTTATAAAACTGATATGCCATCACAGCATTTACGGCGCCGCCACGAGCGGAGCAGAGTCTGGCAAATCTGCAAGGTCCCAGGAAGACTCTGAAGACCCCGCCACAACGAAAGCGCGCCCACCAAACATAATAGCCCCTCCTCCTCGTATGTCCTCCGGGTTGTCCTATAGGTTGATCTGACTTTGGTGATAGAACTGAAAGTTGATGCCCCTGCCTCTCCTTCTTCTCCCTCGCATCCTCCACCACCGTACGTTCCTGTATCCAAAGCTAAATCCCGAGAGGATTCTAATACGTCTGCCATTATTAAGATCGGCTACTGACAGCGTCATGTCCCTCCCCTTCCTCAGTATGATCAGGGGTGTGCCTCTCGGCCATCGACGTGCGTCTGCTTCACAAAGCCTCCTTTATTCCAAACACTGACGCATGTGTATTCTAGTTCCTCTAAGGGTCACAAACCCCGACAGGCTCTCAATGTTCGTGATTATTGTATACTTCCGTGTGCTTATACTGACTCTCGCATGTAGGATGTCTTCAGGTACCTTGATTCCACGTCGCTCAGGCGCCAATTGCTGAGCACGCAGTTTTATTAGATATCGTCGTGCAGGAAGTACCAAAGACAAACATAGCGCAGCCTGCGCCTGACATTGCTCTTTCTTCTATTGCTGAAGCTGAAGTAAAGCGTAAGCCGCTTTATCCGTGCTTACTTACGGTGCCTGACTCCTCGTCCAGCTCCCATACAGAAGTTCCTTACTCCTGAGGTCGTAAGGGCAAGCAGCCGCCATAGCATCCGGTAAGATCATTGAATAGATATGTGCCTTTTCTGTGCTTATCTGCTTCAGATCCTCGCATTCAAAGGAATCATCCGCGGCTAGCACTGCTTCAGTTGAGAGCCGTCGAAGCAAGCACAAAGACAAGGAGATACCACCAGAATTCTTGATCGTTTTACTGGACGATAGAACGGACAAAGATACCCGTACTTGGCATGGGTGAGCCTTGATACCTTCTACGGCCGCATTGCCCTCCTTAATTCGACTCCGTCGCCATATAGGCTCGAAAGGCAAGTTTCGCGAACCTCAGCCCGGACGACTCCCAGCCGAGTGTCATTGTGGGATGGCCCCCTAGCCCGAGACAACGGCATCACATACTCCACCCATCCAGCAAGGTCGTCGTCTCAAAAAGGCGAGGAGTCCTCCGAAGAGGAGGACTGGGAGAACTCTCCGGTTATCCCCATGCTCCCAGATCCTTACCGTATGACCCGCACCCTCTCCGAACCACGTCATCAACCCGTTATACCGCAATACAGGATGCCAGCGGCGAATCAGTCACCTATGGTATCCCTCTCCAACCTCTCCGGCTACAATCAGACCCCATCGCCGTATCCACCATCTCCGTATCCACCATCGCCATATGCACAACCATATACATCGCCATATCAATCACCCGTCATCCCTCCTTCTATGCGGCCACTCTCCCGAAGCCGATACCAGCCACCAGCCTTCCATCCATAGGGTAAACCGTTACCCCTTGTTACCTTATCCTGCGGACACCCCTTCCCCCTGGGCGGCATCTTCACGACCTTAAACAATGATTCCTCACGACCATAGCATCCAGTTTACCATACTCGGCACTCACTCATCACGGATCTTTACACATAGACCTCGACTATCTAACGTTAATCGGCCTCTCAGAGAAAGGCCTCATCGCAATACTGTAATATTCTGTCTCGTTGCTGCTACTGCTCTTCTTTCGCACTCATGCTTTTTTATTATGTCCTCATTCACTGGAATTTTATATGGTTAGATAATGGGAATATATACGTAGTCGGATGGTTGCTTTGATTCCTATAACGCCTACATACTTGTTGAGATGGACCAAACGGGTATCTGCTATCGGGAAGTCAGAAAGGTCCGATACTTGATGCTAGGTGCTCGACATACACATGGTCAACTCTGGAGCATGCTTGAGGTACTGCAGCGCAGGGGATCTCCCGAATTCCAGGGAGTAGGAGTAGCTTCAAAAGTCGAATGAATGACCATTCACAGCTCTTGGCGCGCCTTTTTCGACTTTCCACACGGTCTCCTCCGTCGGCTGCGTAACTGGTTCTGCGACATTCGCATCGGCCATTTCATCGCGATCCTGAGATCTATCGGAATAACGAAGGCTTGGACGAACACCAAGCGTCGAGCACAACGCCTTATACCGTGACCGAATTTGCCGGAACAGCTTAGGGATGTCCATCTCGTCTGTGGCAGACGAGTTTACTCGTGGAAACTGCGCAATCATTTCGAGAAGTCGCCGCGTGTGATTTGTCGCGCGACTATACGATGGTGAGATCAGGACTATTCATGGGACAGGAGGTGAAGTGCTACACACTCGTCGCTCCGTGCCTGCTTCTCGTATATCGACATCCACATCAGCGCAAAGCCTTCATAAAAGCCAAGCTCTTCCCACATCTCGAACCCCTTTGCTCGGCCCAAGGAGCGCCCTTCGATGAGGCCATGTATCCGGCCGTGTGCAAATCCGTCCTCGAAGCCTGTTTCATAGAACCTATGGAGAAGTTTAGACGGCTTGTGCGTAGGTGGAGGTCAGATCCTATGCCGACGTTTGTTCAAGGTGCACTAGGGACTCGATGTCGAAGCCTTCGTCCATGACACCTAGCAAGACAAGATGAGAAGGAGGTTATAGATGAGAAATATCCGGGCCTTGTCTCCGTTATCAACAGACGTAATCAGGGGCGCATCAAAGTTTCAAGTCGCCTTGTTCTCCAGCTCACCTTCGAATTCAGTTCTGGGCTGTTCTGGGGTGCTTATACCCGCATGATAAACGCCTTGACTGGGAGACCTGGTTACTTGAGGGGAGAGTATATTTAAAATATTAGGAGTGGGTATAAGGCGTTTGAATACAACAATGAGAGATGTGCCAGCCAGAATTATCTATGTACAAAGGCTCCAGAGCGTAGAAGAAAAAAGGGGCAAATATGCATTTTACAACACCATGAAAACAGCCTTCCCACTACTTGAGCTAAACAGGGTCCGTCGATGGTGCCCAGTACGCCGGCGGAGGATCTAACGACAGTCTCTGCGACGTCCCTGCACTCGTGCCCGTACGAGTCGAAGCCCGGTTGGATACTCTAGCGGCTGTAGGAGATCGCTTTTCCGATGGAATTCCGGTACCCCCCGCCATAATTACTCGCGGACGATGGGGTTTGTGGGGATGAGGGGTTTGTGGAAGTTGGCGACGGTTGCGTCGTAAAAGGATTCGTTCCGGCATCTGATACGGTGCGCGCGCTACTAAGGGGTAGTTTCTCGACAAGCTGAATGAGTGTTGGTTGTTGCCTAAAGGTGAATGGATCGAGTGGGGCCTCTTCTAATCGATTGGCCTGTTGAGATCACTGGGCCAATGTGGGATGGATGAAGGACGTACTGGTTTGGGATAACCGTCTTCGGCGTCTCCACATAATATAAAACATAAGAGCGAGAATTACAATTACTGCGCCCAGAATGCCACCGACAATGGCGCCTACGGGGGAAGAGGTCTTTGATGCTGCATCAGATGTAGGCGATGAGGTCTGAAGATAAAATTTCATTATGAGTCCAGTATTCGCGTTTCACTCAGAAAGATGGCTTGCCTGGGTAGTTGAAGACGATGATAGTGAGGCCAAATGGTAAGCAGAAGTTGGGCAGAAATATTGAAATGAAGACCGTACCGATGGGTTTGGGGTGTCTGTGGTGCCGCTTGATTGCGGTGTTGCGGACCCCGAAGCGGTGCTTGGGGCAGAAGAAGTCTGAGATGATAGGTCAATCTAATCTATTGAGTTGAAGGAGAGTGGAAATGCTTACCTGGGAAGGTGGTGAGGGTGATGTAGGGGATATCACAACTCGTGAGACGCAATGTCATAACTTAGAACATGCAACTCACCCCGCCGACTGCAGCAACATCATTGACGAACGCAGACCATTGCTGTGGGATCCCTGACTCGTCGTTCGAAAGGTCTGTTACGTACACGGCCGCCACCCCAACCGATGCAAGTTGCGAAATCTTCGCACTATACGATCCACTTTGCGGTGCCTCGGACAAGATGACGGATTGCTTCGACGCGGGAGCTGATGCAGAAATAATTAAATCCGCGGTCCTGAAGTCAGAATAGCGGTCTTCGTATGTGTTGACGATATCCGCTAATGAGTAGAAGTCCGAATTTGGTGTATCACCGGGGTCCAAAATGATCTGCTATTTGAGTTAATGCCGAACACAAGGCTGGACGAGGTCAGAAGAAAACGCACGAAATTGAAGCCCTTATCCTTCGCATGCGAAACATAGGTCTTGTACTGGGTGCCGGTAGAGGCACTAGTACCATCGAAATAGATGCCTGTGGGGCGTGAGGAGCTGCTCCAGCCAGCGTAGGTATTGATCTCTGCCAGAATTGCAGAGGAGGACTTTGATGCTACTTGTGAAAATGTCGTCAAGACGATGCGCGATAAAGGAAAAACCTACTTACGAATCTTAACGAATCCTAACACGACGGTGTTAGGATTACTGGATGGACGCAAGCTTGGGATACACTCGTCGTAGGACTGATCAGGCTGGGAACCAACTGGACCAGGACCGTCACTGGGGTTGATGACCAGGTAGAAGGCCGTTCCTGGGTGGGCAGAAATGCTGTAAAGACGAGCTTCAGGACATTCACTGGGGCGCAAAGAAGCCAACTGACGCAGAAGAGATCGGGGACCAGCGAGAACAACCTCCACCAGGATCATAGTAAAGAGGAGCGATCACCTAAGGCCCGACATTCAGAGAGCAGTAGGAAGCAGAAATTGCCTGATGTACGAACTCCTAGTGAGTAGGCGCATGGCACTACTACCGCGAGAAGTAGAATGGCCAACATGAGACGCTTCACTAAATCACCGCGACCTGGAGGTGTTAAGAGAAGGGGGCATTAGGTTAAAAGGTGGAATCGTGAATCTTCTGCTGTTTCGTTCATTGCTGATATGATTCGATCAATTTTTGCCGCCGTTCAGGAGAGAGTTTGATATGTGTTGCCTTTCTAAGCCTTTGACCGAAGGATTGTTGTCATTGTTGATGCTTTCAAGCTCCCATGCCATGACAGAACATGTGGAACGTCGGCACGCCGCCCGGCGGGTATAGTCCCAACGTCATGTTTGTTACCTGATATTATATATGGCGTGGCCAACTCAGCTTTGGTCCTCGGAGAATTTTGCAGCGGCAAAAGGGTAGAAAACGATATTAAGACAAGAAGCACGCTGCTGACCGACACTTTGTTATACTCGTAAACCGAAACTTAAATATGTTCATTGGTGCTCACCTGGCAGTACGTATTACGAGTGAATAATGCGAATTGACATTTAGTGGAAGAAGCGACTGAGCCACGTATCTACGGATAGTTGAAGGCTAGATGGCACCGGGGCACATCAAAGACGGGGTTTAGGCTGCAGACCAGGATTTGGGTTCCAAGTGCTGATGGGCCAAAACTGGGGAGGTTGGAACTTGGACGGAAGCAAAAGGGCCGAGGGCCTCGAATCGAAACAAGGGCAAATAGAGTGCTTACGTCACGGCCGGAACTCATCAACTTGTGCTGGGTACACTGTTGACGCGTACGGACGCATCGTCGCCGAGCCTCTCCCAGATTATCTCGTGCCCGCATTACAAGCACTCCACCCTTCTTTTCCCAGTGAGCTTTGATGAACAACTGCAGGGTTCCCTCAATGAATCCTTATCTCAGCTAGCGGTCGAAAGATATATGAGCCGCGAGTAAGCCCTGTTGTCTTTTCAACTACCTTTCGGGAAGGGCCTATCTCCCTTCCCTATCTCTTCCTGCACCAACTCTTCGTCTAAGGATGCCTGTCCTCAACCCTGCCCAATGAAAATCAGAGCCCCTACTGCTTAATCTTGATACCGCTTACTCATTCGATGATAACGGTGGATCACCTGATAAGCCGGAGGATGGAAGTTTGACATTGACAAGGACACTATCCGGTGACCCCCAAGCGCCTCTTAGGCGCTATAAGTACAGGCCGGAAATAGGGCCAATAGCCTAACTCCCTCTCAGGCCCATATGTCTCCCGATTCCGTGCCCGGTACTGCCACCACCATCCAGGAGACCTCCAAGAATGTACCCGTTGCATTCAAGCATCCTTTAGACCCCTTAACTCCAGACGAAGTGCGCAAAGATCATCATGTGCGCTCTTCTACCGCCAGGCACCTAACTATAGTTTTAGATCGCCGCGGTATCTCTCGCAATCCGTCACTATATAGCAGAAAAGACCGATGTTAAAGCGATCAAATTCATCACATTGTATCTTTTACCTCCACCTAAGAAGGTTGTGCTAGCGCACTTGGGCATACCCTTGAGCCCTGGAGCCAAACCGGAGCCGCCCACGCCCATAATTCGTCGGGCAGAAATTGACGTACGTGTAGTCCTCCGTCAATAGGAGGCGTATGGTACGAATCTGATATGTCTGTCTGTGCTTTCTTAGTTTATAGACGTCATCAATGGGTGAGTGAAACAGTATATACTTGACACTTCCTGCCATAATGTCGGTTCTCATTTGATAGACGCTCGTATAACGCCATTGCGTCATATCGAAATTTAAAGTGGTCGGTGGATACATTCGAACAGCTTCCCGCGGAGCTTCACTCGCAAATCTCGGTTGAAGAGCTCATAGACGCCGAAAAGGTTGTGAAGAATGATCCTATAGTTCAGAAACTGGCAGCGGATGTTGGTCAGTTCAACCAATCCTGTGACTATACGGGCTGGACACTAACGTACATGTCCAGGTGTCGCTCCAGAACAAATTTTCTGCGATGGGTGGTCCATTGGCTATGACGAACGATTCCCGCAACACCGTAGGGTACAGCAAGCTTTGGTCTTTGCCCGGTTTTCTGAGCATGACAACTTGTACGCTCATCCGATGGTATGTTCCAATTGATGCCTGCCACTTGTAAATGCTTAGCGCCTGATAAAGGACTTCGTACCTATCATTGACGCGAATACCGAGGAAATTCTCCATATTGGTACATTCAGCTATAATCCGACCTTGTTCCAAGTCTCATGCAACCTCCAGATTTCCCTCCCTCATATAAGGCTACTCCGAAAGGGCCCGTTCTTTCCGTACCGACCACCCACCCCTCTCCGGTGTCTGAAAATTCCCTGGATGCTTCAGGAAGGGAGCGTATCGCTCCCCCACTCACGCCATATAACTTCCTTCCTGATCTAATGAAGGAGGACGATAAGGAATATAAACCTCGCGACGACCTTAAACCTCTTCATGTCGTCCAACCCGAGGGCGTCAGCTTCAAGGTCAACGGACATGAGCTGGAATGGCAGAATTGGAAGATGCATATCGGTAATCTGTCCATAACCAGCTCTAGCCTATTCGATATCTGACTTGTGTACAGCATTTACGCAGAGAGAAGGCATCGCGTTGTCTACGATTACCTACAATGATCATGGTGAAGTCAGGCCTATCATTTACCGTCTTTCGCTCGCAGAGATGGTTGTTCCTTATGGTGCCCCCGAATACCCACATCCAAGGAAGTTTGCCTTCGACTCGTAAGTCATCACCCAGATCGCACGATGGTCTTATTTTGACCTTTTTAACATAGCGGTGAATACGGTATGGGTACCATGGCGAACGAGCTTTCTTTGGGATGTGACTGTCTCGGCCAGATCCACTATCTTGTAAGCCCCACCCGAGCACGTTCAATTCAACTCACTCACGAGTTCATAAAGCCGGGCGCATATGTCACCCACAGTGGAAGCGCTATGATCATCAAGAACGTCATATGCATTCACGAAGAGGATGACGGTGTTCTCTGGAAACACACAGACTACCGTCCTAATGGGCGTTCGCAGACCGTCCGTCGCCGCCGACTGGTCGTCAGCATGGTTTGTACCTTGGCGAATTACGGTCAGTGACTAAGCGATACTTCTGTCATCCTGCCCTTTCTCAAACCGACCAATTAACCCAGAATATATTTGGAATTACTACTTTTACCAAGACGGAAGCATCGAGTTTGAGATCCGTCTCACCGGAATCTTACAGGTCTATGTTGCCCAAAAGGACGAGCCTAGCCCGTACGGGGTCCACGTCGCACCGGGCATCAATGCGCAGAACCACCAGCATCTGTTCTCCATCCGGGTAGACCCCATGGTCGATGGCCTCCAGAATTCAGTCGTGGAGTCCGATATCATTGCCCTGCCCGATGCGCCAACGGGCTCCGCGCAGAATTTCGCCGGCAATGCCTTCATATCGCAAGAAACGGTGCTCAAGACGGAGACAGCACGCCCATACGACTATGAGAAGGAGCGGCGCTGGAAGATCGTGAACCCTGCAAGGAAGCATCATAGCAGCGGCAAGGATGTTGGATATACCATTGGGATGAAGGGAGGTGCGACCCCTATGATGGCGCGGCTGGACAGCTGGGCGGCGAAACGTGCGGCGTTTGTGACGAATGCGCTCTGGGTGTGTCGCGATGTTGAGGGCGACAAGGGTGGACGGATGTGGCCTGCTGGGAAATATGTCCCGCAGACAAGAGAGGAGCCGAAGGATTCGATAGGCACGTGGGTGAAAGGCAAGCAGAATATCGAGAACGTCGACATTCTCTTGTATTTGACCGTTGGTGAGTGAATCCGGAGATCTCGATGTAGGGATCTGGATGGCATCTGACACGGCGCTCTTTTAGGTACAACTCATATTCCCAGACCCGAGGATTGGCCTGTGTACGTCACACTGTCCGTTCCCCATTGGCAGTCTCAGTTAATTCTGTTATCCTTTCAGCATGCCGGTTGAACATCTCAACGTGTCGTTCAAACCCAACTCATTCTTCAAAATGAACCCTAGCATGGATGTCCCCGGTATTGTTGACGCACGGAGCGTTCCTGCGTTCCCTAATGGGCATGCTAACGGACATGCTAACGGACACGTCGATGGAACAAGTACTGCTACCGCGACACAACCTTGTCACTAGCTCGAAATCGTATATGATATCCACTTCTCTGTCAACGCTTCTTTACACCATGTACCTCGGACATTTCTGACTACTCTATTGTGCATGTATTCCGTTTCATTCATTCTTCCAGATGATATCATATAAATTGCCTGAAGAGTCAACTGCAGAACTTAGTTCCGGCCAATATGTTGAAGTACTGCAATACCAATTCTATTGTTGACCTTTTGACTCGCAAGAATTACTGACGAATATGCGTGGCGCGTTGATACCCATGCTCCCTCACCCGAGTCGGGATGCTGGCCCGAACACCATTGATCGTGATATCGAGCCTTCAAAGACCTCGGTGACACAGCAGAAAGAACCATCACTGTCTAGTGTTTCCACAGCTTGACTCGCTGAGTGGGACATTAGTATATATTCGACAAAGAGCACTGGCAGTATCGGAGCAGGCTACATTGCAAATTTACCCTCTTGAGCGTCGCTTGTAATATCTTTGCGATTGCAAGTCATCAAGTCATTCGTTTACCTCCACAAAAACCTATAATCAGAGACAGACATGAATGACATCGAAAGCTAAGTGCAGAATTGTGTTCCAGCTGGAATACCGAAGTACTGCGACAGATATGAATGGACAAGTCAGTCCCAGAATGATTCGGAGATATGTTGATTTACTAACCAGTCCATGGGCCGCATTGATTCCCATCGAGGGGATACTGGCTGAACAAGTGGGGTCCTCGCCACCGGCATTGCATTGCTTAGTAGTCGCAGCAGAAGCTGGATCAGATACCTCCCAGTATTCGGTTCCTAGCAATGATATCAGGTACACAGCGATGAGCAATATAACCGAAGTCCCTACCATGATGAAAGTAGCCAAGAGGAGTTAGGCCACGAGGGAAAAAGGTAGGGACTCTGCATAACAAACGTGTTAGAGCTACAAAAGTGCTTAGAGAGAGAAAATGCGCCTACCCGTCGTTGGTATGGACCGCTTCGGATTCAGATCAGTGGTTTACTCACATGGCACACTCATGCGACTGATAACTCACCACGGAAAATGTTATTCACGCCAACGGCCCTGTTTACGAAGTCCGCATAGAACCAATTCCCTGTTCTGCAGCGGCGGTGGCACTCGTATCATGTTTAAGTATAAAAACAGGTCGATCGATCCGCGTACCTTGGTTGGCCATAGGTATACAAACGAAGTTTACGGGGAAAGAAGGGTGAGGTGGGACACAAGTGGCATATGATTCACCCACTTGTTGGGGAAGTTTTGCTTTAACGAAATTCCAGCCAAGCTTGACAACGCGCCTTGAATCAAATAAGTCTGGATCGGTCGATTAAACATGAAGAGGAGAACTGACCTCCGAGGGAAGTTCCGGTAGTGACGATGGTGTAGTCTGGATAAGTGGCCAACTGCGCCCTCACGGTATCTATCACTTGGAGGGCCACGGAGTTCCAACTGATGGCGGTCACGATTTCCTATTAGTATTACCTTGACATAACGACGCGACATACGCGATAAGGAACCCAGAGTGAACGAGGGTGCCGACTTCGAAGCAGATGAGGTTTCGATTCAACTGAATTTTAGGGACAAAGCTCACATGGAGGATAGACACCGGGTGACAGGAACGGGACCAAAAAGATGAGAATGTCATTTATGAAGTCGATGACGGACTCGCTGAAAGACAACCAGGGTCAATATCACACTACATGCCACTTGGGTGACTTCAAAGTCACTCACGTTCCTCGCAGGGCTACCACAATTTCTTTCCTTGTGTCATCGCGTGCGATGAAGCCTTGGGTGTCGGAAAGAACATTATTGATCTGAGGAGCCAATTATAACTGAACGAAGGAAGAGTAAACGGAGCTCAGAAACTAACCGTCAATACCAATGTATTTCCGTTGGGCCGCGCACAAACGCTGGCAGTTGAGGATGATGCATCTATTTGAAAGCTGTAAGACTGTCTCGTGCAGAAGTTACGTGTGCCACTAACACTTCCAATAGAATTGTAGGTCATTGAAAACGTCTGGATAGTCTAGCGTCAACGACAGTCCAGTTCTGCAAGACCTTATGGGGAAGCGCACCTGGGGAAACCTCTCTGCTTTCGAGCTCGACATTACCATCAGATAAGATCGATGAACCAAGAGCAAGAACCACATAAAGAAGAGGCACTAGAGCAGCAGACAGACGCATGGTGATACTCCAACTGCAAACACTTCGAGCCGTCTTATATAGACATTGCCAAGAAAGTCCCTCTACCCTAGTCAATTATATCGCTCTCACACGGTGCCAGACAAAAATGAAGAGAGAAGAGGTTATGACACCGGCGAACTCCCAGTATCACTTGTGTCAAAGACGTCGGCATCACCGTCGTAATGCGTTTTGACTGGAGTTGGCTGATGCATCGTGTTGTTACCGCCGGCTTTCGATACGGGACGAATGTTACAGCAATAGCGACTGTTGAACGTTGAACGTTGAGGCCTGAGGGCGAGGATAAAGGTCCTTGTGAAGTCCGTGCACAAAAGACGTTCTTGAAATCGTGGTCAACTTGTTAGAGGTCACCACACGTCACATCATGTGAGTGAGGCACATTACGTGACACATCTATAATTAGTCCATCTTCCGCGTCGTAAGGCCTCCTCAAATACCCCGAATTGGCAGATTGACATATAGCGCCGTTTTTCTTACTACGGCATCTGCACATCGTACTCGCAATGGGTTTGATATCATTCAGCATCCAATCTTTGGTAACCTAATCGGAGTCTTACTTGATCGATTGATCCCTCACACCGTCCCCAGGTCAGCGGCCAGCCTACATTGACCATGTACACATGCTGTCGGCGACCCTCGGTTCATGATGATCGGAGGCTGTCAAACGTTTTGACTGGTTACATATAGACGGGCTTCTCGGGACCCAAGTAGCGATGAGTTCCACTATGAGCGGTGCTCGGGTGAAGTTGATCTCCAAGTCATCAGGCCAGGAAAGTCCCTCAGTAAATGGTGATTAGTGAATGATCAGAAGTCGCTAGATGACAGCGTTCATCATGATATGGGGTCTTCGAAGAGATGCAACGACGAACAAAGAAACCACTCACGTCCACGAGTATAAGTGTTACCATAGGTTAATAGATCAATGCAGCGTGGAGCAGTGGAACAAGTATTGAAATACTGAGGTCCGAAATGTACCTTCTCAGCGTCTCATTTAAAATCGTGCTTTTCCACGAGCTCAGATTGTCCACTGACGCATTTATTTCCACATGAATCTAGAAACCCGAACATATTCAAGGATCAAGTGCAGAAAGCGGTTCCACTCCGGATGTTGAAGTACTGCGGGAGATAGATATATAGTCAGCTTTTTTCCCTTTGGGACACATCCTATCAGTCTACGAACCAGCCCATGTGCATCGTTGATTCCCATGGAGGGGATACTGGCTGAACAAGTAGGGTCCTCGCCACTAGCGTCGCATCGTTTAGTGGTAGCAGCAGAGGCTGGATCGGGGCTTTGCCAGTACTCGGTCGCTGGTAACACGGTCAGTTAGGAAATTATGAATATGGTAGCAGATGTATCTACCGTGATGGAGGTAGCCAAGAAAAGTTAGACCACGTGGGATAATGGTAGGAACTCTGAACGCAGGTGAGTTGAATTGCATGGAGAAAATTGAAAGGCCTACCCGTCCGTAGTATGGGTTGCTTCAGTCTTGAGTCAGTAACTCCTTCACAAGGGACGTTTATGGAAGTGTACTCACCTCGGAAAATATTATTCAGACCGACGGCATTATTTACAAACTGTGCATAAACCGCATTTCCTGTTCTGATGGCAATACTCATATTAGGTGCAAGCATGACGACTAATGGAATGTTCCGTACCTTGGCTGGCCATAAGTATATAAACGGAGTTTACTGGGAAGACGGGTGAGAAACGATGTTTGTATGTGAAGCCTGATTCCGCCCAAACCTGCTGGGGAAGTTCTGCTTCAAAGAGATTCCAGCCAAGCTTGACAAGGCGCCTTGAAAGAAATAAGGATAGGATTATTCAATATGAGGAGACGAGAACTGACCTCCAAGAGAATGTCCAGTGGTGATGATGGTATAGTCAGGATGAAGGGCCAACTGTGCTCCCACCGTGGCTATAACCTGTAGAGCCACGGAATTCCAACTGGTGGAGATCACGTTAGAGACTTCCTACCGTCCTGACATAACCATACGACTCACGAGGTGAGAAACCCAGTGTGAACAGTGGTGCCAACTTTTCCATGAGAAGATGAGATCGTCAGTCCGGCGAGCTGCTTTGGCGGGGGAAAATCTCACGTGGAGCAAAGACACCGGGTGATAGGAACGGGATCAAAACGATGAGAGCGTCATTTAAGGCGTCAATAAGGGATTCGCTGAAGGCACGACCGGAGTCAACGTCACGACATGTATCACGACTTTGTTGGACGACTTCGAAGCCGCTCACCTTCCTCGCAAAGAAACCACAATTTCTTTCCTTGTGTCATCGCGCGCGATAAAGCCTTGGGTGTCGGAAAGGACATTGTTGATCTAAAGAAAGGAGGCAATTATGATCCTGGAGCAAGGGAAGGAGGAGATGATGCTAAGTAACCAGAAACGTACTGCCAATACCAACGTATTCCCGTTGGGTTTCGCACAGGCGTCATTATATGCGGACGACGCGTCTGTTTGATAGTTATAAGACTACGGTCTAGAGCAATTGTGTGTGCGACCCACACTGGAAATAGAACCTCAAGTTGTCAAAAACGTCTAGATCAGTCTGGCATCAGTGGGGCGCTGCACATCTCTTCTGAGTAAATGTACCTGATGAGACTGCTCTCTTCTCCAGGTCGACAACCCCGCCATCCGAGATGGGTGATCCCAAAGCAAAAGCCACGGAGAGCAGAGGCACCAAGACCGCAGAAAGACGCATGTCGATACTTTGACTCGGAAGAAAGTGTAAGCGGCGATCACCTCTTATATAGCCCGGATTTCCATCGCCCAGGGAATTTTCTGCAGGTACGCAACTCACACGATGTCAAGCCAAAGTGAAGAGATATGAAGTCACGCCTCCACTGCGGACTGTGTCGGCATCATGGGTTGCAGACAGTCGGACGATCTATACCCTCGCCACCATTTTGTATGCTAGACTGTGGCCGATGTTGCATCGGTATCGAAATGGTTGGCGCCACGATAACGTGTTGCCGGGAATCGACGCACGCGTAGACGCACATTGATACACTATATGATTCTTCGACTTAGACTGAGCCCTAGGAAGCCGTCTGAAGCAGCTGAAGTGATGGAGAACAGCTGATGAAAAACATATCCTGCCAGTGATGATGATGATCCGACCGTGTGATCGACACGTCAACGTTTCGAAACTTCAACGGTCATATGGCATGACGAACTTTCTTCAAGTTCTGATAACTTTTGGCTTGAGTCTGGAGGCCTGGGTTGCGCAATCTTCGCCGTTCAGCCGCATCCATCTCGTCTAGCGCTCTCCTGCGCAATGGTCCTTGCTTCCGTACATTCTACCTTCACAACCGGCGACATCTCATATTCTCATCATATCCGACCCTCGACACTTAATCTCTCTCAGATCATATAAGTACTCGATAGCGGCATGAACATGTGTCTTACCTCTTTCTGCATCATAGCCTCCTCCCCCCACGCCCTTGACTCCGGTTCCAAAAGTCTGGTAAGTTAGAAACGAGTTGAATTGAAAATGAACAAATACCAAACGTCACATCATGTGCGTAAGACACAGGCTGTGACACATCAATCGTAGGTTGCACGACGTGCCTCTCAATCTCAAGATGTCCTGAAATTAGCGATGTAGACTGTCTGAGGATGTCCTATATAATTCGACTACAAGTACAGGTATAGGGGTTTTCTTTCCTTTTCTTTCCGACCCTTCCGAAATGACCAGTCCATGGTTTGTAGCAGGTATATCTCACTCCTTCCTGTATTTCTGGTAATAATGGATTACTCCAGTTGTCTGTACACAGCATAAATGAGTTTCATGTCAAGGGATCAGAGTTGCAAGAGACAACGTACAGAGCTGTCGTGGCCTTTGACATCCTCGGGCTTGTCAAGCTGCGCGAGGATATTCTTGGCCAGCACTTTTCCGAGCTCGACACCCATTTGGTCTGTGGGTTGACTTAAGTATCGTACTAGGCAAAGCATACAAATGCAACCAACCAAATGAGTTGATACCCCATACGGCTCCCTGTACGAAAATCTTGTGCTCATACAGTGCGATCAGCGCTCCAAGTGTCGCGGGAGTCATCAATGGGAACATGATCGAATTGCTGGGCCTGTTGCCTTCGAAGACTTTGCTCTTCACTAGCGCCTCGCTTGCGCCAGAGCCGACCTCCTGTCTAACCTGTTGCTCTGTCTTACCGAAGGCGAGAGCCTCAGGCTGAGCGAAAAAGTTTGAGAGAAGAATGCGATGATGTTTGGAATGGGCGATTGGGTTGTGCGTAGTCGCGGGAGCGATGAAGTCAGCAGGAATGAGCTTGGTGCCTTGGTGTACCAGCTGGTAGAAGGAGTGCTGCCCGTTCGTCCCTGCGGCACCCCAGATGATTGGCTGTTTCCATATTTGGTCAGTAACGAGAGAACAAGGATATGTCGAGCGGAGCTTACGCCGGTTTGGTAGTTCACGCGTTGACCGCCTTTCGTAACGGACTTACCATTCGACTCCATATCTCCCTATCATATAAACGGAGACATTATTGAATGCGTAGAGTAGAGATGGAATTTTCGTTACCTGCTGGAAGTAGTCGGCAAACTTGTGGAGGTACTGGTCGTAGGGAAGGAGGGCGTGGGTCTGAGCACCTGGGAAGCGCTGGGGGTGAGCATATATGCATCGAGATGAAGAACGTGTCCTACCATAGAAATCGTTGTACCAGATACCAAGGACGGCCAGGATGACGGGCAGATTTTGCTCAATCGGCGTCTCTTTGAAGTGCTTATCCATGCCATGGGCACCCTTCAAGAGCTCCTCGAAATGGTTGTACCCGATAACCAAGGCAATCGAAAGACCAATGGCGCTCCAGAGGCTGTATCTGCCGCCAACCCAGTCCCAGAATTGGAACATATTGCTCTCGGCGATTCCAAATGCCGTCACAGCCTTGGTGTTCGTGCTGAGCGCCACAAAGTGCTTCGCGACGTGAGCCTTGTCTTTCGCAGTCTCGAGGAACCAATCTCGCGCACTCTCCGCATTCGTAATAGTCTCCTGCGTCGTGAAAGTCTTGCTCGCGATGATGAATAGCGTGCGCTCAGGGTCGCACGACCTCAGGGTCTCCGCCAGATGCGTCCCGTCGATGTTCGAGACAAAGTACGCAGATAGATCGCGTTTCGCGTATGCCTTGAGAGCCTCCGTCACCATAACTGGGCCGAGGTCGGATCCACCGATGCCTATGTTAACGATGGTGTTGATCGTCTTCCCAGTGTAACCCTTCCACGCCCCGTTACGCACAGCCTCGGTGAACTCCTTCATGTGGGCGAGCACACTCCCGACTTCATCGACACCGTTCTCCTTGATGGAGAAATCTCCAAAATTACGTAGAGCAACGTGCAGGACGGCGCGGTCCTCAGACGTATTGATGTGCGCGCCAGAGAACATCTCGTCTCGTACTTTCTCGACTTCGGCCTCACGCACAAGCGAGAAGAGTGTATCAAGCACGGGTTTAGTGATGAGGTTCTTGGAGTAGTCCAGGAGGAAGGTGACATCGGGGCCATCATTGGAGGAGTATTCGCGCGAGAATTTAGAGAATCGCTCTGGATCCTGCGCGAACAAGTCCTTCAGAACGAGCTTCGAGTGCTCTGAGTCGTAAATCTCTTGGAGTTTCTTCCAGGAGGCATATTCTGAACGAGGTTTAGGTATTTGAGGAAACAAGATAGTCTACGGCATACCTGAGGCTAGCTTCCCGGACATTGTGGTGGTAAGTGGGAGGTATCGGGCTGAGTTCTGAAAATGCGGTCACAGCGGTTTCGCACTCGGAGTTCTGGAGATGCGGTCACATCTCGGAGTTCTCTAAATCTAATCGGTCCTTGGTGATCTCCGGGCCGAAATGTTTTCAGCCCCTAATGCCAATGGCAATCTAGAAGATTCCAGAATCCAGACTGCGCAGAGGATAGTGTATCCTGGAAATTGGAAGCCCGGGTACACGCTGAGGGTACATTGCTCATCGTCTCGAATCCTACTACGCAGGATAAAAAGACTAGCGGGCCTGACTGGGAATTGAACCCAGGACCTCCTCGAAATGGTATACACCCTAACAAGGAATCATACTACTAGACCATCAGGCCATGGAGATGTCATTCACAACAGCGAATTCGACTGGACCCACTCGAATATTGCGTTTACTCGAGCGATGTCGCTGTAACGGAATCAACTTCGAAGCTAGTCTATAGCTATCCAAATGCCAGCTAATGCCTGGCGGCCGTTTATGTGACACGATTCAACATAACTCCATGGTTGTGCTCGCAGGTGCAAGCAGATCACATAGGGAACGTACAAAAATGAACAGGCCAATAGCGAGGCGACTCTTTTCAGGCAAGAGAATTCTACATGCCAATAGAAGTCATAGACGACGCGTGTCCATCAGCTTTGGCATTCCCAAGTCATGGAGATTCACCACCAGTGCAGTTACGTTTTGACAAAAAGTATACCGAAAGCACTCAAATGGCATCTGTCATGCCCACTTGTTGACATCCTCAGCAGATGGGTTCAATGGGTTATCCGACGCGCCGAGGTTACACTGGTAGAATGTCCTGAGTCGCGAGCGCCAACACAAGCGGTGAAATTGAAATGGTGTCTCCGAACACTCAATGTAAATTATGAAATGATGCAGCAAATCTGGCTTGCACTTGCAGGAACATGGCGGCCAGCGAATAACCAGGAGGACATCGAATGCGCCCTGAACTGAACAGTTGGGTCGTCCCAGTACACATGTATCAGGAGATTCGCCCCATGTTTGGTGGTCCAACTCCTTTCCGCTTTGATACATGGATATTGTTTTCATGTTTTGTTGTTGTGCATGGGGCATGAAAGCAATAAACGAACATACAACCAGACAGTAAGAATAGTAGCCCCGCCGTCGACCCATCTAGATTGTCGTCTCGTAAGGAACAGGGACCATGGTCTGAGGGGCGTTGTTGTCGGTGGACACGGTGTGTGCTTCCCGAGGTTGGAGGGGTACGCGCTTCAAGTTAATACGCTCTGTAGAATTCATTGAGAAAAATCCCGATTCCACAAAGATACAAGTCCTCACCGCCCTTTGCCTTTGCAGCCGCATGCGCTGCGTGGTTGCTCTTCACCCGGTCCAAGAACTCCTGTCGGCATTTTGAGTGACGAACGTGCTCAACACGGAGGTTGACCCGCTTCTCGATGAAGCGGTTTCCAACGACTTTGTACACAATGACACCGACGGCAGAGGGGGGTAACGTTGTATACAATTCCAGTTCGTCTGTAATGGTCATGGATTAGGATCATTGTTACCTCGATAAATGGATATGTGCTGAACGAACCCGTGGTAGTACTTGTGGGGCATACCCTTTTGTTGCGAGGAGTTGGCCTTGATGTCAACAATATCGCCGACGTAGTAGTTGACGAGGAAAGTGGACAATTTGGTGGGGCCGCTCTCTGCCAGAAAGTTAAAGCCTTGATACAGCGTTTTATCGAGGTCAAATCGCACCCTTGAAGCCCCGCTTGAACATATGGCGCGTACGCGCGCGGTAACCGAATGAGTGCGGCATCTTGAGGACTACATGGTTTGTGAGAAATGGACAGCAAACGAGCAAGAATTGGGCGTACGTCGGGCTTGGTCGTTGGCGGTATCGACGGGGACAAGGAAATCAAATCGGGGGGTACCGGAAAATGCCGAGTGGCTGAGGTGTGGTCCTTTACAGTTGTGGCGGAGAGCCTAATCGTGTTTACCCTCGTTTGGTTCTCACGATTATTTGTGCCCAACGGTAAACTCAAGTCCGTCGTCGACTTCCTCAAGAAAAAATGCCCAGGTAATGTCCTCGCCGTGCTCAACGATGAGCTAAAGGTTAACGATTTGCATTCAGGGCCCCGCGGAACCACTCCAAGACGTGAGCTTTTCTCCTCAAGATCCACTTTAAGTGGAGGGTTGCACTTGTGCTGATAAGCCGTGCCCCATTGCCTTTAACTTCACAGTTACAAGGTCCCTCGTCGACCTTTCGAATCGGCTCGTCTCGATGCCGAACTCAAGGTCAGCCCTTTCCGCGTTGCTCCATTCTGTTTCTTGACATATCGCATGTTCCTTCTGCGCGACAGCTTGCTGGCGAGTACGGTCTCCGCAACAAGCGCGAAATCTGGCGTATCGCCCTCACTTTGTCTAAAATTCGTCGTGCTGCCCGTGAGCTCCTCAAGCTCGATGTCAAGGATCCCAAGCGTCTGTTCGAGGGTAACGCGTTGATCCGTCGTCTCGTCCGTATCGGTGTGCTCGACGAATCCCGCATGCGTCTCGATTACGTGTTGGCTCTCAAGGTTGAGGATTTCTTGGAGAGAAGGTTGCAGACTCAGGTCTTCAAGAGCGGTTTGGCCAAGAGCATCCACCATGCTCGTGTCCTCATCAGGCAAAGACACATCCGGTACGTCTGACTTGTCTCCTGTAATCCATCATAGTCTGGGAACCGATGCTTTTCTGTTTGCAGCGTCGGCAAGCAGATCGTTAACGTCCCTTCCTTCGTTGTCCGTCTCGACTCCCAAAAACACATTGACTTTGCCCTCACGTCGCCCTACGGTGGAGGAGGCCCTGGTCGTGTCAAGCGCAAGCGCGCTGCTGCCGCCCAGAAGAAGGAGGATGGTGACGATGCCGAGGATGATGAGTAAATCAGTCGCTCCCTTCTCTCACACGCTTTGTTACTTGTATCGTAAGACATGCCTGCTACTATGCTTATGATCCATGCAAACCCTCATGAGTGTGCAGTCGAGAGGTTGAAATACCCCTGTTTTTTCCGCTATGATCCACGGTTATCATTTTTTGGTCCCACCGGCCTGTTTGCTGGGTATATATAATCTATAAATATGCAAAGTTCCCGTCTACGAAAAGCCAGTTCGTATCGTTGGTTCAAAGACTGGCAGCGGATGAGCCTAATGCGCATTCTGTGAGTAAATGCTACATGGCCATGGAAGACTAACACACCTCAGTGTTAAACACGAACTCTAGAAGTTGAAAGTCAGACATCGAAGAGTATCGATAACGGAGGTGTACACGCACTGTCCAGGGGTAAAGTGTTCGAATCATCGAACAGCAAGTACAGATACTTCAAGGTCTCACTCTACAGACAAATTACCGATGTTAAATTATAGTTAGGTCAAGGAAGGAAGATATCGAACCATCCAGAAGGTCTCCATCTTATCCTCGTGCCTTGCAGGGACTTCATCGACGTTGACGATAGTGGCGTAACCTCCAGTCGATATGCGACAGTGTTTCTCGATAGATTGGAAGATATTCCAGCCATGGTCCCTGTAGAGCTGGTCTCCCGTCAGACGATATGCCAGGAAGAGGGATTCCACAGTTTCGGGACTGAAATGAACTATGTTAATCACGTATTTCGGGGGGATATCGCAGGTTGAGACATACCGAAGCATGTAACGTGCGTCGTACGGCGGAAAATCGCCCGGTCTGGACAGGACACCAATAGGCCTCAGCGTATACGGGGAAGGTAACAAGATGCGGCACTCACCGTGCCCCTTTGATGTACCAGTCGGAAGGTGCCATCGAGTTGCTGTCCATTCCGTCGCTCGGGATCCGGAAGTGGACGATCTCAGGTGAGAGCCCTCTGTAGAGATAAAATGGCAAGTTCAGAAAACGCAATGAAAGTAGCCGAATGGAAAATCGTACGTGGCAGTATCATGCGTGTTCATACATGTTTTGAGAAGTTCAACGCCAGTCTTCCAATCTCGTTTGCCCGATGCCGACAGTTCTTTGTCGCGAGGCGGGACAGATACTGGGTGGACGAGAGCTCCGGTCTTTGTTGCTCCAAGCATGAGCGAACCTCCGAGGAAGCAGACCAAGTGGTCCTGTTTGGGAGTTAGACGCCACGAGCTGCCAGAAACGTATTTCAGAACGGTGGACGACGAAAGTGATCCTGACTGGCATACACTTCTCCAGAAGCATGCTGTTCGGGAATAAGTTCCGCAGTGTAAGTCATCCTGGCCTTGGTACTTTTTTGTATGAGGTGTCCGTGGATCGCTGACATTGCGTCGTCATACATCTACAGGATCGGGTTTAGAGAGGAACAGACATGTCAATCGAGCGGCGGCTTACATCGCTGTAGACGGGTTCTGAGCTATTCTTTGCGATTCTAAGCCAATACCAACCTCGTAGGCGACGAGAAGGCTTACAGTTTGTAGATATTGTTTCCTGGTGGAGACTTCAGCTGAGCATAGGCGTACTTCTCGGAACATAACTTACAATAGATATTCATAGAAAGAGTCACCGCGGGAACCTAGGCGAATAGCAGATGTGACGTATTGGCCCTCTTCAACGCTAGAATCAGATCAGTGAAAGTTCGCAAAAGAAAAGTTTGTGCAACAAACCTCATAAAGATGGATGCTAAGCCATGAGGTAGGCGTGCCGACTTGATGACGCGCATGACCTACTGGACATGAATGATCGCTCTTTCAAAGCTGGCGGCGAAATGGGGGCATACATTTTCCACTCGTCGCCAGTAAACATCGTCATGAGTCAAGTGGCTCAGGTATCGGAATTCCAGTTGTAGAGTAGAGATCTCAGCGGTGCTGACAAGACCTGTAAAGTCTGAATTTGGGACACCGATACCCTTACCCAGGTTGATCATGGGTTGCGGTAGACCAGAGGGCGTTTCGAAGACGGGGAGGATTCGGTCAGCGAGTTCAGTGGCCTTTTCGAGATAGATGGGATCGCCTGACGACAGGTGGTATGCGGACAGAAGCCCACCTAGTACGCGGATCGTAGTCTACCACCACAGGCCAATCAGTTATTATTATGTCGAGAAGCAATCTATCAAACGGACGTACTTCGAAGGTATTGAAGTTACCGTCGCGTTCAAAACTCATGTGGTTCGCGACCCATGATCTGGCGCGTGCGTATTCTTCGTTGAGATTCATCAACAGCATGGTGTCTATGGAGTCTACCACAGTGTAGCCTATGCCTCCAGCGCTTGTCAAGTTCGACCCCGTGTGGCTGAGAGGGTGGTATTCGTCATCGCCCATTGCGTCCTTCTCTGGCATTGACAAAAGATCCATATCAACAGGCTGTCATGACTGTCAGGATACGCACCATATGAGAGCCATGCGTGCTAGGCATTACGCGTGAGGAGAACACAACCAGAGTGGGGTCAACTAAATCATACCTTGAATGCAGCAACAACAGCGTCACGTTTGGGTATATCAGCAGCTAGGTGGGAGAACCTTTCCGTGGAAACTCCCGGCTGAGAGCCTTCCCAATGTTCCGAGAATCCAATCCATGAGTCGAGAAAGTCCGTAAATAGAGTTGGGTCATGCTTGTAATCTCTGGTTAGATCGAGCTTTGAATTTGTTGGTGGGTTTACTTACCCTATGCGCAAGTACTACCGCAGAAAGCAACGCAACCACTGAAAGAAGTTTGAGTAATCCTTGAAATCCTGTGCCTTGCTCCCGTCCTTTCTATACGTGACAGGTCAATCGTGGGGTATAGATGTGGAGAGCCTGAGCCAGTGAAGCTAACATTTTCTTCCTTTTCAGCTTGACCTGCCAAAGCCCGCGTTGACTGGCCCTTCTTCTTTTTGGTATCTTGAGAGTCTGTCATACTCTCCACTGGTGGTCGTCCGGAGTGTTGGTGGTCAAGGTCAAGCAGTCACTTCCAAGTTGGCACGGAGTTACGGTTACTCGTATATCCGGTATCTAACTTGGAAGCCGCATGATCACTTTGTTCGGTAGGAAATGGACAGGTGCTGACCTACCCCTGGGTCACTAGTACTAGGTTAGCAAGTGAGGCGTAGTCCGAAGAGATAGATCACGATAGGGTTCATTATTATATACATTGATGCATGGGTGGATATTCGATAGTAGAAAACAGCTTGGGCTGAGCGACATTCGAACGCCTGGCCTCCTCAATATTGTATCTTAAGGTTCTAAGCGTACAAGGCGATGCCAGCCCCGAACATCATCGCAAAAAGCATCGAAAGCCCCGGAATAAGCGCCCGCAAACCTTCAACTCCATTCACAGACCCTGGACTTGTACTCCCTAATCTCGACCGATCTTTCCCGGATTGCCCGTTGGAAGTAGCCAGAAGTGACGCGTCAACGGTAACAGTATTGACTGTTTTTGTAAATGCTGTGGTCTGAAAAGTGGCAGCAGGTGCGTCTTGAGTTGTTGCTGTGGGATCTGTGAGGAAGACGAGAGCGAACGAAGGCGCTTTAAGAGGGATGTGGCACAGATTGTGGTTGCATGGAATCTTAGTGATATTGACTTCGCCTTTGAGTCGGCCGTCAACTTCATATTTGTTACCAAAAGTCTTGGGAAGCAAAAGGGTCTAGAAAGTCATGATTACACAATGAATGTAGCCTCACCTGACCAGCCCATGTTATATTTCTCTTGACTGAAACCGAGGAGGCTTCAAAGTACCTGAGGGACGGGGTTACATTGTCAGATTAGCAATCTTGCAGAAGACAAAAAAATCGCTTACTTGACGTGAACTTCAGAGGGCACCTGACCGCCGTTGACGGTGATGGTTCCCATTATGTCGTGAGCTCCAGTGGAGTCGTCTATGAAGTTCAAAAGGGCTACTTTGCTGAGCACGCCATTGTCATAGATTGCATAAGACGGCGTGTAGATTCCATTATTTGAAGTGTCGACAATCTGAGAAACGTTGGATTTGCCAAAGATCTCGGCGACAATGAGGACTGAATAATAGATGGCTCCGACAGTCCACTGATTAAAAGCGGTTTGATTAGTAGGGGGAGCTAGTTTATGCAAACGGTGATCAGTGGTTTTTTCTTTTACTTGTGCCAGGCTACTCTACCTGTGAAAGGCTGTAAAAGCGGGATTTTTGTTACAGCAGCGGAGAACAGTTGACGAAAGACTTACATTGTAATAGACATTCTGCCCTCCAACGTGAAGGAGTGCGCCAGAGAAGTTTGTAGCTGCCATCGTAAGGCCATAGTCTATGGCCCACAATGCCGCGCCGAAGCTATCCGAAATTCCAGGGAGTCCACCGCAGGTTGCGGTATTTGTCTCGAACATAATGAATGGTTTCCCAAGTGCTTGGGCACGGTTGCTCGTATCGCGGTACTTGGCGACTAAGTTAAGGCCAGCATCATGATTTAGGAACGAAGGGAAGGTTTCTTGAGGGTCCACATAAGAGCCGATACCGAACCGAGCAGCGCAATTGTTGCTCGGATAACTATACATGGTTTGATCAAAATCCGCCATTAAGCGTGCACTGTGCAGGAAGGAAAACCGCACTGTTCCATGGTGATGATCTTGAGGCTGTCCTTGAACCTGTCGAGATAGCCAGTTGGCCAGAGTCGGTCAGGCTCCCATGGACCGGAGGCGAGACTGGGACCTATGAGCATGTTCTTGATCGGGATGTTTTCGTTGCCCTGAATACTTTCCACAAGAGAAGCAAATTCCCCAACGTACTCGTTGACGTCGTACGGCTCGACACGATGATTGTGACTTATTTTGAACAGGTCAGCCAATGTAAATGCTCCATGCTCAGCTGGTGATGCACGTCTATCTTACCTCAAGTAATAATCGGGCTCATTTGCTGCTTGAAGGCCCAAGAGACGATCACCCAGAATAGCCTGACCTTTTTGCGCTATAGCAAGGCGCCAGTTCGTGTCATTGAAGGGAATGCCTATGATGCTTCTCAGTCAAGGCATTCTCGCGAGACTTGTACCACGTACCTAGATACCATCCGACATTTACAAGAGATGATACATTGGCCGCGAGATAGAAAAGTTCGTCGGTATACAGCACGGCAGGTGTCAGCGTCTGATGGCAAACAGTATTAGGCGACAGCCATGGGACAGGGAGAGTGGCCTGACCGGGTTATTCGAATCGTACTTCTCCTTCGCGGTAGCATAACCACCTTCAATGTTGTCGACATAATAGGCGAAATCCTGTGTATTTCCACCCATACGAATATGTGTTCCACCAGCCCTTTGTTGAATCTGTGCGAGGAGATTGAGGAAGGGTACTTTGATATGTGAGCTAGTAACGCATGATAAGATAACTGATGAAGGAAGGCCGAACGAGAAACTGACGCGTTCTTTCCCACTGTTGGAAAGCAATGTTGTAGGCGCGCCGGACGGTTTAGGAGATGTGCATAACTACTCACTCAACTGCGTGACGACAGACATCTCGATGGAAAACCCGTAGAAAGAGCCATGTTGCATGATAGAGAGTCCTACGACACTCGCGTTGTTCGCCGCTAGGTTCAGAGTGAAATTTAGGGACTGGTCTTGGGGAGGAGGTGGGGGCCTGAGGATGGTCTCGTCGTACGCTGCTAGCGTCACTACTGGGGTTGCCGCGGCGCCAGGAGCCGTCGCTGTAGAGTTGAGTCTGATAGTCTGGCCGAGAGGTACCTGTCCATAGACCGTGACCGCTCTGGCGCTGTTGCTGAGCACACCAAAACCAAAGAGCGCCAGAAACAGCATCTCGGAGGGCAGGGGGGAGAAAGAAAGAAAGGAGGTACGGGTGATAGGGTTAACAAACAGCTGTTTCAATTATATGCATATCCTGCCAAGAAGCTCGGCGGAAGAGCTGGGATGGCGGTCAAAGTAGACCTTACGCGTAAACTCGAGGCTGGAGGTGAAAGGAGTGGAAAGAGCCTGAAGATGGAATATGAATCAAAGCATCCGGGTAGCTTGCTTTCAGGAGCTCAACTTCAAGTGGTGTCCGCGATGGGTCGTGGTGCCACCACAAGAGTCTAAACCGGCCAAGAACGCCGAGAGGTCACCAGTGACTCTCTGCAGAGCCTTGGACGTGCTCCGCCTTCGCTATCGAGCCCCGTTTCATGCTGGACCGAGCTAGACCTGAGTGGCGACCGCATCTTATTCCCCACCCCTCTACATGATATGCCAACGGTCCAGCATTAGAAGCCAACTGTTGAAATCGGTTCTTGTCATGTCGTACAATGTCGAGTGACGAGGGATACCTAAACGTCGGAAGCCATCAACGTCAGTGATGCCAGAGGTCAGTCTGAGTCAAGTTGAAGAAGATAAAATGCCAAACGCAGCCGCAGCGCGGCAGCGGGAGAGGAGGGGACTCGGAGAGGAGGCACCATCAGTCACGTGTGCGTTCACCCAGAATGCCTAAATTTAGATTAAAACGTTTTCGCCGGCTTCAACGCTGGCTACAACCTGCTACAACCTCATATGATTCCATGCCCTATGCTATGTACAGCAGTCGCCCAGCTGCTCAAGTCTTCCAACTTACCATCAGTCCAACGGCCTTCTGTATGTGTTGGAGTTCCTCGGCCATAAATCAGAACTGTGAGGGACCGGACTCCCGCGACATGCGCTTGGAGTGAATTCTACTAAGCCAGAAGTTTCGCCAGGAGGACCGAATAGGCTGACCTCATTCCCAAGTCCAAGACCTACGTGCACCAGTAATGGGACAAGTGCTGGGGGAATTTTTCGCAACAAAATATAACAGTACACTGGCACAATTCTAGACCTCTTTCGCACCCTATTTTGAGTATAATGGTGCGTTCTTCTATCCGCTTCGTACCCCTTTTGTTCTCTTTCCCTAGGGGCTATGCCATCTGCACCCTACGCTCAGTCTTCATCAACCCCTGTTATCCCTTGGCGCGGCGTGCTCAACTATAGTCTGGCTTCAAAGGACGACTCGACGCGTATTTTGTGCTAATAGTACGTGTAAGGCACGGGGATTTTGCATACAACAAGCACCTGTCACGAGCTTGCTCAATCCGATTCATTTCCGCTTACATGCTATCAGTACCCGGTCTTAGCAGAAATTGAACGAGACCATTGCAATGTGGCTGCAGCGATATATGAAACTCCTACCCCAGAAGTCCCCAAAGAATTGTATGAAATGAACCTGATTTGTATATGTTCGCCGTATAGGGTCTACAATTCGATATCTGCAACTCCCAGGTGTGTATGTCGCTTTCCCAACCCACTCATCGCGGTAACAAATACGCCCGGCTGGATGTAACGCTTTGATCTCCGCGCGCGTCGCCCTTCGGAGACTCGGACACGGGAGCGCGTCGCGTTTTGGTGGCGTATGCTCCCACGTGACTGATATGTCGCAACATGTCGCCATCGCTGCACCATTGCTGCTCATCCTGTATTCAAGTGAAAATGACTGAGGCAACTGTGATCGCGTCACCGCTCTCTGTTCCGCCACCCAACCATGAACATACATCTTTGCCCGCCCGAAATCCATTCATACATTTGCCAACTGGCTTGTTTAGATGACGGTCGTACCGTTCGAGCGCTCAGCCTCGTCTCGCAATACCTCCGAGAAATTTCTCGACCATTCCTATACCAATCTCTCGCCATCTCTGGTCCGAATAAAATCTCTATTCTTGCATCCAAGCTCGAGAGAACGCCTGCCCACTTACGCTCCATCCATCATCTATTTATTTCCACCCAACCGACTCCTGGCGAAAGCAACCACGAGCCAATAAACCCACCGAACACCGCTGAGTCAACTGCCATCCTGCGGATCCTCACTTTTGCGGCGCCGACACTGGAGACACTATCTTTTGTGTCATCACCAGCCACAAGCACTCCAGCCATATCACGGCTTTTCCGTACATACTTCCCGCGATTGCGTGAGCTTTCCATATCAGGCTTTTACCCATTCCCTTCCTCTCCTGGAAAGATGCCTTCACTAGAGCGTCTGCACCTCCACGGCAATCGCAACCCTCACGGTCTGCTCGAGACGGGCGGGCTGGAGCAAACTTGCCCAGCATTGACACACATACGTGTCTCTGGCCTCAGCACGGCCGTCAGCTTTGCGCTTGAGCTCCACGAAGCTTTCTCCGGCATCGAGACGTCGCCCTTCCCCTCCAAACTACCACCCCGCGTTCATTATGTCGCGGTCCAACCAGCGCCTCCTCTCCCACCTTCTGGGAAGCCAGCTGCGGCAAACGCACGAGACCAGCTGATGGTGGAGCAGCTTAAAGCTGCGAAATCGCCGCAGGGGGTCATCTTCTCGCTCCTTGCTAGAACGAATACCCATATACCCGATGAGTCTTTTAGGCGAGATTGGATAGACCGGCTTGAGGGTCGCGAAGGTTGTTGGGCTACTCCTATAGCAAGCCACTGATGCCCTAACGCATGCATATCCATTTACTGTATACCCTAGATGGCCTTATAGGAAAATTAATGGTACGGCACTTGCACATCAGGTCGCTCATATTGCTCGATGGGATCCAGACCTCTATCTGAAATGCATAGGGCGCTATAGCCAAGTGGTTACGGCGACAGATTAGAATGTTCGTCAACTATCTGTTCCTCTTTGAGGGCGCAGGTTCAAATCCTGCTGGCGTCGATCATGACTTGGAGTCTTGTTTTTTTCCAAAATGGATATCAGCAGAATATCAGTATGATACTCATTATATTGTTCTTAAACCCCTCAGATTCTAAGGCGCTATAGCTAAGCGGTTAAAGCGACAGATTAGAAATCTGTTCCTCTTTGAGGGCGCAGGTTCGAGTCCTGCTGGCGTCGATTGACCAATGCATGTTTGTTTTTTATCTTTTCCTCTCCTTGACCTCATGAATGCATGCACCCTCGCAACCCGTACCGCAATACCCCCGATTTTAGAGCTTTAGCCCGCTCCTATCCGCCTCTCTCCAAGCAGTCAGTGTCCTCTATAAGCGACGTTCTAATTTGACTGGATCTCCCGCAGCCTCCAAGGCGGAAGCATCGACTTTCACGATGACGCAGCCCAACGGTACGTCTACGACGTGACTCCCCATAACCTACTGCGTCCTGAAGCCGACATAGGTGCTTGACGCAAGCCCTGTTGAAACGCGACTTTAACCTCGAGACCCGCCTCCCACCAGATAGACTCTGTCCTCCGGTAAGTCTTTCACCACGTCTACTTGTCCTCTACACCGCTCACGCATCCCAGGTTCCCAATAGGTACCGTGCACCCCATCCAGGTTGAGGAATGTATCTCATGTCAGCGCGCAGGTTGAACTACATCCTTTGGATCCAGGATACCGTGGCCGGACTTCGGGATGCAGCTCCTTATGTCTTAGGAAGGGCTGTTAGCGGCAAGATGGCTGTCCGTGGACTGGACATGTACGTGGCACACCCACGGCGCTGATGCGTGACGATTGACCTTGGTGTAGAGGAACAGGCGCGTCCGCGATCTACCCACTTCTGGCGTGTACCTGTAAGCCAACATGGACTTTTGTCGCGACAGGTGAGACCTTACTCTTTCCATCTATAAACATCTCCTGAGTTCCGCCTCTCTAGAATTAGATGAACTATCATATACTTATGCCCAAGATAATGTACGCTCCAACGGACTCTCTGATCGTATCCGACTTGTCAAGGCCAGGGCCAGTGCACCTGCACCGGAAACCGATAAGACTGTTAATGGAGACGGAGAGCTACGCTTTGGGTTTGATCAACTCTTCTATGGTACTGGAAGCAAGGATGAAGACGGCGCAACCGGGTATGTGTTTATCACTCTTCCCATTTTTACATATCCTTTATTCGGTACACAGGCTTGGTTCTCATCCACTCGATGCCAAAATATCTATACAGACGGATACGGTCGCGCACAAGGAAGAACCTGTCCCTGATGGAGAACCAGAACGCGTCGATGAAGCAGTGGAGATCCAGTTCACGATGTGCAACCCACCGTTCTACAGCAGCGCGGAGGATGTCGCCCAAAGTGAGGCAAGGAAGGAACAGAGTGCCTTCGGCGTGAGTTCGCGCATCTTCCTTCACTCGCCGAAAGTCTAACCCGTGTTTATAGGTCTGCACAGGTGCGCCGGTAGAGATGATTACACCTGGCGGGGAGGCACGGTTTGTCGGTGCGATGGTGCGTGAGAGTGTTGATGGAGGTATTGCAAAGGCAGTGGCAGGCACGAGTCCTGTTAAGCAGTATCCGGAGAGAGAGAACTTGAAGCGGAGGAGAGTTGATGGAGGAAGTCCTGAGCCAGCTGGCTCGAGAACGTCTTTGGAAGCGACACCACCCATACGACGAGAGGCAAGGAAAAAAGGGCCACGCTGGTATACGTCGATGCTGGGCAAGATGGGCTCGGTTGTTGAAATAGTATACGTGTTGAAGGAACTCGGTGTGAGTTGTCTTCTCTCGTGCTCCAAGGAATCCCATCTCTTCTGCCTTCCAATTCTGCGCGTGAAACTGAACTTTACATCTCCACTCAGATTACGAACTACGCGATAACTGAGTTTGTACAAGGCCACACACGGCGTTGGGCGGTGGGATGGTCAATGGGTGCATGGAGGCTAGATGATGTATGTCCTCTTTTTGTCTATCCTTCTACCCTCCATATTCTCCTCGGATACGAAGTTTACATCCCATTCCATGCAGAATGCTGCTCGCATCACGAATCCCAACCCAACACTGCTGCCCCTCCTGCCTGCACGTAACACCCTTCGATTCCCCATCGGCGGTGGCGGTGAAGGCATAGAAGAGAGGTTGCTGGGTGTGTTGGGCAGCGTCGAGGGTGCAACGGTGACCTTTCTGCAAGAATGTGAAGGCGCAGCTAGTACCGGGGACGGCGAAGACCACGCAACAGGTAGGAACGAAGCAACACCCATGCGCATAGAATGCAAATTGGTTGTGACTGCGACGTCCGATACTTGGTCGCGCGCTGCCCGCCGGAAACGCAAGCGGAGCGAAGCTTTGGGGAATGCTATCAACGGCGATGTACCCACCACGTCGACTACCTCCGGAGAAAACCCCGACCCCGCGCTCGTGTGTGGTTTCACGATCCTTTCAGGAGATAAAAATATGGATGTGATAATGGAGGTTCGGTGGTTGTATGGGTGGGACAGAATGGTGTTCGAGAGCTTCGCCAGCCATGTTGCCAAGAAAGTCAAGCTGGAGGGGGAGGATGCTGGCCGAGGGAGATGATACCTAACTGACTCTGAGAGTCTTTGCAGACATAATTACATGTACCATATTATTCCGCCCTTTAAAGTTACTCTGGGTAATTTCGTGACATCGAGAGGCAGCATATAGGTTGAAGAGTGATGGGGCTCAAGTGAGACTAAGACATCACAGTCGTCATAGCCAAGTGGTTACGGCGACAGATTTGAATTGCTCATTATCTGTTCCTCTTTGAGGGCGTAGGTTCAAATCCTGCTGGCGACGATTTTTTTGGCAGTCCTAGCTATCACTGTAGCTAGCCGATCATCAAGCTTGTGACGTCAGACGGATAATGGATTGGCCAATGAACTGTGGGTGCTTGAGGCGCAACGAAAACTGATGGACAGTATGAATAGGAGGATCAGGGCGCAGGGCGACTGTGGCGGAAGCGTGACTGGTAACGGTCTGAGTTCCGGCACACGAGGGAAAATGGTATGAGGACACTGGGAATAACTGGTGTAAAGCCACTGTATTCGAGTATCGCTATTGTACATCGTGTTGGCTAGCTGTACTTATAGGTAATGGATATGAATGATAAGTAAGCTACTGGTGTTGAATGGAAAATAATCAGGGGAAGCCAAATGTAAGTAAGGGAAGATACGAGAAGAGAAGGTAGGAGTATGGATGAAAGCTAGAACACTTCTTAAGGGAAGACTGTACGTGTTCTATCATGTAGGGAGTAGTTGAATGTTACGAGGTACAATGCTTCAGTCCATTCGATGATCGGCACGTCGGGTGACGGTCACGGAACCGCGACATACGCCCTCCAGCGATTGCGCAGGAATCGCTTAGACGTTATTGCTAGCGTGGTCGTCGTCTGCGTCGGATGCGCTGACGGATTTGCCGTTAGGGGATGCCGCCCGGGACTTGTTTATCTTCGGGTACTGTGCGGCGGTAGCGACGCCGACGGGGGGAAAGGCTCCATTCCCCGATGTGGAGGGAGCGCCTGCCGCGGTGGCTTGCGTGCCTCCAGCGGCAGCGAAGGCTTCGGCGATGGATGCGGCGACGTCGGCGGAGAGGGTTGGTGGACCGCCATTACCGGGGACAGTGCCGAGGCCTGACTGGAGTGGAAGGGGCGGCTGCATGTACTGGTCCCTGTCCTGCCTGTTCTCGCGGTCGGCGTCGTCTAAATCGACGTCCATATCGCGGTCCTGGTATTGGGTGGGAGTGAGGGAGCGCGAGCAAGTACGGGAGCGAGTACGGGAGCGGGAGCGGTCGTAGGAGGGGTAACGACGACTGCGCGGGGTAGGCGAGGACATACGGGGTGGAGGTGAGTATGGGCGAGGTCTATGGCCGCGCGCTGACCGTACTGGGCTGACGTCCCTCGCGTGGAAGGGTTGACTACGGTGGTGGTCGTGGTTATCGTACTGGTTGTTGTCATGGTTGTTGGCACCTCGTGCACGGGGTGCCGCTGGGAGACCGAGCCTCTTGCGCGCTCTACGGTCGGTTATAGCCTCCTGCTGCCGTTGCTTGTTTCGGCCCTCGGCGCGCAGCTGGGCCTCGAGGACTGTGACCTTATCCTCGAGGTCAATGACGAGTTTCATCTGCGCTATGGCTTTTTCGTCATCGCGTTCGATGGGTATGGCGAGGTCGAGGTAGGAGGGGGCGGCCGTGGGTGGTACTTCCCAATTGCCGTTGGTCCAGCGGATGAAACGGGCCTTGACGATCGGCTCCCTTTCGAAGGCGTCTCGGAAGGAGCGGAACCCGACGGGGACCAGGGGTCGTTTGCCCACGCGAACCGCTGCGTCAAAGCGAAGGAAGGAGCGGAGCTGGGTGACTTCGAGGCTGCGGTGGGGGTTGCCTTCGTTGTCGAGGACGGTGTAACGACCGTTGGTCTCCTTACAGATGAAACGCAAGTCTTTGTTGATGGACATGTCTGATGGGATAGTAGGTGGGGTGCGCGGTCTGTAGCGGGGAGTAGATGGGTCGTCGTTATGACTGAGGCTGACAGCACCTAGTAGGGAGGGTAGATATACCGTTCGGTACCATTCATCCTGAGCCTCTTGCATGGAAAATTTCTCGAGATCCTCGATATCGATATGCATGGAACCGAGAAGGATCTGCGGGTCTTCTGGTGGCGCATCTTCTTTGCCTTCTAGTAGTTGTGCTATGTCTTCGACGCCTAGAAGCTCGAGGTATGCGGGCAGTGCGTCGAGATGCGCTATGGAACGGTACGGCAACCATGTGATGTCGCCGGATTTCCATTGCAGTTTGAAGATGGCGTTGGTGCCGCTGTTGATATGGCCAACGATGCCATGTACGGCCCATTCGCGAGTAGAGTCTTCAAATGTGGTGGAGATCTGGTTGTGCAGACGGCCCGGGAATAGGCGGTCGTCGTTTGGCACGTGCGGCTTGAGTAAGGAGGCGTGGAAAACATCGTGTATGCCTCGTTGTTTCAACGATGCAGGCAGGTCCAGCTTGAAGGAGTTATTGCCGAAGTTCTTGGTTATGAGGTATGGACCGATATATTTTGGGACGAGCTTGCGTGCTAAACCCTTATCGGCCAGGGATATGTTCTTTGTTGATAGGTATACAAGATCTTTCTCATCGAATGGCGCCAACTGGCGTTTTCGGTTTGCCGTGCGTGTTTGCTTCACCCGAGCGGCAATAACGCTATCGTGTGCTGCCATTATCGCAGATTTCAATTTCTGCGCGAAAACCCGCACTCCCGGATATTCCGACGGCTCAGAGTTATCCCATATGAAAGCTCGTGGCATTTGGCCATAATTGAGGAAGAACGGTGCGTAGCCAGTGCTCTCCGATCGAGCTAAGTTAATCGCAAATTCGATCGCGGGCAGTTTTGCGACCCAATCCTTCTGTGACGGGCCAATGCACTGGCGCAACATTTGACCGATGGTCCTATTTGCTCGTTCGGTAGCTCCGTCCGATTCTGGATGATAGGCACTGGACATCCGTAGTGATGTACCAATTAAGGTGTGCAGGTGGTTCCAAAACACACTGGTGAAGAGGGGGTCTCTATCGCTTATAATCGCTTTAGGTAACCCGTGGAGCTTGTATATCTCGGAGAACACTAATTCGGCCACTTGGCGTGCAGTGTAATTCGTGCGACTCGGGATCAGGTGTACCATGGCGGTGAGTAAGTCAATTACTACTGTTATTGAATCATATTCAGCATCTCGATCTTTAGAGGACGGTAGAGGTCCCACGAAATCGATGCCGATGGCTTCCCATGGTCGCGAGGGGACTGTGAGTGGGTTCAACAACCCATATGGCTTGTGATTGGATGGCTTGCTTCGTTTGCACGTCCTGCACGTGTCGCAGTATGCCTCGACATCTTGGACCATGTTTTTCCACCATACGTGGTCGCGAAGGTATGCAATGGTCTTTCTTGCTCCCAGATGTGCTAATAGTGAGTGTGCTTCAGATATAATTATTTCGCGGATGCTTCTTCCTTTGTCGGCAATCTTCGGAATGCAGAGTATCCGCCGCCCATGAAGACGAAGGAAGATTAGTCCGTCATCTGCTTCAAAGTTTCTAAAGTCCTTTGGTTTCTGGACGATCGGCTTGAAATCCGGATCCTCCAGGTACCTGTTCCGTATGAGTTCACTGACGTTGAGCCCAGGCTGGGTGTTGTTTACTATGTCAACCAATGTCGCTGGTGGGTGGTCATTGTCGTCGTTATTGACGTCGTTTCCGTGAGAAGGTTCAGGTGCAATCTGTGTTTGCCGTTCGCCAGCTGGTGTCGGTGCTTCTGGTGCTTCATTCACGAGCTGACGCGGCCCCCTGATGGTGATGTGCTCCCTCATTCTGGCAGCAAACTCCTTGCTCGTTTCAGGCCGACCCGTGTCCGGATTGGGTATGTCCTTTTTCCGGTGACGTGCTGGGCGGGCGTTAGCCATCTCGCCCTCCAGCGCAACTAGTAACGGCATGGAAATCAGGTGAGTACCTATGTTATCATTGTCGATCACATCGTGATATGTGTATTCACTTCTAGCGCGCACTGTTCCTGGTTTATCATTGGAGTACAACCTGGAGAGGGCGTCTGAAAGTATGTTTTCGGCCCCAGGTACGTAGATAACTTCAAAGTCGAAGTCTGCGATTTTCTCAATCCATCTAGCCTGCCTGCCAGAAAGGTTCTTCTGTTTTAATAGGTGAATTAACGCCTGATGGTCCGTATACCATCTGAAGTGAGCCCCTTGCAGAATATCTCTATGCCTTAACATGGTTTCGACGCCCGCGAGCATCTCAATTTCGTGTATCGGGTAGTTCTGTTGGGCTGCATTCAGTTTGGCTGAGAAGAACGCGGCGACTTTTGCTTGGTGCCAGTCGACGCCCTGACTAATCACTCCCGCAATCCCGGTTATGCATCCATCCGTGATCATGTTGATGGGAGGTTTGTCCTCGCCGTATTCGAGGGGGATTCGATGATGTCCCTTGCATCGTACTGCTAAATTCTTTACATCTTCGAATGCGCGTTGTAGTGTATAATCCCATCTGAAGGGCACGGCGTCCCCTGTGACGGCGTGCAGGATTCCCATTGGAATTCGGACTCGATCAATATCATCCACGAGGAAGCTCGCAACACCCAAGAATCCTCTGAGTAAGTCGCGATTGGTTGGAGTCTTCCAATTGGCTAGCGCGTCTACCTTATCAGGATCCATTCTAATCCCATCCTTGTCGATGACCCTCCCGAGAATGTTTAACTCGGGCACTAGGAATTGGAGCTTGGACCTATTAAGATAAAACTTCTGTTTTCGAAGGATGTCTATTACTAATGTAACATGTTTTACATGGTCGGCTAACGAGTCGGAATAGATGATAATGTCGTCTAAGTAAACGTCCAAGAAACGCCCTATGTATGGGGCGAAAATATGGTTCATTAGTGCCTGCGCGGTGGCGGGTGCGTTGCAGTCGCCCATCTGGACGACGTGACTCACCAGGTTTCCATCAGGTGAGTTGCTGCACGTCTTCCATGCTTCTTCCGGCCATATTCGTATGCAGTCGAACATATGGAGGAGATCGAGCGCGGATATATACGGGTGTGCAGCTGTTACGGTTCGGCGTAATTTTGGTGTATTCCTTGAATACACGCGTAAGTAGTTCTTTTAAGAAGTAAATTCGAATGTTTACTTAGAATGATCGTTAACGTGAGAGTTTACGACTTAGAAGATGAGATTTGAGTGCAAATGAGTCTTAAAGTTTAAAAGATCGAAATCACGCGTCAGAGATCTCGAAGGCCAGCGCGGGGCTTTGGTCTTCGGGATTTGGCTATGAATATCAGCGCGGAGCTTTGATATTCGTAGTCTTAAGATCTATCAATAGCGCGAAGCCTTATTGTTAGGATCTTTCTGAGGTTGATTTCAAGTTTCTAACTTAGAATCTTATTCACACAGTGATAGTACGGGTTAAAGAAGTTATCCTCGTTCCCTTGATGCTATATGCTATATATACAAGTATCTAATCTACTTCTAGAACATTCTTCAAGGTTCTCAAACGGTTGAGGGCCTTGTAGTTGACTTCACGATGATTCTCGGTACTTACCGCTGCTTCGGATGTTCGAATGCCGATGCCGTTGTTTGTTTGGCAACGACCTGTTTGCCATCAACGGTTTAGGCATCCGACGCAGCGTTCCGAGAATCTCGTTCGTAGATCCGTTGAACTTTATTAAAATAGAATCATATCAGTTGAATGATATGTATGTAGCGTGAGTGAGACTTTACTACAGGTAAATGGTAATCAAAGGTAAAAGAAAAAAGATAATCGATGTTAGTTAAGAGAGACCGAGTAAATATAGCGATGTACTACAACATACCCCCCCCTGCCTTTGTGTTTCTATTTACCTTCCCTAACCTCTTCTTCCATGTAAATGTCGTTGAATAAAAATTCGTCGTCGGCAGGTTCGATTTTGATGTCGATATCGTCGTCGTCGGCGATGAGAGTATCGAAGGAGTTGTTGATGGAAGGGGGTGAAGCGCATCGATTGCTCGAAGACGAACTCGCGATAGAACTCGGCGAGCGGTGGCGATTTACTGCATAGAGAGTAGAAGGAGAGGGATAACGCGAAGGGTATGGAGTCGGGCGCCGGGCGCGACGATCAGTGCGAGCGACGCTTGATAGAGTTGGGTGAAGGATAATACGTCGGTCGTTGTTGGGCGCGATGTAGTGGTTGTCGTGGTTACAGGAAGGTAAGGGAGTACGACTGAACATGTCAACATCAGGATGGAAGTGGGCGTAGTTAGAGTGGATAGGATGGACGACGAGTTCCTGGGATTCCGCGTGTGAATATGCACCATTTTCGATCGCAAGCCCGTCAAAGGTCAAAGCCGGTCCGTGGTGATGCACCGGTCCCCATACCCAGCTACATTCGCTTCCTATCCGCCCACTACTAATACGAGCCCTAGCAATCCAATCAACGGTCTCCCTTCCCACGAGTTGGAGATCCTGATAAGCGGCGAGGAGTTGATCGTATGGCATGAAGAAATGAAGTGGATTGATGCCGGAACGGATGCTCGGGATAGAAAGGATGCGAGGAGGTTCGAGGTTAAGTTCTCGAAAAAGAGCGGGATGGATGTTTAGGGATAGATGATCGGCGTCGATTGGGAGTAAGTAGTTGGCCGCAGTGGCGATGTCCTTGACGAGGTTTAATAGGACTTGCCATACAGCTGTGCCAACTTCGGTTTGGATTCCGAAATACGCGGTCTCGTCGATGGAATCGACAGATACGAGTTCATCCATCGAGAGTTCACGATGGAGCGGGGAGACAGAATGAGTGATAAGCTGTGCTAGGTGGATAGCGAGACGATCGAGAGCGGCAGCAGGGTTTTGGGTAGTTAGAGACATTGTTGAAGACTGGTAAGTGAGTTGTTCGAAGGTTAAGTGGATTTCTGGGGGGTTTGAGGTTTTTGTCGTTCTCTTAGATGCGATATATATACTCGCTCGCATAATTTATTGTGATTTAGTTATAGATTTCTTCCCCTTTTCTTCATACCAGTCTTGCAATATCGAAGGTGCATTGCCGAGTTCTTCTTTCGTTAGCCATAAGTCTGATTCCGGTCCGTATCCCAGGTATCGTGTTCGATAAATCGGGATTCTTCGCCCGTTTCGGCCCTTCTTCCAGGATTCCGCTACGATTTTTTCTACATCGAACCATTCCTCCTCCTTGAAGTCCCCTCGATTTAATTCCTTCACTTGCCGTTCTCCCAACTCTTTAGGTGACATGTTATATCTCTCCAGATGTGCAATATTAATGACCGGATGAATCTTATATGCTGGAGGTAGTCGAAGTCGGTAGGCTACGGAACTGATTTTCTGCAAGATTTCGAAAGGTCCGTCATATTTCATTAATAACTTCTTACCCCTTCCTTTCTCCTTCTTTAGTAACTTTAAAGAGTGTGGATTTAACATTACTTGATCGCCTTCTTCGAACTCGATGTCCAGATGACTCTGATCATATGTTTTCTTCTGATGTGCTTGACTCAGGGTCATAGCATCCGCCGCACGTTGTCTCTCCGCCTTAAACTCTTCAGCCATATTGAATGCCTTCTCATGCAGACTTCCGATCTCATTATCTTGTGCATTTAGCGGTCGTGTGATTCCAGCGGGCGCGTGCATCATTGTGGAGTCGGTGTTGGGGTGGAATCCATGTAGTAAGTAAGCTGGAGGGAAACCTGTTCCTGTATGTGGTGCCGTATTGTAAGATAAGGCGAGTACATCCAATAACTCTTCCCAATTGTTGCGTTCTGGTCCTATATACGCTCGCAAAGTAATTTCTAGGTACTGGTTCATGATCTCGGTTTGTCCATCCGCTTGCGGGTGATATGAAGTTGTCAACGCGCGCCTCATCCCCATTAAACGACAAAGTTCTTTCCAAAAGTCATTCCGCCACCGCGTGTCCCGATCTGTTATTACTTGTCGCGGAATACCAAATTTGGACACGATGTGATGGAAAAATAGCCGAGCGGTCGCGTCCTCGGTTATCTTTGTCGTTGTCGGGATGAAGATTGCGTATTTAGTCATCTTATCAACGATCACAAGGATGCTATCAAAGCCATTAGATTCCGGCAGTTCAGTAATGAAATCCATCGACACGACCTCAAACGGCTGGCTCGGGATAGGGATCGGTTGTAGTAATCCCAGCGGTGCGTGTCTCTTCGGTTTGGATTTCTGACAGATGTCACAGGTTTTAACGAATATCTTTATATCTCTAGACATCCTTGGCCAGTAGTAGGTGGCGCTTATTCTGTTATAGGTTTTAAAATATCCTCCGTGCGCCGCTTCTCCCATCTGGTCGTGAACATCCGCCATGACTTCCTTCTTTAGTTCTGTGGGTACGCAAAGTCTAGTGTTACCCCATCCATCTTCGAAGTATACTAATCCTTCGTCGCTGTAGAAGTACTGTGGATGTTCAGATCTTCGATCTTTCTGTGTCCGCATGGCTTTGAGTACTTTGGAGAAGTGTACATCCTTCTGGTACGCGGTTCTCCACTTATCGATCTCGGTTTGTTCCAAACTGATCATTACACTGTAGGTCTTACAAGTATCGTATGGAATCTCGATGTCTAAGCTCTCTTCTCCAGTGATCAAGATATTTGTAGTCAGGTGCGATTCTTCGTGAGTAGTTTCTTCCTCTGAGTTCACGTAATTCGTTGCCACGGTAAGTAGCTTCTGTTCGAATTTCGGTCCTAGTTCTTCATACATATCCTTTAAAGGGTCTTCTATGTCTTTAAGGTTTAGGCTTTCTGTAGCGTCAACCTTCGGTCCCTCCTGAATAGGAATTCGTCGTCGGAGTCTTGATATCGGATCGACGTTCGAGTGGACTCGTCCGGCACGGTGCACTATTTTCATGTTTGGGAATGCTGAGAATACTAATCCCCAAGTTAACAGCCGTCTGTTCACGTTTTGAAACGTTTTGCTCCAAGTTAAAGCGGCATGGTCCGTGATCGCGAATATTCGCTCTCCCTCAAGGTAAGGTTGAAACTTAATTAATCCTTCCTTCAGTGCTAAAGCTTCGCGTTCTGTAGGTGAGTAATTACGCTCGGCTGATTGCAAAACTCTTGACCAATATGCAATCACGCGTTCCGTGTAGACCGTCGTATCCTCGAAGCTCTCCCCCCAGCGAATATTTGTGGGCACGTCGCTATTCTCCTTTGCTAACGATACTACTAGGTCAGGGACTGCTTCATTATTCCGGTAAGCCTTTTCTAGGCGTTCATATATTTTTGTTCCCCTTAAATCTCTGATTTTGATCGGCTGTACTTGTTGCAGAATCGCGGCTAGGCCGAAGTCGCATGCATCCGAATAAACGCGATACGGTAATCCGGGCATGGCATGTGCTCGAACTGGCGCTTGTGTTAGAACTTGTTTACATAACTCGTAAGCCTCGCGCTCCTCCTCACCCCATTTCCACTTACTCCCTTTCTTTAGAAGTTGGAATAGCGGGTGCGCGATCCAAGCATAAAACGGTACGTAACCTGAAAAATACACCATCATCCCTAAAAACATCTGCAAGGTGCGAACATCTTTTGGTTCTTCTAGATCTACTATTGCTTTAACCTTTTCTTTGTGGGTTGATAATCCTAGTCGCGATACCTTTTGCCCAAGAAGTAGTAAGGATTGATAGCCAAAATGACATTTTACAGGGGATAGCGTAATTTTGGATGCTGTAATAGCCTCCAAGACTTGGTCGATGTGTTTTAGGTGCTCCTCGAAGGTGCGTGAGAAGATTACAATGTCATCGATGTAGACTAATGCAAAAATCCACAGAAATGGAGCGAGTACTCCCTGCATTACTCGTTGGAATACGGCAGGTCCGTTCCGGAATCCGAATGGCATCCGGTTGAAGTGAAATAACCCTCGATGAGTTCTGAATGCTAATTTCTCCTTGTCTTGGGGATCTATGGTGAGTTGTGTGAATCCTGCCAAGGCATCCAATGTTGATAAATATTGACTTCCCGCTAATGTCTGCAGAATGTCTTCCTGTCTCGGTAACGGAAATTCATCGGGGATTACTGCTTCGTTCAACCGTCGCAGATCGATTACCATTCGAGGTTTTGTATTCCTGTATACTATGAATACCGGAGCTGCCCATGGACTCTTTGATGGTTCGATAACTCCGAGACTAATCCAAGCATCCATTTGTTTGTCGATGATTTCTCGATTGGCAGGAGATGTAGCGAATGGCGGTATCGAGATAGGTTTTGTTCCTGGTATCAGTGGTACCCTAACTAGTGTATCGAAATTCCCTAGTTTACCATTCAACCCGAATACCTCTTTATTGCGAAGTAAAATCTTCGTTAGAGATGCTTTCTGTTCAATCGTGAGTTCCTTAGAAAGGTCAACTTCTCTAAGTAGTTGCTCAGTATCAATCGAATCTTCAGGGGTTTCTGCTGTCTTAGGTCCTCCTTGTACAGGTGGTTCCGCTAATGGATCATCCTTGATTCCGATTCCTAAAGACGGGTTGATCGAAGTGTCGACCTCGCTCCTTGCCGTTTGTGTAACTCCTAACCCTAATTTCGGGTCCTGTCCTATAAGGTTCCTAATTAGATTTGCGTGACTAATCATTTTTTCCCTGTCCTCTTCGCTCGTATGTTCTGACCGTTCTAGCCAAGTAGTCGGATCCTGCGCGACTCCAAGAGTTTGTCCAGCGGCGATAGTAATCGGAAATGTAGAGAAATTTGAGATGTGTAATGAAGGTTTATCACGTGATGTTAACGTATCAGGCGATCCGTAAGTATCGTCAATGTTCTTATTCGTAGCCATGGACCGTTCGACGAATATTGTATCACTTTTGAAGGGATAACTAACGTATACCGAGACTTCCTTTGATACCCCTGGTAAAATGGTCACTTGGTGAGTCGATCTAACCTTCCGATCTCTGGATTTTATCAGATCTCGCTTCTTTTTAAGCTGCGCTCGTCGATGAGCTTTCGCCCGCGAGATTTTGGTTGGGAAGTCAGGTAAAGCTCTAATCTTGAAGGCATGGCCATTTTCGTCTTTATACCCAGGGCTAGTGATATTCTGTACCTCCATAGTACGTTTCGACGATCCGAATGATACTCTGGTTTCACCATTATCTCTTATAATAGAGAGTGAATATTGATCAGTGAAGTCGTTCCCTAAGATAAGTGGTGTCGTCATTCCCTTTACCACGTATGCTTCTACGTTCAATTTTACAGGCCCTTCTTCAGTTTCGAAAATTAAATCTAAAACGACATATCCGGATATCGTGGTATTCCCTGTCACCTGTATGAGTTTAATTCTTTGACCTGTTCGTATCTTAGGGGGTTTCGACATATTCTCGAGTGTTCTCTGTGAAATTAAGGTTATATCGGATCCGGAGTCTATAATAACTGGTATGGAATCCGTCCTTCGGTCATTAATTGTAGCTGAGGCTTCTATAGCTTTAGCTCCTAAAAATGAACATCCGGGTGGTCGCGCCATCAGTTTTTTCAAGGAGATCATCCTGTCTTCGTCATTCACAGCCTCAGTCTGGTAAGTTGATCTTTCAAGCTCTTTGACGAATCTTCGTCGTGACTTCCGATTAAGTGCAGGCTTTGTTACGACACTCTCCTTATTGGTAGTCAAGGCACGAAGAGAAGTCGAAGTATGATCTATATTTCCCCCCCCCAGTTCCTCAACGCGATCTTCTTTAGCATCTAAGGAATTACTCTGAAGGGGTTCGTCAAAATCCAAGTCTTCTTCGTCGTCTGATGATAATCCTTAATACAACTCATCGTAGGTTTCTTGCGCGGTCAATTCCTCATTGTTCGACTGAACTAGGTTAGCGCGTGCATTCTTGTTTCCCCTCCGAGCGTATTTACATTCATAGTCCCAATGTTTACCGCTTCCACAATGACGACAAGGTCGAGCACCTTTATCCTCGGGAGTGGTACGTGGCGAAACGTTAGAATCATCCTTAGGAAATTCAGGCTTTGAAGTAGCCTTACTCCATCCAACGAGATTCGTACGTGCCGTCCTGAAATTCTGGTAAGGAGCTCTATTATTAGAGTTATTGGCTCCCTCACGAACGTTCGATTGGTAGTTAAAATCATTTCTTTGATAACGGACCGGCGGATCCAGTTTTATCAAGGTCTCCTCGTAGTACTTTACGGCTATCTGGAATTCATCGACGTCTTCGTAGAGATGGGGACTCAACACCGTTGTCCAGTGAGCAGGTGCGGATGCAATTACCTCGTTTATAATTTCTCTATCCGTGTAGTTATATACTAGCTCAATCAACTCCTTTTTACGAATAACGTATTCGCTAGGTGTTTCTCGAGTGCATCCCACAAGGTGCCCAGGACAATATTTTGATGAGACAAAGCCTGAAAATATTGTGAAGGTGCTCTTTGTGTGATAACACTATGATCAATGAACATATGATAGGCCCAATTCTGTATTTTATCGAAAATCATAGTGTGAACAAATTCAGAATTCATTCTTTCAAGATATGTAAAAAACCTTCACAATGTTTTCACAATATAATCAGTGAAGATTTTATAATATGTTCACAATATAGTCAGGTAGTTACAATATTTTCACCATATCTTCACCATAGTCTGGAATACCTCACTATATTGTGAACATATTATGAAGTGTTCACTGATCATATTGTGAAAATATTGTGAATGTTTTTTTACATTTCTTTAGGGAATAAATTCTGAATTTGTTCACACTATGGTTTTTGACAAAATACAAAATTTGCTTTACTATATGTTCACTTATCATAGTGGTGTTGCGCAAAGAGCACCTTCACAATATCTTCAGGCTTTGTTTCATCAAAATACTGTCCTTGGCACCTTGTGTCCCGGTTCGTGATAATGCGCTTTATTCGCCTTGATCTTCTGCTTATCCATGTATGCGCGATTCATATAGTATCCAGCAATGCCATCTCGTAAAGTACTCCAATCTACCTCCATCCTAAACCGTGTCGCTTTACTCTGACTATAGTACCATATCTCAGCCGCTCCCTTCAATCTTTGAGGTGCGAGAGATCCCAACTGCTTGAAAATCGTATCCGACCTTTCGGAGATACTGTTAACTCTTAGAATCCATCGACTCAGTGTATCCGCGTTACCATCCCATTCCGGGATTACATCGATTTTCAGTTTATTATCAAACTGCGGTTCGCGTCCTGCGGAATCCTTCGATCTTTGAGCGTCTTCATCATTCCTTCCGGATTTCTTGGGATTTTTATGACCATGCGGTTTTCTAGGATGCCCTCGTCTAGGTCCACCTGCATCACTTTCGTCGCTGTCAGATGAGCTCGGGTCTGGGTCACCATCGCCTCGAGTTCGCCTCATGTACTTCTCATCACGCGAGTCCTTTTCATCTCGATCTTTTCTCGGTTCATGGTTTCTGTCTCTGTCAGGTGAGTCTCGATTAGGTTTCTCCTCTCTTCGTTCTTCTTTAGACGGGAACATTTCCTGCATCCTTCTTGACGTTGTATTCTGTGTAGGTCGTACAAAAATAGACGCGTTTTGGTTCCGAAATAACCTCGTGGTCGGATGCGTGGACCGTCGATCTTGATCAATTCTCGAAATACTCCCGGGATCTTGATCATCACGAGCCTCGTTTTGATATTCGGCTTGGCGATCCGGTCTTATCTCCTTCGTGACCTCGTTATTATCATCTGGTAAGTTCCTTGCACCTCCCGTATTTTCTTTCTTTGGAGGAGAGAAATCATGATGATCCGATAAAAATGCTAGAAAGTTCTCGACGTCTCGTCGATAGCACGCGCCAAGGATTTCGAAGTCATTGGTCGACCAAAATTCGTTCGCCTTTCCACTCGGTCCCCATTTTGGAATAGGAGGGATACCTTCTCCTGATATTATGAGTGAGTCCCTAGCCTTGTTTCTTAATAGGTCAAGATGACTACTTAATTCCGTTAAGATCTCTCTCTTTACTGATACTAGTATTCCATATTCATCATCATACCTTCGTACTGATGTTAATAAGGTTCTTAGTAAAGATAATTCTTCAACGAAAAACTCCCGCATCTCCTTCCGTCCGAGCGGTCGTGGTTTCTCAACATGTAAGTCCTTTCTTAATACAGCATCTCCAAACATTAAAGCTGATTCCCACCTTTCCTTTATCCTTATAGCCTGATCGCTGCGCTTCGCAAAAAAAGATGAAACATGCAAACATGCTAGGAATTCGACGGTGAAATCGACGATCAATTTTGGATCAATGTCCTGGTATGGAACTGGGTTACCAATGGTGGTCAAAGGTTCGTTAAAATTAATTCCTTTAAGTTTAGAAGTAGATCCCTTCTGATCTGTCGCGTTCCCCCCTGGTTCTTCGAGGTGCGGTGGCATTTCCCGATACGGTCGCGCTGAGGAAACCGAAGATGTCGAGGGAGGCAGCGGGGATCGTGTCGTCCGGTTAGGCGAGAATTGTTCCGGTGCGAATCCTTCAAGCATGTCTTCTTCGATTGCAATTCTTCCGTGATTACTTGGCCCAGGTTCGATAGATTCGACGTGTTCGTTACCGAAAATGGGTTGGTTACCGACAATGGGTTGATTGGCAACGACTAAGGCGGCATCCAGTTGAGAGTTCTTCGAATTATTAGTTTTACGAGTCTTCCCTTTACCAGCCATAGTATTGAATGAGTAAACTGACGAAGTGAAACGATTCTGTTTAAACTTGTAAGACTATTTCCGGGTGTGTCCACCAATGTTACGGTTCGGCGTAATTTTGGTGTATTCCTTGAATACACGCGTAAGTAGTTCTTTTAAGAAGTAAATTCGAATGTTTACTTAGAATGATCGTTAACGTGAGAGTTTACGACTTAGAAGATGAGATTTGAGTGCAAATGAGTCTTAAAGTTTAAAAGATCGAAATCACGCGTCAGAGATCTCGAAGGCCAGCGCGGGGCTTTGGTCTTCGGGATTTGGCTATGAATATCAGCGCGGAGCTTTGATATTCGTAGTCTTAAGATCTATCAATAGCGCGAAGCCTTATTGTTAGGATCTTTCTGAGGTTGATTTCAAGTTTCTAACTTAGAATCTTATTCACACAGTGATAGTACGGGTTAAAGAAGTTATCCTCGTTCCCTTGATGCTATATGCTATATATACAAGTATCTAATCTACTTCTAGAACATTCTTCAAGGTTCTCAAACGGTTGAGGGCCTTGTAGTTGACTTCACGATGATTCTCGGTACTTACCGCTGCTTCGGATGTTCGAATGCCGATGCCGTTGTTTGTTTGGCAACGACCTGTTTGCCATCAACGGTTTAGGCATCCGACGCAGCGTTCCGAGAATCTCGTTCGTAGATCCGTTGAACTTTATTAAAATAGAATCATATCAGTTGAATGATATGTATGTAGCGTGAGTGAGACTTTACTACAGGTAAATGGTAATCAAAGGTAAAAGAAAAAAGATAATCGATGTTAGTTAAGAGAGACCGAGTAAATATAGCGATGTACTACAACAGCAGCGGCACGTCGTAGAACGGCATCCATGACTGGGAGCGGGGAAGCTACCTTGTCAGTGTTGTCGTTCCTTTCACGAAGGTCGTAGACTGACCTCATTTTATCTGTACCCGGTTTGTAAAGGAACATCATAGGTGCGGAGCTTGATGCAGTCGACATCTCCCACCGACCAGTCTTCAGGTAGGCGTCCTTTTTCTCATGCCACTGCTTCCTTAACGCTTCTGGGCATTTAGATGGGCGCCAATGATACACCTTCGATTCATCCTTGAGCGGGATTCTGTGATTGATGGCCCTCAACGGTGGGAACTCCATGTCCGCGATGTTGTCACAACAGATAGCCTCTGCGTAGTCCATGAGCTGATGTCTTACGCTGTCTAGACTTTCGTTATAGACCTCCATCGCCCTTGAGGCCAATGTCACTGTTCCGTCCCCTCGCAATGGCACGGCCTGCGGAGCACCTATCACGACACGGGGAGGATTTATGCCATAGGTGACCTTGTGTTGGAACAGGAACGGGGTGCCTAGGATGATGTCGTAACTCGAGATGTTACAGATATCAAAGTATCTTTCTTCCTCGATTTCCTGGTAAGCAAATTTTACCCGCCCTCCAAAGTTGACCTTCGACCGTGACCCTTGGACAGCCAACTGTACCACCAACGGCTTTTCAAGTTGCACCTTCTCAACTCCCAGCTGTTGGGCTAGGTTTGTCGACATGAAATCACTGAGGGACCCGGAATCGATGAGAGCCCGGGCAGGGTGTCCGTTGACTGATACCACTATGACGATAGGTCTTGGGATCGTTCGACTCGCATCCCGCGTTATCACAGTATTTCGCTGAATAGCGGGTAGGGTACCTGGTCGGATCTGTTGGCCAAATAGCTCAATTATGTGGAATCCAAAATCATTTTCGGCAAGGGAGATCCGCAGCGGGGTTTCCACCTCGTCAATAACTCCGTTGATTAATTCCACCCATTCAAGCTCGTTCTCTTCCTCAGGAATTTCCTCGAGGCTGCGCACGCTGTAGGGTTCCGCGTATTCTGGCTCGAACGCGGCGTGTATGCGCAGGTAAGCGTGTTGTAACTGTTTCCAATACCATCCTACGATATTGAATCTTTCGTTTCTTAGGCAATCAGTAGGGATTGCTCGATGGAAATCGAGGGCTTTGTCATATACGCAATGCAAATCCGTGTTGGTGTGATCCTGCCACACCTCGAATCGCGTTGGACCCCACTCGCCGGCGTTGATCTCATCACCGGGGTAGGGCACGCCGGACATGAGGACTTTCTCAGCCCTGACCTCCAAAGGATTTCGGACCGGCTCGTATTCACGATCGCGCGGGACTTTCCAGTAGGCATCATCTCCCAATTTGTTGTGAATTCGGGCTAACTGTTTAGAGTACCACAGGCCCACGTCGAATGCCCCGTTCTCCAGGAAACCACTTGGGATGAAGATGTCCTCGAAGTCCCAATCAGTGTCGCGCATGTGGTCCATGATAAGGTGACACCCGCCCTCCACTCGATAGACGAAGAATCGATCCTCCATTACAGGACCGTGATCTCCTGGATAGGGCTGATCGACGGTGAGTTCTTCCACCGCTCTACATGCTAGTGGGTCACCCATGCACCTCTGGTAGCGCTTCCCTTTGTACCGCTTCTCTGAATCATGGGACTCGATATCATTGTGCGGCCCCATCATTCCGAGTTCTAGGGAATCAATAGCTTGTGTGGTATTGGCAAGGCTTCGAAGACGTTCCGTATCTTCGATCATCTCCATACTGAAGTTGGAGATCATACCGGGTGGTCCGTTAGTTTTCGATGTAACGTTCTGGTTGAGAGGGCAATTTCTTGACACATGTCCGGTCTCTCCACAGTTGAAGCACTTATTCTGTGCTCGCAATTCGTCTTTCTGTTTCTGAGTGAGATTTGGACGTGATCGATTATCATTGTGCCTGGGTCCCGACACATTTGGTTTTGTCCTCGAGTCATATTTCTGGCCGCCTGAGCTAGGCTTGTTAGCTCCTGTCTCGTTCGAACGTGAATGTTCACTCTTGGGAATGCCATCACGATCATCGGGTTTATTTGACTGATATCGACGTCCTGACTGATATTGATGGGCACCCTTTGAGCTCACACCGCCATTGCTGACCGGGCCACTGTCCGACTTCTTTGCAGACCTTTGCGGACCAACTTCGACAGCCTCTGCTATCTCATTAATCTCAGCAGCTTTAACTACGGCTGCCCACTTCGAGGTCTCAGGATTCAAACGATCCTTCCAAAGCGCTTTCTGGAGTGCCGGTCTCAAACCATACCACAACTTGTTGACGCGCTCTCTCTTATCGGCGAAACCAATGGTGGTGAACAGTTCATTGAGGTCAGACACAAATTCCTTGACGCTACGCTCGTTCTGATAGCAACGTTTCAGCTTCTTGCGTTGTTGGGACCTGAAGTCTACGGGAAAACAATAGTCGAACAACTTCTCAAAGAAGGTGCGTAGTTTCCACTTCTCGGGGTTGTATGATACCTCACGCGTGTAGAAGGTATACGCCTTCTCCTCGAGGAAGTTCGCGATTATGGCTACGTGGCGTTTGGGAGCAACACGGCCGTCGGTAACATAGGCTGTGCTTTGGGTCAGGAATCTGTGAAACACTTGTGTGTCGGCCACACCCTTGTATTTCTCGGGTGGAGTCGGCCGAATCAAGGTTCGTTTGGAATTCTTATGCTTCCTTTTCGAAGACTTCTTCTTGCGTCTTCTAGCCGGCTCACTACTAATGGACGAGTCAGACGGCGAGGACGAATCATCATCGTTGCTTGACGAATCAGAACCATCCGAAGGAGGGGAACCCGCTCCATCATCCGATTCTGAGCTCGAGGAGCTTGACGACGACTTATCCGAATCTGTATCTGCCTTGCGGCGTCTCTTAGTATTCTCGACGTTCTCGAAGGCCTTGCCCAGGAAGCTTTTAGCAGCTATCTGCGTGCTAGGACGCATTTCCTTTTCGTTATGCGCGCGTTCCTTAGTCTTAGACTCCTTTGCTTGTTTGCGCGACTTCTGCTTTCTTAACATCTTTAATTCAGCTCGTAAACTTTCAAGCTCATTTCGTAACTCTGTTTCAATTATAGCAGATGACGTTACATTCACAGGTACTTGTTCAACAGGAGTGGCCTCTCTCGACGCGTACTCGTCTAAGGCTGCCTGTTGTGCTGCGGAATTTAATTCCTCGGCGGGAATTCCGGCGGCACCCCAATTCGTGGGGTCTATATTCTTTCCCTTGGAGGGGCCTTCTCCTCGGGACGCGGGACGCTCATTGGCCCGAGCGTGGGTCCGCGTGGCTTGCTCGCGTTTTCGGAGCAAGTCGTTCTGGGCCGAGGTAAGATTCCCTGCGGCCCTTCTGACGGTGTCAGCTTGTGATTCCGATAGCTGACCGTTTTCTCCCAGGCTTCTAGCCCGGGGTCGACGACGGGAGACGGTGAACCATTCACCGCCATCGGCGTGGAGGGGACGGCCCAGCTTGGCAACGGCTTCAGCTTGGCGACGTTCTTCCTCGCGAGTCTCATCCCACGACATCATAGCGCGCCTGGCACGTTCCGCCAAGATATCGTTCAAGTTAGGAACGGTATGCTGGTTCTCCTCAAGACGAGGGCTACGCGGCGGTGAAGCGCCGGGACTCGAGGCGACCACACTGCTGTAGGACCTAGCAGGGGCCTTCTCGGATACGGGGGCTTCAGAAAGCTCCGATGCGTCCAGGACGGAATTGACATCGTTCGTATTGACCTCGGCAAAAGACTCAGCGACGGGGGAAATGCCCGTCTCCAACGTGTTACCGGTGGAGGCGACGGCGGATGGGCGGAGACGAAGGTTATAACGGATTGAAGACATACTGATGGAAAAAATTCGTCGTTGAGTCGGGTGTCCTTGTTGATCAGACGAGGAGGGTTCCGGGTAGGCAACGACGATAGAGATTCGAGAGTTTTTTAGAGAATAGAGTGGTTTGTAGAGTTAAAAATATGTGGCGGAAGCGTGACTGGTAACGGTCTGAGTTCCGGCACACGAGGGAAAATGGTATGAGGACACTGGGAATAACTGGTGTAAAGCCACTGTATTCGAGTATCGCTATTGTACATCGTGTTGGCTAGCTGTACTTATAGGTAATGGATATGAATGATAAGTAAGCTACTGGTGTTGAATGGAAAATAATCAGGGGAAGCCAAATGTAAGTAAGGGAAGATACGAGAAGAGAAGGTAGGAGTATGGATGAAAGCTAGAACACTTCTTAAGGGAAGACTGTACGTGTTCTATCATGTAGGGAGTAGTTGAATGTTACGAGGTACAATGCTTCAGTCCATTCGATGATCGGCACGTCGGGTGACGGTCACGGAACCGCGACAGCGACTTTGTAGCCTGCCCGCGCCCGATCAAAAGTGAAATTGTATTTGTATCACGGTAGGGCTGTTACGGATACAAAGTAATGTCACGAAAAACAGGCATGTGGGTGGGTGGGAGACAGAAAGAGCATGCAAGGCTCTGTGACTGAGTACATAGGGAGGAACAATCAATGAACGAGTTCCTCCCGTGAGGAAAGTGTTAGAGCTCACCGAGAAAAAGGGAGGAACAATCACGAAGAGAACCCCGGGGGGAATGTCTCATCTGACGTCTCCCTTTTCTCTAGGTGAAGGTCTCAAACACGATCGCACCACCCATCGATCGCGACCATACCCCAAAACGCGAGAGTCGCGTTTGTACGTGTTATGTGGGGGCGTTGCTTGAGACCAGACCCTTGCGCGTTCATTGGACTTGCGTAAACCTAGTCTAAACTCGACCAATGAACTGTGGGTGCTTGAGGCGCAACGAAAACTGATGGACAGTATGAATAGGAGGATCAGGGCGCAGGGCGACTTTGTAGCCTGCCCGCGCCCGATCAAAAGTGAAATTGTATTTGTATCACGGTAGGGCTAAGGTACTATGGAGATGAGGGACGATGTGAGGAGTGATTTAAAAATACAAGGAAAATAAATAAGAAAGAAATTAAGGGATGGAGGAAATTAAGGAGGGGGATGTAAAAGGAGGAGGGGAAAAGTACGTAGCTAGTGATACTTTTGAGATGTAAGCGATACTTTTGAGGTGTAGGCGCAGACGACAAGTTGGAGGCGTAGGTGGAGGTACTTTTGATAGAGGTACTTTTGAGGCGGCGACGGAAGACGACGCGAATTAAGGAAATTATGGCAGAAAAGAGAGGTGGAATTAGTCGTAGACGAAGGGGGATTCAGAATGAGTCGTTCTGGAGAAGATCATGGCCTGGAGAAGGACGGGGCTTTTTCTGATATAGATTCGGAAGGATTCCGAGGACCAGCGCCCAACACCCTGAATGATGGAAGGAGGGACTCCATTCGCAGCAAGTGAAGTCGCGCCGCCCGCGCGCATGGATTGGCCGCCAACGTCAGTGTCGAAAAACCGGCGAAGCCGAGTGATGAACCAAGAACGGGTGGGTACTTGGCCGTCCTGTCGAAGCCAAAGCGCGGTGCTGAAAGGGAGGTGGAAATCGCGAGAGCGGAGGTAGTTGGAGAAAACGGATAAGGGGTCGCGGGAGGAAGCGTCCTTGAGAATAACAATCCAGTTGCCTTCGAAGAACTTGTCGGCCTTATGGCTTTGCGAGGATCCCGAAGCGCAACGTTGTCGGAATAAGCCATTTCGCCCAAACGAAGGAGGCCGAAGAAGCCGGTGAAGAGCATGGCGACGAATAGCAAGTCGTCGTGGTCTTGGGAATTGGAGTAATGAGCTTTGACGACGTCGAGGTCTTCGACGGTGAGGGCACGCTTGCGAGAGGTGGGTGAACCACGAAGACGCAGGCAACCTGTGAGAGTACGAGAAACTAAAGCAGAGTTACGATTTTCCCGAATGCGAGGGAAGAACGGCTCGAGTTGGTTGCATATGCCGGATAAGTAAGTGCCGACGGAAGTAGGACGGATGTGATGGCACATGAAGACAGTGAAGAAACTGAGAGTGTCGGGGGTGGGATCGAGGGGGAAGAAGTGAATGCAAATGAATTCGAGATAAGAATTAAGGGCCGAATTGTAATTGCGCTCGGTGGAGTTGTCAATAGCCTGACCGAGCGCAATAGCACGTTCGCGAACAAGACGCTCGCGGCTCCACGCCGCCCGAAGGGGCTGGCGAGAGCGAATGGGTTCCAAGTTCATTTTTTGTACGGCCCCAGCAACTCGTGAGGGGGTGTAAAGTCATCCTTAATATATAGACCGGGATGAAGGTCTCTAGCCTTGTCAAACTGGAAGCGAGAAAGCGCGTCCGCGACGAGGTTTTCACGGCCAGGGATGTGGACAACGCGAAGTTGGTGAGAGGTACGGAGGAGGATGTCGACGGCAAATTTTAAGATAGGGTTGTAGCTGGGGAGTGCATGGAAGGAGTTGAAAATGGAGACGGTGTTGGTGCTATCGGTGTAAATGACAAGACGCATCGGCTTGTCCGGCCAACGCGAGGCTTCATGGAGAGCGCAAGCGACGCAGAACGCTTCGAAGAAGAAGATGCAGTCGCTGGGAGGGTTGGTAGGGACAGGAGCGTAGAACGCTACATTTTGGGCGGGGAACCAAAAGCCCATGCCATCTAAACATGCGTCGCAATAGACGAACATGTTAGCGTCGTCGATGGACCAGTCTATGGCGGAGATGAGATGGACCCCAGAAGACTGGGCGATGTGGTGCGCCGCCCAGTTAAGGTCTGCACGAACGAGGCCATTCACACGAATGAGTTGACCCTGGGCAGTTTTCGAGTTGATTTTAGCGTAGACGTTGGAGAGGGAAGGACGGAGGAGCGGGAAGACATTGAAACTCCAGTTCAGCCAGCCCGAAAGACGCTGCCAGATCTTCAGGGCGAACCGAGGATTCTTCCGGTCCGTATAGTCCGTGAATTTCTCGATTTCCTTCAGGAGATCAATCTTCTTCTCCGGAGGAAGTGTTAACGAGAAGGAGTTCGGGTCGACGGAGATGCCGATGATGGTCAGAGGGGAACCGTGAACCTGCTTGTGTTCCTTGTGAGGAATGCCGAGCTCGTCCCAGAGGAGAAGCAAGTCACGCTGATTCGCTGGTAGGAGTTTGTTGTAAGGGGGGTAGAAGGCGACGTCGTCGAGTTTACACGGGGCGAAATTGTCATCAGAATAGGCGAGGAGAAATTCAATAAGTCGGACGTAGCGAGCAATCCAGACCACGAGACCCATGAACGCTATCCAAATGCACCCAGAGCCCCTCCCACCAAACGCATTGCAACGGTCGACATATCGTTGACCGTCAATGGTATTAATCTGCTTAATCTGCCAAAAAGGATGGACAGGCATGAGACGATACGCCTCAGCGACGTCGGACTTGAATAAGGTGAAGACGGTGTCGGGGAAAGTGTGGCGCATGTATAGCAATTCGTCGCCGAGGTGACGCATGTTATCCAAGGGATACCCTCGAATGCGATCACGAGGGATCATCGAATTGAGTGAGTAACGCCCTGCCGACTGATTGGTAACCATACGAAGATCAGTGGAGTCGGACTTAGGGACGCCATGGATGGGCATGCTATACATCCCAGGAAAGAGTTCCGTCCCAAAAGAAGGCGAGAAACGTCCCTTCTTTAGTTCTGTATCACGCTGGTCCCGAAGGAAATTGGCCTCAATGACGTCGACCGGTGTGGGGAAAGACTCGTCCACAGTGTCGGGATAAGATCCGAAATTGGTATCGGCCCATGGCCAGAACCCATCTCGAAGACCGCGGCATACAGAAGCGACGAAAGGGCGATTTGGATGCGTGGACAGCAAACGTTCGAAAACGTCGACTTTAATTGGTGTAACAATGGCGAAGAGTGACGGGTTGTCGGCAATAGTCTTTGAAACGACGGGGTTCGCAAGCTCAGATAAAGGTGGAGATGGTAGAGGTCGAGCGTGCTCTGTCCATTCAGCGGTGGAATAAGAAAGGGTGTCGTCGTCGTGCCATAAGTTATAACGGAGATATTTAGGCCTAGCTCCGTGAATCGCGTCCGTCCTTGACGCAGTCGCGCTCGCCGTGCCCCGATGAACCACACCGCTTACAGGTGTGCGTGAAACGGCAGGTGGTTGGGTAAGGACAGGAGCGTCCGACGGCGTTGAACCTTTCACAGATTTCTGAACTAGATTTGGTGCTCTTCCGTGCCGATGATCGACCACGCGACCCGGAACCAGATGCTGATTTGCTTCCACCGTTGGCCTCAATCCCGTCTGGGGCAACAATGGCGGAGTGGAAGCGCTGGAACAAGTGGAAATCCGTGAGCAAGTGACGTTGTCCCCCTGCGACGAAATTTCGGATGGCAATGTCGAGCATAATGATCTTTCGATGCGAGGAAGGTTGTTTGGCTGAGAATTTGGATCGGATGTAAGTGCCGTATTCTCTGAGTTCTTTGGCGCGATGAGGGAATGCGAGTATCGTAGCTTCTGAGACGTCGTCCCAGGTAGCTGTCCAGTCGCTCGCCGTTTGGATCTTCTTTGCAGGTTCTGGATTTGAAAATCGGATTGCACATGGTCCCACGCGTCCAAGGTCGTCTTTAGGAGGGAGAACGTGGTGCAGCTGGCTGAACACGGCGTCGAGGTTGACGGCCGTACCACGGATGATGGAATCCCACTCTCCGGGAGGGATGCTGGTAGGTGCAATCCCTGAGATGATGACTTGTCGTCTAACCCAATTTGGGTCCCTTTCGTAGGTGTAAAGGAGTTCCTGGGTTTTTTGGCAGGAAATTGGGGCTGTGTCTCGGGCCGCAGTCTCTTCCTTGAACCATGGAAGGTCCGACGATTTGAGCTTTCGTTTCTTTCCGCTAGATCTTTCCCCGACGATGCCTTGTCCTCCAAGCTCACCCCCCTCATCCGATGAATCGTGAGATCTTCCGCGCTTCTCTCTGGATTCCATTTGCTCGAGGAACTCATCAATGGCTTCGTCTTCGGTTTGACCGGCAGGTTGATTCCCGCCGGCAGGCTGGTTCCCGCTCTCTCCATTTCCTTCTCCAACATCCTTTTCCTGGTTTGATAGCCCAACTGCAGCTCGTTTTCCTCGACGCCGAGCACACTTGGCGAGAAACTCGACTGACTCGATAGTGGAGAGGAACTCCTCGAACGCGAGCTTCTTTTCGGTTGCATTATCTCCCTTGCAATATCCGAGGAGTTCTTGGACTGTAAGGATAGCATCTGCTTTTGTAACTTCCCCTTGTCTATACTGCGCAACGACTTCTTCCTGCTTCTTTGCGAGACCGACGTCGAACGAACATCCGATGGGTAACGGCTGTGATCCTCCGACACTCGGAGTTTGGATCGTTGTGCTTGAGCTGGCTGGCGTCTGTACTGTGGAATTTCCAGACGTTCCAGAAGGCTGAGCTGATTGGGGGGCGTTTCCTCCGGTTCCCCCGAAGAAGGATCCGTAAGGCGGTTTATCAGGCTGACTTTGTCCCGCATTCCTTGTAAGTCCGGGTCCATGAAGCACGGGTCCTTGTTGGGCTCCCGTTCCAAATTCGGGTCCTTGCTGAGGATTGGGGGAATTTGGGCCATGTTCACCGGTCATAGGAATATGTCTCAATAATATGTGACGATTTCACCAATACGATGGGTTTATTAGAGACAGCGTGAGGAAAGTGTTAGAGCTCACCGAGAAAAAGGGAGGAACAATCACGAAGAGAACCCCGGGGGGAATGTCTCATCTGACGTCTCCCTTTTCTCTAGGTGAAGGTCTCAAACACGATCGCACCACCCATCGATCGCGACCATACCCCAAAACGCGAGAGTCGCGTTTGTACGTGTTATGTGGGGGCGTTGCTTGAGACCAGACCCTTGCGCGTTCATTGGACTTGCGTAAACCTAGTCTAAACTCGAAAAATCCGTCTCCATTTTCCGCTATCTCTATGACAGGAGACGGTTTGAGAGGCATCAGCACCATGTCCGCCGATGCTGAGGTCGTGGGACTGCCGGTACTGTTGCAAACCCTTTCCCTAGAACCCAACTAGAACTACTAGCAAAAGCTGGCCGTGACGCGTGGCGTTCAGTCTGAGTGAGATCAGACATACGGTTCCGAGGACTATGGCTTTCTTGTGGATTAACATTGAATCGACTGACCATCTCGCTGCCACTGCTAATCAATTCCCACTCGTTGTTACATCTGCCTGAGTAGCACTTGTGATTTACTCGGTGACGAGTCCAGTCTCCCATACACAAATCGGCATTGTTTTCTTGCCATCCAGTACCATGTATTACCATCAGAAACTACTGTTGGTCTTACAGGTCTAACGACATGGTATCGTTTCATAGCTCAGTTCCAGCCTGAATTGACTGAAAGCCGAGGCAGCGAAGGCCGAGGCTATCCTTGCTTCTCTAACTCTTTCAGGCCTTGAGTGAATACGCCAAAAAGTAGAGCAAAATATCTTCCCTCTAGCCGACTTGAACGACTGACCTCGTCATAATGACGTTAAGTATCCACTATACTAGTGACGCGCTCTACCACTGAGCTAAGAGGGATACTGACACTGGACAGGTTATGCTATACATGATGTGTGTAATGCATTATATCTTGAATCGCGGTTGCAAGGAAACATAGGTAGTAATTATGCCTGCGAGAGGTTGCTGTGGAAGTCCAGGTAAAGCCCAAATTAAAGACGCTACGGGGACAGATGGGTCGAACTCGAAGCGAGAACTTGGAGAAGTCTGGCCGTGATTGGCAGCGGGCTTCAAGATGCATTGAGATATTTGACAGTCACATCTTACAATGCATCAGTCAGAACGAGCCCTGGTTGGAGAGGATATAAGTAGAGGGACTGTGGGGAGAGAAGCTACAGATGTGGAATGCATGATATGTATGAAAGCCAGACCAAGCTGAAGATGTGAAATGTGGAGAGACCAGTCTCACCGGATGGAACGCCGACATGACATGGTCTATGACACCGTTGGCCCTTTGACGTCTGACCACCACCACCATCATGGCTGCCCAGCGTCCACAGAGACAGCGGCCCCCGTCATCCTTCGATCCTGCTGCCCACCCCCAGGAATATCAGCAGGAGTTCTCCCCGTACCCGCCTCAGCCCCAACCACAACCCCAGTACCAGCGCGATTCCTACTATCAACAACAGGACCCAGCGTACAATCCCGCCATCCCCACCGGTCGTTCCAGCAGGGAACTTCCACGGCCTCCACCCCTGCCGCAGCAACCTACAGGCTGGGAACCAGACCCAGACGACTATGATGACGAGCCAGAACAGGACGACAACGACGACTTCTTCAATGGTTCTACCAGCGGCGGTCTCGAAGCACAACCGTCGTTCCAACGGGACCTATTTCTGCCCTCCTCTCAGGCCACCAACTCCATCCGTGCCCCATCGCCTACCGCCTCCGGGCCCATCCTCGACCACTCCCACCTGCGCCCCGGCAAACAAGCCGCCCTACTCTCGCATGAGCGCACCCTAGAACTCTATCGAGCCAACGCCAAAAAGACACAAGACCCCGACCTGCAGTTCGAGTTCGCCGTCTTCATGATCGACGCCTCCAAGTCGCTCCCCATCCCGCCCTCCACCTCCGGGAACCTCATCCAGGTCGAGAAGGCCCTCGAGAAGCGCGAAGACCTCATCAAAGAAGCCACTTCCCTCCTCAAGCGCCTCGCTGACCGTGGGCATCCCTCCTCGCAGTACTTCCTCGCCGACTGCTATGCAAACGGCATCGGCACGATCAAGAACAAGCAAGACTTCGACCGCGCATACCCGCTCTTCGTGCTCGCCGCGAAGCACGGCCACGCCGACGCTGCCTACCGCGCCGGGACGTGTTGCGAGAACGGATGGGGGTGCCGTCGCGAGTCCGCCAAAGCTCTCACCTTCTACCGCAAGGCCGGCGCTGCACTACACCCCGGCGCGATGTACCGCATCGGCATCGCGGAGCTCAACGGGGAGCTTGGGCAATCGCGGAGCCCGAAGGAAGGGGTGAAGTGGCTGAAGCGCAGTGCGGAGCATGCGACGGCGGAGTTCCCGCATGCGCTGCATGAGCTGGCGTTGTTGCATGAGAGGGGAATTGAGAATGTGCTGTTTGTGGATTTTGAGTATTCGACGGAGCTGCTGGCGCAGGCGGCGGAGCTTGGGTATGCGCCGAGTGCGTATAGGCTGGGAGAGTGTTATGAGTACGGGAAGATGGGATGTCCGCAGGATGCGGCGCTATCGATCCATTATTATGTGCGTACGACTAAAACTCAACTCTGGTTCAGTAAACTAATATCCTGCGTATGCAGAATATTGCAGCCCAACAAAATCACCGAGACGCCTGCTTCGCCCTCACAGCCTGGTACCTCGTCGGTTCGCCCGGCGTCCTTCCCCAATCAGACACGGAAGCCTTCCTATGGGCACAAAAAGCCGCAGAAGGCGGGCTCGCCAAAGCCATGTACGCCGTAGGCTACTTCCTCGAGGTGGGCATCGGCACACCAGCCAACATGCCCGAGTGAGTACCTGTTCCACCCCTCCTTCCTTTCTCCCTGCTGCGCGACCTCTACCCCGTGTTAACCTCCGCCTCTTCTTTTATTTCCCAGGGCGGTACAGTGGTATAAACGCGCCGTCGAAAAAGGCGATAAGCGGGCGGGGCAGCGGCTCAAGGGGGGGTCATTGAATCAGCCATTGCCTGGCGGTGCCGGGTCGGTCGTGCGTCGCGGGGAGGCGGAGGCGGAGGCTGGGAAGGGTGGGAAGGATAAGGATTGCGTTATCATGTAGATGGCTATGGCGTGTCATAATCAGTGGGTGTGGGAGGTGGGACGCGGCAGAGTGGAGAGGTGGAAGGGATGAGGCGGAGGAAGCTTGCGAGGGTCATTGGAACTACGCTAGACTCGGATTCGGGAAGGTCGCGACGCTGGCGGGACGGACGGATGGATGGATGGATGGAATTATACATGGACAAGGGACCCTTTCTCGTTCTGCTAACACCTCGCGCTCCCTTCTCGTTTACCCGGTACCCAGTACATGCGGGTCCTTCCTCGCTGCCCCCCTTCCCTCGTTTTGCCCCATCCCCTTAGCGGTGAGTGCACACAGGTACCCACTCGTAGCGTCGCCTCCCCCCCAAGTGTTGCATATTTTATTCACGCTAAGCTTTCGCCGACTTGTGCTATGGATATTTTACATACATAATCTAGACTCAGTAATCATCGACACTTATGGAGCGAATTTTTCCGTGTCGCTTTGGAGTGAAGGAAGGCTAGAACTAACTGATAGGCAAGCCCTGGACTCATTATAGCTCGTCTCCCGTCGGAGAGGACAGTAATCGAGCAAGGGGGACCTTCCACGGGCTATTGCTCTCGGTGTGGACAAGTTGGCCACTTTCCGCCCTGAACTTTAATTCTTAAAGGGGATTGCCGAAAACCGAAAGAATGGTTTGATGACATACACACGGCGGGAGGGCGCGTCGTCTTCTCACGTCCCATCAAAGTGCGTCTGAGTGCTTTTTTCTGCGGCAACACGTGACTCGCCGCAGAAAAAAGCACTCAGAAGCACTTTGATGGCACGTCATGCATTCATGGGGGCACCAGTGCACCATATCTTACGCGCCTTCCGTTACAAACACCACCGAATAATGCTTTCACTGTAGCTCCCACCTGCCCCTCCTCTGCAGGCCCCCTTCTCTCTTTCCTCATACCACTCCTTTCACCTCATGATGCCCAATGACACTCCCCATCTCGTTCCTGATATACATGACAAGGACACCCACCTCTGTGCCAAGTGCAATGGACAGCTAAGGATGCGACTCGCGCAGGGAGGTGACTTCCCTGGTCACTGGTTCATCCGGGTATGTTATATTTTCTATCTATTGTTTCTATTCTAAGTCTGAATCTAGTGTCACCATTGCCGATACCACTACACATTCCCATTCCACGCACCCACTTGTTGTGATGTGGCGGTTCCCACAGCATCTCGAGACTCCACCTCAGCCCGTGGTTCAGTCGCGAAACCGGCTCGTTTACCACGCCTCCCATGTACCGACGCGCTTTGCCCTGGGAAACATCACCGTCAATGTCCACATCAGTGGTGCAAACGGTGTTGTGTGCAACACGGAGGTTGTGTGGTCCATACCTCTGCTCACGTCATTACCAGCACGACCGCTCCACCCATATCCATCCCTCGACTCATGCCCCGGCCTGCTGCGCACTCCCCTACCATCCTCAACCCTCGTTTGCTGGATCTCCCTCCCCTCGACCCATCATTCGATGCCTTTTTAGAAGGCTTGTCCGCCGACTCTCCTGAACGCCACCTTGACCGAGCCCTACGAAACCAGCAACGTCAAGCAGCTGAGCAAGAACGTGAATTCGATTTGTTGCTGAACAAGGACCTGCACGACGCGATCGAGATGTCTCTGGAAGCCTTGCGGACCGATTTGGATGCAACCTGGAACGAAGCGGGCCTGTCCTCACCATCACCACCTCCTGTCAAGGAACATAGGAAACGAAGGGCGACGGCGGTGGAGGACGAGGGAAGGCGAAGTAGGAAACGAAGGGCGATGGCAGTGGAGGACAAGGGCGAGGGCAGCAAACGACGTGGAAAGCAGAGGGCGATGACCCCAGTGGATGAAAGCGAGGGCGACGTCGAGATTGTCGGCAGCTTTCGCACACAGGGTTCGTCGCCTTCCATTCCCATCGTCCTGATTGACACTCCCCCTCGTTCGTCTACGTCTACCTGGGTGCCAAGTGTTCGTCGGGACCGTGTCCGAACCACCTCAGGAGGGCCCGGCACAGCAGCACACTCGGACTGGTGAGGGTGGATGGCCGCGAAGTTCCTTCTCATTCACCCAGCATGTACATTCATCACATTCTTTCTCCACTGTATCCCCTTAGATGTATCTTTTGTATCCCATGCGACATCCCTCCCTTGCGACACCTCTTTCTGTGTTTTGTAACTGTCTATTAAAATTGTACAATTATTCTCTTTACAAAATGACGACTACATTACAAAATGACGAGTACATTACAAAACGACACATACATGATAGAGACAGTGTAAAAATGATCAGGCTGTGATGCTGACCGAACGAGATATACCTCAGGCATATCACTGTCGTCCTGCTTCTGAGAAGACCTTTGAGATGAAATTTACATCAATGAGGAGTTCACTCACCACAACATGATCACCTGGAATGAGCCCGGCACGCCGTAGAGCCTCGGCTCGCTCTTTACTTTCGAGATCATCACCTTCGAAACCAAGAGCTTGGCGACGTTCCCTGAGAGCGTAGTAAGGAACAACAAGGAAAATCAAGACATGGAGAAGGTGGTCGAGACGTCTGTTCCGTTGGCCGCGGAGAAATTTCCACTTGAGGACGTGATGCCACCTTCAGGGGCACTTGTGAGTGAGTCTTTGAATGAAGGGTATATGCGTTGACGTACGCCTCGACCAACATGTTTGTCTCTGTGATTTGAAAGACAGTCCTGTTCTTGCGAAACGTAGCAGACCACATGCGCAGAAACTTCGGAACGAGCCAGTAATCTTCAAGGTACTTGTTGAAATATGATGGCGCTAGGGACTTGATTTCAGTCCAGGCACGGTCGAAAGCTATCTCATCATTGATCCTGACCCAAGCCTTCAGCTTTTCCCAAAGGACCGGATGCTGCGAGATTACAAGATGTTGTTGCCAAGCATGAAGTACGTGCCACCAGCAAAGATATGATGTTGCCTCCGGAAACTGTGTAGCACAGGCGTTGATCAAAGCAATATCACGGTCGGTCATGATTATACTAGGTTTCACTTGAGGGCTTCGTTCACGGACTTTACAGAGAAAATAGGCCTGAGTCGCTTCAGTTCCCGAATTTGCAAGCATGAATCCAGCGGTCACGCCTAACATTTCTTTGTGAGATTTCTTTGACACATGAAGCTGGAGACATACCACGTCCCCATCTATTCCTAATGACAAGCGTAGTAAGAAGCAGGTTCTCGTACATTGTAGTGTTGTGAGTCCCATCAATACATAGTAGACTACCTCCGTGTTCTTCAAACATGGCTCGTTGCCACGGTGTTTGAATCAGTAAGCAGAATGTATCCGGTAGAAGATCAGAACCAGGAGGGACTGGGCACGCGAGCGATTTGAATCCGAGAAGGCTGCCATCAGCTCGAAGCTTCTCGACCCATTTGAGCGTTGATTGGCCATCATCAGGATGCAGGCGGATGTCTTCTGCCTCAATAGCCTTTTCGATACGGCGAATATCAGCCAGTACAATATATTCATTACGAGTTGGAGGTTGTGCAGTGTATTCCGGGGTGATAGTGGTCTCGCCATGAAGAAGTTTGAGCTTTGAACATGTCAGTATGACCCTGAACGGAAAACGTAGGCCAGACGCACAATATAGTTGCTATCAACCCTCATCCGTAACCTGCCGGCAATCCATTCTCGTGTTTCGTGCGATATCTGGGTATAACATAGGTTCTTGCTCCCAAGGTCATGGTTGTGTTTGCAACGGTACTGTCCTAGCACGGTCTCGGTGTTATGATATGTCTTGACTGTCAGTGAGCACGGGCAGTCGGTCCGTTTTGAGGGTATCTTTCGGCTCCATGCAGGGTTCTTTTTCGCGTAGTTCTTGTTTGTTAGAAGTGTGACTTGGCACAGGCCGCCTCAAGTATGACGCACCGAGGACTGCCGACCCGCGTGATCGGTAAGCATACCGATCATGTTACTAATATTAGAGTTCCGTCTTCTCGATGCCGAAGCATCGAGATAATTTTCCTATTCATTCGTTTTCATTTACTTACCAACCACTTACAATTTTAGTTACAATTTTCATAGAAAATTTACTTATAGAAAACTATATAAACTGTACGTCGAGTACAGGAATATCACTCGTTTACCACACAACGTGCCTACCCCCTACAAACTCTAACAGGTTATCGGGCTCCCGCTTGCGCTAGCGCTCACATCCCAGGCACGCATAAAACGACCACACTTTACACTCGAGCTAATACACATCACATTACAAAACACACCAGCTCTACACGATGACTACGCCTACTACAAACAGTAACCCGCCGCTTTTCCCTGAAAATGAGAAGTTCGACGGAACAAACTTCGTCGGCTTCAAAGCCCGCATTCTCCTCGCTGCGAGACTCCGTGGTGCCATCGAATATCTCGAAGGCAAGATCGAGAAACCCTCCCCACTTCCACTCGGTGCACTTCCACCCGAACCGACGATCTGGGAATCACACTCTCCATCGACCAATGAATGGAATAACCGAGACGCGTGGGTTGCCGCGTTAATCATCTACAACTGCAAGAACCCCATGGGGTACGGCATCAAAATGGACGGAACGGGCGCAGAAGCTTGGAAATCGCTTACCGCCATATATGGTCTAACTGACGAGAACGCATCCGCCCTAGCCGAGCGTACCCTCCGAAACACAAAGCTCTCCGACAATGGGGACTTCACCGAACATATCACGCTCCTCCGCACCAGATGGATGATGGCTGTGGAGAAAGGAGCAAGGATCGACGATAAAGCGTTCCAGGCAATCGTCTTGGCGTCGCTTCCCAGGGATTGGAATATAATCGTGTCAGTCCTATACTCTGCGAGCACGTCGGCTGACGCTATAGCCACGTTAAATCTTCACTGGGAGCGGATCAAGGAACAGAACACACCTGCACAAACCTCTGCGACCGCCCTCCAGATCAAAACATCGAATAAATCCAACCTAAAATGCATCAACACAAATTGCGGCCGTACCGGCCACACCATCGAGAATTGCTACTGGCCGGGAGGAGGGAAAGAAGGTCAGTTCCCTCCTCATTTTAGAAACCGCGGTCGAACCTCGAATACCGAGAAGACCCCCACACCGGCAAAACCGAACACCCCAACGGCCACCGCGAACATCGCGGACGCCACAACGGCGAACGCCACAGATAACACTTCCCGTGTCACATACGCCCTGATGGCGTCCACCAACACGTTGCAGCACCCAGCCTATAACCTATCCCCAATCGGATCACATCCCACCGACACCTTACAGCACCCAGCCTACAACCTATCCCCAATCGAATCACAGCTCGTCCCCTCATCTATATTAGCGGGACACGCCGACGCCGTGGAAACCTACTTCGCCAACCCAGAAGAAACAAAGATAATGGCGGCGTCGAAACGGCGACTCACCTATGCCGATTCTGGTGCAAGTGATCACTGCTTCGTTGAACGAGCGGACTTCACCGAATACGTCGAATTTAACCCCCCCTTGTCCGGACAACCCGCGAACCAGGGGGGATCGTTCAGGATCCTTGGGAAGGGAACGGTCACGAAATATGTAACAGTCGAGGGACACGAGACTGAACTTATATTCAGAAACGCTCTGCACACCCCTGAATTATCCGCCAACCTCGTATCCATCGCCCAATTCGACAAAGCAGGGTTCTCAATCCACTTCTCAGGGGGCCGTGCCGCTTTCGTCGCCCCCGACGGTCGGCTCTTCATGATAGGGAAGGGATCTAGCGGTCTATACCTCCTCGAAACGAGTAGCTCGGCACCTCCACTCCCGGACTCCACGGTCCCCTTAATTAAAGCGACCGCTACCAACAAATCGACGGCTGCTGCAATGGTGGCAAAATCCCTCGATAACCCGGTCCCAATAGACGTCTGGCACCGTCGCTTCGGGCATGCAGGGGTGTCCGGAATCCGTGAACTCGCCAAGAAGAACCTCGTTGACGGCTTAAACTTTAAAGGCGACATGGAAGTTAAAGGGATTTGCGAAGACTGCATATACGGCAAGCATACCGCTAGGCCCTATGATGGTACCGTTGTCCCAGAAGCTGATGCAAACGTCAAGGTGCATATCGACCTGTGGGGCCCTTCAACCGTGAGTTCCCTGGGTGGTGCCCTGTACATGATGCTCTGCGTCGATGGGGGAACAATCCGGATGATGGGTTTCTTTCTCTCAAGGAAAGACGCTGGAACGACACTTACGGCTTTTGAAATCTACCACAAGGAATCCGAGCGACAGACAGGGAAGAAGTTGAAGAGTGTAAGAATAGACGCGGGAAGAGAATGGTTTAATGACCTATGGCGTAATTACTGCCAGACGCATGGGATCATTCTAGAATTCAGCACCCCTTACGCACATGGCCAAAACGGATTGGTTGAACGCTGTATACGCACCGTTATAGAAGGTGTGCGATGCATGCTTGCCGACAGCGGCCTCCCGAAATTCCTCTGGGCAGAAGCCGCTACCACCACCATCTACCTCCGGAATAGACTCCCATCCTCTCGACACCCTGGAATAGTCCCCGAACACAAATGGACAGGAAAGCGACAGGGTGTCGCACATCTGCGACCTTTTGGCTGTGACGTGTTTGCCAAGATCCCGGAGGAACTGGTTACTTCAAAATTAGACCCTCAATCGATCAAGTATGTCATGATCGGGTATTCACAAAACGGATACAAATTATTTGATCGCCACACCCGAGCAATCATCACCAGTCGCGATGTCATATTCGAGGAAGGAATGGGACACAGGGCGTTGACCGTCTACGAAGACGATGATCTACTGGGTTCCGAGGTACCACCCGTAAACACCTCCACCCCGCCCATCATACATGCGAAGCAACCTGTAGCCGCACGGGTCCGAGACACTGATGGGCCGCTACACCCGGTGCCTGATCCATCCGCCTCGGTCCCTGACCCGGTACCTAACCGAGATACCGATGCCCCGCATGCCGCGGTACCGGCACCTCCACTCCGGCGTTCCTCACGTCTTGTGAACGCAAACCCATCCTCTGCGATTATTGCAGCGCGTGAGACCCTGGCCAACGAAGAAAGCGCACGGGCTGCTGGGGAAGACTGGGCATCCAACAAGACACGCCCAAGCGCTCTCCTCGCCGGCAGCGCCCACGCTTACCTCACATCCCTTGATTCCACCACATCCTCCGACACATATGTCCCCAAGCATTATGGAGAAGCCATGCAGCGCCCGGACCTCTGGGTCCCACCCATGGAGGCCGAGCTCGAAGTCTTACAATCCCGTGAAGTCTTTCGTTTGGTGGATGAATCCGATGTGCCGGAGGGAAAGAAGATAATTGGCTGTATGTGGGTATACGCCAACAAATACGATGCCGACGGCAACATCACCAAACGGAAGGCACGACTCGTTGCGAAAGGTTACACGCAGATACATGGGGAGGATTATGACGAAACCTACGCTGCCGTCGTACGTTTGGAATCTATTCGGATTACTGTCGCCGTTGCCGCGAGGCTGGGACTCCGCCTGTGGCAGATTGATTTTGTATCCGCCTATCTCAACAGCGTAAACCGACACGTTGTATACATGCGCACTCCGCCAGGGCTTCGAGGGGGGGAGGGGAAGGTTTGCCTTCTCCTCAAAACCCTTTACGGAATGATGCAAGGAGGCTACGATTGGTGGCATACCCTCAACGCATGCTACAACAAACTCGGCTACATTCAATCACGGGCCGACAGCTGTGTTCGGTCTAGACTAATCGAAAACGAGCGGACCATAACCAACACATACACCGACGACACCATCGGCGCGTCATCTACCACCAAAGGTGAAAAACAAGCAAAAGACGAACTAGCCGCCGAATACGAAACGAAGGATATGGGGGAGTTGAAGTTTGTCCTAGGAATGCGCGTCGACCGAGACCATGAAACCGGCGCCATCTCCCTTTCCCAACGAAAATATCTCGAACGCGTCCTCGAACGGTTCGGGATGGCCGACTGTAACGCACACAACACTCCATTACCAACAGGAATTCAACTCGTCGAATCACCATCCCCACAACCTGAAGCCGATAAAATCTTCATGCGAGATAAACCCTACCGAGAGGTACTTGGATCGGTGATGTGGGCTCAGGTCGCGACGCGCCCTGATCTATCCTATTCAGTCGGACTACTGGCTCGTTTTCAGTCGAATCCCGGACCAGCACATTGGCACGCTCTCCTACATGTTCTAGGATATATTAAAGGGACCCTGGACTACCGTCTCACATACTCAAAGGAGGAAGAACTTAAACCCATCGGATACATTGACGCGGATTACGGGGGAGATCTGGACACGCGTAGATCGACAGGAGGTTACGTTTTTATGATGGCTGGAGGCCCAGTCTCTTGGAGTTCGAAACGGCAAAATACCGTCGCACTATCAACAACCGAAGCCGAATACATGGCTCTCACCCGGGGAGCGCAACAGGCGCTTTGGATACATAACTTCCTGTTAGAAATTGACTTAGCCCAAGCACTTCCCGCTACCATCCGTGTCGACAACACTTCGGCAATCTCGCTCGCCCAATCAACTAAAGGTCATTCCCGCGCGAAGCATATCGACATCCGCCATCACTATGTCCGCGAACGCGTCCAAGAAAAAGACATCGAAGTCATCCATATCCCTACCACCGAAAATCCCGCCGACATATTTACAAAACCCCTTTCACGTGTCATTCACGAACATATGGTCGACATCCTCAATCTCAACAAAGGCCGTACCCGTCAGGGGGAGTGTTAGAAGTGTGACTTGGCACAGGCCGCCTCAAGTATGACGCACCGAGGACTGCCGACCCGCGTGATCGGTAAGCATACCGATCATGTTACTAATATTAGAGTTCCGTCTTCTCGATGCCGAAGCATCGAGATAATTTTCCTATTCATTCGTTTTCATTTACTTACCAACCACTTACAATTTTAGTTACAATTTTCATAGAAAATTTACTTATAGAAAACTATATAAACTGTACGTCGAGTACAGGAATATCACTCGTTTACCACACAACGTGCCTACCCCCTACAAACTCTAACATTGTTGCCGCCTGTCCCGCTTCTTGAGCATACGTACCTGGTCTTCCATTGATATCGCTCAGCACCAGATGTGTTCTCGACCATCCGAAGCTCGATTATCTTCTGTGATTGCTCAGTTGCCAGGAACAGTTCGAAGTCGTGCCAAGAGGGCCAGGAAGCACTGTATTTCGTGGAATTCGAGTCGGAAATGAAATCGCCATATCTGACTTGCTGTGGTGCGGAGCCTGCTGCACGGAAGTTGTTGTATGACGGATCTAGGCTTCGCGGCATATATACAGTTGGTGATGAGCTCCCAACAGAGTGGAGGGCTGATACCACAGAGGTATCAAGCTTGAAGCATGAGAAGGACATAAATATGATCTATACAGATAAAAGAAAGAAGGGCGGGGTATCCAAGCGGGAGATAGATGGGTGAAGCAGGGAGGGACGGAGACGCGACCTGCTAGGAGCGGCGCGCTCCCAATTAGGTTCAAGGCGCGCCCAGAATCTGAGATCTGACAGCTTACGTGTTGCGGCAATTCCGGCATTCCGGATTGAGAATTAAAGTTCAGGGCGGAAAGTCAAGAACGGTGTGGACACCAAGGTGTGTCCCCAGCTGATCATCGTAAGCTCGAAATCTAATCTTATCGCCGGAGTTCTTCCCTTTGCCATGACGCGAACTTCTTGGTCTCTTTCCGAATAAGGACTCGCAGCAGTAAACCTCTACCGTTCAAAGGCGTGTTGTATACGCACGGTCTCCATGAGTACTAGTGATACACCATATTACTCCAGCTTTCACTGCAGCGGCGTGGGCGGAGCCACCATTTCAAATCGTAAACCAACTGCGTCACACACCCAATTCAATAGTACGCCCACTCGCATGTCTCTCTTTTGTCCCATCCCCTCCTAATACATGTAACATGAGGTGAGCCCAACCCTCCTCCCTTCTTTACGATACAAACCCTCCGTCAAAGCACCCTTCTCGTCCGCCAGATCGCAGACCCCGACGCCACAGACCCGCACGTCATCAACAGCTACCGCGCGACGCTCGAGGCGGACGGGTCTCTGAACACCTCTCAAATCGATTTCGTGGCGCCTGATGATAGGCTCATGGTACGCGCCCTCCCCTTCCCCATTCCCTATGCTTTCCCTCCTCATAATACATGATTCGTCTCCGAGTCTACCAGATAAACCCAAACGACACGGCCCCCCACCCCCCACACGAGTTCATCACCGACCCCTCCGATCCACTCAGCACCACGCGCAGGATAATCTCCCCCCGCACGATCCAGCTACACTCTCGCCATGTCGATGGGGAACTGACCTTGACGCTGATAAGTAAGGTGTCCCTGCCCCTCCCCCCACTTGAATTTGGGATATGGCTCAGAGAAGTTCTTGGTATAGGCCACGCGGACTTTTGCAAGTGGGAGCGCAGGCGCGATGCGGATGATTGGGCCGAAGTTATGCATAAGATCGCAACGTTCCCAAGGACGCTGTACCACTGGCTCGTCGGCCCAGCTCCCTCAGACTCCGTGTGAGAGTCTGCGCATCCCACATTCTGCATGCAGTGTTACTCACGCCTTAGTACTACGCAGCGTCCGCGTGCGACAGGTCCGCCAAAACGAAGGGAAGCCGTGCGCGTTGGAGACGGTAAGGAGCTGGGACGTCCACCTCGAGCCCGACCTCTCCCTGGACACGTCCAAGCTCGACGCGGTGATGCCAGACGAGACTTACTGGGTAAGTCCGCTTCCTTCCTCCCCCCCACCGTCCGGCTTTTCATTTCTTGGTGGTGGTGGTGGTGATGTAGGTGTTCCCGTCGGACTCGGGCGATGATGGGCTTGTGTGCCATGGGTTCATCTACCCGCGTCAGGAGAGTCCGATTATACCTGCGCGGAGGCTGGGGTGCTTTTATCATCGAGTTGAGGGTGTTGAGTGCGATGTTATAACGATCATTGGTATGGCGTTCTTGTATGTGTTGTAAGATACCTCGGCTGAGCCTTGGACGCAGGTGACGCTGATAAGAAAGCGATGTGGCGCCGTAAGAATGGCATGAAGGATGAGTCGGAGGACTAGGCGGAGGATGATATGAAAGATAACTTGTCAAAAGCCATTGGTCCTCCATTCATTAGAAACCAATATTATTTGTTATCGTAGAGCTAGAGGGGCATATGTACGTATGGTATTCGTTGGTGCAGTATTGGGTGTGAATACTCGTACAACGCTGCAATTGAGATACCTGAAAAGTAGTCAACGTGGTGGGGTTATGAGATTATGTGTGCGCAAGGCAGGATCGCGAAGCTAAATCGGGAACAGGAATAGACAAAAGTGGCCAACGAAGTCGTGGCTGGTAAGGGGGGACCGGTGGGTAGGGAATGAATGAACGGAGTCGTGGCCAAGGAAGCCAGGGGGCGGTCTCGTGGTCGTGGTGGGGACTCTAAAATTACAAGTATCAAGGTCCAAATCCGGTGTACTTAAAGTATATGGGGTGTCGTGATCTAACTGAGAGAGGCAATCTTCGCATATGAAGGCTCGCGTTCGTGGGCATGCGGCTCGCTCGCATCCGAGTCATCCGCATAGACGTGTTCCCAAGGCTCGTTGAAGTCAATGTCCGGCGCCGCGCTGTCGTCGAGCACAATGACGGAGCGGATGGGTGGGACGACTTCAAAGTCGGGTTCTGGGATGGTAGAAACAAAGATAAGCTCAGCACACGTGCAAGTGACATTACTGATAAGGGAAGACGAGTGGATTCGGAGCAGTAGACTTGGGGAAAACGGAATGTAATTGACATACCTCGTCCGTGCCGCGGCTTCCGCGAGATAAGCAAGTCGGCGAGTGGGACCTCGGGCCGACCTGATACGGGCTCCCGCTCCTGTTCCACGCGTGGCGAACGCACAGGCGACGACACGTCGTCCCAGTCCACCTCGGACTCCTCACATGCAGGCTCCTCGCCGTCGTCCTCGAACCGTGCGACGGTGCGAGGCGTCGAGTGGCGTTCGTACGGCTTCACTGTGAACCCGCCCTGGGCCTGCAGCTCCTTCCGCGCCTGGGTCTTGACGAAGCCGGAGGCCTTCTTGTGCCGCTGCCGCTCGTGCTCCCGCGCGCGGTCCTCCTTGATGTCTGGGATGACGGGTGACTTGGCGGGGCTTGCGTTCTCGTCGGTGGGAGCGGTGACGGGAGTGGCGGCGGAGGCAGCAGAGGAGCTCTTGGCTCTGGAGAGAGGGCGGGCGTAGAATGAAGCTGTGGATGGGCGGCGCATTGCAGGTGAGGAGCGAGGTTGAGTAGCAGTTGGTCACAATAAGAGAGGCCGTGCTACATAGGGCTTATAAGGAGGACGGATAAGGTTAGGGCGTGACTCTGACTCGGACCCACCTCGAACTGGCGTCATCTGGGATCAGTGGCGCTGCAGTCGACGAATGCAGCCCAATCTGGCCTTTATCGCCCTATCACAGTCTTTCTTCCCCGACAATTCATCGGGCCCCCATTGGCCTGAGTGGACGGAAGCTGAGACACGGAACGTTACGTCATCACCGCCCCTGTTTACAGACGCACGATTATTGTGACGAACGTTGGGCATCATTTTGAGTGGGGTTGCCGACTGATCTAGTGATGTCGCCATCAACCACGACACTGAGCCTCACTGACCCTTCTTTCAGGACCTGCAATGCATTCGAATTCAGGACCGACAGCGACAAAGGTGTGCAACTGAGGTGAAGGAATAAAGAGCACAGGTATGTATTACTAAGCGATATTACATAGTGGCGCTATATAAAGTGACTTGACTTCCTTCTCTTTCCCTTCCGCCGTCCTCGACATCTCCTTTTCGTGCTGTCCGTACGTCGCCTCATCTTTGGGAGGCTCCGAGTCTAATTCTTTTTTGAATCCTTTGCCTAAGATAGGGCTCAACCCAATCCTTTCTTTCACATCCCTCTTTCACAAATGTTTTGCGAACGATGCGACCGCTCTTTCAACTCCTGGCATGCGCTTCGTCAACACGAAAACAACTCCTCCGTCCACAACATCTGCGGTGACTGCCAGCTTGACTTCCCGACCTGGGTCGGACTCAAAGAACATTGGGTCCAGAGCCCAAACCATGATTACTGCCAGCACTGCAGCCAACACTTCGACCACGACCAAGACCTAGAAGATCACTACGAGTCCGCCCATATCTGGTGCAGCTCGTGCAACAAGTTCTTTGTGAACGCGTTCGGGCGCAACGAGCATTACCGCCAGTCCCCCAATCACCACTACTGTGTGCCATGCAATCGCCTCTTCTTATCAGCGAGTAACCTCCAAGCCGTGAGTTTCTCTCCGTTTGACTTCCCTCCACATCCCCGTTTCGTTCCCCGTCTTCTCTTCCCCCGCATGTCCGCCTTTACTGACCACCTGCCCACCCTATAGCACCTCAACTCCTCCACCCACCGACCGCGCGACGTCCCCTGCCGCGGCGGAGGCTGCACCCTCACCTTCGTCTCCCCCTCCGCCATGCTCCTCCACCTCGAGTCCGGCACCTGCCGCTCAGGCATCACCCGCAACTTCATCAACGACAAAGTCCGGCAGCTCGACCGCAACAACGTCATCACCGACCCCTCCCGCATGATCGCCGGCCCAGGCGGCGGCATGCAGCAGCAGGTCACGTACATCGCGTCCAGCGCGGCGTGGAATGGCGCTGCGTTTGAGTGTTACCTTTGCCATGGGACGTATCGGAGTCTTAATGCGCTGAACCAGCACCTCGCGAGCCCAAGGCATCAGGATCAGATTTATATATGCCCGATGCAGGTGTGTCGTCAGAGGTTCACGGTGCTGAGCGCGCTGTGCCAGCATATTGAGAGCGAGAAGTGTGGGGTGCACAAATTTGCGGCTGTGCAGAGTACGATGCAGGGTATTGTGGGGCAGATGAGGTTGACGCTCTGAATTGGAGATATGGTGAGCGGCGGTGGATGTGTGTATAGTATTCGGCGTCGGTGGACTTGCGGATGAGGCTGACGCTTTAAAGTGGGGATTTGGTGAGCGGCGGTGGATGTGTGTGTATAGGATTCGGCGGTGATGGACTTCTGATATGTTATAGAGTGAGCGGCCCTAATTCGTAGTGTAAAGCATCAGTATACTTAGACCTCCCATGCCGAACCTGAGGTCAGATCCCTGGACGGGGAAATGGCTGCAGGTTCTGGTCACTGGTTAATTGTTCGTCGTCCTGTACTTCTCACCTCCATGGTGGCAAGCTTCCCTCTATGAGGGTTTGATGCTACCCCATGCGAGCCTTTTACTAGTCTAGCATAGTATGTAGACTACACACCCGTTTACCGGCTGGTTCTGGTGACATGTCCATTATACGAGTATGCAGTGCATTTGTCCACTGGCGGCCGCTAATCATAGGTTGTGGCAAATATGGACGTGAGTTGTAACGTCCCTCTTAGCTCAGTGGTAGAGCGCGTCACTAGTATGGTTGTGATCATATGACGAGGTCAGTCGTTCAAGTCGGCTAGAGGGAATTATATACACCAGGTCTTTTTTCCAACCTGGCCCTGCTATTCAAGTTTGCGTAAAACAGATGGCGTCGTCCTGATCGTCGCATCCATGAATCTTCTCGACGAGTATGAACGTTCTGTGAGGAGGCATAGCAACTACAGCAACAAGGCAGAGACTTCTTTGGCGGTTGAGCGTTGGTTGGGCGCCGACCTTCTGTTCTCCTCTGTCACGGCCAAACCTATCCATCCATCATGCTCATGAGAACCGACTCGAGCTCGTGGTGGCTCTGCGGAAGTCTCTGCCTTGTTGCTGTAGTTGGTTGGGCGCCGACCTTCTGTCCTCCTCTGTCACGGCCAAACCTATCCATCCATCATGCTCATGAGAACCGACTCGAGCTCGTGGTGGCTTTGCGAATCCTTTATTCATTTGCATCGACCACCTAGAGTCATGATGTCAAATTGGTACACAACGCCACCCAGAGTGCTAGGACAAAAGCTATATTGCTTATCGTACAATAACCATCCATTACATCAATTACTTTACACTATGGTACACCGAATGTTCAAAATAAGTGAGCGAATAACCAAGTCCAATGTCAGGAGCCTAATATCGAGTGACGGAGGTGGAAGAACTGGTCGTGGAGTCATGATCATAGCTATCATGGAGAACATAATCCTGCGCCTGCTTCCACCGCTCAAATCTCCTATCCGGATGCACCACATTCGCGAAATCGACAATCTCAATCTGCGGCGTCCCCCCAGCCGCAATACACACCCTACCAATACCCTCATCCCACGCAATCGCCGCAATCCCCAGGCGCTGGAACCGCTCCAGCGCCGCCGGGTTCGTCTTCAGCGTCCCATACACATTCGTCGGCATCGACGGCACCTTCTTCCGCATCACCTTCGACGAGCGGTTCACGCGCGGGATCGGGTAATTCTTCGTCTGGAACTCGGGGTTGAGGTAGCGCCGGAGGGACACGAGGGTGAGCGCGTCCTTGCGGTCGTCCATGTGTGCTGTGTATATGAGGGCGCGGAAGGCCCCGGGGAGGACGTGCGCGACGTAGGGCTCGCAGTTGTGCCGCGTCTGTATGCAGACGTAGTCGAGGGAGTAGAAGTAGGTCTGGCTGCCTTGTTTGTTGGCTTTGGATGAGGGCCACACGACGTAGTGGATGACGCCGCTGGGGGCGGAGGTCTCCATGTAGATGGATATGGGCGGGGAGGGTTGGTAGTGGAATTGGAGGCGGTAGTCCTCGCCGTTGGTGGTGGGGATACCGTAGTCGGAGATGTGGACGACGGCGATGTTGTGGTCGCCTATGACGTATGCGTCTTTTGGATACCCGAGTTCGGTGGCACCGGCTTGGGTGGGCATTTCGTAGATCTCGAGAACTTGCATGAGTCGAACGGGGGTCTGCTGGGCGTTCGGAGGGGGCGAAACGGTGATGGTGCGAAAGACGAGGATCTCGTTTTGATAGGGCAGGTGTCGGACTGCTCTGATGTGATGAGGCTGCGAAAATCGTCAATAAAGCTTCATAAGTTTTGTTTCATAAATCGTACATGGTCCTGATATTCGTCATGGCTTTCACATATCAGCGTCGAGATAGCTTGAGCCGTGAGATCGATAACGACGATCCTATTGGGCAATTGCACCATACTGACGAATGGCCGCCCATCCAGTTCGTACAGCGATATGTGATCGACTTGGTATTTTGCAATAGCCGTTGCGACCTGATAGAATGGTCCCTTCGAACGGTCTGCCAACGAAATGGATGCTGACTCTGTCCCTCCAGGCGCAACATAAGGATTAGCAAGCGCTTCGAGCGCCTCCAAGCTGATTTGGACACAAATCAACTCATGCACGAATGGATGTGGGGGGTCAATGGGGGTTCGAGAACTGTACTCAGATGGATCTACACTATTAGCGAGAACGATGAATATTCGTTCCTCAGGTGAAATACAGATTTGCTCACTTTGCTGGCCCGCCCTCCTGAAAGCTCCGACGTACGTACGCAATCATGATCACCGGTTTTCCCTGGTAGTTCATATACTTCGCCTGGAGGTTGAAGGCCTTCATTTGGGTGGGAAACCTCGCCAACGCATGTGGACCGTTTGGGTGATCCAAACAGTAGACCACGATGAAACAACGATACGCATCCCGTACGGAGGCGATGAGGTATCTCCCTCCAGGTAACAGCTTCATGTCGAGAACGTGATAATGTGTATCAAAGACGATGGCCGAGGTGGCTTCGGGATGCGGTTTGCGCCAGTTGTCTTCGAGAGATACGGCGCGTGAAACGAGTTGCTCGATTTCGAAGTCTGTAGCTTCCAGCGCATATCGAAACGTGGGTCGGAGTGGAGGAAGAGGGACATTGAGATGTGATAAAAAGCGCTTCCATATCACGGGCTCGTGAGTGAGTAGAAAGAAGGCTTTGTTAACCTAGAGTTCATCGTTAGCACTATTGGAAAGAAAAGACGAAGTGCGACCAACCCTTCTGAGGCACATGATGTCCTCTATGCATAGCTGAACGAAGATATGGTCCACAAAAACGTCCAAAGGAAGACGATGTATAAAACAGGGTGCAGACTGTTTGAACCGCGACAAGAGAAAGTTTGGTAGAAAGCCAGCGAGGGCTCTCGAGTTGGAAACGGAAATTGGCATGTTTGATATGTATAAGGCACAGAGTTGGGCCCGCAGGAAGCAGTGTTGAGGGAAGGCTTGCAAAGATATGTCGTCGAGGTTTCGAGTGACCCGCACAGCGACAATGAAAGAGGAGTTGACCAAGCAAGGATGGACCTGCAACGGATATATATGCTGTAGACATGCCTAGCCGGCGCACCTTGTACTTTGCGCGCCAAAGAAACCTTGTACTTCGAAGCCTGAAGGCATTGTGAAGGCAACCTGAAGGAATACAAGATTTGCCAAAAATGATGGTTGAGCCAACGAACCTGATCATTGCTTGTCTTTCCAATCATTGGCAAACAACGCGTCAGGTTCGCCGCTCGATCACGATCGATTGTGAGGGTCGCGACTGGCTTGTATACAATTGGTGATGATAGGGTTGGAGGTAGATAACGTTCTACTCGTACACAATCTGTTCTAGAGCGCGACTCATCATTGGTTATCACTCCTGACTTCAAATGTTTCCAGCTAACCACCGTGCTCAGCAAAAATGGTATACAGCTGTTAATTACAGTGGTCATAAATAAATTATAGAATTACAGTGAGGTCCCCGAATTGATGTACAATATGAGATGGAAATCGTGCGGCATCCTACATCCCATAACCACCGTGACGGTTGTCGTAAGGTCCCTTGATATCTACTGCGTGGGCGTGAGGGGACATGAAAGATTGGTTCTGGCCGCTGGAGCCGTGACTGCTTATCGACAACGGGATGCCGGAAGCGGCGCCCTGCTGTCTCTGATCGAAGAGTTTGAGATTCAGGAACACCCTAGACCCCATTGTCACCGTCATCAGAGTCGAAAATGGAACGGCGGTAGGCTTTATCATGTCGAATCGCGGCCCAAGCGCCTGGATGGTGAGTACAGTGATATTCGTCACTGCCGTGAGGAGGAAATACACCAGGTTATCCCGGTAGATCTGCTTTCCGACCCTAGACCCGGTGGCTGCAAGGTTTCCATGTAGTTTGGCCAAGGTGAGGACCAAAACTACTGTGTCGAATGCCACAGACGACGCGTAGCTGATGGGCGCCCATGAAACGATTGGCAGCATCTGACAATTGGATCCGAACGGTGTTGGCGGTCCGGTGATCGCTGCATACTGAGTGGCAACAGAAATCTAAAACGATCATCGATGAGCTAAGTCATTCGAATGGGTTAACGAACTACTCTGCTTACCCAGCACCCCATCATAGCGAGGAACATAAAAGTGACGGCAGCCTGAACTACTTTCACGCCGTTCCATATCGCGAAGACTCGATAGCAGAAGATGGCTCCGGATGATGCTACGACGAGGACTGCTCCAACTTGACTGGTCACTACAGCTGCCTGGCAGTGCTGACTCTGAATAGATGTGAAGAACAACGACGGAAATGTGGCGACGATTCCAGAGTATCGAAGGATAACGAAACTATTGATAGCCAAGGGTGGATTGATACACGGAGCCGATACAATGATGAGATCACTTACAACCACGTCGCAGGTTGGCGCCACACCTTCTTATCCTTTGATAAATATAGGGCGATCTCGTTTGGGAGCTGAGCGAAACTGTAGGCAAATTCTTAGGTAAGGCTCAGCACACTTCGGGGAAAGATGTAAGGCCGTACTAGTCCCAGAGAACAACACCAAAAGCGACGGCAACGATGATCGCAATTGTGACTGACAGCAATACTGTGAGTCCACGATCGCAGCATGGATGGATATGAAAACGGCCAACCTAGCTGTCCTTGCAGCGTCAGAAATTGATCCAAGGTAAAGCCGGGTGGCAGAGGGATCTGAGCCATATTCGGTGGTGGTGGTGCCGGAGAGGCCATTATCCTTTGAACCGTAGAAGGAGAAAGAGGGGGAATGAACGAAGAGAAGAAAACCGGGGGGAGAGCTGTGCAAAATTGAGCATTGCCTGTCTATTAAGAAGGAGCCATGCTAGCTCCTTCGCCTTGATCAGGCAGTGTCGTTGATGGCGTTTGTATCTCATCTACATCTGGTCAGCTGGCCGAGCACGAATGCTCTAATCAATTGATGGAGTGAGTTCATCCATCCGAGCGAAATTGATGTGAAGTACAGTGTAGCCCCAGGAAGAGAGTCATGATCGCCATATCGTGTACGGAAGCACATGGTCCTGGTTGAATCATGATTAGGACCTGGAAACATGGCTAAATATAATCATTCGTGGATCCGATAATTACGACTCATCACATACAAGTTTCGAGCTGCAAGGCGGGAGCGATGAATCGCGGCAAAGCGCTCCCCCGGGTTGAGCAAAGTTGACTGCTTGTTGGCAAGAGCCGAATACCGCCTGGCGGTTTCAGGTCCCGAAACTTCACAGTTTGCCATACGTCCGCATTTCGGACGCTCCTGTTGATTCCTCGCAACCATGGGCTTTGCCCATGGACTTTCAGTAGAAGAAGAAGAAGAAGAAAAAGATCTAATCAGCGACCGTCAACAAACAAATGATGGGGCAGAGCACCCTATTAGCTTCGGATGCGCCTAAGGCTCGAAACCTAGTGCTCCCGCTTACAACAGCTTTACCCATGGACCAAGAAGAATGTTTATCTATTCAGCGACTGTCAAGATACGAATGATGGGAGTAGTAGTAAATCCAATGCTACGTTGACCAGCGTTGATTGATGTGCACAGGTCTTCTTACGATGTTGCAACTCCCCGTCGCGCGCCTGTCAAAATTGACGGTCTAGACTCCAAATCACCGAGTCACTTGCGCAATGCACCTGGTCATGCCGAACGAACTCTCGAAATGTTTTCTGGTAGCAGACCTGAGACAACTCTAGAAAATTCCCGACTTGCCGGATATTTACCAAAATAAAAACGGTTTCTGGTCCCTGGACGATCATTGACCAGGGTGATCCTTGGTGATCCCTGGTGATCCCAGCTAAGGTACCGACAAAATAGAAGCTGATGCCAGATGGAAAAGACTTGCGAATAGTTGCGAACTTGGTGAAGTTGATGCAGCTATATATAGCCATCTGAGCAACTTCAGCATACATATGACAAGATCTGTAGGTGAACGTAGATATATTTTTGGCAGCGTGATTGGTTTTATTTTTACAGGGATTGGCTGCTGATATGGATAGATATTTGGATCCTATCTTACCCCCAGTAAGTCGCCTACTTCGATGCGTAACCTCACTGGTTTACCACGAATGTGGGTTGGGAAGGTCAGCTGCTACGAATGGCGTACCAGGGTACCAAAAACATGTGAGCAGAGGTGAGCAGATGATTGATATGACGACTGATATTCTTCAGGGCTGTCGAGCACGCGCCAACCAGATCGTACAGCCCTGCTTTCACCGATTAAGCGTGCCGTTATTCGCAAACGTGCTCTCCTCTGGCGGGTGACGGTTAATCCTGGTTAATCCCTCTTCATTAGCTTGGTACCTGTAATTTTATTTACTGGATCATATTACGCGGAGAGTTCATGGATTCGTAACGACCAAGAGAGGCAAACCAGCTGGGTCAATTGCCAAGAATAGCCTCGATAATAGAGTCAACCGCCCTCATATGATGTATCCTACTTATTTTGAAGCCGCTCTTTTCGACAAGTTTCACCATCTGCGCCTCTGTCCGAGTGACGCCGTTATTGAGGGCCATGAGTTGCATGCTAGTAGTCCGCACGAAACGTGAGCTCGAATCACGAAGTAACATTTCACAGACGATAAGCTTTGCGTTAGGATCTGGACCGGGGCTCGCTACCATGGCTTGACGAACGTTCGTTAGAATTGTCAACACCTGATCGTCGGTCCAATCATGGAGGACATGACGAATTAGATACGTCGGCTGACCGCAAGGGATGCGCGATTGGTCAAGGGAGGTGGCCAAAAAGTTTCCAGGGGTGAATGATACGCGAGAGGACGCAGCGTCCGGCTGCGTCATCCAGGTCTGAAAGACGCACGATTGAGTTTTATGGGCTCAGGGATGCATATGTCAGATCCCTTACTTTCTTGGCGTCCTCAATCGTTTTCGGTATGTCGAAGATGGTAAACTTGAGAGCTGCGTTCTCCTCTTGCTTCAATAGGGCGAGCTCCAACGAACCAATTCCACCACCGATATCGACTATAGGCGACACGAGCTGGTTCCAAGGGTAATCTGTGACCAACAGGGTAAGCTGGAGGCTGGTCGTCGGGACTTACAACCTACCAGAGATAACATTTCCATTAGCCATCCGATGAAGTTGTTGCATGGCCTTTCCCATACGACGCCCGCGCCATGCATTGTCAGACATCCACTCAAAAACGGATTTATCGAAGCCAAAAGCAAGGTTCACAGCTGGAACTCTCTTTCCCCCAGTCGAAGGGGCTTTGGAGGCTTCGAGTAGATACGAAGTTGCTTTGAAGCCTTCGTCGCAGCTGGAGATATTGCGGTCAGGTCGGGATCAATGTCTAAGAATGAACAAATACATGAGTCCGACAGCATCTTTCACACTGTCTGAATGGCCTTCTCGCAGTATATCAGAGGAGTCGTTATTCCTATAGACATCAGTGCCAAAGCCGCCGACCTCTTCGAAGTAACGGTGCTTCGTAAGACAGCTCATCGCGGTACCTGCAAGCAGGTATATTAAATATATTAACATGAGCTGCCTCGACCGATGTACTTACTCAAGAAACGTGGGTCGGCGCCAGAGGCTTCACTCAATTGAGTGACGGTCATCGTTTCATCTCCAATGATATCTGGGACGCCCAGTGTGGTGACAAAACCTAGAGCTGAACTTTCCTGGCAAGACTCTGTATTGATAATGAAGAACTGAAATATCGTGACGTCAAAAAGGATGAACTCACCAGCGAGTAAGATGGTATATTCGAGACGCCCCAGCACTGACTGTAAAAGCTGATCGCAAAGGTCCTGGACGCGTATTTTAGCGTTGTACTGGGCCAAAGGGTCATTCTGGGGACTAGAAGTATCGAAGTTCGCCTTTGTGAGCTGTAATAGTTGCTCCGCGATGGTGACTGGTGTAATGGTGGATCGGTTGGTCGTCATGTTGAAGGACTTGCCTGACGGGAATCCTCGAGCAGTTTATCGAGAGTCTGCGGCAGAAACGCTGGCAGTACCTGCTAGGAGTTTGGATGGTTATGAAGCTTGAGGTACTTTGGGCACCGCCTCCAGGGAATCTCGAATTTGATCACTAGATTACAGGTTGAAATCGAAGTGATGACGATCGCCAGATGTTGACAGGTTCACATGCTGCGGGTATGCAACCCAGCGGCCGACCAGGCGATTTGCATCCACTGGACCTCACTGGACCCATTTCCGCATATCAGCGCATGTTTGTTGGGTGACACTTCCTGTTCGCTGTGGTTGCGCTGTGGTATCCTATGGCATCATGTGAGATCCTGCGACGTGATCGGATCAATCGAGGATGAATGATATTATTATCACAAGATATGCGACACACAACCTCACACAACTCACAGACGCTTCTGGCTTAAACAGCCGAGTACATTCATACTATGCTTACAAGGAAAGTGTGAGGCAGCGCAGCTATGCACTAGCTATGCCATGCCTACTCGCGGAAGCTTTCTACGGGAACCAAGAAGATTTATTGTACAAGAAAGCGTGGGGTAGCACAGCTATGCCATAGCCTTAGAGGTGCAGGTATGTGAATGAAGAGAGGTATATTGCGATCGGTCGCTGGTGACAGTAACTGACGATCAAAGATTCGATCAACATCACGAGAAAAAGCATCAAGTCAGACTCAAGCCATGGCGTAAGGAGAGTATTTCCAATACCTGCGAACCGAGATATCACTGTCAGTAGTTTCTTGAGGGGCATGGAGTCTGTGATATTAACATACCCGGAGTGCCTCTTGGCCAACATATATGGCACGACCAGCTTCCTCAAAACCCAGGGCATCGGTGGCCAAACATCCTTGATTGCTGCTGGTGTGTGGCTACTCATTGAAGATTAGCAGACTTCACGCGACGTAAGAGTCACGAACACTGACCTTCGCATGAATGGGACCAGCAAGAAAGGATCTCCGTGCGACTTGGCGTACGACTCAAGCTTCTTAATCATGGCGACGATGTCCTGTTCCGGGAATTGTGCTTCTTTCAATTTGGAGGCTGAAATGTGCTCGACCTCTTCATCTAAATGAGTGTACTAAGATACGAATGAGAAATGCATTTCAAAACAAGTGAGATAGCAACAAACCAAAGGGTCCTTGAATGCCACCATTGCCTCCCTCAGTTTCGCTCCATCGAACTTGGACGAGTCAGCTTTTGATTCAAGGATCGTAGCCAGAATTTTCCCGAGACTTTCGTGGATGACCCCATGCTGCTCTGCCTCTCCAGAAAAGTCCATCCTCTCATTCAGAAACGGGAATACGACCTCTTCCTAGATGATGTTGTATCAGTGTTGGTTTACAACAAGGTAAGTGTACGAGACTTACTTCGCTGGCATGGTGTGATTCAATTGACAGCGCCCAAGCTTCACAATACCCAAGAAAGTTTTGGAGGTCAGCTTGAGGCGGTGACTCGAGATGCGACAAGATAATATCATAACCAAGCTTGAACGTGTCGTGAGCTGTTCGAGATATGAGAACCCAGTGATACTCATGCTAAATGTGGTAGAACACACCATTGATCATGTTGTAGGCCAAAAGCTCGTATGGGTCGGTAGGAGTGGCCATGGTTGAGTGTGAGAAGTGAGGAGGTTGGGGGCGAGTTGGATGATTCTGCCGTCTGGGCCCGGAATTGTTATATCTATTGACGATCAGATCAAAAAGAAGCCGAGTTCTGCAAGGTATCAAGTTTCTGTCAAGCCGTATAACCTTCCGTTCAGTGATCATGATGTTAACGGACCCATACCATTGCATTGACAGACAAGATAGCGCTAGGCAACAATCGGCGGCTTTAGTGAACCGACGACAGCGGTGAACAACCTAGCTATCCCCGCGTATGCAAGGCGCGGTATATATATCATTATGCGCAGCGACTCGGAAGAGCGTTGGCTGCGAGCGACGTAATAAGTGAGTGACCGTGACGGGTGTGGCGTGCCCTAACTGGGCCCATTTCAGTTTGATGTTGTTTGCAAAGCAAGCCAACTGGTTTCTCGAGGCACCAAGTTCCACGCAACCATCACCCTCTCCATCATGCGCATAAATCCCGACCCGACCATCTTAACAAACCTAAGGAGATCGCCCGAGATCCGTTCTTTTCTGGTCACGGATATCCAGGGATATCCCAATGGCAAGATACAATCATGGGCGTCAGATGACAGTTAGCCATGTCCTGTCATGCAGGATCAGACGATCGCAACCAAATGGATATGGTTATCCGAAATAACCAGTGCCTACTACATGGAGTCAACAATACTTGCGGTATCGTATGGTCTAATATCACATTCCTGAAACTCTCCCGATCTACCAACCTTCAAAGTCCTGCCACTTTGATGCCACAGCTCGGTTCATTCGATAAACGTGATAATGCCGCAAAGAATACAGTAACACAGCTATTCCAATCACATATAACGAGACTTGTCGCGTTGAAATGTTCATCTTGCCCAATGGCTTCTCCAGAATTATTCTCCACCCTCCCAGAGCTTCTCCTGGCGCGCAGCCACGCGTCGACTGCAGAGCTCGGCTTTCTCGATGCCGACGGAAACATTTCACTGTCACTGTCATATGCTCAGCTCTTGAAGGATTCTCAAGAATACGCACAACGTCTCATCTCTGCCGGCCTCAGAACAGACGGAACGGACATCGTGATAACAAGTTTTTCTGACCATGAAAGCCACATCCGGACGTTTTGGGCATGCTGCCTTGGCAAGTGAAATACCTCTCTCCCATCGTTGTCGCGTTCATTGAGCCAAGTAATTCTATTTTCAGCTGGGATCCCTGTTTGTCCAATACCCCCATTACACCCCGACCAGAGCCGGCGAACGTTATTCTTTGAACACCTCCAGGAGCTATTCAATCAGCCGACCATTATAGCCGAAGATGACGTCGTCCGCACTGTTGTCGAACTCGTTCCAAGCTTTAAGTCAATATCTGTATCTCAGCTCAATGCAGTCGTCACAAATCAAGCTGCTTATCCCGAAGTCTTCCCGCATAAGCAGCCCAGCGGTGACGATATCGTTTGTTTTATGCTTACGTCTGGCTCGACCGGGAACTCGAAGGCCGTAGGGCTACGCCATTCCAACCTTCTGTCTTGTGTCCAGGGCAAAATAAAACATCATAAAACCACGTCATCATCTCGCTTTTTGAATTGGATAGCCTTTGATCACGTCGCCTGTGTCTCCGAAGTTCATCTCCAGGCGCTCAGAGCGGATTCGAGGTGAGATTACAAGGCAAACGTCGCTTACCAGGTTAAAGACTAACTTTCTATCGAAGTCAATATCATGTTTCTCCTAGCGCTATCATACGAAAGCCACGCAATCTACTAGATTGGTGCAGCAGGCTCAAGATATCATATACATTCAGCCCAAACTTCCTTCTCGCGCAAATTTGCCGAGATGTGGCAGCCAGCCCCTACGAAGCAAGTGCCATTGATCTATCCTCCGTTCGGGCCTTCATATCTGGAGGCGAATCAGTACCAATTAAGACTGCGGTGGAATTCACAGATATACTGGAGAGCCTTGGCGCGCCTAGGAATGTCCTCAGGGGTGGCTTCGGCATGACTGAAACCGGCGTACGTCCTCTCCTGTTCTTCTGATGATCTTACTGACAAGAGATTTGTCTTTTTCATAGGCTGGATGCATTTATGACACGCGTCCGGTCCCTCGTGACGCTAAAGACTTCGGAGATACGAAATATCTTTCACTAGGAAAATGCTGCGACGGCACAACTGTTCGCACCGTGGACCCAGCTACTGGTCGTGCATGCGACCCAATGCAAGAAGGCCAGCTGCAGCTGAAGGGACCTACGATCTTCCGCGAATATTTCAGCAACGCTCGCGCTACAGCCGATTCCTTCAGCGATGGATGGTTTATTACAGGCGACACAGCGCTTCTTGATAAGGAGGGTAATTTGCACCTCATGGGAAGGGACAAGGATTGCATCAACATCAATGGCGTCAAGCACCCCACTGTGGACATCGAGAATTATCTGGAGGACCTCAAGATCGATGGCTTGATGAAATCCTTCGTTTATGTCTGCCCCATGCGCCTTTCAAACGCTGATACAGAAACATATGGCGTTTTCTACCAACATCAACTTGTTGTCGAAGAACCTCTGAGCCAGGCGGAGCTTCGACATGTCTTTGCTACCAACCGAGGAATAAAGAATGCCTGCACGCTCTTCTGTTCCCAGGCCCCCCATATCGTCCTGCCCCTTCCTCGAAAGTCCTTCGTGAAGACGGCGCTCGGGAAAATATCACGTTCCACCCTCGCTGCTGCTTATCTGAAAGGAGATTTCCAGACCCTCGAACAATCCTTGGTGATTTCTGACGACGAGGGTCAGGTTGAGGAACATGCACCCACAAACGCGATAGAGCGGGCACTCTACGACACTGTGTCCTCGATTTTCGACCTACAGCTCTCATCTTTGAAACGCTCCCAGAACCTCTTCGACATTGGGGCGTCATCCATGCATTTAATGCAACTCAAACAGAGCTTGCAGGAGCGTCTCTCCATCGCAGACATACCCACAATCGAAATCCTTCAACGACCGGAACTAGGCGATCTTGCCGACTATCTAGTCCAGCTATCGTCCCGTGCAGTGCCGACCCCATTATCGGAGTATAACCCGCTCGTGTGTTTCAACCCTTCCGGCGCAAAGCCTCCCTTGTTCCTCATCCATCCGGGTGTGGGCGAAGTGCTCGTCTTCATCAATCTCGCGCGAGAATTGGTCGACGACAGGCCTGTGTACGCACTCCGAGCACGCGGCTTCGACGCAGACCAGACGCCCTTCGCCTCGTTCCAGGAGATGGTGGACTGCTACGCCTCCGCTATCCAGAAGGCCTATCCAGATGGTCCGTACTACATCGCGGGGTACAGCTTCGGTGGCGCGGTGGCCTTCGAAATCGGCAAGCAACTCGAGCAGGTGAAAAGGGGACGGGTTGCGTGGGTGGGCGTTTTCAACCTGCCGCCTCACATCAAGTTCAGGATGAAGGAGCTAGTATGGGTGGAGGTCCTGGTCAACCTCTGCATGTTCCTTGCGTTGATTCCGACCGACGGCTTCGAGCCATTGAAGGCGGCCCTGTTTAGAGAACATCCAGAGCTAGCAGATTCAGATGCAGAGCCGCCGTCGTCTGAGACGATCATCCGATGGGTGTTCGACCATTGCGATCAGGCACGCCTTTCGACTCTCCAGCTCAAGCTGGAAGACTTCAAGCGATGGGTAGGCGTTGCTTATCAGATCAGTTACTCTGGTCGCAACTATGAGCCGAATGGCTTCGTCCCTGGCGCCCTATTAACTGTTTTCTGTGCAATTCCCCTGCCCTCTATGGGCACGAGAGAGGAGTTTAAACAAGATCGCCTCTCGAAATGGGAAGAGTTTTCCCGGGATGGCTTCGAGCTGGTGGACGTAGATGGCGAGCACTACAGTATGATCTCCGAGGATCACGTCATATCATTCGCGGATAAGCTTAGAGCAGCCCTGTCACGAGCTGAACAAGCGTTTTCGAAACGCTCATCACACTCTATGCAACAGAGACCTCCCCGCCAGAAGCAGAACTTCGAGGAGGTGCCTATCATTGATTTCGCTCTTGCCAAGACCGACCCCGAACAGTATTTCGAACAACTCCGTTTCGCATTGGAGGACGTGGGCTTCGGTGTCTTCATCAACGTACCAGGATTCGAGGATGATTTCCAGAAAGAGCTGTTCGGGCTGGCGGAAGGCCTGTTCTCGAAACCACTCGAATGGAAGGAATCTCTAGGGACGACGAATTCTTACTCGTTGAGAGGCTACTTTAGGGCAGACGATATCGTCGGTGGTCATAAGGTATGTCTCTCGCTCTCCAATTCGCCACCCCATGAGCTCACAGGTGAGGTCGACAGGCATATGCAGAAGCGTATCGCTTCGGAGCAGACATGCCTGCACCAGAAGCTAAGGGAGACGCCGAGGTACCATTCTGGCTGCGCCTGCATGAAGGTAAAGCACCGCATATTCCTCCATCTCGCACATCCTAACAAAACTCGCAGGTCCTAACCAATGGCCACGCGAAGAACACCTCCCCACCTTCCGCACCAAGATGGAGACCCTCTTCGAGCGCTACCACGCGCTCAACCTCACGCTGAACCAGCACATCTCCCAGCTTCTGGAAATCCCCTCCTCCGTGCTGGACGACTTCTTCCCTCCGAAGACCGAGTTCAACTCGGCGCTGTGGCACTACTTCCCCATGAGCCCGGAGCTCCAGGCGGAGGCGCGGGACGGGTTCGTACAGGGCATGCATGAGCACCGGGACCCGTCCACGTTTGTCACTTGTTTGATCCAGTCGAGGGCGGGGCTGCAGGCGCAGAACCACCAGGGCAAGTGGATTGATATACCGATGGTCGAGGGCGGTGTTGTATGCAACATAGGTATGCAGCTCATGAAGCTCACCGGCGGCCGTCTCGTCGCAACGCTCCACCGCGTCAACACGCTCAAGATCGAGCAGGACAGGTACGTACCCCTACCCTACCCTACCCTGCCCACACTCCCATACTCACCCTACCCCTGCCACAGGTACACCATCCCCTACGTCCTCTCCACCAAGCTCGACAAGCCCGTCTTGCCCCTCCCGCAATTCGCCAACCCCGACTCACTTGCAAAGGCAAAGGCGCACGCGGCGCCGAACCCCAAGATCCAGAAACTCATGGCGATTGAGGACCCGCTCATCCGGAGCGGGTTCGCAAGGCTCAGCTTGTTCCCCGCTGTGACTAAGAAGCTCTATCCGGTCGAGTTTGCGGAGGGCCAGAGGATGGGTGTGCTCTGAGTCTTTGAACGTCTTGTCAGCGTTCCATAGGGGGGTGGTTGTGAGGGTTCACTATTTATTACCTTTGTATTTCATGGATGTCTCCGAGGCAGCCGTATACCCACCATTCAGGATCCATAAGCAGCAGCTACATGTACGTACCAATCTATCGATGATGTCCCGCGAATTTCGGAACCTGTGGGAGGGTGGCAAAATCCATGATCACTGGCATTCAACCCAAGCGTGTATTCTGGGGCTGAAGGGCGGAAAATGTCAAAAGATTACATGAGGGTAGCAGCTATCCTTTCATTGATACGTGTACTGCGGTGGGGAAATGAAAGAGAGGAAATTACAACAGATGCCTGGGGTCGTGAGTAGGAATGAAGTCGGAAGGGGGAGGGGGGATCGTTTACACTACCATCAAGAAATGAGCAGAATAATGAAGACGAGCCGGTAGACTGGTAGCTGGTATCGCAACGGCGGGTGTGTTTGGGTTGGGAGACTGCAGGGTAGGCGTGGAGCGATGTGAGTTGATTGGCTGGATTGAGGATGGGAGATCCAACAGGAGAGCATCTAAAGTAGACATCCTATGAAACAGAGCCTGACGCATTACAGTAAACGATACAGTGGACACAAGCGAGGAGAAGGAAGGAAGTAGGCCAGGGAACCAAGAAAAGGAGTGGTAGTGGGGCAGGAAAATGGGGGTGCGGAGTCCGTTTGGCTCGAATTCATTGACCGTAGGAGAGGTCAAGGAGATTTATGCTACTGGGACGGCTACATTGTCTGGACCTGATATCGCTCCTTCCGGGATGCCCGGCGCCATGCTTGCTGTTTCTCCAAGTTGATGGAAGTCTGTGTGAAGGAGCGGATCAGCAACGTGTGTGAGAGATTGCATCAGGAGAGGACGTACTGAGAATTTCACTGTACATCATGACTTTCCATGTATCCACAGGGAGATCGGCGTCGTTGAAACTCCAGTCGAACTTCTCCTCGGCTACGGGCTCGTCTGTGGGGTCGTGGTAGGGCGCGACGTATTCGTGCTCGAGGGACTGCGTCGCATCTATCCGTTTTCTGGGATCAAATACAAGCATCTTCTCAAGCAGGTCGAGGGCTGGGGACCATCAGCGACAAGGTTTAGACACAATGAGGGGCATGGGAAACGCACCATCCGGATCGTCCGTACGAAGCTTCTGGCTGAATGGCACGCGTTCTCGTTTGGGCAGGCTTTGCACGAAGCGCAGGGTCTAGAAATGACGAAACACGAAAACATGAGTCCACGGTGATTAGGTGCATCGATCAAACACGCTAACGGACATTCTCGCTACAGATGGTCTCGATGACATCATCTGGCGGTGTGCCCAGTAATTCCGTGATGATGGAAAACTGGTTTACGTCTAATGGAAGAACAAGGGTTAGAAATGAAAGACGCGTGTCGGGGCGATGACGTACGGTCCTTCCCGGGGAAGAGTGGCTTCCCTTCAAGCATCTCTGCGAAGATGCACCCCGTGCTCCAGATGTCGACTGCAACGTCATACTTCTGCCAGGTCAACATGATTTCTGGTGCACGATAGTACCTCGTCGATACGTAGCCTGTCATCTGCGGGTCTTGAATCCGTGCAAGCCCAAAGTCGCAAATCTGCCCTTCCGTAAGTACCTAGATTGCCCGTAAAGAATGGCGTACGAACCCTCAAATCGCAGTTCTCGTTGACGAGAATGTTGCTCGGTTTCTTGAGGGGCATGTCAGATAGGAGCCATTGTAAAGGAGGGTGAAGCGTACAAGATCCCGGTGCACAACTCCTGCCGAGTGGACATACTTGAGACCACGCTGAACGTAAATTAAAGAGATATCAGAGGTTGCATCAGAGGAGACATGGAGCATCCGCACCAAGATTTGATAGAGGAAGTACTGAATGAATTGCTTCTCAAGCGGCCGTGATGTTAATAGGCGATGAAGATCGGTTCCAAGCAGTTCAGTCACAAAGTACCTGTGCGAAACAGGATGAAAATATGGGGGAATGGTGGTGGGAGGGGACTAACATGTCTTCTAGGGGAGAAATGAAGACATCGCTGAGGCTGATAATCTGTGGAAAGACGCCAAATATAGGCTGCGCTATCAAACTTGGCCTTGGCGACTCACATTCTCGTGCTGGATGTGCTTGAGGAGCTTCAGCTCTCGATAGGTTCGTTTGCTCAACACAGGCGTGCTGAATGGTTTCATGATCTTCTTGATCGCCACGGAGGCACCATTGAGCTGATCCTTGGCAGAACTATCCAGCACCAACGACCGCACATCATCTACAACGATGTTTCAGCACTGGGGAGCGTGCGACGTACCATACGAGACCGAAAGCGCCTGGAGCATCATAGGCATGAGTGGGCTGTTGCACGTTGGGGAGAGGAGGTGGGGCTTACCCATTCCGACGGGTTGCAGATCCACATAACGAGTTGTTACCTGGTCAGGGGATCTTCGTGAGATGCTCCACGGAGAGATGGGTGCACTGGGCTCCAACCTCGAAGGAAGTACCAAAGATGCTAAGTTTGACGAAGGACATTGGGCGGCGTGGTGCAGAATCGTGGGTGAGGGAGCGAGGAGCGGTATAGAGCGAAGTATAGGGTACACGGGGGAAGGGGAAGGGGTGAGCAGGTGGGTGTTGTGGTTGGAATGGAATGCCTTTTAGGCGATTGTGCAAGCAACCTGATCCGGCTACCTGATGATGCAGTCACGCCTTCCCTTCCAAACCTCCCTTCCTCCTCAATTGTCCTTGCAAAAATTCACAAAAATCTAGGATAATACGAAGCGCTATGCTATCCTTTCGTCCATCCAGGAGCTCGACGTGCTCAGTCTCACAGCGTCGTTGAAACAAATTTCTTGTGTATGCCGTGTGTTCATGACATCATCGTCTCGCGTAAGATTTCATATTCCGCTGAGCGTTCAACATAGGCGGTACCGTCAGCACTACGCCATCGTAAAATTTGCTAGCCATGTCCTTCCTCCGTGTTGCCGCTCGCCGCTCCTTCGTAAGATCCATCACCCGTATCCGCGCCCGCTCCCTGACCTTCCCCACCCTCAGGCGCCCAGCACACGTCGCTATGCATCAGACACCCGACCAACCCCAAAGCCCTCCAATCTCCCATATGTACTCTTAGGCGCCGGTGTCGCAGGCCTAGCAGGCTACATATACATGGACTATGGCACCAGGGCCCTGACCGCGGTCGCTCCCAAGCTGCAGGAGAAGAGTCCTCTGGACCCTAAGAACTTCCAGGACTTCAAGCTCAAGAAGGTCATACCGTACAACCACAATACATCGAAGTACGTCATACCTCGCGTTGTGTTTACAATGTGACCGGCTTAACATTAAACAGGTTCGTGTTCGAGCTGCCCAATGACGACGCCTCGCTGTTGCCCGTGGCGTCCTGCGTTGTCGTGAAGTCTTCTGACCCGGAGGCCCTCAAAGACGACAAGGGCAAGCCGGTCATCCGACCTTACACGCCCATATCCCCTAGTGATCAGCCGGGCGAGCTGGTCTTTATGATCAAAAGATACGACAATGGGAACGCGTCCAAGCATATCCATAACCTCAAAGTAGAGTTGCCAGGTCGCTGGTACCGCTCACTGGCTGACATATCTCACGCCTTCAGGAAGGCGACACCTTGGCTATCAAGGGCCCCATTGAGAAGTTCCCTTACAAGGGTTTGTTGTCACGTCGTACTTCAGTCAATTTCCGCACTGAACCCTTGCTTTAGTCAACGAATTCGATGAAGTCGCGCTAATCGGCGGTGGAGCCGGAATGTAAGTCTCAACTACCAACGACAGCTTAAAGGATGCGCTCTGACCTCCCATAAGCACTCCCCTGTACCAACTCCTAACGCACGCCCTCGCCGACGACTCCAACAAAACCAAATTCAAGCTCCTCTTCTCCAACATCACCCCCAAGGACATCCTCCTCCGCGACGAGTTCGACGCGCTCCAGAAGAAGTTCCCCGAAACCTTTGAGGCGATCTACCTTGTCGACGAGCCTGATGAGAACTGGAAGGGTAATTAATTACATTTCCGCAACTGTAGAAGTCATGCTCACACGACGCTGTGCGCCTTCAAGGACCCAGTGGCTACATCAACTCGGACGTCATCAAGAAACACGCCGGATCTCCCGACCTAAAGGAGAAAGTCAAGATCTTCGTCTGTGGTACGTCCTCTCCGCAACCTATCTATACACGATATGGTATTCATCCGGTGCGCCTCTTAGGCCCCCCTGGACAAGTCGATGCTGTCGCTGGTAAGAAGGCCGGCATGAAGCAGGGCGAACTTGGCGGGATTCTCAAGGAGCTCGGGTACACCGAGGACCAGGTACGAGTACCAAAGCCATTTGTCCCTACTATCGACGTTGGGCTGACATTCGCGTGATAGGTGTTCAAGTTTTAAAGTCTTGCCGAGGATGTCATGGGACCAAAAGGAATGCGGGGATGCTCTGTACAAACTAATAAGGCGCGTAAGCTCTGGGAGACCCGACCCGACGTGCTCGGGGTTGATTGGGAGTTGGTCGAATGTGTGCTGGCCTGGAGAATTTAAATGGTCAGGGCGGCCGCCCGACCTTACTTAGACTAGCTAACTTGCTGTAGGCCCAATAGTCAATAGAGAGGATTTGCTAATTTTAGATTATTACTGTACTTTGAGGAGTTTTTTTGGTGGGAGAGGATAAGTTTTTTGGTTTGAAGAGATGCTCACTGTATCGTCGCTCTGCATGACAGGGCAGGGCAGAGTATGACCCAGAAGCTTTTGGGACCTCTTGTACCTCCAGTCACGAAAAACAGCGAGCTCGGCAAGTTTTTAGATCTGAGGTTTGAGTGAACTATCTACAGGTAGCTAGCTATCTATGTGTTGGGATCGGCTAAGCGTTCTGCAGAGCAGCGCAAGGCGTGGATCTTTGCGTATTTGGTTTTCAAGAAATCGATAGCGATGGTAAGAGTAAGTACCGGTCACGGAATGCGCTACTGAATCATGTACAATAGTTGCGAGGTGATGTGAGTTCGAGTACATGCCAAGAGGGTCAGCAACTGAAAATATAGGGTAGTTACGAGGTGATTGTTTATGAGGAGTTGATGAGGAGTTCTTGTAGACTAACAAAGTGTATAAGTACGTGTCTGTCCCGTAGCGTCGCCTGCCCCAAATGTAAGCCTCTTGCCAACCCTTTTGGCTTTGTCGACGCTTTTCATAAATCTCTCATACCCATCTGGCTCGCAGATATCTGAGTCGTCCCACAACTCCAGTGGAGCTGTATCGACAACAAAATCCGCCGAAGGCGCTGCGGCACGAGGTCCAGCGATCCTCCCAGTATCTCTATCGAGACGGTAAAAACACATACGGGTGCCGAATGCGCTCACACCATGCATGATCGAGGGGGAACTGTCGTAAAGCTGGGTGAAGCGTTTCCGCATTTGGACATCCGCTTCCTGTCTCGCGTAGAGTCCAGGGAGGTATTTACGGGCTTTGATTTCGACGAAGAAGATCGTCGCGTCGTTTTTCGTGACTGTGTAAGAAACGAGGGAGTCAAATGGGTGTTGCCCCCAAGGGCTGATGGGGCCGACGACGTTGTGAGGGGTGATCTCGTATCCTTCTTCAATCTTGAAACAGAAGTTCAGGACACTGTTCCACACGCCGTAATAGGCGCTCTCGTCCGCTTCGGCGTGAATCCGTGCGAAGGAGTTGAGGATGAACTGTGGCCACATCGATGGATGTCGTGAGAGGTGACGATAAAGGCATAAGCAGCAGGTTCATGTTAGTTATGTAGGACCGCTGAGTCTAAATTCATGCACGCCTGACCCTGAGTTCCTCGAACTCTTCATCTTCATGACGGCCAAATGGCTCGCCGTCGTCCTAACGCTTTCGAGGTGTCCTTCCTCGGCGAAGCCAATGACATACCGTCTGATTTGACGTCCCTACGTCCTACAGATTCAAGCCCAACTCCCCGAGCTACGTCGTTGAAGAGGAAGAGCGAGGCACATAGCCCCGATGATAGTCGCGTAAGCCACAACTGCCTCTACTACATTTGCCTCATGAGCCCCAACTTCTTCTCCTTTGCTGCTGCTAGGAATCTAAACGGTTGCAGTTGCCTCCACGTATGTCTATGTCTATGTCTATGTTCATCTATGCGGGAGCGCTGACGGACGTCTCTTGGTATGCCATCTGTCTAGCTGCATTCTATAAGAATCGTGATGAAGAGGAGCTCGAGGACGCGGAGTTAGTCCTTGAGGGGGAAGACCCGTTCGCGGGCGAGGACGAGGACGACGATGCAGGCCAGGGCGAGCCCGACAAGCCCATCCGCGTTCTCTTCGACTTCACGATCTATGACCCGAAGCACCACAACGAGATGATGTCTCTCAATGCGATCGAGGAGGACGACGGCGTCGACCGACAATTCGAGGGTGCCGGGTATGCGTTCCCCTACGTGGTCAATGAGGAGGACGAGGGACAAGAGGACGAACTACTGGAGGACGGGGACGGCGCCAAGACGAAGTTGAAGTATATCCGGCTTGGTGCTATATTACGATATACCTTTGATCCCACACAGCCGAATGAGTGTGTATCATTTCTCTCTGGGTTTCTAGTGCATCCGAGCTTATGGATCTTGTGTTTGGTCTTTAAGCCCCGTCTACATCGAGACCCAATTCGCATGGTATATCTTGAGAACACCACATCCCGCGTATGAACCGTATTTCCAACACTTTTTCACCCCTCGGCGAATTGCACAGATGGTGATATCAACGGCGCTCAAGCACCCGAGGAAGAGCTACGAGGAGTTTCTCCAGCGGTTCGTGGCAACAGTTGATGTCTTCGGTCGGACTTACAAGGAAGAACACCTTTGGGGAGCCGTAGGTCCTATATCATCCAATGTTTTTCTTTGTACTGACAGTACCACGCAAGGTTCCCGAACTCCAGGACGCTGTCGAGGACTGCGAAGATTCACAAAAGCTTAAAGCCACACCACTGGTCCAGCATATCCTTCGGAAGGCATCCTCCTCCTCCCAACCGCGTCCTGCTCGACGAAAGGGGGCTTCACGGAATCGAAGAGCCCCACCGATCAAGGCTCTTCTCGGCAGCAACATCGATGCCGCGGTACTCAAGGCAGAGAACCAGATCCCTACACACGTTACGCCATTCATCGCATCTTTGGCTCAGGGCCTGGTTTATGAGGAGCTGGTGGTTGTTGGCGTTCGACCACCACCCCCGAATATGGCCCAGAAGGAGGCCCAGAAGGAGGCGGCGCATGCACGACTATGTGAGCTCGTCGAGCTGGCTTTGAAGCAGCACCGAAAGAGGGTGGATATTCCGATTGAACATCGTGTCAAAATTGGTAACACACTATCCGCGACGTGGATCACGGCTGCGGAGGTTGATGGGGTATTGTATAAGGTATGCCTTGGGACAAAATCCAGACCATCCTTGTCGTCTCACATTATTTATTTTCCATGTAGAAGGGGGATTTCGTTCTCGTACCGATTCAATATCGCACGAAAAACAATATGTACTTACCCCCTACTTATTTCCCCGACAACATCCGGGACATCGATCCAACTTCGACAATCGCCGACTACTTCTGGTAACGTCGTTAACATGATCTTTCCCACTCTTATTCACACATTTTCGATATAGGTTCGCCAAAATTCTGCATGGCAGCATCGACATGGGCAGATTCCATGTCCAGTGGCTCCAGCATTCGTCTCAGACCATGATGGAAGAACTAGGCCACTCTCAGGAACTGTTCTTCAACGATCTTTGCGATTATATTCCATTCAGTGCAGTTATTGGTAAAGTTGTCGTTCACGAAGATCCGAGCCCTCCTCTTAAAGCGGACGAATACTTCGTCAAGTAAGTTATACTTTGGGTCCGCGCCCGGCCTGTCTCTGACCTGGCCGATAAGGTTCACATACGATATCAATCAAGCAGCGTACACCTCCTTTGATTTCGAACGGCGCAAGATGGCCATGCATAACCCACCGCCAGATAACTGTATGGTGTGCCCCCTTATTGGACAACGTGATCAGGAGAAGTTCGATAATCCGCTCAAGGACGATCAAGGGATTGTGAATGGAGTGGCCTACGGTGGTCATCAGTATCACTATGAAGACTTTGTGCTCTATCGCGCACAGTCAGGACCTGCTCACATTGGATACATAACTGGCTTTGATTTTCGTCCCATGAAAGGCAGTGAGGTCACAACTCAAGTCTACATTCAACGGGTCGGGAGGATATCAGCTATTCCTGACTCCATCCTTCCTCCTGACTATTTCAAAGACGAGGTTTGTGCTCACCCACAAACAGATTAAAGTGGTGTCTAAGACTTCCTTCCATAGCGACACGTCTTCCTGACAGAGGAGCAGGCAACTGTCCCATTGAAAGATCTCCTCCGTGTCTGCTATGTGTTCCCCTTTGAATCGATTGACATCCCTAAACAGTGGCTAGCACTGTCTCCGCTCCACTTCTACATCAAGTACACATTCCCTTCCATGTCGATCAGGTCATGGGCCCAGCGTAAACCCATGCCTTGCACAGAACTAGGTGTTTGCAAGCCGCACATAACCCAAAAAATTGACGAGCTTAAGAAGACGAGACAATTTTATGCTGATGCCCAGCAGCGTCCATCGCGATTGCTAGATCTTTTTGGAGGTGTTGGGCTATTTAGCAAGGGGCTGGAAGAGGGCAGCGGTTGTTTGGAGCTGACTGATCTTGTCGAGATAAGTCCTAGCGCAGCAAAGACAGTGATGTGGGTCGAATTGCTTCGACGATTTGTCCTCCGTGTGACTAATTATGGATTCGAAAACCGTAGGCGGAACTTTCCAAATGTCGCTGTTCATAACCAGTGCGTGAATGAGATACTGCGTTATTCTATCAAGGAGAAATCGGGACAACAACCCGAGGCCCCCAAGCAGCTCTACGACGGGAAGACCAGTGTCCCCAAACTGAAAAAGCCGGATGTCATCACAGCTGGCGTCCCTTGGTAGATTTCCTTACTGGGCCTTCTTCAATAGTATGGCTGATTGTCCTCAGCCAGACACACTCGAGAATGAACATGTACAAGAAGGCAGGTGACACCAAGAGCAACTTGATTCTCACTGCTCTATCGTTTGTGGACCACCTACGGCCGAGTCTCTTCTACTTCGAGAACGTCCCAGGATTCCAGAAGTTCACTTTCGACGCCACGCAGGCCGGGATACACAGGGTTGAGGGTGGCATGCCCATGGGGGGCTTGAAGTTTGTTGTCCGTGCGCTAGTCGAAATGAGGTAAGAGCGCCAGAGATGTTCATGGAAAATCACTCACGCATCTTCAAGGTATCAAGTACGGTTCGGGCTTCTACAAGCAGGGCACTACGGGACCCCGCAACGCCGCCACCGTTTCTTCCTTGTTGCTGCCATTGATGGGCACCCATTACCCGAACTCCCTGAACCTAGCCACGATTTCCCGGACATCTCGGGTCTCACGATAAAGCTTCCGATTGGAAACGATGTTCGTCCTTTCCGCACTATGAACGGCACAGCTCCGCATAGACATGTCACCATCGACGAAGCTATCAGTGACTTGCCGCGATTTGACTGGTGAGTGTGATTTTCTCGGAAATTTTGACCACCATTGTTGAGTACATGCAGGTCTTACCCAAAGCCCTACCGTCAATCTCAGGCCAAGCAGTCGGACATGCGTATAAGGGGGCAGACGATTCGGGCGGTGAAGTGTGAGGTATCGAAGGCAAATTGTGGGTTCTCGGGCCCAGACGTCGGGTATCATCACGCTCCGAAGACCACTTTTCAAGAGGCTGCCCGCGTCAAACCAACAAAGGACCTTCAACATTTCACTCGCACCTTTGCATGGAAGAAGGTTGAGCGGTCTGTGTGTTTCATCTCGCGTGATTATCGTGACTGATTATCTTATCATTAGAGTGGTTTCCATTCCGTTGAAAGCCAACGCAGATTATCGAGGTCAGTCGACCAATCGTTCCTTGCTTTTCCTTATCATCTTAGACGCCCTCAGACCTGCGCCCCGATCAGCAGGAGTGGCAGGTTGCAAATCCTCTATCGTCCGTCGCAAGGAAGAATTACCGCAAAGGTACGTGCATCCATGTTTGACAAAGCATACACTTATCATTACTCAGGTCTATACGGGCGCCTTGATCAGAATTTCGTTTTTCCGACCATTGTAACGAACATGGACACAACGGCCAAGCAGAGCACAGTGCTCAACCCTTATGTCAGTCTTCCATATTGCTATTGACCTTAGCATACTGACACTCCTGGAGTGCCATCGTATGGTGACAGTCCGAGAGCTTGCCCGGTCCCAAGGATTTCCAGATCATTTCGTTTTCGAAGCAATTGGCAACAGCGTCGTCACAGTGAGTCAGCCAACTGTTCAAATTGCAATCGGTAATTGATTCATATTCACAGATGCATCGGCAGATTGGAAATGCTGTCCCCTTGCCCATAGGAATAGCCCTTGGCCGGGAGCTGCGTTTAGCCCGGTTCAAGAAGTGGGAGACGAGTGGGCCAGATGTAATTCTCATTGACTCAGATTCAGACTAATAACACCTCACTATGCCGTGTAAGACTGGGCATCCTTATCATTTACATCCTTGTACCATATATAATAGATGCTAATTGCCAGGTTCTGACGCATGGCTGTGATAGTACAATATCACTTTTCCAGCCATTGGCTGTAAAAGAACTTAACATCACGCGTTGCGGCTCGGTCGATCATGGTCATCTGCCCCAACGATGAAGAGCTTAGGATGGCGGGCGATCTGATATAAGAATGATGAGAAACAGTAACATATGTGATGAATGGACTCACAAACGACCTGACGCGCTTGCCATAAACATACATCGGGAACGATGCGAGCCAACAAAATGCCTGCAGAGCCGCAAGGATCAACAGGGACACTTTCACGCCACGATTCTCGACCATGCCGTTTGCGAAAAAGGTGAAAGCATACAGGACGATGTTCTTGCTGAAGTTGCTGAGCGCGAGAACGTGGAGAGCATCCGGGCCGTGGGTGTCCAGGAGGTAGGTAACAGCGGCTGCACCTGAAACTACCATGCTAAAATTCGCCATACTACCTTGATCCTTGAGTACCAATTGACACAGATAAAGGACGGACAAACGTGATGCAGGCAACCGCTCCGATCCAGGGCATGTTACGAGTAGTCCCAACTGTCAGTATATGAAATGTTACTACTCCGACCGTGTGGCGACAGTATTAGTTGCACTGACCTGCCCATCCCGCGTATCCGAAGACGCCAAAAAGCATAGTCGAAATGAAGAAGATGCGGAACTCGGGCTCGTATACACCCTTATTCCGCCTGGCCAGCCATACTGTGCCCCAGTCCGTTAAAGGTCCTGAGACACAGATGGCGATGATGATGCCAACGATGCCGCCAAGGTTCGTCAATCCCTTTAACCAACTTGAATGTTACATGATGATGTCTGAAAGCTGGGGTACTCACGATCTGCGACGCAGTAAAGTTGTACTCGATAGTGAAAATCGTCGAGGAACAGATAGGTAGCAGACCTAAGAGGATATATGAGACTAGTAATTCGAGACAAGGCTTGACATGGTGCAGGACTCACTCAGCCACACCGTCTGCATTCCGTGAACGAGGAAGATAAACCAAGTCTTGCGAGATCAGGTCAGATAAGAACTTGCGCGATGAACAATCGAACTTACAACGGGCGAAAGAAGAAACGGGAACGGGCGTGTAAAAATCTTGAAAAGGCTGACATTGCTAAACGTGCCATTCCATATCTTGAGTTGCGAGAGATAACTTGGTGTATCAGGCACTCGAGAACCGTCCTCCTCCGAGGTTGAACGAGGTCGATCAACGCTGCGCTTCTCCGATGGAATGGAATTGTCATCCGGTGATTCACCTTTGTCCGATTTTGCAGGTACCACTTCGCGCTCGTATGTAGTCTTGTGTAGTTAGATGACGGATATTGATGACTCGCGAGACGTAGCCAGACATACCTCCGGCACAAGAAAGAAGATTGATATAACGGAAAGGCCGAGAGGGATCGTAACGAACCAAAATCCCATCTGCCAGGACAAGTTCTGAATCACATAGCTGTACAGAAGGGGCCCTCTGTGATTCATCAAGTTAGAGACGCCCGTCGCTCACTCACTCCGAGTTTCCTGGCTGCACTTACAGAGTTATTCCCGCCATAATTGAAAAACTCCAAATGACAGAACGGCTACCACGCTCGTGGACACTGCAAAGTCTCGTCAGAGCCGCATCGCAGTATTCTGCAAAAGGAATCCCTTACAAGAATATCTGCTCAATTGTCGACGCTACTAAACTGAACATCCATGTCATCAGACTCACCCAAACCATAAAACTGCACCGCCATACCTTTGCAACGCCGACATTCCAAAACCTTGAAAAACTCGAGACGCTCTGATGGACGCCATGTTCGGGCTGACTGCACACCATATACATGAAATGAACATCTATACCATGGGTAAACCAAGACGAAATGGGTCTTAGGAGGGATGAGATGGTCGTACCAAGGTAACTGATCCAAGGTAGACGATGCGATGGCCAAATTTGACAGCTAAAGTGTTCTGAAGCAGCCTGAAAGGGTCATTCACCTTTTAATCCTAAACGTAGTAAAATGGTGAGGGACGATATGCGTACATGAAGCAAGCTAGTCCCAAAAGGATAGATCCAAAGCTCGACGCGACATCGTCAACGCTGACGCCAAATTGCCGGGAAAGGAGGACATATCCAGGCCCTACCATGGGCGACAGTGCACCGTCAAGTGAAGCAGCGAATGCCCTGAAAGCGGGATAGATAAACAAAATAAGACTAAAACTGTGAAAGTAAACTTCATACAGCGACCAGAAGCACGCCTCCTTCTTCCAGGTAGGCCAGTTAAGTCTGCCAAAGAAACAGTCGGGACAAATTCTTTCATAAAGAAGCATGACTTGCGGATCTCGAGGATCATTCGATGGTTGTGGTATCAGCACAACGTGTGCATTCCTTCCTGTCCCTCGCTTTAGAGACCCAGCTTCCTCAATTTTGATCTGAAACCACATATGTTTGAATTTATCCATTAGTACAAGGGACAAGGGTGTGCGCACCTGCTGCCCACGAACAACTCCTAAATCCGATAGAAGGGCTGTCCCAGGGACAAGCTCGAGATACCTATCCTCTGGGGGATCGGATTGGTGAATAAGGAGCACTGATATCAGAGAGAGCTTTCAACTCACCAAGGATTCCGAAAGTCATAGCTATTTAGGAGACTGGGAGGTTACCATTCGAGCGCCGATGTGATCAGTATATAAGGAAGTTCGACGTTCCGGTTCCTCCTGACCTCCAGCTCACCCTACGCCTTCTTACACCCGTATGCGTGTTTCTTCTCAGCGAGTGGCCTCTGCCCGCAATCTGCCCCTCCAGTCCTGGGTACTCCATTTGGCAGTGAACCCTTGCAATCCTTCTTTCGCAACCAATACTTAGGTCAAAGCTATGGGAGCTTACGGGGCTCAAACGCAATTCCTGAGCGGCGGAGAAAGGTTCAGCCAGAAAGCGATGTGGACTTCCTGAGCCTGCGATGACTTGCCTGCATATATAAAAGCGCTGATGACAAAGGCGCCCTGTGGGTGGGATGATTCTTTTCGTGATTCTTGCTCAGCAGGTCGACGAACGCTCGATTTCCAGGAGGAGGTGATCACAGGTTCATCCGTCAAAGGTCAGTTGAGCAATTGCTTATCAGATAACCTTCTAAAATGACTTCTGGGCTAATTCTATTTGTTAAGCCATGAAGATGCACAGAGACTTGAAATGGCTGTAAGCTCACTACACCAGTGTTGGCTCTCGTTATTCTGATCCAGAACATGAACGTGGCGCAGTCCAAGAAGGTCAGCCATCATGACTGACACGTCGTATCCCCACAAGTTTGTCTTTCAAACCTTTCATCACTTTTATTGAGGCTTAAGCATTCGAGGGTGTCGCGGTTCGGCACTCGCATTGGTCATCGTCATCCAACTACGGGGTTCAGAATATTGATTATTGAATGTGGGTTGAAGGGGGCTAATGTCCGAGGTCGAAAAGTGAAGTCCTATGTCGACCTTTACATCAGATGGTATTATCATAAACAATACATCGCCAGCAATGCTCTGTTCACCAAGTCAGTACTCCTAAGCACGACAAGAGGAATGGCTCACATACCTATCTATTGATGTTCCTCTCTCGTTACCAGAAGGGAAGAAGGCGTAAAGGAAAAGCACGAAATTAAGAGTAAAACAAACAAAATACACAACACGCACGATATCCAGATCCGATATACTTAAAACAAGCAAGTCCGACTTTCTGCTCAAATCATTCCGCTAAATCCGTTTGTAGAGTCGCACCGTTAGTCCTCCGCATAACCCTTAGGGTTCTTAGTCTGCCAGTTCCACAGGTCCCGGCACATGGTCTCAAGATCCTGCGGAGCCTTGAAGCCGAGCTCCTGCTCGGCTAGCGTCGGATCCGCCGTGAGATCAGGTACATCACCGCGTCTAGGGCGCCAGGACGTCAACGTTCGATCAGGACTACAGAATAAGGAGAGTACATACCGCCGCCCGATGACCTCCAGCTTGTAGTCGAAGCCAGTGGCCTTGCGCATGGCTTCGACGATATCTAGGACACTCATGCCGCGCCCCTTTCCGAGGTTGTAAGCTTTGAAGTGCGCGTTCGAGGACCCGAAGATTTTCGATTCAGGCGTCAGCGCCTCCAGTGCGAGGACATGGCCGGACGCCAAGTCCATGACATGCAGGTAATCGCGCACGCAGGTCCCGTCTCTGCAATGCAACACGTTAGAAGCACAATAAGAAAACTACGCAGAAACACTGTACGGTGTGGGGTAGTCGTTTCCGAAGACCTTGAGAACCGATTCCTTGACGCGGCCGATGGCCATGTGTGATAAAAGGGGGAGAAGGTTCCCTGGTCGGCCCCGAGGCTCTTCACCAATGTAGCCGGATGGATGGGCACCAGCCGGGCTATGCCATATGTAAGTCGACTTTCAAGTGATGAAAGAGTAAAAACGGTTACTTGAAATACCGACAGGAGATGGCTAGCCAGCGTTGATCCGCTGCACGTCCCGTCAACCCGGCGCGGATGCTCCGACAAAAGTAGGTTTGACATACCTTGACATAGGTCATCAATGATAGTCTCACTCATCACTTTCGTCTTTCCGTACGGGCTGTCTGCCTGCAGCCGTGTCGTCTCCGGGATGGGTATAATAGGTGGTGTCCCGTACACAGTGGCGGAGGAGGAGTATACGATGCGACGGCAGTCGAACTCGTCCATGATCTGGAGAAGGGAGACCGTGGCGGAAACATTATTCTGGTAATATGTCAGAGGGATTTCCGTCGACTCTCCGACGGCTTTGTACGCCTGGTGGATAGAGTAAGCCAGCGTATTCTGGTCATTGATCAGGAGCTGCACGTACCGCGATGTGTATTACTCCCCAAATGCCGCCCTTTCCATACTTCTCGAAAACGGACCTGATTTGCGCGGGCTGGGTGAGATCGCAATTGTGTGAGTCGACCACCGTGCTCTGGATGTCGCTTTCCGACGCGTCGGCTGGCAGTTCCTGTTTTGAGAGCTCACAGACCCGCTTGAGCGCAGCAGGAAACGAATTGTGGTTGTTGTCGATCGAGATAACCTTGAACCGCCTCGTTTTCTGCAATGTGTATACAACGTGCGAGCCTGCAAGTGATAAGCAACGATTGAGTATGGTGCTTCATGGCAAGCTTGGACAAGAATCGGACCAATGTAGCCGGCGCCGCCTGTGACCAACACGTTCTGTTATCTAGGTGAGAATGGCCCTCAAATAACGGCGATATCAGCATACTTTGAGGGCAGTGGTTTCTTCAGGCATGGCGTGTGGGGAGGCGAGGGCAAACAAGATGAGTTTTTATCGGATGGATTTTCGGCTCGATCTTGAGTCGATCATTGACTTTTACGGAACACGGTCGACGATTTCGCAACACCGTCCCGAAAACGCGACTATTATTCCGGCCTTGTACAGTAAATACAAACTATCCCTCCTCCATCTTTACATCTTCCCCATCCGCCTTGACCCCCTGCTCCTCCGGCATAAGAGGCGGCGGTACCGTATTTATTACCGGGCTATCCATACCATCCATCACAGCAACACTAGCAGCCCCACTCACCTCCTCCCCCTTCTCACTCTGCATCCGTTCCCGATCCTGTTTCTCCTTCTCGATCTCTTTCGCCAGGAGCTCAATGTCACCTGTCCCAATTCTTCCGAAGTGCTGCAAATACTGATCTCGGGCCGTGCGGAGCGCAATCCATGCCCATCTGTTCTTGTTCTGCGAAACAAGGGTGCCGTCAGAGAAGACGTCGTCAGGACGGAGAGATAAGCTTACTTCTTCGTATTTCAGGATTTGTGGGTCCGAAGGAAGTGCTGGTTCCGGTTCGCTGGGGGCCGGAGTCGGGCCTGGGACCGGCAAAGCAGCTGGGGCAGAAGTAGGAGTGGGAGTGGACACCGTAACAACGGGAACCGCGGTAGGAGGTACTAGTGACGCAATCTTTGGCACGTCTTGGGAGGATGGTGTTGGCGTCAGTGATGGCTTCACAGGAGATGTGCCAGGTTTCGGTGGTAGTGAAGGATGAAGGGGAGAGCCAGCTAGGTTGATTGGCCGTGGCGCTGCCAATGGCAATATATCCGAAGGGGTGGGTGTAGATGGTGGCTCTTGGACTGTCACTGGTGATGTGCTGGGTTCCTTTTCAGGAGCAGGTGACGGCGTAACTGCTTTAGAGACAGGAGGTGCAGGCTTCGGTTTGAAGGATGCCGCAAGTGCCTTCCTCTTCATTTCGATTCTGTAATCTTCCAATCTAATTTTCTTGACGAAGTCTTTGACATCACCAGGCCTAGAGAAAGAATAAGGACGTGTTGCTTGACGCCATTTGATTTAGCACTCACTGGAATGGATTCTCCAAGTCTTCCAAGCCACGACACCCCATCTCCCAGATTTCTGTCAGAGCCTCTGACCCATGACTCCACGGCCAGTCCTTTGGTGGCTCCCTCATCTTTTGCCGCTCCGCACTGGTTGCTTCGAATAAACCCACTTTCTTGCCATCAACCGTGTAAGTTACAGGCGCCTTATCGAACGGAGCACATAAGTGGTTCTTCCAATTCACCCAGTTCTTCTCTCGCTCAAGGATCACGCTGACGGATTCTGCGAACACCCTCCCATTTGGGGTTGTCTGCTTGAGCTCCTCCATCGCTTTGTTGATGGTCTCTTGCACCCACTGCGCGTCGGTTGGTTCCAGCGTGAAGTCCATCTGCAGAGCGCGGTTATTCGGTGCCGACCAGACTGCCTTGGCTGCTTTGGTGAAAGTAAGGAGGTGGTTGAGAAGGATGAGGAGCTGGAAGAGGAATTGGCGGCGGAAATATGTATCGGCAACCTGTGAAATGGGAGTCAGATGTGGCATTGGAAGAAGCCGTCAAGGAACAAACCTCGAGGTCGATTAGGTCCGGGCTGGTCAAGAATTTTGCAAAGAAATAATCCGTGAGATTAGCCTCTTCAGCGTCAGGCTCCCGCTTCCGTTTCATTGACGCCCCAGCTGCGCCTGTCCTACTGCCCATCATAGCCCGCTCCTTCGCCGTAGCCTCTTTGATTATAGGTAAGACTTTATTCACGGACTCTTTGAACTGCGGGAAGGTGTCCGCGCTGGCGAAAAGAGGTGGCTTTGAAAACGGCAGTTGCAGCGACCAGAAGGTGTTGTAGAATTCTGAAGAAGAGCTTTTAGTCTATACCTGATACATATAAATGGAGAAGAACGACGTACCTTCTTTCTTTTCAGACATTCTTGTGGCAGCTGCTTCATCCTCCTGCATGTCCACCTGCATCGCATCGACTTCAGTCGTCTCGTTGTCCTCTGTACCCTTCTCAGTCTTTAGCCTCTTCTTCCCAGGTTCTTTCACGTTCTCCCATGTCGGCCCGTACTCGCCTCTCAGATTGACGCCACTCCGCTCGCCCAGCGGAAACACTCCACTCAGGAACGTCAATATTCGGCCACAGAATATCGTGGTTGAACCCATTTTCGAGAGACGTCGTAGCAGGTCGTTAAGTGAGCGAAGGAGTATTAGGGCTTTGCCCTTTTGTGGTATTAGGCCGACGGTGAGACGCGCTGAGCGCTTTTCAATCCATGAGAAGACGTGCGAGCATGATGTGATGGTTTGTGTCTCGAGGAGATCCTGCAGGATGATAAATGGGAAGGTCTGTTCGCCTTCATCTGGTAGAATACCAATGTCAACTTCTCATACCGACGCGTATGACTCGCCACAGGCGTACCGTGTTCGGTGAAAGTAAGAACGACGTCAAGCATCCTCCGTAGCCGGTCGTAATATATGGCTTCCATCCCATTCTTCAGGGCTGTACCCTCTTCTGCCTATTATGTTGTCAATTGAACGTCCTCTCGGCCGTCAGGGGCAGAACGCACCGCGAGTTTAAAGACCTCGTTTTTCAGCAGATATTCCCATTGACTTTTCCGAGTTTCCGAGGGAGATATCTTCCTGGATTGTTCTACGGTCTTCTGCACGAGTTCATCGAGCTTTGCCTTCTCTACAGGGCCAGGTGGGAGAGTTTCTAGGAGGGAGGTAAGGAGTGGTTGCAGCGAAAGCATCGACATGATTTGTCAGCACCAATCTTGTTCTCCTCTGTCCTCCACCGTGAACAATGGCTTCCACCAATCTGAACGGGACTGATCCTGCTCAGCCTCCTGCCGCCGCGCCTGGACTGCCTGCAGACGTAAAAACCCTTGCAGATGATATAACACGACTTGAATCCCTCTTATCTCAGTCCGAACTCAGTACCAGCGAGGGTGCCGATGTCGCGGAACTGCTTCAACGTCTCGATAACGCAAATGGTGTTGCGGGCAGCCTTGAGGACAAGTTGGACGGGATTTTGGCTAAGCTGGATGGAATATTGGATTCCATGGACCCCGAGAAGACAGACAGTGTAGAAGTATCGGTGGATGTGACCGACATTCGTACCTCCAGCAGTGTCTCGTGAACATGTCGGTGATAATCTTTTCTGAGAGTTCCATCTTACAGTTGAACAGACTTGCATGGTTCTGTCCAATGCTGCTTCGTGAAGATATTATTATCATGTAACGACCTTTATCGGCCCTGCCCTGATAGTATCGATTTCATCTCTCCGTCCAGGACCCACAATTGGCATATGTGTACCTTCCTCATAGGTGAGTGGAAGCCCTAATCTTCCTCTGCTGGACGCACCACTTCTCTTGGAACACCTTCGACTGATCTTCTTCTCCTAGAATGTCTGCCCTTTCTGAGTCAACCTGAGTGAAGCGAGAAGCCCACTCCCTTTGACATAATCACTTTTACATATCCTATAGCTAGTCATTCTAGGCCATTTCATGTGGCTTCAAATCTTTATAGTCAGGAAGGGAAAGCAGGATTTCAAGGGCTTGACTACCGAGGGTCAAACCTTTTCGCTGAGAGTAAACGCGTTTACGGGCATAAGTGGGCTGGATCGTCTATCTTCTATACATGATCATTAGATTACAGATGTCATTCCAGAGGATTAGTTTGGCATGTCAAAATTGTGTCCCCGAGCGAGCTCTCAATCGAATAAAAGGCTAACAACACCTGGTATGATACATATGTGCAAGTGAGTATTATGGTATTTCCAATGGATCAGAAGATAGATAAACAAAGTCATCACAAGGCGTCGTCCATCATGGAAGGATCGAATCGTTTCACAGTGTCAACGACTTCAGCACCCTTGCGCGCGAAAACGAGCTGAAAAACAATTAACTTCGAAACTGCGGGCAAAAACAAATGACCAGGACACACCAAGTAGGGGTTTGCAGTCGAACCGGTCGTGTCTGCCAACACTTCCTCCTTCGACACCACCGTAACGTCCGAATCATTGTACTTGAACCAAGAATCGGGCTGTTCAGGTAGGTGACGGGAGTAGAAAAAGTAGTGCCCAAACGACGGCGACGATCCTCTGTGGATGAATACGGATGTCAACTCGTATGCGATCTCCGTATTGTCGCGCCAGATAGCCTCTAGCTCGTCCTTCAGCTGATCCGCGCGAGCCCGGAGGTCATCGATCTCGGCCTTGAGCAGGCCTTGTTCATTGTTGAGCTGGAACAGGAGGTCGTCGTCGGTCATCTCAATCTCAGTCCCCAACTTCGACATGAAGTTGCCCGTGTTTTCGAGCGCAGAAAGGTACGAGCCTTCCTATAACCAAGTCAGCTCTGTGTGGGTATTCTTAGAAACCAGATACTAACTTTGCCTTCTAGCAGGATCCGAACGCGTTCTCTGCATGCGTTAAGCTGAGCTTGAATGATCTTAGACTGCGCTCTTTTATGGGGGTCCGCATTGTCCATAAAACGGTCCATGTAAACGGTCTCCCCAAACTTGACGTATGCCTGAGATTTGTAAGGCTGCAGGGTTTCGCGGTTGAATTGTACCCTCTGGGAACCAGATAAGGTCTGTCATAATAAACAGCGGTAGTGTATATGACCGACCTGTAGTTGGATCTGCAGCACTGGCGGGAGATCGATGAGGGAGACTTCCATCCTCCGCTTTTCGCCATTAAATTCGACAACATCGTCGAAGTACCCGCTGAGGCCATCATAGATGTCGACACCATCGACCGTCACATTCACCGGAAGATGCGAAAATAAGTCCTCCTTTTCATGAACCGATGACCGCGTAGCTAGATTGCCCGTCAAGCGTTGTCGAAGCTTCCCATAGAACAGCCTGAAAAGGGCACAGATCAGATGGGGCAAAGACATATTGAGTCGGGCCACGAACCGTTTCACGACACTTGTCTTGTCAGAGCTCTCGCCCTGCGCGTCACCAAGCCCGTCAAACTTGAGCAATGCGGTCTCGATCTGGAACATGCAGTTATCCATGCACTCCGCAACGTCATGTTGTTTTCCTTGAGATAAATCATCGATGTCAGCTAGTCACCAAATAAAAAATGAAGACCACATACCAAACATCATGACCGAGTCCGAAGTCTGAGCCGACTTGCGCGGCGGTAGCGGCGGCGGCTTACCGCCTGGCGCAGGCGTATCCCTCATATCCACATCGACATGTGAAGACGACCCCGACCCCGAAGCCCTCGGCGGACTCTCAGGGCTCAGAAGAGGCGGCGGAGAATCCGACATCCGAGAAGGACTCGAGGTAAAATCATTTCGGACAGGCGAAGGTGGCACCGCCGCCGGGCTATCCAAGTCCATCGCACTGGGCTCCCTATCCATATCCCGAGGCCGCTTTCCCAGCACAGAGTTCGGCGAGCGTGTGGGCGAGCGGGTAGCCTCCACGGTTATTTCCGCTACCGATGTTCGCGGCGGTGCATCGTCGACAAGCGTCGCATCCGTATCGTTCGAGGAGTCAGTGCCGCCCTTGTCCGCCTCGTCCTCTTCCTCGTCCCTCGAGGTTACAAGCGCCAACTTGGCAAGATCAATGCTTGGGGTGACTGCAGCTGCCTCGGCGTACTCGAGGTTGAAGAACAGCTCCGCAAGTTGGTTGATGACTGGGGGTGTTCGGTATTAGTGGGTGGAGCAGGTCAAGAATTATACGTTACATTTCTTGGAGCGGACGATTTCCCGCCTTGTCACCAGCCGCCCGCCGACGCGATGCCGCTTGAGATCATCATCGGAGAATTTTTCGTCTTCGACTGACTTCAAGTCGAGCTTCGACATCGGGGTGACTGCCTCCCGTAGGTCCTTGATCGTGTAAAAGTACTGAGCAATGGAAGAAACGTTATTAGTGCTGGTGACTTATAATTCATTAGAGTTGGGGCACCTGTAATAGCGAGTTTAGATAGCAAGTGTTTCCAAGTTGATTAAGCCCCCGGGGCAAGTCAGCGCGAATGGGTACGATAATTTCTCCAGCTATAAACCGAAGTCAGTGGGATGCAACGAAGACACGATAAAGGCACATACGGTCCTGCCCCATTTCAATGAACTGACGGAGGCGTTGGCTGTCCCGAACCTCAGCAATGACAGTCATCGCCTCCCTCATTTTATCAATCTGTGACGGCAGCTCATCCATCTAAAGCAACAACAATGAGTTCCTGGACATATGAAGGGCTTAGAAACTTGCCCGCATATTGTAAACAGTGATCAGCATGAAGTCGTCCACATTATTGGGCACTTCAAGCGTATCATACGCCTTCTCAGGTGTCATGACGCGGTCTTTCCCAGCCTCCCACACCCTCCTCAACGTTTCACTCCCCCTCGCCTCCGCCAGCATCCTGAACGCCTCATTCGCAGACCTCAGCAGTTCAGCCCCATGCTCCGTATCCTTCCACGACCTCTTGATGCACTCCCTCCATGCACTCTCAAGGAAAGACTCCTCCACATCAGTCTCATCGTATTCCACTCTCAATGCACCCTCCGAACCAAATCCCAGCGTCTGAGCAGCCCGTTGGAGATCCTCGAAGGTGAAGCGGTCGCGGGACCGTTCTGTCGCTAGGATCTCGGGCAGGGATTGCGGACAGCCCGGGAAGTTCTGCATGACTTGCACGATGTTTGAGAAATGAGTAAAGTAGCCAATCGTTCCTGCAGGGTCGCAGCGGACTTGGGCATAGTAGGCAAAAGCAAGAAGGTCTGAAGGCAATGCTTGAGAGGGAGCAAAAAACAACTGTGGCATGATCATACCAGCGGAATAAGACACCGGTGTCAAACCTAGCTGCCGCCAATCATTCTGAAGGTGGTCAGCTTGCAATAGAGGGGCCGATAGTTCGCCGCGGGGAACTGAGGGGAGGGGGGACCGAGTTCAGCAAGGGAAAGAGGCTAGCTGTCGAATGAAAGGTACAAACTCTGATCAGGATGTGCTCCAATGGCAGTCTGGTACATCTCTCTTGCGCTCTGGATCTGGACGTGTGGTTTAAGCTTCGTCACCCAGTCCTTGAAATGTGAAGCTATCATGGGCAATGAGCGGATAGACTGATACAGTGAATAAAGGGAACGCACCATTGATACGCTTGAAATCGACGACCCAGGCACTAACTTCCACCCAGGCACGAAGCAGCTTCCGGCGATTCATTTTTTCTACCGAAGTCAAGATGCCTGTTGGCGGCGCACGTAGGGCGGGTTCCGTTTCGTATACCTCCTCCGTAAATCCCAAGGCCTCAAACATCCGTTTTCTGATTGATTCACGTCAATGCCAGGCAACATATTAAGGTTTGAGCAGGAAAAAAAACTTACGTGTTGGCATTCCACCCAACCTTCAGCTGGAAGTTGGGACGGGTTGTTCGCAGGAGCCGAACTTCCCCTTTCCAAAGCTTGTTCTCAATGACGCTGTGATCACCATCCCTATCAGCCGAATGTTTAGCACGATACTATGGACTGACGTGATCAAAGTCTCCATCGCCAGTGCGATGGCTTGTTCTCCGGATTTTCCAGGCAGCGGGTTGCTCTTCTTGTCCCGCACGAACTCGTCGAAGCACTTGCGTGGGATAACACCAGGAATGACCCCTGAGGCGACACAGTAGAACTGACATTGACAGCAAATATAGAGGTCCAACAGCTCCCCCTCTTCCTCCACCTCGTCCTGATCTATCGCTTCAAGCTCCTGGGGATCTATCGTCTCGATGTCGATATCTTCCATGACGGCTTGCGCACGTCTCTTCTGCTTGACGGTCTCGGTCGCCTCCCACTCTTCTCTTCGGAAGGGAGGAGTAAGCTTGTGCGAGTCCACCGCCTTTGGGTACTTGTGGAAATGGTGCGTCCTGTTGGCGCGGCCGAAGAGCTGGCCCTCGTCACCAATGCACGACACCATGCGCCGCCGGCGTTCTTTGTCAGGGAGAGGCCGGTGATCGGAATCTTTGAACGTCTGGGCAAGAGGAGGTGACACATTCGATGACTTCCAGCTGAGGATGACCCAGCCGTTTTCTTTCGGACAGTAGTACGCGTTGGGATGAGGGACGGCGGTCCTGACATCATTCTCTGTAGGGGGAGGAGGCGGTGGTGCGGTGGTGGATGTAGATGGGACAGGGCTCGTAGGTGCAGCAGATGACGGAGGAGGAGACGACCACGCATTGCGTGGAGGGGTGGGGGTGGGCTGTGCATCGGACGCCGCATCGCTTGACAGCACAAGGGGAAGGGAAGGAACCACAGCAGGCATCTTCGTATCCGGCGGTGTGACGCTCACTGAGAATAGAGTATGATCTGGGTCATGTAACTCCTCTGCAAGCACAGGAGGAAGTATTCCTGGCCCGGGACGCTGTTCCTTCTCGCGCAGGCGCGGGTCCCACCAATGCTTCTCCTCATACTCGTCTCTTCCCTCGATGGTCACATCGACGAGGGGCTTCGAGGAGTGGTAATCCATGGCATCGAATGCATAATCCTCCCTTCCGTGATTGCTCCCCCATCCTTCGGTCGTAGATATTTTATTGTTGTACGAGTCCCACTCGTCCGTCTGACCGCCCCAACCATTGTCAAAATATGGCACCGTCCCACTCTTACTTTCCCAGCCTTGGGAGGGTGCGAGCCCAGGCAAGGTCTCCATGGTGTCTTCCGCAACAAGTTCGGGTTCGCGGAACCCGGGCGTGGTTGACGAGGAGACATATGCGGGTGGAAGGTCTGCCGGGGGTACGTATGTAGTGTGGCTGGACCCTACGGTGAACGAACGCGTCGGAAGAGGCGAGGCTTTGGGTGCTCCGTAGAAAGAGGTCGGTGCCACTGCCGTCGCATTCATAGCACCAGAGATCGGAGTGTTGGGCCTCTGCGCTGGCACGGATCCCGGAGTGGGAAGGGGGCGGCGGGGCTTCGGAGCGTCTTTGTTATCCATATTCAGATTGACCCTACGGATGTCGAGTGCATTCAGCTTTAGTGTGGCTGCCGATGGAGTAAGATATGCACAGATAATGAGGGTCTGACCTGTAGCGCACGTCTTTCTGGATCAGAGCCAAGAATCTTCGGTAAGATAGTGGCTAGGCTGATATAGTACTTTGAAGAGAGAAGGACGCGCTCGATGGTGGTCAAGTCGTTGAACACACGCTCGACCTCGTCTGGAAAGTGCTTATTGCGTACGTAATCTCCACACTGCCACCAACCGCCACATAACGCCATGCTTGTTCTTTCAAAGCCCTACATAGAACATTTCAATAAATACCGTGGCTAACTAACGCATGTAAAGGCCTCAAAACGCTACACGAATTCTGATAGAGAATAGGAGAATATCGACCCAATCTCTCTTCCTCCGTTCAAGGCTGTAGCCAAACAGTACAAAACTCAGTTCTACTTTTAGACCTGGCGACGTCGACGCGGACGCTTAACGAGCACCCCTGAGCACCCCCGTCCACAATGTCCGACGTCGATCTCGTGTCGTTGATCACTTCAGACACAACTATTAAGTCCGTCAGCACCTCTCTCTCGCGACATCGTTGTCTAATCAGACACCACGTCCAGGGTCAGCTCGACGCTGGACAAGTCGGTCGGCAAAAAATATCTCGTCGACGATAACCCGGAAACGTGCTGGACATCTCAGCAGGTGAACCATCTATACTCAGATATCCTAACTCAAAACTCAAGACTCTCATACCACAGGGTCTACCTCAACACGTCCAACTCGGCTTCGCAGACCGCGTGATCCCGCGCAGGATCCTGCTCACCTTCCAAGGCGGTTTCGTCGGGACACAGTGCTCCCTCTACGCCGATTCCGAGGCGGAAGGAAAGAAAGACTGGCGGCTGTGGACATCTATATACCCCGAAGATGTAAACCGGAGGCAGTGTTTTGATCTGCCGCTGTTCGATCTTGATAACGGGCTGAGCTCGTTGAAATTAGTCTTCGAGCAAAGTTCTGATTTTTTCGGTAGGATCACTGTATATGATTTAAAGCTCGAAGGAAAAATCATATCGAGCTGATGGCCGTTTTAAGACAAGACATGGATGTACATCCAAAGGAGTGATGGGTAGCCACACCAACGAATCCAAGTCAAAAGACGGCCCACAAAACCTGTTCAATGAAGTACGGGAATCCAAAGCAAAATAAATCAAGACAAGTTCCAAGGTATCTATACAAATCGCTGCGATAAGAGGTAGGTGTGTACTGTGTGGTGATTCGATCTCCGGAAAATTAATGTTGATTTTTTCTGCCCGAATAGAGTGGCTGAGGATAGCATACATTTCCGAGGAAGTGAGGTCTTGAAGATCAACGACGAGTTCGATGAGTTGATCCCACGGTAGCTGTAAGCATGGCAGGGAATGTGGGGCTCTAATTTCACCAAGGATGTTAAGGCGCTATCAAGAGAATGACCCAGAAATATCGTAGCTTGAAGCTGACCACGCCGCCGCCAAGCGCCGCCTTATATGTTTCCGAGGTGTTTCGCCGACGGCACGCTCGCTGTCTTCAGACTAGCGCCACACGACTGCGCCAGTTCTACGCGACTGTCGGGGGCCGGGTTGGCGCGATGATGGTCATCGAGGGAAAGTAGTATACTCTGCAGCTTCAATGACATATGTTCTGTTGGTATTGAGTGAACGTCAAGTCCTAGTGCATTATTTAAGCCCTACTCTACTACGCTGCCTAAATGTCCAAAATCCTTTCCATCATCTGAAGGTCATGCTCAGTCGTGATGAGCTCGCCATCGTATGCGCCATCAGGCCGCCAGAGATCATCTCCGAAATGAACGTTCATGGGGTATCGCACCTCTCCAATTGTCCCCGCCCAATCGAAATCGACCAGCCTGAACTTCGCCTCACTGCCCTTTGTAAACATGAGATTGATGTTGCGAACATCGCCGTGCACGAAACCCGCGTCGTGTAGTCGGGTTAAGCTGTGTTTGACTTCGTCAAGGAGCGGACGAGTGAGCTCGCGGTCAAAGTCCGGACGGCGACGGTACTCGAAATAGTTGACATAGTCTTCGCCGAGCAATTCCATAACCACCATGAACCAGCCACCGGGTATGACTTCGAATCCTAGCAGTCTTGGTGCAGCGCCTATGGATGCACAGAAACCATGCGCGTCCTTGGAGTAGCGGCGAGCAAATTTGATGCAGATGTTGCCACGGCCGCCTTGTAGTAGTCGGGCAACAAACAGCAGTTTATCTTGATCCAATTGCGATACGTACTCGAAGACGCATTCCGCAGCGTCGTCAAGTGATGTGAAACGTGTGGGGTATGGAAATCGAGGGTCAGGCGGGGATAAGGAGCTGGAGGCAGTCGTGGAAGGGAGTTCGTCCCGGTAATAGGCCTCTAGTGAACGAACCGCACGTTTGTAGGCGCCGAGATGACGCGCGGCTATGGTTCTCAATGTCGTATCAGAGTGGTGCGTGTGGAAGGGAAGAGCCGGCGAGAGTACCTGAAGATTGGGGCGGTCAGTCCATGCCGCACCCGCAAAGCTCATATAGGGACCTGTTTTGGATATCAGGATGGGTGGGAACGAAATATCGAGAGACGAACCGAACACAAGTACGAGTATGCATGGAAGGCCTGAATTGGGCACCTTGGTGGCATGATCCCTTGTACTCTCGACGTAGTACAAGCCCGCCTGGAAATATGGCTCCGCACCACTACATGCGACCTCATTCTTGAAGTCCGAGAGGTTGAAACGGTGGGGGCCAGAAAGGGTGTCGCCATCGGTCTCGTACTTGGTACTCCCAACCTTGGTTCGTGTTAAAACGATGCCCACAGCCCCAAACACTTCCCGAACTTTCTTAGCTCGCTGGTCCTCGTCGTCGTAGATATCTGACATAACCTTCTGCAGCTCTAGCGCCAGCGCGTTATCCTCCTTGCCTGGCGTGTATGTCTCGCAATCGTCTTTAAATCGGCCAAAAACGGGATGGAGGAGAGTCACTGGAATTGTCGCAGAGGCACCGTAGGGACGATCGCAAGGAATCATCCGATCGCTCCTCTTCTGATGCTTCCGAAATTGCTGAGGTTTTCCTTGGCTCGAAGGGGGATTTTTCCCGCATGCCTCCAGGAAAGCATCGCGAGCTTGTTTCACATCAAGTGGCTCGCCAGGAGGAGGTTCAGTTCGGTGGGTATCTGCTGAACTTATCAGGAAGAGACCTGAGTGTAGAAAGCGATTCGGACTCACCAGGTGGTTTTACAATAACGTGGACGTGATCGTCATGTATGTCCCCGAAAACCTGCGACAATTTGAGCCAAGGCCGCCCTAGTATCTGTTCATCGAGGCGGAGGCTACCGAAGCTCGCTGTGAGACTGTCGTCGTCGTCACTGAGCGGAATGGAGACCTTGAAGAGGTCGAGTTGGTTCGCGGGGACGTTATCGAAGTGAGGACTGGTTTCTTTCTTGATCAATTTCCTGAGGTCGGCGACGTTCTTGGTATCCAAAATGTCGATGATGACGAGGTTCTTGAGCGCTTGACGAAAAACCAAGCAGTTGAGTGAGAGTTCGGTGGGCATGATAAATGTCGGTTATGCGAGTGGCCCTCAAAATAGCTTCAGATAGCAGCGGACGAGCAAGACCATCGTTGAACTTGAACTTGAACAATGACATGGAACAATACCCGCTACTTTACGTAAGGGTTTCTAGCAAACCTCGTCCCTTTGGCCACTAAAGCCCACCGCGCACATGGTCACCTGCTCGTGGGTTTTTATTTCAATGTTGGATGTCCCACCCCAGGGCCTGTCAGGACCCCTTTCGTCGCTGCAGTGTTGCGCCCCTCGGACGCCATGTGAGGGTCCGCACTCTGCTGTTCAGCGTGATGCAAGTTTTTTGAGTGGTTGACCTTGGCCGAAAAGTGGAAGTAGCGGGCTCTGCGGCGGAACGGCGCCCTACTTGTGTTATGGCATTGCCATCAGCCCATCGCCGATCACGATCAAGATCACATGATTAGGACTTGAAGTTGTCTCCGATGATAATACTGATCTCCCCCCGCTCGTTCCTTCGAGTCGGCACTGCTTGCTTTCCTGATCTTCTCGCCTGTGCGGTCTCGAGAAAGAGGTAGCCCAGGGTAGAGCGGATGAGTGCGATCAGCAACGCGCGGGTAATACGTGACGTTTCGTCGGCCCTTCTGTCGTGTTTCCTAACTAGTGTAGTTGGTTGTGGCTCTCAATAGAGACCCATCACAGTCAGAAATCTGCACCCTCCATCCACAGAATCCCCCATGTCTCACTTGTACCATGTACACATTAGCTCCTGAATAGGAACACGCAGTTACACACAAGTCTTACTTTGCATTGATGCAGCTTCTAGGCCTCCGGCGAAGATAACCGTTCATGCTGTCCAGCAGCGCTGAGATTACATGCACTATTCTTCGGGTGCCACAGGCTCATGTCCGTTCTGAAAGGCTAAAGCGCACTTCCATTGCAGTACTGGTATCAACAATTATGTGCTAAGGGTATTATATCATCACCCAAGCCCCAAACCATCGAGGCTCTGCCCACTACATACCTAAATCATCCCCTCCCTCTGCGGAATCGCCACAAGTGGCGACCGCGGCGCCTGTCCCGCCGAGCTCCCCGGCCGATTCGACGACCGCGGTGGTGGTACAGGACTGCTCCTCGAACTACGTGGCGGGCGTTCCCGATCAGACGTCCACTCCTCGTCCCGCTCCCGATCGCGGTCCCGTGCGCGTCTTGGGACAGGCGAAGCCATGGGCACGTCCTGCCCTGTTGCAGAACCAGAGAGGGGCGGGTGGGGGGACGCGGGTGGGCGAAGTGCTGCAGAGCGGGGAGGTGCTGCAGAGACGGGGGTACGTGAGCGTGGAGGCGCAGCAGACGCTGGGGTCCGTGCACGAGGCGGGGCGGGCGAGACAGGCGTCCGTGAGCGTGGAAGAGTGGCGGAGGCGGGTGGCGCGCGGGTCGAGCCAGGTAGATTGAAGGAGGCCGAGACGGCGGAGGCATTGGGGGTGTTGTACAATGCCGCGGTGGCATTGCTGTAGCTGGAGTTAGTGGTGTAGCCGGAGGCGGCGGAGAGGAGTGGGCTGTTGCCTGCGGGCGACAGGGCGGACCGTATAGCAGAGCCTGGTGGTGCAAGATTATCGACTTGCAGTGTAGGAGGGTTCGGGGTTGTTGGGTTGCTTGGCGGGGCTGGTGTGCGGCGGCGGGATGCGGGAACTGCCTCGATCTTAGGCATCTGATGATCATCAAACGTGAATTGAGGAATAGGCTTCATGGGCTCTTTTGGTTTTTCGACAAGGAGCCCGTCGAGCAGGTATCGGAAATCCAGCCCGTATTCTTGCAGAAGCTATTTCACATTGGTTAGACAAAGTATTGCCTTTGAGGCAGATACATCTCACAAACCTTTTTACTTTGAGTATAGGTAATCTTCAGAGCATCTTCCACCACCTGTCGATCGACGTCCGAGGTGAAGACTTGCTTCCTAAAGTTCTCACCAAAGTCTTCTATCTGGGTTTTGGCCCACTCAATAAATGCTATAAAATAAAGTTAGCGATTTTGAGTCGTGAATGCGATGTTAGGGTTGGAATACATACCACTCGCGACCTCGTTCTCCTTGAAACTTGCCAAGAACCAATCCGCCGTATGCTTGATTCCAGTGAAGTAAACGACTGCCAGGTCACCCACATACGCGCCGACATGGCCCTCGAACCTGATCTTGCGGACATGTGCCTTCAAAACCTTCGTTCGCATCTGAAGGAAGGTGCTTCGAGCCGCAGGCCCAGCTTTCAAACGAAGGAGGTAAGAGATTAAGGAGACCACCGTCGACTTGCGGACGCTGGGGAGGGAGAGGGAGTCCAGTAGGGATTTTGTAAGGAGACTATTCAAGGGAGGTAGCTTGTGAGCAAGAAGGGGCATGATTGACAACTTTGCTTTGCCTTGAACGACCTCAGTTAGCATATCAGGACGTGTATGGCGGGTTCGCATACCTTCTTCGACGAGGGTGACTGCCTTGTCCCACTCCCTTAGGGCAATAGCGACAGTGAGATCGTCAGCCCACTCCCCTACCCATCGAGCATCTCGCTCAGCTTTCTCCTTCGCCCCTGCCTCCACCTCGACTCCGGGTAATTCTCCACCCCTGCTTGCGAAGTCTGCCATCCAATCGGGCGCAGCAATGTACGAGGAGCGCTATACTACCTGTTACCGATCGAATCATGGAAGATGACCCAAGGGACTTACATCTCCACCTCCCGATGGTCCTCCTTGCCACATGCTTTTACGCCTCTCGTGCTCTCCCTCTCGTTCTTTCCGTTTCTTGGCTGCCAGCTCCTCAGCGACGTGGCGGAATTGTGCAAGCAAAGACTTTTTATCCTGGGGATTTTCGGTCCTGTACACATGAGTCTCCTTCCCATGCCTGATCTTGAAAACGTTCGTCATCCCTATTCAAGGCGTCTTTAGATTTGGAATTTGTTGCAATTAGATGAGATACTCACGCGGAGAATCCTTCGTATCCAGAACCAGCATCTCGCTCAGCGGCCAACATCTCTCCGCCACGAGCTTCCCCTCGTTGACAGTTCCACCACCGCTCCCAGATGCTTCACCAGCGGCCTTCCGCCTTCGTCTCCGCGCAACGAGGACCAGATCATCCAGCACCACGAAACGTACGCGCCCCACCACTTTGTATGTCGCTGCATTCAAAGACAGAACACCTTCCACCTCAGCCACGACGTGTCTCCCAGGCGTCGTAGGTGCAAATTTTGCCGCACCCTCGATGTGCGCGTGCAGCTCTTGCATCTGGTTGAAGTACATGATGCGGAGGTCGGCAACGGATGAACGTTTATAGGTTGATAGTACGTTAGGGTTCGAGGATTGATTTGTGGGGTCAGGAATGTGGAGAACGGATGGCATGGATTTGTATTCGGAGAGAAGGTCCTTGAGTTCTAGCATCTCCGTCTCGAGTGACGTGATCTCTTTTGAGATGGTGACGAACTCTGCGTAACTGGGTGGTAGGTGGTTAGTGATCATGTTAGACTCACGGACGACATGGAGCTCACTTTTTGAACACATTCCGTTGGAGTTCAGAATTGGTTTCCTCTTTAGTACCACGGAGTGATGACTGGAGCGAGCGCAGCTCAGCCTCTGTTGAATTCGCTAACTTGAGCTTCAAGACTGGATACCCATATATCAATAATGCCAGTGTTTCCAGGAGTATCGTAACGCTCACAAGAGTCAGGGTCAAAAGCTTCGCTTTCCAGGATCCTCTTATCATCCAAAGGTTTCCCTCCGGGGCTCTTCAAGTTGGTGCCGTCTCCGATCATGCCCATTCCCGCTGCCAGGCTCATCATCCCTTCTGAACCGGAGGGAAATCCAGGCATCGGAGGCAAGGCACTCATATCTGTGGGGCTGGCCACCATCTCTGCATAGCGCATGGACATACGCTTCTTGATTCTGTCGTCAACGCGAGACTTGGGCGCACCGCGCGGGATGGGCTGGCCCACCGGCAGCGGTGGCGCGATAGTCGCTTTGCGCGTCGGTGCACGACGAGGGGTACGAAGTGAGGATTCTGGCATTTTGGTGCCGTCGATGTCGCGAGCAGCGACCAGGCAATAATTGGCAAGTCAAGCCGTGTAGTACTAGTAGTCACACTTGTCACAGCCACTTGTCAGGCGTCTGAGTCGTCCACCATCATGAGCCCGTCGGAAATTCCGCCATGGCTAGCAAAACATTCGTCCAATACCTACTTGCTCTCCGTGTATAGATGTCTGCAGAGTCGCGAGGAGGAACGTGAAGCCGCTCGCTATATTCCGCGACCAACTCACACCGAACCTAGTCGCGGTACCCCTTCCGCCCGCCGCAGTCAGGCTCAGCAATTCATCTCAAAGTTCCTCAGATCACAAAGTCCCACTCAAAAAAACCCCATTCCACCTGGTCATTACTCTGTGGCTGTCGGCCAACGTCCAGACAATCACCTTCGCAATCGTTACCTTGATATACACCCATACGATAGGACCCGGGTCGTCTTGAACGTCGCTCAGGGAGAAGAAGAAGGAAAGTATCTCAACGCCAGCTGGGTTCTTGAAAATTATGGTCAAAAGTGGTGGATCGCCTCACAAGCCTCATTGCCCAACACTGCGCACACATTCCTGAGCATTTTGCTCCAGTCTACAACTTCGCCGCCCGCGTCACTACTTGATCCCGCTTACTCAAGCCTACAAACGAGTCGTGTGCGGACGGTAGTCCAGCTCACTAGCAACATCGAGAATGGGCGGCGGAAAGCACACCCATATTTCCCTAGTGACGTTGGACAGTCTACTGTGATTCAGCCAGAGGGTGGAGACACGCCCGCTCTTAAAGTAATTCTGCTTGAGCGCGAAACGATTGAAGAAGCGCATTGTACCCGCAGTATCGTCTCGCTCGTGCCTGTCACCCTCAAGTCCAAGAAAGGTACTCGCCGATCTTCTATTGATGGTACCAAAACCAGCGACACCGAGGAAGTGGATGAAGACGAGCACGAATACAGCGTGGTGGACGGGCGGGAAACCATCACATTCCAGCACATGTTCTATACCTCTTGGCCAGACCATGGGGTGCCACATGATGACGACCGTGCGAGCCTACTAGCTTTCCTCCGGCTTGTAGACAGTACGAATAGAGATACCTCCCTCGCCACAAGTCCAGATGACCCGCAGCCTGACCCTGATCCTCCAATCATCGTGGGATGCTCTGCCGGTATAGGGCGCACTGGATCTTTCATCGCCCTGTCGTCTTTACTCCGAAAATATGGTTTCCTGCCGCCACCCGGTAGGCCGTCCCTTTCATCCGCACTCCCACCCTGTCCATTGGACGCTCTTCCAAGTGCATTGAGCGAGGATCTCGTTGTTCAGGAAGTGGACTCGATGAGGGAGCAGAGGCCGGGGATGGTGCAACGTAACGAGCAGATACGTCTGATATATGAGGTCCTTACGTCTGCCTTTGTCCTATAAGCACCAGTATTTCTTGGTTTTCGGCTTTAGGGGTAATGTAAAAATAGGTTCGATAAGATAAGATGAAGGTTTATGCAGATCATGAAGACGCGATTCTCTCATGCCTATTGCTATGATATATGCTCTTCAACTTCATACCCCGCCCGCTTTCTCGTCTAACCCTTCTGTCCCGCCATTTCATCGCGTCGCCTCGAAAGATGTCCCTACCTACAACCACTGATGCGATCACTATTGCAGAGGTAAGCTTTGCCCGTGTAAACTGAAGAATCAACCAGCTGATAGAGATGGAGACCGGAGGTCCCGAAGTCATCGAGAAGAAAACCATTCCTTTCCCAAAGCCAGATTCTGGATCCATTGTTATCAAAGTAAGATTCAGTCAATATCGTAGGCATTCCCTACTGAATACCTCAAAGGTGGAATATTTAGGAGTCAACTTCATTGATGTGTACTACCGGTAAGCGCGCCAATGGCAATGCGCTTATTCATCCACTCGCATGCACTGACAACAGTGTACAGGAAAGGCTTTTATCCGTATAAGCAACTGCCCGCGACCCTGGGAAAAGAAGCTGCGGGTACTATCGTTGCGCTCCCCAGCGAGGAGACCGTCCTCAACAATGAAACTTACAAGAAGAATGGTTTCAAAGTCGGCGGAAAGGTTGCAGTAGTACGTCCATTCGTGCTACACGCGCAGAAGCGCATTATTTACCGGCTGCCCGTTAATTGTAGGACTTTCTCGGGACCCATGCAAGCTACATCTCCGTCCCTTGGAAATCCGTCTACCCTGTTCCAGATAACGTCTCAACGCGCACCGCGGCGGCCGGTCTTCTACAGTCGCTGACAGCGTACAGTTTCTTTGAGGAGGCGTACAAGGTGAAGAAGGGTGACACGATCCTCGTGCACACGGTGGCTGGTGGGCTTGGCCTGCTGTTCGCGCAGCTCGGACGCGCCCGTGGCGCAACCGTAATTGGCACGACATCGACAGCGCAGAAGGCAGAGCTTGCGAAGAAGCATGGCGCTGACCATGTTCTTTTGTATCCCGTGGAGGATACTGTGAAGCGTGTGCTGGAAATCACGAATGGAGAGGGGGTGGAAGCTGTTTTCGACGGTGTTGGGAAAGATACGTACGTGATCAATCTCTCTCATGGCGCGTTTTATATCGGCTGATGAATTTGGATGATAGATTCGATAACAACTTCAAGCTCACCAAGAGGAAGGGAACGATCGTGTCTGTTGGAAACGCCTCTGGCCCCGTTGAACCTTTCTCTCCCTTGCGTCTCGTCGAGAAGAATCTGGTTCTCCTTCGCCCCACGTTTGTCCATTTCAATTGCTTATCCGTAACTTCACTGAGCCATGATCACCTTAGTATGACGAACTATACCTATACCCCAGAAGAAGCGTATTATTATGGAAAGAAGGTGTTTGAGTTGATCGGGGATGGCACTTTGAAGATCAACGTTTTCAAGGAGTATCCATTTACCTCTGATGGTGTCAGGCAGGCACAAATCGATCTCGTAGAAGGCAAGACAACTGGGAAGTTGATCGTCAAGGTGGACTGAGCAAAAGTTGCTTCTGCCCGTTTGGGTCGAATCGACCACTGCGAGGTCGCTGTAGACTAAGCCTATCTTCTACACGCGTATAGTTGTCCACCAGTGTCAAATGTATCATACCCTGCTATCAAGTGCTTTCGAGGTAAGGTCACCGTGAACCGTACAACTCGAAGGTGACGCCACGGGCCGATGCTCCGCCATCGCGTTGACAATGATTTTCTCTCTTGTGGCTTCACGTGATTTTGCTTCTCCTCGCAGGCGTTTGCGATGAACACACTCTCTATCAAGGTCGAGTTCAGCGGCGGGCTCGAGCTGCTTTTCTCAAATGAACGCTCCCACATCGTGACGATTCCCAGCGTTGATCCTGCGACCTCTGGATCCACCAATCTCCAATACCTTATCAATCACCTGCGTGACAACCTCCTCAAGGAACGGATTGAGCTGTTCGTGGAGAATGATACTGTGTACGTTCGTCTCTCTATCGATCTGTGTACATGACTTGATGTCTTGTGTCAAACAGCCGCCCAGGAATACTGGTTCTCGTTAACGACACGGATTGGGAACTGGAAGGCGAGGGAGACTACGTGCTCAAGGACAAGGATGAGATCGTCTTCATCTCGACGCTGCATGGCGGGTAGAGGCGCCTTTATCGATGGGTGATACATGGTGATGAGGCATATCAGGTGGGTATTTGTATCTTAACCAAGATATCTTTTGCCTCGATTTTATTCAGACACTTTCTTTCAACGTTCCTTATTAAGATGCTCCTCCTGTCTCGTAACTGTGCTTGCGGTATACCAGTGCGCAATCGAAACCTTACAGGAGGCGTTCGCCCTTCTCTACGGACTTTAGTGGGTTGGGAGTTTAGGATCTGGATTCTGTCACTTCATCACGAGGCAGAGAATAGGTAAACGGACGATTATGGTATGGTTAGCGGCGCCAGCACCAGTCGCTAGACTCGAACCCAGTCGCCTTATCACTTATCGCAATTGTTTCATCTGGAGTCAAGCTGCTAAATATAACCAGCTGCTTGGACCGCTCGATTTTTTGCAAATCACGGTGGCCACGTCGATGTTCTGCATGCAATACCTCTGGTATTGTCAAACAACGCTCAAGTGAGCGGGGCCCTTACACTCATCTTAGCCAATAATAAGAACAGAATCAATGCATTGTCAATAGGTACATCATACAAGTTTGGATTGTTGGTTGTGGTGATATATAGTGGTGGTATACAAGCAGGTACCATATTAGCGTGTTCTAACAAAGCAGTGCAGACGACAACAACTAGAGATGGACACACAACTGTGGTAGTAACTTCCAGCAAATACGCGCCTGCAAGAGCCTCCCGAGTCCCAGCGCATATGATGGGTGGGTACTGCAAGCACAAAAAGCAAGGAGATCTTCATAGCACAGAGAAAAGAGAATAAAGTTAGAGTGGAAGATAATAGAAACAAAAGAAAGACAAGGAAAAAAAAGTTGAATGTCATGTCTGCTCGGGTGGTTTTGAATGATGATGATATCGATGGTATGAAGTCGCGCCGTCCGTCCTTGAAGTTGCCTTCCCATCCAATGCATTACTTGCGTTCCAGTATACCCATGCCAAGCCGCATCCCGCTCCCATCTCCTCCATCTATGCCCTCGGGAAGGAGCTAGGCGCAGCCCTCTCTCTATCCCTATCCTTATCCCGTTTCCCAAACCCAAGCATAGGCGCCGTCAAGCTCAACTTCCTCGTCGCCTTCCTAAATCCGGTAGTCGCCGCACTCGTACTCCCCCCTGTCCCCGTACTGCTCGCAACACTGGTATTTCCGCTCCCGAACGACGCAAGCCCAACAGGCACCGCCAACCGCTCCTCGCCGTCCACTAGCACAGACATAGGCTCCTCGACCTCCCCGGCCCCAAACACACTGTTCACCCTCCGATGATGCTGATGGGGAAACGAATGCGAAGGGGAAACGATCGGAGGAACAGGAGGCAGCGGCCTTTCCCTCTCCCTCTCCCTCTCCCTCTCCCTCTCGCGCTCCCGCCCAACCTCAGGCCCTGCAGTCGCAGGCCTCACAGCGTCCCACACCCTCACTTTCTCCTTCTCCTTCTCACGCTCCTTCCCCCGTTCCTTATCCCGGTTCCGGAATCCAGGGAAGTTAGCAAGGCTCTTCTTCCGCTCAGGCGTGGAAGGCGATCTCGGTGCCTCGGGGAGCGTCCGCGTGTGTACGAAGCCGGTGCTGGATTTCCGGGCGGTCGCAGTTGAGGTGGTAGTGGCAGAAGTGGGCGGTGTGGACACGGAACTGTGCAATCGTGGCGGCGGGGGTGCCGGAGCTGGATGCCGTGATGGCGGACGCGGGAGGGGATGTGCATGCGAGCCCGAGTGGTGGCTCTGATACGAATCCGAGTTCAGGTCCCCATGTGAGTGCGGGTGGCTCAGCGGTGCGGCGCTATTACTACGCCCCTTGCCCGCCAGCGGTGGGACAGCCGACACAGGTGTTCCCCCCACAGACTCCGAGTCAAAAGACGACGAAGACGATGGCGACGGGCTCACGTCCCCATTCGACAAACGCTGCCCTTGGACATGCGCGTTTGGATGGAGATGCGAAAGCGACTGTGGATGCTTCAGGTTCGTCGACACCGGTCGTGGGCGGTGTTGCGAATGCGAGTTCGAGGTGTGATCCTCTGTTGCCACCGGATACTCTCCATGCCCACGTCCGTTCGCGTTCGCATCGGCCGACTCCGAGGTACGCCTATGTGGTAGATGCAAGGACGTGCGGAGCCATGTCGTCGCTGACGGTTCTTCACGCTGCACAGCAGGAGACGCGGGGGGCGCATCCGTGTCCTTGTCCTTGTCCTTGCCTTCCGACCGCCCCATCCCCTTGATCCCCTTCTCCCCAAGCCTGAAGCTCTTTCGCTTCGGAAACCACGTCCCGCTCTTGCCGCTCTTCTCCTTGTCCTTGTGCTCCTTGTCCCTCTTCCCGCTCCCACTCCCAGTCCCGGTCCCAGTCCCATTAACGTTCCCATTCGCATACACACTCGCGTCCGGAGCCACATCCCCCACAACGGTAGCACCCCCATCCTGTCCCTGTTCTTCCCTATTCCCCTCGAGTTCTCCACCATTAACCACCAACGCAGGCTCCGATCCCAGCCCCAGCCCAAACCACTTCTTGCGCTCCTTATCCTTCTCTTTTCCGCTCTCCCTTTCCCTTTCCCTCTCCCTCTCCACCTTATCCACGTCGTTTCGCTCCCCACCCCCATGCCCACTCGTCGCAGGTCTCGGCGGCATCGGCAACGCCCTCGGCGACGTCGCAGCAGGTCCAACATGCGCAGTCGCCGGCCTCGTCGTGCTCCCTGACGTCGAGCTTCCATTCGATAGCGGGAAGAGGAACTGCCGTGGTGAATGTCCAGAACCCGGTATCGGTGGTAACGGCACTGTGCTCACATTCCCATTTCTACTCCCACTCCCGATTGCGTTAGGATCGGCATTGGGATTGGGATATACCGCACCGCCTGGACTCGTGGGCGCTGGTAGGGGCACGGACGCGAGTACTGGTGTCTGAGGATACCACGGCCCCGTAGCCGCAGTGGGCGTCGTCGCAGACGCAGACGCACTCCCAGTACCCGCACCTGTACCGGTATCACGCGTTCGAATCGAGATGCTTGGTGACCTGCGGATACTCCTCAGAATCCCACTAACGCCCTTCGACGACGAAGACGGTGGCGGTGGTGGTGGAGACAAGGGTGATGAGAGGATTCCTGCGACGGGTGTTGCTTTCGGGGGGGACGAAGAATGTGATGCGGATGTTGAGTTTGATGTGGAGAGAGAAGGCGCGGAGGGTGTAGCGACTGGGACGGGGATGTGGATGGGCGGCGCGGTGGTAGATGGGTGAGGAGGTCGGGACGAAGATGGTGGCGGCGGTGGTGTTGAGTCACGATCGGACGTGGAAGATAAGGACGGTGTCTGCGCGGGTATGGGGGCCTCCTCTGGTATGAGCCCCGGCGGGCGGGCCGGTGCCTGTAAAGGCTGTGAGGCCGTGGAGGATGAGGTGGTGGTGGTTTCCGTCACGGTGGGAGTCGGCCGCAGGCCAAGTTTTTCCGTATCGATATCGGCGGCTTGGTAATAGAGCACATAAGCGCAGCCTGCCGCGGAGTCGCCAAAGTACTTGGGTATATCAGACTCTGGTATGGGTGAGACGCTGTCGTCGTCGAAGAGGAGCCACGAGCCAAGGGTTTTAATGATGGAGACGTAGTGGCCGTGGTCTGGACGGCTGGGAAGTAGCAAATGAGATGACGAGATTGAAAAAAGAGGATTAGAAGACGTACCCTCCGATATGCACCACTATCCCAAACAGGTTATATAGCCGGTCTGCGTCATCCACCTCGTCGACGGTATTGAACAGGCGGAGCTCAAACGGGAATGCCACGCGATATGCAAGTTTGACATACTTCCCCAGGTCTTCTTGGTACTTGAACCGTTTTAGGTGCAATGCGAGGACGTTCGGGAGCCGCTTTATCTTCATGCTGTGTGTGACATAAGATTAATGAATGTCAGAGTTTTGATGATCTAACGAGTCGGACCACACGTACCGTTTCTCGGCTTCCTGGAGATCGCAGCACGAGTCGCAGAAGAACTTGTTCTTGTGGCAAAGCATCTCGCTTGCACTGAACTGGCGGAGACACGCCGTGACGCTCGAGTTCTGCTCAATGTCGATAGAGAGATCGAGAAAAGACTCATCGCGCGACGATACCTGGCAGCACATCAATACGTGACACTGCCAAGGATAAATCCAAACGTACAGTCTCGCAGGTGAGGCAGCGGGTTTCGCTGGTGAGGACGCCCTCGAAGAGCTTGTGCACAAGTGTCGCGTGCTGGGACGGGTATCCCGAGTTGGAGTCAATCGTGGGCGCATTTGACGGGAGGGTCGTTACGGAGTTAGACACTGCATCGCACAGTCCGTTCAGTACACGTCGCGGACAGAAATACTACAGAGATAGCAACGCACGATCCTCGACGGGCGCCTCACCCTGCGCCAACGTTTTCCGCTCCTCCTCGACCTCTTCCACTATCCTGTTGAGCAGATAATTCAAAAACTCGTGCGCATCCTGGTGGGTTGTGTTGTTGAACACCTGGTTGATCTCCTTGAGCTTTTCGACGAGCGCGCGGGGGCAAACGGTGCCGCGCTCGGCGGGATGGGTAGAGATGTAGAAGTATAGCGAGCGGAGTGCAGAGAAGAGGGATGGCGGAGAAGAGGGGATGGGCGCGACGAGGGGAAGGGCGGTGTCGACGGCCGAGGTGGAATGTTTGCGCTCCGGCTTGCGGCGCACGGGGACGAGAGGAGTGGGGGTAGAGGTGGTTGCGGTTATTTTAGGAAGGGGAGTGGGTGATGTAAGCAGGGCGAGTGAAGGATCCGCGGATTGGAGCATGAGGTCGCGAAAGGGCGTGCAGAAGTAGAGGGCCTGTACAACAGAATTGACATAGCTGAGACATGGTCAGTACACAACAGATGGCACGGTTCACCTGAGTCCTCACCAGTTGTTGCAGAACTAGCACGAAACAAGGTCAGCGTCGTGGCAGCGCTGGAGAAGGAGACATACATTCTCGAGGCCAAACTTCTTCGCATCTGCGGAGGCGAGGACGGGGGCTGGGACGGGCTTGGAGACATCCTGGGGCGCCTGTGTGGTGGGGATGCCGAATCGCCAGAGTGCTTTCTGCATGGTGACCACCGCCGGCGTCGGTGGGCGTAGCAGCACTGGCAGTCGCGAGCTCGTTGATGGTCAACCCCGTCAATCTTTTCCCGTCAATATCGCCTGCCTTGGCAATTCACGTGACCTTTATAGAATATCCCATCCTCAGCCTGTGCTGCCCTGCCTCTTCCTACCGCTTTCGTGCCCTGGCGCCACAAAGGTCCTATGGCATACGCTCCCCTTTCATTTCCCGTCCTCAAAGCACGAATCCGCGACCGTTTGACATCGTTGCCCTCTGTCTTCTCAAATCTCGATCGTTCAGAACCTGATTATCTAACGGTGCCTGGCCATGCCGCCAACGTCCCTTTGAGCCGATTTCGTCACCCCTCTCTCTCCCCTTCCCATGTCTCCAGATCACACCTGCGTCGTGTTCTCCAGATCTCCTCCAGAGTCCAAACTGGGCAGTGGATGCAGATGACTCCGCACACGCGTCAGCCAAGGCCAAGAATCTATCCTACTGATCCTGATCCACCCAACAGTCCACAGCAACTCCAGCCAAAACACCGCAGCCAGCCGCAGCCACGTCCTCTCCGTCCACCTCGGGTAACGGTGCATCCCCGGCGTTGCTTGATTAAACTTGGCTTCGTGACTCCTCAGCATAACGGGAGGATCAAGCCTCCATGATGGATTCACTTCTGGTGATTGCGTGTCTACAGGCGCAGCGCGATGGGATAGATCTGTCCACTCTGGGTGGTGCAAGCCCAGTGCCTCGTCTCGTGTATGATAGCATCATGGACGCGGCCCGCTCCATCCCGTCTCGACTGCGCCTGAGCCTCACAGTAAGCCTGTGACGTTCTGAATTAATCTGAGCGCCGATGGCATAATCGCTGGGACCGAGTTTTGCAGATTCAGGAGACTAGCATGGAGTACCAGTTCTGGTTTCATTTTTGGCGCACGTTTCTAGGCCATCCGCTCTCCGTTGCATCAATCCAGATATTCCTCAGCTTACTAGAATGTTCACGCTGTTGGTCGGGAACTTCATGTGGTACGGTCACGGTCGTGGCTCTTCCGCGTCTATGCTGCGGTCCTGGTCATTAAGCGTATAATGCTAGTCTAGGCGACTGCGCTCGCGGCGACCGGACCGAGTTCACAAAATCATGAACGATAAATATGGTCATCCGACAACTCACTCAAGTGTCGTCATCTCAAGGGCCGGTCGGCGGTGTCTACAGTCAATTCCGTCCTAAAAGGTCGGTCGACGAAGGTACTAGGGCCCTACATATCCAGTACATCTCCTTGTCCTGGCCCCTGTTGCGCACATATGGAAACCGCAGCAGGAAACTTCCACGAATGAGGTCTCTAGATTTCTATACATCACAGACATCTGCAACTGCGTCATAGTGTGAACTGTACCTATGTCCAGGCTGCGGATGGTTTATAGACGCCGCGAGCTAACCTCCGCTGAATGAGGGCCATCTATGCTTGCCCGTTACACTCTACCCATGTCCTCGATTTATAATGACTAAGAAGCCCCTTCTCTCATAATACCTCCAGCACGTCCTACATGTTTCGTCCAGGGGTTGGGACTTCCCCATCCTTCCATGTCCGCCGCTGAGACTAGGTCGGTGCAAAAATCCGACGAGGCCATCTCTGCCTGCGACTCAACCGGAGCAGCAACACCGTTGCATAGCATTGAAGAGTATCGAGGGCCGATCCCAAAAGCTAGGGACTGAGCCAAACGCCACCAGGAGCCCATTTCTTTCCCTTGTGGAATAGCCGCGGAAGCCGCGTATAAGCCTCTGCTCCTTAATCTATCAAAGTCGAGCAACCGTCCAATGAGAGTTGACGGCCGCGGAAGGGATACACAGAGGTGCGGCCGCCTTCCTGTCGGTATCTTGCCCGACCAAAGAGGTCTCTGGGTGCGGTGTAGTCAGGCCCACCAGGTATTGTACGGAACTGGGTTACTGCGCACCTCTCAAAATCTGCGAGGTGTTGCAGGCAATAGTGAGAATGAGGCCAAAGTATCTATTTTTAAAGTGAGTGATCGAGTGATCTTCCTCTGAGATGCAGATAAGATTAGATAAGAAATGCAATGTTGTCAACCTTCCATGAAACTATCGAGGGCTCAACGTTCAACGCTCAGCATCTCCATGCTAATCCGTTTTACAATGCTTGATTGATCCTGGATGGGTAAAATTACACACATACGTGTTACACTTGCAGTTGGGACAAAGTCAAAGAAGTCCGTGAAAAGCCACTGGGGTAAAAGGTGAGAGAAAGAGAGCTCGGCGCTCAGGCCCCAATCATCTTCTTCACATACACCACATCCCCGACGCTCACAACCCCATCCGCAGCAGGCACCCCATTACATCCCACACACGGCTTCATCTTCTCAACGGGGTCAAGCCCCGTGCGGAACTTCATGATCACCTTGTACGGAACCGCCTTGTCGCGCTCACCCGTCGTAGGGCTCACATTCGGGAGCTATATGCATCATCGACGTATTAGCAAGTTCTTGCATAGGCAAGGCAGAGGAGACCCACCAAGCAACGCGTGCACTTCGACACAAGCGTGATAAGAGGTGCGTCTCGGCTTCCAAACGTGACCTCCTCCCAGTGATCCTCCGCAAACGGGCCACCACCCTCAAACACGATGTTCGGGCGGAACCTGCCCAAGTCCCCAGTCAAGTCATCCACAAAGGAAAGGCACGACAAAGACATACCTGCGCAGCTCGACCCGATCCTCCCTCCACGCCTCACCCACGCCCTGCTCCCCAACCCTCCCCCGAACCTCCCTCTCGACATCCTCCATGCTCTCCTTGCTCAGCACCAGCAGCGGATACATATCCTGGTACACGCTCGTCGCCTGCAGCTCCGGGAACGCATGCGTCGCTTCGACGGCGCGCGGGTTGGGGCCCTTGTACATCAGGTGCACGGGTTTGCCAAAGTAGATGGAGAGGATCGCGGAGGCTGAGAGTGGAGAGGAGGAAGGAAGGGTTTGCACGATGTAGCCGTCGACTGGGAAGACGAGCAGGTTCATCTTGTCGATACTGTACGTACCGACGCGTTACGATGACATCTGGAAAGGAGGAGTCAGACGTACATTTCCCATTCCTTGAGAGTATCAGAGGACGGCTGGAGGGGCACGCGGAACTCGGTACACCCAGCAGGGGCATCGGGTGGGAAGGTCACGACGAGGGCACCTCCGTCGGGGGAGGCGGGGTCAGGTTCGATGCGGGGAGTGATTAGAATCATCTATAGGTTTGAGCAGGGGTAAGTAAAGGGAGTACGGAGGGATGACTGTGGGACATACATGGGGGAAATCGCGCGCGGTGATCACGTCGTTCTTCGCCGCGTCGATTATACACCATCTTCTGTCGTTCTGGTTGACGATTAGCAGTGGCGTTCCTCTAACGAAGGAGATATATGAACCTCGAGACCTTCGGGGGTATATTTCGCGGTTGGCACGTTTGTTCCTCGACAGCTCTGGGCGAAGAGATAGTCAGTTTAACGCAAGGAGGGTAAAAAACTCGGTCTATGTCGCGTGGGCGGCTATAAGAGCGCTGGCGATATCGCCATACCCAGAGATCGGCGCTGTCCTCTCGGCTGGCGTAGCACTGCATGTGGTCATAACGCATTGCAATAGGTACCGTCGCATATCCAACCGCAAGCAAGGTACGAGGAGCGCATACACCGAAGAAAAGTAGCTTACCTTGATAGGATGGACCAATATCTCCGCAACTTTCACCGTCCCATCCTGCGGCTTCATAGCGACCTGCGGCATTTTCTTCTGTGCTGGTGTCTGGGCAAGTCTCTTGCCAGGCCTGTAATATACAAGACGGAAGAGCACAAATGTGCCCGCGAGTGCGGCTGCTGTGACAGATGCGGAAGTGCGGCTGACAGGGGGCCATGTGACGGGGATTTCAACGCCAATCCTGTGGGCAGCCATTAGGAGGGCATCGATAATGGATTCGGGAAACGTGGGCGACATGAGGGTGGGTGCGAAGCTCGAGCCGCACAGTGCGGAGGCGTGTTATAAAGCGACCGAGGTGCTTCACTGGTGCCACGGGATCACAGGGTGGACTAACCCGGGTAGGCACTGTCAGCCACTTGAGCTTAGGAGTCCTCGGTGTATGCGCGTTCGGATAGGTGCTATCTGCGCAGTTCTCGGGTCAGAAGACACGTCAACGTCATGGATGTTCGCGATAACATCAGGTAAGGCGGCGGACGTCGGCAATCCCGCCGTTTGTTCAAGCAGGTTCAGGCAAACAACGACGTTCATGAGCGCCCACAAATACATTCTTGATACATTCATTGATTCTATTCCATCTGCAGTTTCAATCATAGTCTGCGACGACACCGATTACCCAGTTCTCATCACCAAGTGTACCCCGCTGTCCGTGCTAATGATTTCGCTGATCTGACCAACCTCTAGTCCGTACGCCGCGTCCTCAAAGGGTTTCTGCATCTGCCCGTGTCCGAACCAGCCGAGGTCACCTGCATTGCTGTGCGACGAGCAGTCCGAGTGCTTTCCAGCCAGCTCAGCGAACTTATCTGCAGAGCCCCCGATCTGCTCCTGGAAGCCCTTCAGAATCTCAATCGCCTCCTCCTTGTTACGCGTGATGTTCGCCTACAGTATGGACCGAAGTCAGCGCGAGTCCTTGAACTTCATAATTTTGACTGCGCACCTCCTTCCAGCTGGAAGGGCGCCGGCTACCGCTGTGCTTGACCAACAGATGGCTAGCGCGCACTTCACCAGTTCGGTCCTTGGTGCCTGCACCACCGATCAAATATTCTTTCGCGCCAGGGAGCTGGCTGATCTGCTGGGGAGTCAGGCCCGCAGGTGGGTCCCAAATCGACTCTTTCGAGGCCGTGTTGAAGAAGTAAGGCATCTTCTTGGAGTTGGACATGCGAACTTCCCATATCGACTTGATGAGGGCAGTGCGCCAGGGCGTGTCATGTTGAGGGACGATTTTGGACAAAAAGTGCCAGTTGGCGCACCATTTTTTCGTTACTTTCAGAAGCGTAGAGATTTGCTTTACACTTGGAATCGATGGTCGTCGAGAGTAAAGGTGTTTATCTAAGCAGATCGGTGACGTTCATCTAGGCTCAGCCGGGCCGACCATTCCGTCACTCATGCTGACCACCATCGTCTGAACGTTCTCGTACCTCCTTATTCTGGGATTCCTGCCAGTTGAAAAAGGAGAAGTATAGGTAGACATACACCAGCATGTCCGACGTACGGGACCAATTTCGAGGGTACCGACACCCGTTTATCTTTGGTATACACTATCTCGGCGGTGTTGGAGGTACGCTGCCTGAGCATAGGTTCAAATCACTGAAGTGACAGCTCAGAATTACTCTAGATTATCCAAGGACGGTACGCCTCCTCCAATGGTACTCAAAAGCGTAGTATTTCATCGTCCACCTTCGTGACAGCTCACTGAGCTGGCAATGTCCGAATACTCTGCTGAGCTCCGGCGGATTCCCGACTGGTGGAAGCAGTTCAAGAATCAAGACGTCAGGGAGGAGTGGGCAGATATGGCACGAGGACGTGTTTGGAATGTCCGCACACCGTCGACGAGTGTAGAAGTCAAGCTCTCCGAGAAGCAGGTGTGTCGAGGGCGCGTGCTTGTTTGCGTCATATCTTCCTCACGCAAAGTCTGAAGATCGAGTATATCCTCGACGAATTATCAGGGTACGCCTGTCTACGCAATGACGATAACGGGTGGTGCGTGTTCTCCTCAATCATATTCACAAAACTATGGGTTGGCTCATATTATTACAATTTCCAGCCAAGTGTCGTGCTTCGAACGTATCTGGGAGCTCGACCTTCCCATAGGCCCCTCAGCCCTCAACAAAGAACTCAACAACCTCCGCCGACAGGTTCCCGCCCACCCGTGGGACCAAAACGGTATCTGCACTTCCTTGATCGATCCAAACCTTCACTGCCTCGTCTACAACCACACCCTCGTCGCGCACCCCCACAGCCGGCATCTCCGCACCCTCCCCTCACCAACGGGCGGCGATATCTACACCGTCTCCCCCCACTTCTCTCTCCTCCCCGCCGAAGTATCCATCTCACCCTCCGGCGCTGCATCCTTCACCTCTTACATCAACAATATCCACCCCCAGACCCATGCTCCGCTCTACACGCGCCTTTCGAGTCTCCTCAGCGCGTTCGTACCGCTGTTCGAACGTACCCTGACGGACCTCCACAGGAACAACCCGCTCGCGCAGCGTATCCCCGGTGCACATGGGTACTCCGAGTGGGATGAGCCCGAGGAGCCGGAGCATTCTGATGACGAGGACGGGTGGGCGGAGTATGAGAGCGAGCTGCGGTATTGGGTGATGCATCGCCCCATTCATCTGCCTGATGTGCCGGAGACTGGGTATCCTGGGGGGCTGGAGAGGAGAAAGCATGTGGTGAGCTTGAGAGAGAGAGAGAGGAATGTGCAGGTTGTGGTGGGCGTTGAGGAGATCAGGCTGGTACGACCCCGTTCATCTGGCAGGGGGAAAATGTTAACCTTATGTGAGGATAGGAGCCTGGGGGCCCTTCCTATCCCGGCTCGCAATGGCACGTCGAGGGCATGCGGAATGAGCGCATCGTCGCGTGCGGCGAGTACTACACGTCCATTGTAAGTCCCCACCCTCACATACCATCATCCTCACCCCCCAACCCCCGTACGAAGGAAAATATCACCCCCACCGCCCTCGAATTCCGCATGGCCGTAACCTACCCCCGCGGCTTCACCGCCGGCGACACCGGCGCCACCAGCCGCACATGGGGCCTGCGCGACGGCGACGCCTGCCACCAATACATCGGCTCCCGGCCCCTCCACCCTGGCCTCGCCCTCGTCTTCCCAAATCTCTATCAGCACCGCCAAACCCCCTTCACACTCTTAGACCCAATGCATCCGGGCCGTTTCACGGTCGTGCGGTTGTGGCTCGTGGACCCGGAGATTCGCCCGGTGGTGTCGACGGCGAGCGTGGGGCCGCAGCAGGAGAAGTGGGTTGGGGGGGCGGTGAGGGGGGCGTTGGGGGGGAGGCTGCCGGTGGAGTTGGTGGAGCAGATTTTGGAGGGGGTGGAGGGGGTGATGGGGGAGGAGGAGGCGGAGGGGTATGCGAGGGGGTTGAGGAGGGTGAGAGAGAAGTTTAGGCTGGCGAATGATCAGTATCATTTTTGTATTCCGTTTGATATTTGGAGTGCACCGGAGTTTCCGCATTGACTGACTTCTTTCGTCGTAGGTGGAGGCGTAAATTATAGATGCAGTGTCATTTCTGTATAGTGGGTGCAGACTAGATGATATATTGAATACATAGAGGTGCGTCGTATAGCATGTGGTAACAATAGGATATCGAGGCGTGCTTCAAAGAGGATGGATGTTAGGTAACTTCAAATGTGGAACCGATTAACGTGCTGTTAGTTGGCCCACTTCGTGGCAAAATTTTTGTGCACTTCAGAGCGTGATTGATTCGATCGCAGCCGCGTCTGTGCTACGTAGCTTACGACGTCTGAGCGAAAGGACACGGAAAGACAAAAGAGCCTATAAGCGATCCACGCAAGGTACGCAAAGTACGCAAAAGGGTCCTCAGAAGTGATTGATAAGGGGAAGTGGTGAAAAGTCCCCCGAAGAGCTACTATTGTATTTCTTCTGATGCACTTAGCGACAAATAAAGGCGACAAGAGACATGGAGATAAACCCAGGCTCACAGCAAGGGAGCACGAGGAGACACCGACCATGAATGCCCTTGTACAATGCCCTTATACAAATTTCAAGGCTAGTGAGATCGACGGTATATTTTCAACAGTACAGATGTCCAAGCCTGTGTGGACGTCTGAACATGATCAGTGCGAACTCTTCTCAGACCACTGCATGACTTAACTCACCAATCGTTAGTCAGGCTGTAAGAGGTCGGAGACCCAGTCAGAGAACCGGGATCATATGAGTCGAGAAAGCCACAGATACAGCTCACCTCGACGGTCCTGAGACGAGGTGCGCAGAATGATACACACTATATTGATTGAAGACCTTCGTCATCAGTAATAAAGCCAGATCAAATATATGCAGAGGTACCTAGACTCCGCGTCCGCCCAGGAATATCAGAAAGGTCACCACCGGGGTCAGCATAAGAACGCAGAGCATAGGAAAGGATCACGCCACATGAGATAAGACTTGAGTCCCAAGCAGTCCGGAGTCTGCCAATATAGGCCTTGTCAGTCTAGAAAACCCCCGGAAGATGGACGCTCACCATAGGTCGTGTATCCACGGACAGTCGAGGTGTTGGAGGTGTTTTAACGTGCTCTTGGTCACTCGAATTCCCCGTGAAGGGGAACTCGAGCTCAAGCCCGGGGCCCACGACAAGGGAGCACGTGGAAAGCGACGACCAAGGGTCACCAGGCCGCCACTTCCCAACCCCGAGAGTCGTCCTCATCGGTCCTGCCGCACGGGACAGGTGTCGATATATCGCGGGATCTTGAGCTTGAGAGTCTTGAATGCCATGCATGGGCTTGACGATTTTGCGGGTTGTCGATAGTGTGGCGTCTTCGCAGATTGCTGCTCGATCGTCCTCATCGATCCACCCCCGGTACCCTGGGGTGGTGTTCGTCGTGTTGCAGTCGTGTTGCGTACTCAAGGAGACCCAAAGTGAAACCACAAGGAGGAAACGCAAGCACAGAGACCAAGAGACAGCGCGCCACACAAGTCCCAAGAGTAGCTCTTCTCTAGATCCAACCACAGGGGGGCTGGCGTAGACTCGTCGAGGCATCTTGAAGGTCTTCGAAGTAGCTCAGAGCTTGTGTGGCGTCTTGAACGCGAGCGCCGTAGTCCTCAGTCCAACCCCGCCACCAGAGGGTGGTGTTGCTGTCGTCTTGCGGTGGCATGTCCTCAGCAAACAACGGGGACCAGCGCACGGCTACCTAGCTACGGCAACTACCCGCAACTACCAACTACCTGGGAGTGAGGGAGGGGAGGGTGGGCGGTGGGGGTTAGGGATAAGGAGTGGTTCAGCGAAAAATCGCTCTTTAAATGGCCTGGGCGTGACAACACCACCTCGGTATGTCACGACTGCTCAGAAGAAGCGTGCCTCGTGGATACTAGTAATAGTATAGGGTAGCTTCCTTTAGGAAGCGACCGAGTGCTTATCCTGGTATTGTGCGCTTCTACGACGGGAAACCTGTCACAAAAACGTGTTGAGAACATAAGGGAAGATGATGCTGTGCAAGCGTCGATCGTTTTCGAAGTCGACGCGTCGTCACGCGGCTTGATCTGCATCCTTATTGAGCAACGGGGATCTGCCATGATGCTCCTCATCGCAGAAAACTTCCCACGATATATATCGTCGAGTCAGATTGACTGAGTGCCCGGTGTCTGTGCCTTTGCGGAGTAGTCGTATCAGTGTGCGATGCGATGAAAAATTAGAAGGAAGATACTTGGAACGAAGAGTGCAGTAGAAGTGTCCATCCCATTTACTGAGCATCATTTATGGAAGATACTATTTGTGAAGCAGATACCATGAAAGCAATGGATCAGTGGATGTAGGCGAGTCGGTGTCGGTGTGGTTCAACGTCAGGCCTAGTGTGGCGCACTGATCGCGCTACACTGGTGCACGTGACCGTGACAAAAGGGCCAAGGCAATCGTTGAGAGCTAGAACAAGAGCCAGCATGTATTTGTGTATTTACGGCGATAGTAAGAAGAATAGTTACAAAAGGCCCAGAACAACGAAGAAAAATGAGTTGAACGTTTCTGGAAAATTGTACTTCAAGGACAAGTTTAGTCCTACCAAATTGACGCTCGGAGGCCGTCTATGAACGAGCTCCGAGCAATCATTCAGAATCCAGATGGGGATGGTCCATATTCCTACAAGAAGCGATGCCACAACGTCAAGTGAGACAGAACAAGCCGAAGCCTCAAGGCTTTTGGGTGCTACAATTCAGGGTCCTTGCTGATTCAGACACACTGCTGGCGGTATGGCAGATTTGGGGACAAACACGGTTTAGCTAACACGCTTTCGTACTTACAAGAGAATTTTTTGACAAACACTTAGAAGGTTTGTTAATAAACAGTCAGAAGACACGTAAGGTGTTTTCTGGAGGTTTGTACCAAAACAGGAAAAAGATTTCCTGTTGTGTTTTTTGACAAACACGCATTCCTTTCTCTGAAACAAAGGAATGCCTGTTCGTCAAGAAACACAAGAAGAAAAAGGTTATTTTATTGGCAGCAAACCTATAAAAAACAGGTTACATGTTTTCCGACAGTTTCTCAAGAAATCTGTTAGGTGTTTGTCAAAATATTTATTTTTTAAGTAAGAAAACATGTTTGTTAAACCGTGTTTATCGCCAAACTCTCGATGACGCCAGCAGTGACAGCGTTTCCTGATATCCTACATCATTATGCAGTCCTGCTGTCAGCCGCCGGTCATCGAAGTCCGTCAGAGAATCGAAGAAAACCGGGTAATCAAAGTGTGGTTCACGCTAGCCGACTTTTCGCATGACAAGAATGAACACGACGAGCATGGTGCATCGCAAAAAGTATGGTGTCTTTAAGATGCTTTGACTTGCGCCGCTGCGCGTAAGGCAACTTACAAGGATGCAATGCTCCCTCCATGATAAAAAGTGAGGCTAGTAATAAAAGGTTTGTTTCCGGTACGGGGAATCGAACCCCGAGCTGCCGCGAATATATCATAAGAGTAACTTGAGATGAAAGGCGGCAATGTTAGCCGTTACACCATACCGGATTTTCTATCTAAAAACATCGTAGCACACGGTTATCTCTGGAAAACTGACGAAGGACTTTGCGGCAACGCGCCTCACACTGGGGCTGTGAAGTCACCGAGAGTTGAGACAACGTTTTTGTCCGAAAGTAAGTTCGAGCTGAGGGTTTTACGTTGCTTCACGCCTGAACAATTGATACTTTCCCGAAAAGTGTCCTTGCTTGCGGACGCCGCTGGAGGACAAGAAACCTCCAACACGTCTTCATCTGCATCAATATACGATATTCCACGCCTGGAGTCAATGACATGGCCTCTACCAATGCGGATCCACTCGTTCAAATAATAGAAGTGCTGATGCAATATACGTTCGCATCGTGAACGGGGTAAAAAAACTCTGCGAGGGTTTCCGGTGCCAGAAATGACTTGCCATCGGAAGCTGACTTCGAGTAGCATTCAGCAGCGCGAATGGCACCCCCACGGATATTCCCGTTTTACGCCTCTTCGGTAAGAAGCACTGTAACCGGGCGCAAGGCTCGGAGAGTGGTTTCGAGGAGATGTGAGTTGGGTTCTCAAGACATATCTGCAGAAAGGTAGAAAGTCAATTGACTTCATTATAGTTACAGTAATTTTGTCCAATTCTCGTTAATCTATTGCTGAATAGAGGTGAACCAGGCGAAAGCATGGGTTTACATGAAGGATTCGGAGAGGCGTCTATATGGTTGATTAGCAGGAGTCTGAGAAGCACAGTTTGGTGTGCCAGAAGGTGTCGGCGAGTTCTGGTTCACGTAAAAGTTCATATGGGCTGTCTAGACATGTCTCCGTTGGGGGTAAGACGGGTATTTGAATGACGGCTGAAAGAGAAGATGGTGGTTAAAGACAGGTATATGAGCACCGCCACCGGGACTGTCAGTGCAATCATTCATTCTCAAACACCCATCGTGTCAGCTGCTACTGTCTTTTCCTTCACAACCTTCTACGTCCGTCACCGCCCATGGACGATGCTCCAGCGCTGGTCCTGGTGCCCCCGACTCCCTTGAAATTCGATTCACCTTCCCCGTCACCCACCGTGCGATCTTCAACATCATACCCCGCGCAGTCCAGGTATTCTGCCGTTCCCCAGCGCGCCTCGTCCGAAACTGCCATCTTCTCCATCTATTCCATGTACGGTGACGAGGCACCCCGGGCTAGTTGGTCAACTTCGCCCATTGTCGCCAATGGTGACCGAAAATCATACGATGCCAGCATCCCCACAGTTAAAATAAAGCTTCCTGATAATCAACGCCAGTCGAGCCACAGGCTGAACGGCTACACTGATACAGAACTTGCCTATTATGATGATCATGATGTCTCACCACCGACACGCGAAAGCCAGCCGCCAAAGGTCGTACCGCGTACCTCGTCAAGTTACGCTCCTTCGTCTCTACGCACTTCTGCCCTCGTTTCGGAAGGCCAGAGGGAAAGCATGAGCTTCCGGACGAGTCAAACTTCATCCCACATATCTCGGTCCAGAGAATCGACCCACAACCCCTCGAACCATTCGCGACACTCTTCACGCAGTCCCCGCAACTCACCAGTACCTCATGCGCGGACCGAGTCCGGAGACCGCGACCTAATGCTTCTCCCACCTCTTCCGCCCTCCCTTCCACCATCCCGTTACGGAACTCCAGCACCGACACCACCCCGCCAGCCCTCACCCACGCTCCAGCCCAATGCCACGCCGAAGTCATTACCTCTAAAGCACCCAGTGTTCACCGGTTCTCCATCAAGCAAAATATCTCTCGTGCCCTCCGAAGGCGAGGACCTGGACGCCTTCCACGTGCGAAACACCTACGCCCAGCTGGAAGCCTCGGGAGTGAAAGGCGACGGATACGAAGAAGGCGTGGAGCGGACACGAGCCCGGATAGGTGCCAGCCGCTCTAGCCAACTCAACGCAGAAGCAGCTCTAGGCGACGGCTCCGAGAAGTCACAGGAGCTCGATCCCAAAGAGATCCAAACCCTGGCTAGTGTAGACCGGTGAGTTCATCATGCACCCCCCTGCGGGCAGCTATGTATTCATTCCCGCCAAGCTATGGTTTCTTCGCCGTGCCTTCACACGATCGGCTCGTCCTCCTTGGCTCCACCCCGCTCCTGAAGCGCCTCGCTCCCGGTCCCGCCGGCCCCTCCAACGCGCCTCCCTCCGCCACCGCCCTCCGCGGCCTCCCGCCCGTGTTCACACCGCCCAAGGAAATGTCACGTATATCGAAATGGACACGTATGCTCACGCCGCTCGCACGCGACACTGGCGCGAACGTCGCGATCTGGGGCATCAAATCGTCAAAAGAGGCCAAGCTGCGGCGGCGCGTGTACAAGGGCATCCCGGATCCATGGCGCGGGGCGGCATGGGACTTCCTGACGGGACGGTATGCGCGGCATGGTGCGAGGGACATGGAGCTTCTGGGGGCGGAGTACCGGGATGCCCTGGATAAGCCTTCGACGTATGATATACAGATCGACCTCGATGTACCGAGGACGATCAGCGGGCATATCATGTTTCGCACGCGGTATGGCGCCGGGTGAGTTTTTCTGGTCTCTGGTTTGTGGGATAGTAACTCAAGTCGCGTCGTAATTTGCAGGCAGCGGTCACTGTTTCACGTCCTGCACTGCTTCTCCCTCCGCTGTGGCAAATGCGGCTATGTCCAAGGCATGGGCCCCATCGCCGCCACCCTCCTCTGCTATTTCGACCCGGAACGCGTCTATGCATCCCTCGTGCGGCTCCACGACGCGTACTCAATGCACACCGTCTTCAGCCCAGGCTTCCCGGGGCTCCTCGAGGCGATCTACGTGCAGGAGCGCATCACGGAACAGATGATGCCGGCGGTGTTCGCGGCGTTCAAGAAACATATGATCTCGACGACGTCGTACGCGACCAAGTGGTACATTACGCTGTTCAGCAACTCGGTGCCGTTCCAGACGCAGCTGAGGCTTTGGGACGCGTTCCTTCTGGAGGGGTATGATGTGTTTATTGCGGTTGCGGTGGCCATCGTGTGGGTCTATCGTGGTACGTTTCGATCGTCGTTGCTTTTGGTTCCGTTCTTGGATCTGATACATGTTGGGGCATCTACAGACCAGATAACATCCGCTTCTGCGAACTTTGAGACCGTCTTATCCCTTCTCTCGTCTTTCTTCGTCCCAGAGGACGAGGACACCCTCCTCTCCTGGATCGGGCGCATGCTCGGGGACAAGAAGCTACGGATGAGTATGCTACGGTGGAAAGAAGACTGGCGGGGCCTCGTGGCGTCTGGAAAGGACGGCGCTGCCCTGCTCTGACCCGCTTAATATTATTCATAATACTACGGTTCCCTCTGTCCTTTGCATTGGTGTCTCTCATCCCGCAACCCGTCCCCTCGCTCTTTGGTTTTGGCGTAGTTTTCGTTATCTATCTATATATCACATGGGCACTCGGCGTCGCGCAACCCTCCTTGGCTTCTCTTTCTTGAGCCTACCCACCCACCTGGTCATCATATCGATCGCTTGTCGCTGGATTTTCTTTCTTGTCGGTATAGTTTGAATTTCCGCATATACTCATCGTCTGCTTTTTTTCTCGTCGATCATCGATTCCTCGCATGTATCATACAGATATTTGGCAATGGAAACCCCGGAGTAATACACGCACCGCCACAGAGGTTGAGCATGTCATGTTCGTTATGGTTTCATTGGTTTCCATGCATATAGCCGCATTCCATTCTTGGTTGCGTCGAGGTGAGCGCTGGGAGTACGAGTACTACCCGAATGGCAGAGAGAATAAAGCAATATGAGCGTGTTTGATTGTAGGTACTCGTACAATTTGTGGATTTTGAGTGCTGTACACGGGCGAGAATGTCTAATAATGAGAACAGTATTCGTCAGTTCTTCTGTCTTTTGCAAGTCCATAGTGTCTAAATGTCTATTTCTTGAGCAGAGCAGGGGGTGTCAAGCCAGCAGACAAGCCCTTTTCGCCAGCATAGGTAGCGTTAGTGCCAGCAAGCTCGGATCTGGAGAAAGAAAGGTCAGGGACGTGAGAGTATGCAGGGGAGGTAACGTACTCGATGCGGAGCAGGGCGTTGTACTTCGCTACACGCTCACTCCTGGCAGGGGCACCGGTCTTGATCTGGCCCGTACCGAGGGCGACAACGAGGTCGGCGATGGTGGTATCTTCGGTTTCACCGCTACGGTGGGAGATCATGACACCCCATCCGTCGGACTGTGCGAGCTGGGCGCTGTGAATGGGCTTGCATCAGGATCCGTACAACGCAGAAGAATAATGGGACTGACGCTTGAATGGATTCGGAGATGGTGCCGATTTGGTTGACCTGTGCCCCAGGTCAAGGTTAGAACTCTTGTATTCGCCAAAATATCATGGTGGACGTACCTTGAGGAGGAGGCCGTTGCAGGCCTTCTTCTCGATGGCGGTTTTGATGCGGATGGGGTTCGTTACGGTCAGATCGTCGCCAACAATCTGGATGCCGCTCTGCTTGGTGAAATGGATCCATGCCTCCCAGTCATCCTGGTCGAAGGGGTCCTCAATTGAAACGATCGGGTACTTCTTGACGTAGCCAAGGTAAAGATCAGCGAGCTCGACACCGGTGATCCATTTGGTGGGGTCAGAGTTGGGGTTCTTGAAGTCCAGGTCGTATTTGCCCTCCTTGTAGAACTCGGATGACGCGACATCCAATGCGATTTTGATCTTGCCCTCGTAGCCGGCCTTCTTGATGGCTTCGGTAAGAAGCTCAAGGGACTCCTCGGCACCAGCGACGTTGGGGGCAAAGCCTCCCTCGTCACCAACGTTGGCAGCTAGGATATACCCAGTTGAGAGGCATGTGCGGTTGTAACATATATATATGCAACCCACCGTCAATGCCGTACTTGGTGGTGATGACCTTCTTGAGGGTGTGGTAGGTCTCAGTGCCAATCTTCATGGCCTCGGCGAAAGAGGTGGCGCCAGTGGGGAGAAGCATGAACTCCTGGAAGGCGAGCTTGTTTCCGGCATGCGAGCCACCGTTGATGACATTGAATGCAGGGGTAGGGAGAACGAAAGGAGGCTTGACACCGGCGAGGTCAGCAAAGTGCTGGTAGAGAGCGAGGCCCTTCTCTGCGGCACCGGCATTCGCGACAGCGATGGAGACGCCGAGGATGGCGTTGGCACCGAGCTTGCCTTTGTTGGCAGTGCCGTCGAGCTTGATGAGGAAGTCGTCGATCTCGGTTTGCTGAGTGACTTTGAGGCCGGACTTGATCAGTTCAGGGCCGATCACGTCGTTGACGTTCGCGACGGCCTTGCTGACGCCTAGAAGACACTTTGAGACAAGGTGTAGGAGATTAAGCGGGCGAAGCTCGGCGTACCCTTTCCAAGGTATGCGTTTTTGTCGCCATCGCGAAGCTCGACGGCCTCATGGATACCTGTTGAGGCTCCTGAAGGAACAGCAGCACGGAAACGGCCTGAAACGCGTCAAAAACATCAGCTCCACTTACAACAATCGCGAGGTTTAAGATCACCTTTCGCAGTGTGAACATCGACCTCGACGGTAGGGTTTCCGCGAGAATCGAAGATCTGACATAGATGAGCACGCTGTGCACGACGATGAGAAGGAGGCTTACCTGACGAGCTACAACTTTGGTGACAGACATGATTAGTTGGTGGTAGAAGAATGGGGTCGATGATAATCGATCGACGTGACTTTTACGGTGATCTTGATCTTTCCCACGCAGGTCTCGAAGTCCCCAATCTTTCGCCATCGGACTTCCTGGTGCGGCCTGGACTCTGTCGTCCGATTCTGCATCCAATTTTACCCTTATCTATGTACTTTGACTCACTGAAACGGGATCAACGTTCCTGGGAGATTCTGACAGGAATTCGCGTGAATCAACCGAGTTTTATTTGCTTAGCATCTCCGTAAGTCTAGAAAAACTCTTGAGAACTCTTGTGAGATGATTGTGCGAGGTGCATTGCAAAAAAGGCTGCGAACGCACAAGCTATCGCTAAATCCTCGACATAATATCGGAAATGAATGCCTAATCACGTCCCCTTCACTCGCCTGCGACCCTCAGCCTTCTTTCCGACAGGCAGCGACTTTAGCAACGCCGCCTGTTTGCGGTTTTTGTTCTTGACGTTAGCGTTCGAATAGAAATTCTCCGCTTTGCGCTGGATAACAACCATGTAAGAATAGTTGTCTTCAAGAGAAATATGGAATGAAATATACCTTGTTGGTCTTCATACGTGGGGCCTTTTTGGATTGTGCCTCCTCGTCATCTGCAGAATTTTCATCTGGATGTGAAGGTTAGTATGGGACGTCATCAACCAAGGATAGAGGAAACATACCTTCAGGTGCAATATCGTTACCATCTTCATCGACATTGGGGACCGCATCCTCCTTGATCCCGTCGAACACGTCATTCCAAGATAGCTCTTCTTCTTCTTCCTCCCCTTCGTTCTCAGCACTACCCTCATCTTCCTCCTCATCATCGACTTCCTCCTCCTCACCAGCCATGTCCTCGTCCTCAAGCGGCCGGACATCTTCGGGCAAGAAAGTGTTCTTCTGCATGATCGAACCCAGGTTCTGCTTCACCCCAGGTACCTCCATCTGCTCAGCATTGCCCTTGCCCTTGCTCTTGGCATTCACCTTCTCCTGCTCCCTCTTTTGCTTTTTCGCCTCCACCCTGTTCAGCTCTTCCGATCTCTCAGGCGGGGGCACAAAGAAGGGTATCCGGCCGCGCACCCAGTCGCTCAGTATAATTTTTGCCACACCCTCCAGGTCCGGTTCGCCGCCTTTCAGCAGCCGGCCCTTCATCCGCGCAAGCTTATCGAGGAATACCTCCGGAGACCAGTTCTGCGTGATATCGTCCGGGTTTGGCAGCGCGACTGCGTATGTGCGGGCTAGGTATAATGGCTTCACGCGTTCCATAAGTGCCTGAATGTGTTCGGAGGGGGTCGGGAGAGCCTCAACGCGCACGACACCCTTCAAGACGGTTGATGTATGAGAATCATGTGCGGATGCAGGCACGATTCCCGGACAATCGATGAGGTATATCCTCCGCGTGAGTGTGATATATTGCCAGACCTGCCGAGATAGTCAATATGATAAAACGGGAGACTGTATGGGCGAACGAAGACTGACCTTGGTTTCACCAGGTACCGGAGCTACAGTGCAAACCTTGTTGCTTTTGAGGGTATTGATAACGCTGCTTTTACCAACGTTGGGGTAACCGATGAATCCAACAGATATTTGCCTCTTGTCGGAATGTAGCTGCGCGAATTGACGAAGCAGTTGGATGAGTGATCCCTTGCCGAACGAATGGTTGGGGGATGCGTGGAATGCGATGGTGGGGAATCGAGGGGTAAGATGTTGGATATAACGAGCCTATACCGACGTTCACGCTCTGTTAGAGAAGATGTAAAACGGGGACTTACTGTGACCCAGTTTGGCACAAGATCGCACTTGTTGATGACAAGGACAACCTGCTTGTGGGACTTCTCCTTCTTGATGTAGTCAATGACTGAGTCACACATCGTCCCCAGCGGGTCACGGGCATCCAGAATGTGAAGGATGACATCGGAAGAGTCGATGACCTTGTAAAGTTCGCCATAGATTCGGCGAGAGGTTCCTTTCGCATAGATAGGCTCGTTATAATCGGCATGAGTTGGGGCTTCCACGATCGACGAGGCTAAGGGCTCTGGAATGATTTATGAAGATCAGCTGCTGACCAAATAATTGAACCAAGATCTCTAACCAATTGCCTGGGAGATTGTGTCTGCCTCGTCTGCACCAGCAGCACCGAGTTTACCAAGCTCCTCAAAAGTACCAGCATCGATCCTGGGTCTTTTGCGCTGCGCTTTAGGCCCGAAAGTCTCTGAAAAAGGCTCTGTCTCAACGATATGTGGCCGCTAGAGCAAAGTTCAGAACAAGTCCCACAAAGACGCAATCAAACACCTACTTTAAGGGTATGTGGATTCTGTGCATCGTCCAGGAGCGCCATCGGCAGTTTATTGCGGCGGAGGAGCACGGAATATGGGTCATTCTTCCTTTCTGAAAGGCTTGTGCGGAAATGGTCCAATGCAGTCTGCGAGATTACTCTCGTGTTGCCTTCAGACGATAAGACGATTTCAGCGGTGCACCAAGAGATATATCTCTGTGAGACTCACCGAACCACCTGCGGTCAGGCTGCACCCGCCCGGGCTTTGTCTCATCCTCGCCCTTCTGGAACGCAGCTGCCTGAATAATTTTCCCATCCTTGTCCCGAACAGCCTTCCCCGAGTTCAGGAGCTTTAGTCGTGCAACCTGCTTGCCGGTGCGGTAGAAGTTCTCTCCTTTCACTCGGGCGAGAGAGATCTTGGGTCCTGACGAGGAGGACTTGGCTTTTCCTGGGGACGTCGTTTTCTTTGCCGGCGCCATGATGGAGAGATCCTGAGTGGTCGTGTACTGTCGTGCAGGAAGCAAAAGTGGATGGCAAAAATAATCTTGATCAAACTGTTCCCACGGTCAATGTCTGAAGTTTTTATAGAACGCTTTCGAAAGGTCTGCGTCAAGTGTTACTGAGGAAAAGTGTATACATATGTACGACTTGAACGGAGTCTACAGCAATCGATAAGACTGCTACAAGGTGTGGGACACATCAGTGCCCCACTGTAATAGGACACCCGCAAGAAGGTGATAAAAAGGGCCCAGGGTACATAACTCAACAGAACATCTTCTGAGCACCTTGAGTCATTGATATAGAGCGACAAATTAAGGAAGAACGCAGTGTATTCAGAGGCCGTCATGCTACGGAATACAAGGGGAGGAGACAACAAATAGTGGTGATGGAATGTGCCAGCAAAAAAATCGACATGCCGCGCCCTGGAAAATAGTTGACGACGACACTTCCTACACTGGAGGCCCTCTCTTGGAAGAACAGGACTCGTAAAAACGAGTCACTGGCACTGACTGCAGCGGTCGAAGGCTAACACCGGTCAGCGTGGCATTTCCCCCGTGAAGAAAAAAGGAGGGCAGGAGGAAGGGTTTATATACTCGAAAGTTGGATTCCCACGATCAGGTGAGTTGGGACTCGGAAACTTTCCGAGTTTCTTGAGCTCAGAGCTGGTGTTGCTCACAGAGGGCGAAGCATGTTCAGAGCGTGTTGGGCGCAAAGTAAGTCGCGTAAAGCATTCTCATAAATTTCCCTAACATATTATGAATTTTAGGCCCGCGAACTATCGCATCCTCGAGTTCACTATCCTCATCTTCCTTGCACACATCCGCCCTTCTCCACGCACAAGCGTCACGCCAGAATGTTGCTCGTGGTGTCAAGAAAACCAACAACGTGAGGAAGGAGGAGCGCTGGAAAAAGGCCCAAGCAATCCGCCCGAGCGTCGTCCTCGGCACACGCCCCGGTGACGAAGCCAAATGGGAAAACTGCCGCCTCGCCAAAGTCCTCGTTGACATGGAGGAATTGGTCTCGAGCACCGAGCTCGTCCCCACCCCCCAGGCAGTGGGGACCGTGTTCATCCCGAAGCAAGTCAGTTTCGGAGTCGGGGAGGCGGAAAAGAAGCTGTTGTTTGGGGACCTGCCCATGCTCTCGTCGATACGAGGGAAAGACGAGACTACTGAGCGATCACCAACACCGCAGCAGCAGGCTGTCGCTGATAATCTCGGCTACGCTGCCCGACCGAGGGTGGAAGTTCTCTCGGGCCAAGTGAACGATCGGGTGGCCAATAACCAGAACGAGCTTCAGAAGGCGAATGCGTTCGCGAAGTTGATTGACCTCCGAAACTCAAACGCGGCTGGTATCGCGTACGAGAACCGCAGACGCATTATCGCTGCCTTCTCTACGCCACAGAATCCGTTCGATACTGGACGTTCTGAGGTTCAAGGTTCGTCCTATATCTGTGGTGATATTCTCCAAACGCTGATGTAGGTCTGTAGCTGCACTTCTCACTTACAAGATTCGGAATCTTTGGACACACTTGACGACATTCAGACGGGACCTGGGAAATCGTCGTGGCCTTCGAATGCTCGTTCACCAACGAGCGAAGATTCTGAAATACCTGAAGCGGGTGGACCAAAACCGATACGAGGCCATTCTTGAGCAGCTTGCGCTCGAGCCAGAGAGCGTAGAGGGAGAGTTGGTAGTGTAATTTAGCATACCGATTAATGGCTTAATAACTGCAGTATTTTTAAACGTTCTTAAGGACGGATGGGCTATGTACGTGTGTTATAAGTTGGAAATCCTTCCTCTACCAGAGATCCGCCTGTTTATAAAGAGGATTCCATGTTATCAAAGCGCCATGCTAACGTCCGTTGTTGGGGGCTGATCAAAAGGCCAAAACAGCCTTACATTCGGAAGGGTCTAGGGTGAGCACAACTCGGCTTCGAGGTGGGACAGGGTGAAGGGCAGCATAATCCCTATAATAGTCTCTGTCCAGTTCTGGGTCCTCAATCGAATGCCTAGGAGAATGAGCTCAGTCATCGAGACAGAAAATAAGCGAGACAACATACTTCTCGTTGACGTGGGTTTTGATAACGTCGATGGCAACAGGCTCCATTTCGGATGGCGTATCTCTGCAATGGACACACAGCCATGACGCATCAGACGAGTCGGGCTCCTTCCCACCACTGGGCACGATGCCCTCGGCGATATGATCGCTCAGAGTAGTGTTGTGGCGGGATGACTCGGTGTTCGTTTCATACTCTTCCTGAGCTTGTCGGTATTCTTCTGCGTCCAGCTTCTTCCACTGTGGTTCTACGTGGCGATGCGTGATCGATTGGTGTTCCACCTAAAGCCTGTGATAAGCCGTTGCGACCGTATAGAAACAACAAAAAAGCTCACAGCATCCCGCCACTTGTAGGCATGAGTCTCATATGGGTTTTTCTTCTTCGACACTTTGAAGGCACATTTGAGGCATGCGAACCAGACATCGACACCGTCCATATCGGCTGGAGTTGCTACTTTGGGATCCAGGTTGGCTAAGGTCACGAGGGTTTCGACGCCTCGTCCCAACTTTTGATTGATCCGAAGAGGGCGAGCCATCCATTTCCTGCGCGTCTTTGCAGTATTTTCGAGCTTCCTAGCGGGCTCCGGGGGTGGGCCCCAGGACCAGAGAGATGGCTTGCTACGCGTCAGGCAGCGATGGCCCATGACGGTCGGATAGAACAGAGGGCGGACGGCCCCAGAAGTATAGCCAAAAAAGCTATCCTCGGACCCATACCCATAATCCGATTCAGCGGAGCTGTCATCGTATAATCCGTGGCTGCGGGTGCACGTAGTGCATTGAAATACTGTCGTAGCCAACTTTAATCTGTCAGAGGGCGTAGCTTCGTCTAGTGGAGGCTGTTGCGGCTGTGGCGTCAAGTCTTCGTCGTCGGAGTAATCGTGATATTCACTCCAGAACATACAAGCGCTGGCAAAGCGCCTTTTGGCCCGGCGAATGCGATCATTTGCATCCTCTGCTTTTATCACTCGGATTAGTTCATCATCCAAGGATCGCCTCCATTCTACAATGAGGTCGGGGATGAGGGGCAGAACAACCGCGAAGCTGTCTTTGTCCACGGTAACGTTGGCCGGCTGTTCGAGAATTGCTTTGACAGGGGCGAAGTCGCAGATGTCAAGACCTTCGGGCATAACTTCAGTGAGGGGCAGCTGGCTATTCTTGTATCCCCGGAATGCCTCAACGGCGCTGGGCTTTCGCTCCAGCACCAGTTCAGCATGTTCCCGAGCAAGTCGCTTGACCCGCATCCTGTCCATGAACTCAATAATTGGTCCTCGAATATTCGCCCAAACTATAGAATATAGGTGAGTGAGAGGCAGCAGGACCATGACAGCCGCAAGCCTACCGCGGTCGGTGAGTTTCTGGGGTTTCCTGACCAGCTCGTGCTCCTCAAGCGCATCAGGAAAACGAATTCCAGCAACATCCTCTGCGTATCCCAGGGCAGCAAGTTTCTCGATAATACTGAACACGAATGAGATATTGAACATGATGAGCGTCAGATGACTCACGCGAGGCGCCGATCATTCTTCAACTGCTGTAGCTCGGAACTCCTGTCGAAAGTTTGTCCCTGAGCCCATTTACTGCACAGGGATGCATGCTATGCCATACATAAGCACATAGTGAAACCTTTCTAAATTGTAGAAAATACCTTCTGGATCTCAGACATGATCTTACGCCTTTCCAGGATGAAGTCACGACGAGCATCTTTGCCTTCGATGGCATCGTATTGCAGCTTTGTCTTTTCGAGCTCACTGATAAGTATTCCACGTCGACCGCGTTCTAATTTATGACTAGGTCAGTGGAATTCATGATCCTTGAGGGTAAAGACATACTTCCTAGCCGTGAAGGCAATAGGGTCTCGCATGGAAAATTGGGCGTGGGTTCGACAGGCATAATTCCTTCAAGTAGGTAGACTTCTTCGATTCTAATCAAGATATGCAGTGAGTGGGTGGGCCAGATATTTGGATAAAGCCACTACTCACTGGTCTTTGGCGCATTTAGTGCATATACGGACCCGCAGCGCCCATTCAACTGGTCTTACGCCAGTCGTGAAGCAGAACTATTGATTACACAGTTAACTCGCCGTTAATCCAATCGGGAAAAAAATAACCTACATGGCAATGGGGATCAAACGCAAGGTTGACCCATGCGGGCTCGCTCATCTCAGATGGACAAGCAGGCAAATCCGGAATTCGTTCCAATGCCGATTTCCATACGGACTTCGATGATTTATGCATCAAGAGGCGCCTGAACTCCTTCGACATACGTGCAAGTTTGAGGAGGTCATATGGCTTGAGGTGGCTGAATATCTGGATAACAATCGGTCAGTGAGCTGATCCGACGCGTAGAAAATTACTGACCTCGAAGAGCACATCGATAGGCAAGTCGATAAGGCCTGCCAGCTTTCCGGTTGCTCTACGCTTTTTAGGAGCTTTCCTAATGATTTCTTTCGAATCTTCATAGTCCTTCTCAGGGTCGCCAGCCACAGTGCTGTCAGATTTACGCTTCTTTCGAGTACGAGTTGGCCTTGACGCGCCCATCTTGCTGGACTCCGCCTGCATGACGAGAAGGGAATACTCGGAACAGTAGGACGAGAGTATAAGTTGGAGTGAAAGCTAAACAGAAAGAGACGGGGGTTGTGCTTAGTAAGTCGGTAGCACGCGCTCCACGTGCCTCTGCACGTTGTCGCGATTCGGAACCACTGAGATTTGGAAAACGGTCTGAACCATCATGGCCTCCCAAATCGCAGAATGTCTTGCTGCTACTCTCAGCCCCGACCAAAACACACGGATCACCGCAGAACTCAAGTTGGCAGAGTTCTTTACCTCGCCAGGCTCGTTCCCTTGCACAGTATACAGCCAGCAACCATCTCATACATTTTCTGTCGCGTCCAACAGAGACCGGTTTAGCGCTCTCACAACTGATCCTTGCCCAGGATGCTGAGATGTCTATGCGTCAGATGAGTTTTTCGCGTTCCTCGGACATCCGGCGCGTCTTGATCTCTGTACAATCGCGGACTAGCACTCAGCGAGCATTGTCCTACGGAAGTACGTGAAGGAAAGGTGGTCGCCATATTTCAACACTTTCAAGGGGGCTGCTCCACCTGTGCAGGTAAGGACGGTCACGCATATGCAATAACATTGCTCCTGACCTCGTACGTGGTCCAGATTAAGATGCAAATACGCCAGGCGGTGTTTCACGGGCTCTCGGACAGGGATCGTAAAATCCGCACCTTATGCGTGAGACCACCTTTATTGCTTTACATGAACCTCTTGATCCTAGCTAACTTGGGATGGTGACAGGCGCATACTTTGTCCTCTATAGCCCACTGTGATTGGCCTGATGAATATCCTGAACTTTTGGCGTCCCTCATCAACCTTCTGTCTTCGAATTCGCCCGAATCCGTACATGGAGCGATGCAGGTCTTGACCGAGTTCATCAAATCCGATTTGACGGAAGACCAGATCCTCCCCGTCCTCCGCCAACTGTTGCCGGTCCTTCTAACCATCCTAGGATCAGCAGAGGTACATGCTAGCATTTCTTATGTTTTAGCCTCAATATCTCATCCGACTTAACCAGTCTCATTCGGCGCCTACTCGCGCACGCACCGTTTCCGTATTTCGCCAATGCGTCACTGCATTGTTCATGGTCAAGGACCAGCATCCACAAGCAACGAAGGAGGCCGTTGCATCTGTTCTTCCAGTCTGGTTGGAAGCATTCAAAGTCCTCTTAAAACTAGATCCCAAGCAGGATGTGACTAACACCGATAATTGGGATGGTCTAGCAGTGCGGATCCAAATCTTCAAGGTGCGAGATGACATTATGTTGTATGAACTCAGCTCATCATGCATCAATAGACACTCGACACAATCCATACCTCATTCCCTCGTGCCCTGACGCCGTACCTGCAAGACTTCCTATCTGATTCACTTGTCCATCTACAAGCTCTTTACCCCACATTCTCCCAGTATTATCTGTCATCCTCAGAACCTGCACCTCGTTCCTCCGAAGACGAAGCCATCGAACTACCACAACTCATATGCCCCATCTTGGACTTTGCCGCTGCGGCTACAAGAGGGGGGAAGGCGAAAGAATGGTTCACCAACGCAAACCTCAACGCATTGATTGCTGCCATTTTCAACGTTGTCCAGATGACGGACGAAGATGTAAGGACCACTGCTGTCGCCTCATCTCGTACTTACCTCCTTACAGGAAGAAACTTGGGCCGTCAATGCCAATGCATTCGTGGCTCAAGAGGAGGATGAGACACAATCTTACAGCGTTAGAGTTGCTGGATTTGACTTCTTGGGGGTCAATTTACTCTGTCTTTATTCTCGTAGAAAAAAGCTGATCGTTTATATAGTCTTTGGTTGATCGAAGCCCTGCTCAAACAGCGAAAACCTTCCAGTCGACGGTTCAACAGATCGTTCAGTCATCCCAACAGTTGCGTGATGCCGGAAAGCAAGACTGGTAAGGACTCAAGCTCCGAAGCATATGATGATCCTAAATACCTTTTAGGTGGAGACCACTGGAAGCTGCACTCGCTGCAGTTGGTTCCCAGGCTGAGGCTATCCTTGACTGCATCGAGGACGAGGAAGATTCGGGACGAGGAAAGCCCATTGACGTCGAGTATCTGCTTTCGAGCGTCATTCCGTCCATCCTTACTCTTTCAGGTGCGGTAAGCGATCTGCATAGCATCACAAACTCTCTAACGGACTTGAGCAGCACACCCGTTCCTCCAAGGCCGAGGTTTCGTCTTTGCCAGCCAATACTCAAAATTATTGCCCCCGGACTTGGGTGGTCAATACCTCGATGCTGCGATACAAGTTATTGAAGCCACAGAAGCCGGAATCCCCGTCAAAATATCTGCCGTCAAGGCGATCCACAAGTTAGGGCCTGTCTATATGCAAGCTGTATGGTGGGCTGACTGGAAGTGTCTGTAGCTTCTGCCAAGGGGGTGAAGATTCAGCCCTGGTCAATTTCGTTCCTCGTATTGCCAAGGACCTCGGACCGTTCTTGTTCGTAACTTCGGATGACACCTTGTCTCTGGTCCTGGAGACGCTCTCTGTCGTCCTCGAGGTCGAGAAAGGGAAATGGATTACAGTCGAGTTGGCCGATTCCTTGGTCCTGGCGGTACTCGAAGTCTGGAATAAGAACAACAAAGGTGATCGTCTTCATCCCAAGCCTAACACCTACTCTGACATGGTTGAAATCCAGATCCGATCTTCCTCTCGATTCTGTCCGATATTTTGGCTCTCCTTACAGGTTCACCGGCAAATGGAGTTTATGAAACCGTTGTAAAACAAGCATTGCCTCGTCTGAGTAACGCGATAGCATCTGCGACACCAGAGGAATCGTGGATCGCTGGGTCTGCCATCGAGCTTATCACAAGTCTCGTCCAAGGCTCTCCTGAATCTGGTATCGGGGAAGGATTCTTCGCTCTCCTCGCCCCGAATCTCTTCAAGTGTCTCGGAGAAGCGGAGGACAGGGATGTCCTTCAGGTAGATGCGCTTTTACTGCTTCCAGTTGAGATGTGCTCATAGACCCGTAGAACGGGATTTCCTGCCTGACTGTCATCATCCGGAAAGACTGCAACCAGTTACTATCTTGGAGTGACCCCAACGGACGTAGCGGTATCGATTATGTCTTGACCCTCATTGGAAAGATGTTGGACAGCCAAGACGAATCGGGTGGTCTCGTTATCGGCGACCTGATCATACATCTGCTACGGAGAGCTGGAGAGTCGGTTCTGCCGGTGCTACCCCAGTTATTGCAAGCTATGGTCGGTCGCATGGTCTCGGCGAAAACTGCTACGTTCCTTCAGGTAAGTATTTGCCGTTAACTCCTGCCATAGCTCCTGACATGTTTCCTCTCTCAGAGTCTTGTGATTCCGTTTGCATTCCTCATCAATAATCAAAGCGATACGGTCTTGTCACTCCTCGAATCGATGATCGTTCATGGCCGCTCTGGACTCGACATCCTCATCCAGACATGGTGTGAAAATGCCGAAACCTTCCAAGGATTCTGGCCATCGCGCATTAGCACCCTGGGTTTGATTCAGCTTTTCGTATCCGAGCGACCAAGTGTCCAAGGCCTCATCGTCAAGGGCGACATCATCGTGAACAAGGCTAACAAGAATGGTAAGGCTTTCCTCGGGCCAGTGCCAGTTTTTCCTCCTCGTGCTCAACCCTCGCGTCAGTCATTATGACGCGTTCGCGGACGAGGACCAGTACGCCTTTTTGTGCCCCAAATTTCATTGGATGGTTCCCTGACCACGTTTTTCTAATTACCGCAGCACCTACCGAATTCACCTCGATTACATTCCCCGTCAAGGCCCTCAAACTCCTTCTACATGACGTACAATCTGGGGGAGAATCGGCCACCATATCCGCGCAAGGCGGTGCAGATACGTACGCTATCGATTCGGACGATGAAGTGAGTTGTGGCAGCCAGCGATCGATTCTCGGTTGAGCTGATAGGTTTGAAACAGGACGAAGACTGGACGGAAGAAGAAAAGTTGAACCAGGGCTTCAAGGAGGATGAGTTTGCGTTTTTGTCTGATATGATCGGACCTAAGGGGATGGCATTTGACAATGATGATGTGCTGGATGAGAGTGATGATGAGGACTTGAAGAATGATCCCATCTCAGAGATGGATATGCAGGTGAGTATAGTTGGCATCTGCTTGACGGGAGGATAACTGATTGCCCTGTAGGCACACATTATCTCGTTCTTCCGAGAGTGTGCGGCCCGCAACACAAACAATTTCTCTGCACTCGTTGGCCAATTGAGTGTGGAAGAGACGTTGGTTGTTCGGCATGTGGTTCAAGGTGCATGAAGATATCATACAAATGCTTTGGCCTCGGATATGTACATGATGATTACTTCGACGACGTCCATGATCTCTCCTCCATACTACTACATACTAACCTAGGGCTCCGAATATATACTCTCTGCAATTAAGCGCATAGCAAGACTTACAAGTCCCAGATCTATATAGCTGATGTATGGAAAGGAAATGCAAGCCATCGAAATACAAATTAAAACCCTTCCTTCCCTAGATCCCATTCCCTCACCGACCCCCGCTTCTTATACTCAATCTCCATGATGCTGACGCCCTCTGCAGCCCATCTATCCCCAACAGCGTCAGGAGTACCCTTCTTCTTATCCTTCCCCTTGTCCTTCGTCAAACCCAATCGCTCCATCCTCTTCTTCTCTTCCTTATCTTCTCTTCGTATTCGAATAAGCTCTAACATCGCGTCCCAGCCCTCAAATTCCGCATTATTGATGAGCCCCGTGGCTGGCACATGTGGGGCCGCGAGAGGCGCAACATCGAGGCGTGGGTCGTAGCTTTCCTCGAAGTACTTATCCATCTTCGAAGGAAGCTGTGCAGGCGGGGAAGGACCCGGAGTAGGAGAACGAGATGGAGTACGTGAGAGGCTGCGAGTTCTTGCTGTCCGCGATGAGGCAGAATCAGCCTTGCGACGTTTCGGTTGCGGACTAGGAGATCGTGAAGGTTCCAGGGAGGGCGTGCGACGTCGTTTCGAGGGGCCAGCGACAGGATGGTCGCCACCATTACGGGTTGAAGTGAGTTGTCGACGCAGCTCTGCCTCTCGGTCTACAGTTTCGCTAAGTGCAGGAGAGGGTGACCGTCGCGAGTGAAGTGATGTATCCGTGTCTACGTCGTCTAGGGCATATTTCAAGGCGCGTTTCGCTTTCTGTCGATGCGAACTTGAGCTGGCATCTGTCTGAGCTACTGAAGGAGACGGCGAGCGGCGGGGAGACAACGAAGTAGATCGCCGCCGCGACTTATGCGTTCGGTGGCGACTCCGGCTCTTGTGTCTCCTGGAGGTCTCGTAGTCATCATCCCGTACGTCCTCATCACCTGGAGTACGCGACCGGCTACGGGGATGGGGACGCTTCTCGCTCCTCGTGTCGCGCGAACGTTCCCTTCTGGGTGACCGACTCCTGCTCGATATACGTTCCCGTCTCGAATGCCGAGCATTGGAACGGCCCGAATGAGTGTCTCTTTCACTCCGCCGCTCTCTGCTCGTAGACCTATGTCTTCGCTTCCGTCGATCACGGTCGTCCTCCTCGTCATCATCTTCGCCGTCCCAAGTCTCCCATGTCCGCGCCTTTCGCTTCCTATCAGCAGTCCGAGCCCGGCCGTCCCATCTATCCCAGCTCTCCTCTCCCTCCTCGGACCGCCGCCGCCGCCGCCGCGAGCTCTTGGCTGACCTCCGTAGTTTCTCGGCTTCCGCAGCTTCCTCTGCACGGGCTCTCCTCTCCCGCCGCTCCTGTTCCTCTCGTTCTCGCTTAACCTCCTGTGCTGCGAGTGCTTGGGCCCTTAGAATAGTCTTGTTGTGTTCGTCGGTACTCTTAATAATAGATGTAAGAAATCGTTTATTAGCCCGGGGTGCGTTGCTGTCGGATCTAGTGCGCATAAGTATGTGGTATAACCCTGCCGCCTTTGAACACTTACAGTCCGCTGGTCGGAAGAAAGGCGCGGATTCCTTGTTGTCCGTAACGTTCGGCTTTCTTCTTGGCCTCTTTGAGAATGAGTTCAGCAACATGCCGGTCAAGGTCTTCGTCGGTGACCATAGTCGAAACGGACGAGCCCATAGAGGCTCGAACCAGATTCGAGACTACAGAAGAAAGGGAGGACGCCATGAGGCTAAGGGTTGAGTTGTAACGTGAACTTCGCCGTGGACTTGCTCAGACACTTAATAGTATTTGGTCATATTTGCAAGATGTGGCAGATGGCATAGGATGGCATCGGCACTGCACGATGAAGTAAATCATTTAAATGTGAATAGGGAGTAAGTAGGGTAGGGTAGTATGTATGTAGAACGCTATGTGGGAGGGTGATACATGCTCCAAAACGGAGGAAGAATGTCTAGGCAATATGATGCAGTAATATAGTACTATGGTCGTGAAGGTCGAAGTGTGGATGCTGAACGAAACGTGGTAGATGGGGGTGGTGATATACAGTGCAAGAATGATCGTCAAGATGTTGGAGTCAAGATGTCGTAAAGGGGGTCGTTAAAGCAGAGAAATAGGGGTACAGGGACGAAATGGGTTATCGTGAGCGCATAGCGTAGATATTGTCAAGGGATGGAGCGCGGGGAAAGACGGCAGTTGGGATAGGGTCACCCCTCTGGAAGGACGCGGGGATTTTATCAGACAATGGACGGCTGGTGTGAGGGAAGACAACACACCATCTGAGAGCGAAACATCTGCAGATCCTTCATTACGCTCAAGGCGATGCCTTGATAAGCGCACGCCATCTTCAGGACGGCGAAGAGAGGATGTTGTTCGCCACCGCTACACGTGTAGATAGTGATGGCTTTCAGCGTTTCGGTGCTTCTGACGGTATCGATGACGGGCTGCAATGATGTGTTGAGATCTACACCGAACGCGATATGTTCCAATGTGTCCGGAATGGCTCTCCACAGCCTGGTTAATACCATGGGATTCTCCAATCGCAGTTCTTTCAGTTCTTGACAATTCTGAACGGCCAGCGTGTGTTCAGGTAAGTGGCAAGACGGAAATGAAAGCGACTGCAGGGCGGCGCCGTGTACATCTGTGAGATGGTCCAGAAGTTGATTCGAAGGCTCCCTCTCAAATTCGAGGATGCGAAGGGTGTCGGAAGAGTTGTGAAGAAGCCAGTTCACGAAATCGAAGGACGGTGGCGACTGGAAGTTCATCCGTAGCTCCTCGAGGGAACAACGGAAGGGTTCAAGGAACGGAGAAGGAGGTTGAGGGGGAGTTCCACTCATGACAAGGGATTTGAGAGTCGGCCAGACGTCGAGGAGTTGGGTTACTGAGTGCTGATTCTCGGACCAGTTGCTGAATTGAAGGGCAGTGATCATTGGTCCCGATCGTAGAAGAGCCAGGGTGTGGTCATCAAATGCAGGGGCGGGTCGGCGCATGCGCGAAACGTCAGGGACACCAACAACATCCTCTCCTGGGGCCGCACATCCGTACAGTGCAATGTTCAACTCGAATAAGTTTGGGCACATGATGACAGCCTGACCGAATGAATGGTGTGAGAGGCTCAAGGGCTGGTTATGGTCCAGAACGACGCGCAGGCGAGTGACAGCGTCTCCGAGCATACGGCCGCGTTCTGTACGCCGATTGACAGCTCTGCAGAATGTATCGCACGCGTTTTCTGAGCGGAGGGTGACCCTGCTGAACAACAGCTTGTGTGCATGGTTGGACCACGCTCTGCACACTAGTGCACACTGCTTCAGAATATCTTCATCGGGGGTGGGACCATCAAATGCTGCGGCTTCAATTATAGAGTATACGATCTCGAGTGGCAGAGGTACGGGTGTCAGAGAGTGAAGAACGCGCTGCGTGTTTCGTGAAGGAAGTCGTGGGGTAGTGAGATCAAAAGAGAGGTCGTGTTCTGCTGCCTTACGCGATGTCATAAATTGGGATACCACACCGGGCAGATATGCAAGTAAAGGGTGGGAGTCGTGAGCGGGAAGGTCGAGAAAGTCAAAGAAGCCCATGGCGGTCGGGTTATGAAAGATTGTCGGGGTAGACGTCGAGAGCGGGCGGTGTGAGGAGGCGCAAGCCACGGCAGCACCAGGCTGTGTGGTATTTATACGAGACGCATCTTGCTTCAGGCGTGTTTGAGCTGACTCCGTTGCGCAGATCTAAGATGAAACAAAAAGCTATAGACGCCGTCACAATACGTTGATTGTGGGAGTTTCCGCTCTTTCGGGTTTCTCCTTCCTCTTTCTCCCCCGACGAAGATCGGGGTCGTCCTTTCCCTCTGTCCGGAACAAGCATTGTCGATTTCGAAATGTCTTCGCCGAGTCATGCTTTGCCCCGACTTTACCCACAACTTCTGCAATATTCTCGCAACTATCCATCCATCTCGTATGAGTGCATCCGGGCACGGTGTATTGGCTCGGATCTTACGTTTACACCCTTTTGTTCTTGACGCCATAACTCCCGCTGCTGTCATGTGTATCATTCTTTGGTCCAAGTTACATGCCCACTGATGATTACGACGTGTATGGCCTCAATGCAGGGACACATGTATGAGGCACTCCTCTCTGCCATATCGTGTGGCAGTTCATGATTGGCAGTCACATCAACTTGAACTATTTCTGAAAGCAGTGACCAGCTCATGCGACCGGCACAATGCGCCAAAATGCTATTGGTTTGAAGTCGCCGTGAGTCAACAATAATCAGATCACGGTCTCTGCGTGCTATTCTACGAATGTTCTCGAAGCGAAGGGCGAGACTTGTTCTGCGAATAAGACCTCGGACCTGCTCGGCCCTGGCCCATTACTGCAAGCGCAATCTTCACCCCATTATCACCTTTCCAAATGGCAGCCACTTCCATTCCGCTTATATCTTCTTGGCCTGTCAGTGACGGGCACAACTTCATTAAAATGCCGTCCGCGATGGTACGCCAGGTAGCGTAAAGCTAAGCCCCCTGCTTTTCTTGTCTCACTATCTGACCAGAGATCGATCCACCGAACTAACTCAATCTTCTTCAGCACGGCTCAAGACGTAAAATCTTACTACACGACCAATGCAAGGCTGCGGCCATCAACGAAGTGCTTTTTCGAGGACGCCCTACTTGGCATGTCTGTTGTTTCTGTGTCCTCGAGGCGAGCAAGGCAATGCATCGATACCTGGCTTGACTTGCGGCAGAGCGGGAGAATTCACCTTCCACTTCGCCATTAATCCTCGTGTCAAGCCTGAATGCTGTTGGCCAATCAAACTGAACAAATGCTAGCCTTGACCTACCTCGCCCCCAAGAACTCCATAACGTCCGTCATCAGCGTTGGAGTTGCCCATATCCTGGCTCTTACTAGCGCAACTGAAGCCTCGCGCGTGCTCAGATTTTGGTCGTTTCGGAATGACTGCGCTGTCACTGGATTTCAATGATAGAAGATGCTTGTTCTGGTCAACCGCCACTGCTGCACCAACAAAACTGGGCTTGACTGTTTGTCCCTAATTTTCCTCGCCGCCTCAAGAACCTGGCAGTTATCATCTCGGCATGAGTTTCGATATCTTCATAGGAGTACTCGTCCCTGGTGCGAATAATTATAACTGACTATTCGACGATCTGCCCTCAGCGCTTACCAGAGATCCACTGCATTTTCGAGCTTAATCGACTAACTCAGAGGGGTTTAACGCTATGCGCTCCTGTCCATAATTTAAAGAACATTTCAATGGAATGACGAAGAAACCGAACGCCACCCGAGTTTCATACCGTCGAGTAGTGCGCTCCATGACAGGTCCTGCGCCAAAGGATGACAGGAATGGCCGTAAGTTCTAGTATCCCTCCGGCAGGCTTCCAAGTGCGCGTCCCGCGGACTCCCACCATACTCTAGGTCGTGTTCTTTCTATGGATGGCCGTTGGCTTCCGACCTTACTTCCATCCGTTGCCAACAGTTCACTGGTTCGAGAGGCGTATCAGCAACGATAGAACGCTCGACCGACCCACCTGTTTCACCGACTCTAGTTTATCAAGTTATCGACTTTCCCTCCCTGTCAGTAAAAACTTCGCAGTCGCGTTCTTTGACCGTCTAAGCCCACGACCACTTTGCGATCGCGTCGGGGCGCGCCGCCCGAATTGGGGTAAGTCTGCTTCAAAGGACATAACGGAGGTGACATCGTGCCGCTGTCATCCAAATCCTTCTCAGGGCCCAGGAACGTGGCTTCTCCCGTCGACCCTGGTTCACACCCAAAAATTCAAAATGTGAAACAGCTATTGTCTGTGCACTCAACATGACTCAACTGTGACGATCATCCTCGTTATCTCACATCTTTGGAATTGCATGGCGCTACATAATAGGTATGAGCATGAGGTCTTCATCTTCGCTCGGCACTCTCACATAAATCAGGCGGGAAATGTCGGTGAAACGCGCTCCAAACAATTGAAGTCGTTATCGCCGCACGGTGAACAATGCGGTCGGGTATTGGTCGGGTATGTAACTCCTGAACATTGAAAATATGGAAATGATCGCGAGGTGACGGAGAGCCCCATCTGGCGGCGGTATGTCCTCCGTCATCGGAATGCACCTGCGACGCCGGAGTCGGAGTCACAAATGGGAGGTTTGTGAACAATTGCCTCTGATAATCGATACAGGGTCGAGGAGCGGAGGCTTTGAGTGCCTTCCGGTCAGGATAACTCATGACTCCAGAAAAACACGACAGTCTGCAAGGAAAGTAAACGGAAGTTGAAACCGATCGTGGACTCGGGAGGCATCGCCATTGGAACCATATGCAGTACTTTGTCGCGAACTACGCTTGAAGTGTGAGGCCTAGGGTGTTCGCCGACACCACTTCGCCAATGTGTTCAATGACATCAGAGCTCAGAATCACCCGAAATCAAGGAAACGGTCTAAATAGTGTGGGTGTGCGAAGGGGCGCGGTGGGATAGCGAACGACGAACGTCAAAGAGCTATGTCCGCCGGAGAATCTATGGAATTATGTCCCGCATTTGCTCCAGAGATAATCGATAATCTGTGAGAATCCGCAGTCTAGGAAAAACACGATGACTCAACCAACGTTCATTGCTATCAAATGCAGGAGGCAATATGTTCTAGTGCACATGGATCCGGAGACACCTTTATTGTTCTCGAGATCATGCAGTCAGCCAGAGGAGTCTCTACAAGTCACAGATCGATATCTAGATCCGCAGCGAAATGACTGTGAGGAGCGACGACATTGATCCCAGAGGCCAGCGAGGCCGAGCGGTCCAAGTGGTAAACACGAGCGCTACGTTGACTATCACGCGCACAGTGGTATCAGAGCCAGCATGTGTGGTTGGATAACAGTGGTGCGGAGCATAGCCAAAATGAAAAACAGTCCTTAGCAGAAACTTACACCGTAAATTGTTATCAGATAGGCTGTGTCCTGTCTGACCGTGTCCTGACATGGTTACCACATCCATACGTTATGGAGAAAGCGGATACCCTAGGTACTCGCCTTTCCAAGACGACAACACCCCATCGTCGTTGTGTCAGGATACCGCTCGGCTTGGATCAAATGGACATCTACGCTGTACTCAGACTGAGGCAGCTGCGATCATCCAAGTTCTGCCGACATAGATGTGCTACGAAAGAGATGTTGTGAAAGTCCATCTTCAGGCAGAAGGAACCTGCCACGAAACCTAGGCGAACGACACGACGTTAGCAGCTAGCCATCGTCGCGCTATCTGTTCCGAGGAAACGCAACTCGCGCCTCGCTGTCTTGGTCTTTACGAGTATTCCTCTTGGCCCAGCAGGCCCCTGAATCTATTTTCTGATATATCACGAAGGGTGTTGTTTCAATGAAAAATACAGCCGAGGAAAAATTGTCAATGAAGGGCTGGAGCCTGGCTGGCATCTGCCAATCGGTAATGTTTTTATAATGTTGCCTACCAACGCCTGGAGATATGGTCAATCTTCCTACAGGAAATTCGAGCATCAAAAAATTCGGAATGTCGGTTCAGATTCATTGAATCAATCCTCATGTCGATGAAGATCGAAAGGCTTGGACCGCCTATACTCGCAGCTGCGGCCATCTTCTGCCGACACTGATGTACGAAAGATATGCTGTGAAGATGAGTTAAGAGTTTAACGTCAGGCAGAAGGAAACTGCCATGAAATCTAGGCGAACGACATCGATATTCGGAGGAAACGCACCGCGCATCTCGCTGTCTTGCAAGCTGCGTCACCTTAAGGTGTCTGAGCAGCGAACACGGCAGCGGTCTTTATCAGTATTCCTCTTGGCCCGGGAAGCCCCCTGAATCCATCCTACGACATCTCCAAAGGGTGTGTTCAAATGGAAGTCCAGCCGGGGAAAGTGTTAATAGACTCGGAGGGCTGGCTGGCATCAGCCAACTTTGTGCCTGCTGCGGAACGTTGAGATCACGGCAGTGTTCAAAAATGTCGTCTGGAATGAAGACGTGCCCGCAGTTTGCCTATCAACGGCAGCTGGAGATATGATCATTCCTCCTGTACGAAATTTGAGCACCAAAGAATTCGCAGTGTCGGTCCAAATTCATTGTCGATGAGTCACGCGTGTTGGTTGAAGTACTCAGAATTCAGACAATTCTTCTCCGAGTTCGAGCTGGAGTTCAGCTACGAGTACCACCAGTTCTAGCCTCAGCTTCGACTCGCTCATCTTTCCGAGTCGAATCAATGCTCATGTCGATCGACGATGAAAGGCTTAAACTATCTATACTTACCGCCCCATCCTTTCTATGGCAGGGAGTCCTCCGTACAACCTTGCTCGTGAGTAGAGCCGATCTAGGTATCACGCAAGTACCAGCAACCTCCTGTTGATACCTCAAGGGATGAAAGATCTTAAAGACCAGCAGCCACAACCCCCCACCCTCTACGCGGCACACACATCCTCCCACTCTCCCACCACCCTCCTCAACAACTCCTCTCCCTCCCCACCCACCTCACCCATCTCCGAAATCTCAACCCCATAAACACCCTCCACCAACGCCCTTCTCACAAACGGCACCAACACCTTAAAATACGCCTCCCCAGCCGCCCTCGCCACCCTATCCTCCACCCCACTTTCCCTATCCCCCTCCCCCTCCCTCTCCCTCTCCAAAACAAAACCCCGCAAATACCCCATCAGCTCCTCCCCACCCCTTCCCAGCGCCCCATCCAGCGCGCGCACCAGCTCCCGCATAATGCCTATGGGCGCCAACAGCCTCAGCGCATTCAACACCCCAAGCAACGCGTTCGTATGCTTCGCGAGCGGCGGGTACGCCGTCAGCACCTGCGGGGGTATATGTGCCGGTGCCTGTCCCCCTTGAGGAGGAGGAGGCGGCGCATCGAGGTGCGACGGGGCCACGAGCCATTCGGATGGCTTACGGGCTGGTGGGACGCGTGTTTTGCCTCGGCCGAGGATGGGGCTGGTGTCGTGGAAGCCGCGCTGGACTGCGCCTGCGACGGCGGTGCTGATCATGCCGCCGACGAGGCCGCGGAAGTCGAGTCCGACGCGGGTGAAGGCTGTGGCGCAGTAGGTGAGCTGGGTGAGGAGGGAGGGGAGGAGGGACAGCGGGAGGAGGGGGAGGGTGGTTTTGAGGAGGGGGAGGAGGTGAGAGAGCAGGTGCGGGGAAAGGAGGGGTAGGAGGGAGGGGGCTGGTGGGGTTTGGGATTGGGTGGGCTGGGGTGGGTGTTGGATGGAGGGGCGGCGGTGGGAGGTGGGTGATTTTGGGTGGGGCTGTGGGGAGGTTGGATGCGGTTGTTGTTGGTGTTGTTGTTCGAGGAAGATAGTGGAGTATTGGGTGAGGATGTCGTATGCGCCTTCTCGCCATACGTCGATGTATTTTTTGAGGTAGCGTGCAATGTCTTCTTTGTCCCGGTCAGACAGGGTATGAGTAGAATCGGTGGGTATAGAACCGCGTGACGGAGTATCATAGATGGTGGCCGCGGCTGCAGTGATAGGATTGATGAGGCGATTTATATCACGAGATGTAGGTTCCAGAGCCGCGGTCAGACAGGTTAAGCGACCCGACAAAAATGCCAATGCGAGCAATTCTTCGCTCGAGGCCCTCTCTTCGTCGCCTGGAGTCAAACAGCCAGGGATTGCATGGTCCTTCTGATCGTGACCTGGCCCAAAAGCATCCATCTTTCTCAAGAAGTTCACCGCCTTCCACAAGGCAGGTAATTTCCGACCAGGCTCATTCAGTGTCCCCAGCAGAACGACCAACATCTGAGCAATGGCCGCTTCCACCTCGACGTGTATGGATGCTAGGATGGGTGGTGCGGCGGGTCGTGCAACCATTGTATTTACATGGCTCGCGAGTGCAAGGGCCTCTTGGAAGTACCCATTGCGGACACACGAGTCAATGAAGATGGGGATGTCCAGGAGGTCCTTTATCTTGTCGTGCTGGTCGAGTACCAGACGCGCCTTGGAGCGCTCATGGAGGACGTCGGTGGTGCGGGTATGCCAGGCTGCTGTGGCATCCTGAAGGGCGGGGAGCGATGTCGTGATTAGGTCGTTGAGGGAGTCGGAGAGTGAGCCGAGTGAATTGGAGAGGGCGGTGGTGGTCTGGTGGAGAGAGAGGAAGGTCGGGTAGGATGTGTGGGTGAGGGAGGTGAGGCTGGATGTCAGGTGATGCGCCTGCGTCTGGAGGGCGGTGGGTTCGGCGAGAAGAGCTGGGAGGGGGAGCGTGGTCAAATGCGTCTGGTATGAATCCATGTTGGGAGCAACACGCGCAAATATCGCGTCCCTCCTGTCCGCAGCCGCCATGATGTCATGGCTCGCATGTCTTTCTCCCAGTCGCTGCGTTGCATTGCCAGTCTTCTTTTCCTTTTGGGCATACTGACTATCTCTCTCCTGCTTTCTATCAACATCTTGGGCTATTCTGTTCGCCTCCGCGGCATTGCCATCCGTCCGTTCTCCATCTCACTCTATGGTCTCTCCTACTCCCACACCACCACCCTATCCATCTCTTCATCACACCTATACGTTGCGCTTCATCTACCCAGGTCATTTAAAGTGACATTTATGACGGCAACCCTATACGACTACGAATACGCTGACCCTCTCCACCACGTTTCCCTTTCCAAACTCCATCTCGAGTTCTCCTTCCTCCCCGCCGTCCCTGACACCTTTATCGCCGCTGTCCTCGATGATTTCCGAGTCCGCGTATTTGACTCCGAGCACACACCTCCCTGGATGAAGGCCCTCCGTGAAGACTTGGTTAGCACCGTAATAAACGGCAAACACACCCGCGCAGACCACCTCAAGACCAAAATCACATTCAGCTCCGGTAGCGTACAGAAGAAGACCGTCACGATCGCAGACGATAAGCTTGTGCAAGAGGTAGACCACGAGGACGATGCGCCTGGCTCTTGTGCGGATAAAGACCCTGAATGCCCCCCACATGTAGACGACGACGAGGCGATACTAACGCTGACCGCGTCCGACTGGCATATTGGAGGGCTTCGAAATAGGCTATATCAATTTGGGACTGTCGATGCGCAGCTGCGCCACTCATGGGAGCCACAGTCACATCGAGGCTCCTTCGTCCTCATCGCAACTGATAGTTGTTGGCTCCTTGCGCCAGGTCCTCCTGCCGCATCTGAGTCGAATTCCCGCGCAGATGTTCCTGCCCAGGTAGAAACGACTTGGCCTATATACTGTCTTCGGCATGTCTTCATACCATTTTTACCTGCTTTTCTGACACACCTGCCCATCCTCAGTATCCTCACATGGCCCCTACAGGTCCTCAGAAGACTCGTCGTTTCTCCTATCCCGACAGTGATACGAACTATCCGCGTCCCCTCATCGGTTCTCAACTTCCACATCCCGCGTCTCGATGTCACGTTTGACCGATTCCGCCTGCGCGACGCTGAGCTGGTGCATCAGTCTGCCGAGTTTTTGGCGAGGCAGTATGTGAGACTCGAGACTAAGGAAGATATGGACGTCGGCGGGTTCGTACAAGATATGTTTTGGGCTGGAATTGTTGCGGGTGTCAATAAAGGGAGGAAGACGCGTGGTGGGGACTAAATGTATAGTATCTCATTTTTTTTGGGTATAGACTGGAGGACGGCTCACGAAACACGACTCACGACTCTACCTTAGACTCCCATTTTCATTATCTGGTATACCTAGTTAGACAATTGTAAATTATCGTACCTCATACTTGTTGTATCGCTTGAGCTTGGACGATGGTGTACAACAGCGCCCACAAAAGACGCGAAAATGCAAGAGCCCAACAAGTATCGCTCAAGCTTGGACGATGATATACGACCAGCGCCCACAAAAGACGTCCGAAAATGCAAGAGCCATGCCCGTACCACAACTCCGAGGCAAGATGGACGTAGAGATAATTACTTAAAGAAGGATAAGTCCAAATTCCGGGTAGGGGACCAGACTGGGTATGTAAAGGAGAACGATTATAATGAAAACAGCGCCCGCTCTTCTGGAGCTGAAACACGATAGTACTGGAAGGTCTGACTCGTCATGTCAATTCTGTAATCTATCCCAACAGCTCGATACTCAGCATGTTGAGGGTTGACTATACGATAAGCACCTACCATCCACGCCGCGGAATACACCGATTTAAATATGTAAAGCAGGGATATGTGGATGGACTTACAGATATATGAAGAAGGATGGAATATGGATAAAAGACGTGACATAGACACCAAAGATGGATGGTCTATGAGACGGAATTATTTGGCGCCACCAGGACGCCACCCAATTTCTCGCTTAATGTCTGTACAAATCGAGTAGGCTAATATTCTCGCCAGCCAGCTCTTAGGTATTAAGCAATTACATATAGGAAACTAGATTTCGCTAATGACCCGCTAGTTTCTCGGCGCCGGGAGATCTGTTGTGGATTTTTTTGTACCACCGGGAGTGGTCCCGCCGCGCCATCCTACAGTCATACGTACGGCTCCACAGGGAACGGCCACACCTACTGGATCTGTAATAGCAGATATTCAATCGGTCACAGTAGGCCCAGAAATAATTGAATTCGGCCCCTTCGAGTGTTAGGACAATTTGTTGCGGATTGCACCACCGGGCGTAGTCCCGCCGCGCCACCCTACGGTCATACGTGCGGCTCCGCAGAGAACGGCCACACCGCGTGGACCTGTAATAGCATATATTCAACCGGTCACAGTAGGCCCAGCAATAATTGAATTTGGCCCCTTTCTGCAGACATCAGAGGCTCTTTCAAGTGTTAGGACTCACGTCGGAGATGCAGAAATCGCTGCTAACTCGATATGTCGAAGTGAAGGTAGCTTTCGTCAGTGGTAGTACTTGGCGTCACCCGCCGTTGGCCGAAATGGATTCAACTTCAGAGATCTCCTCGTGGACGTTAGATTTACTATTGTCCATGTCAGACGGCCGCCGTAGGGATACATGTACTTACGTCAAATAGGAAAAGCACATGTGGTAGAGTAGATAATTCCCTGGGGTCCACGCGTCTCAGGTCCTGACCACCCGACCCAGTCCAACTAAGTACCTAAGGTAATTCATGTGCTAGAGTGTACGAAGGGTCCAAGCCTAGAGCGTACGAAGGGTCCAAGCCTCCATTGGAATTGTTCGAGAAGATAACAAAAAAAACGAGAGCGGATGCAATTCAACGTCACAGCTTAACCACGCCCTGCATATCGGGTGCAGTCTGCCAGCGCACATTCAAATTGCAAAACCATACTGTTGGCGAGTGGCAAGCACAAAAAGAAAACACGTTCGTTAGCACGTTGCATCTTGGCATCACAATGCACGGGGTGACCCACCTCCTTGGAACCTGCGTCCGACTTGGTGTCCGACGCGCTGGAGTGCCGCTTGAAGTTGTCGGTCATCGGGGTGGCAGGGAGCAGGACCAGGGCTGGGACACCCTCACGCATAGGGTCCTCGAAGGGATTGCGGGCCGGGTCAGCGAAGGGATCGCCTGCTGCTATCGGGTGCACAGGGACAGGGTTGAGTGACGTGGAGGATGACGCGAGCTGCGGATTGACAGAGCCGATGGAAAGAGGGCGCTTGTCGAGGAATTCTAGGAAGGGAACGGGCTTTTTGCGCGCGCTGGTGATCGTAGGGCCCTGGGATCTGGAGGCCTGAGCCATCGGAGGATCAGCACTACTCGTGTAACCCGTGTACGGCATATCCAAGGTGGAGGGGGAGGAGAATCCATTGTTCGCCAGCCTTGCGCCGGAGTGGGGTGGGGGAGACGGCGACGCAGAGTGAAGGGATGGGGAGAAGAACGGTTCTGGAGTCGCGGATAGGAAAGCGCGAAGCTCTTGTTCACGAAGACGACGGCGACGGAGGATGAACCAGGTGCAAAGGGCAACTACAAGTATGATAATAGCAGCGCCTATTCCGCCACCGACCATCGCGCCTGTTTTCTTAGAAGAGCTGTCGCATACAAATCTTAGTCATGAATACGCTTTTTGAAATTTGGAGTGAACTTACTTCGAGCCACCGATACCAGCCACAACGCCTGTGGTGGGCACGGGAACTCTGGTAGACAGAACCTGAGTGCTGAGGATAGTTACCGATGAGGTGAACACTTGATTTCCCGACGTGAATGTGGTCGCCGAGGCAGATACAATGGTGTTCGTCGTGAATGGGATCTCCGTGAATGATGTCTCCTCTCCGGCACCAGGCCCAGCGATAGCTCCTTCCCTAACGCCTCTTGAGAATGAGATAGTCAGAGCGATAAACTCCACCTTGATGAAGACTCTTACTCGGTAGGTAACAATGTGACCTGAGGACCAGCTGCGCCTTTGTTAATGTCCGTGACCAAGCGTGTTCCAGTGACCGAGGCGGTGGCAGAAACAGCTTCTCCCGTATTCTGCGGTACAGGGGCGTTGAGTCTAGTCGCGGGTGTCGGCACGATCGCCGTCACGCTTGGGATTTCCCCATTTCCTCCTGCAGTGGAACTAGGGGCAGAAGGTAAAGCTGTGGGCACATCAGCAGGTGGAGGTGGTGGTAGAGTGGCCGAGGCGGTGGGCAAAACAGTCGAAGATCCGTTGTCTTGGCCGCCACCAATGGGAGGGGTGGGTGCCGTCACAGAGGTCGAAAGGGGAGGAATGACAGCCGAAGAGCTGGCCCCTTGCCCATTTTCAGGACCACCACCCACAGGAGGAGCTTGCGACGAGGTAACTGCGGGCGCGGACGCAGATGGGGTGGGCGTACTGCTCCCTTGTCCGTTTCCCGGTCCTCCGCCGACAGGGGGAACTGGGAATGTGGTAGCAAAGGATTCGGAGCTCGAAGGACGTGGAGCTGGCGTGCTATCATTACCGTTTCCTTCAGGAACAGGCGCGGGACTACCCGTCGGGACTGACGGCGAGGGCGAAGTCGGAAAAATGACCTCCGTCGTCGAGGGTACTGCGACTGAAGTCGTTCTCGGGACAGGTGAGGGCGACGTCGTAGCACCTGGGGTCGAAGTGACCTCAGCAGGCTGACTGGAGGAAATTACAGTCGATGTCTCTTCTCCCTCGACAGTGGAGGATGGTCGCGGTATGGAGACAGTCGTAGGTTCTACGACCCGACTCGTCGAGGCGGGGATGTCAACATTGGTATCTGGCCTTTTGGCTGCACTTCCCTTTCAATGGTAGCTTTATCACAGGGAGGTATTGCACTCACAGCTAGTTCCCTGTACATCACGTGATGCAGAGGAGGAGGAAGGGGTACCCCGAGTTGAGGTGATATCGTCCTTGGTTGTAGGCTTCGTGGCTATAAAGCAAATACTTTAAATCGTGATTTCGGGATAGCGCAAAATGGACTTACTAGGCTCCACCCTGGTCGAAGGTTCCACATCGGGGGATTTCCCAGTCGAAGTAGACGCGGGCTCAGGTGAGTTGGTCTTCTTCCCTGATGTAGCTTTTGAGATGCCTGTGTGGAGAGGATTAGCTGAGGATATGAGATCGATAAAGTATGAAGGAATAGGCGATAATTTGAGATGTTACACATGGCACTGCGGGACTTACCGCCAGCGGGTTTAGAGGAACCGTCCTCCACAGGAGTACCGGCTTGTCGCCTCCAGGACGCACGATCTACAGGAGCCATAACAAAACGACGGAACAGCGAAAAAGAAAGTGAAAGAAAGAGGGAAGATGAAGAAGAAATGGACCGTCGACGTTCACCAGACGTCGTAGCTGGCGTCCGTGATCAATTACTGGCTGTACAACATTATGATGCCTCGCTGAAGCCGTTCACACAACAGCAGGCTGTGAACGACGTTGCTTCGAATGACGGTTACCAAACTACGGAAACCATTGTATGACATCTGACTTACACATCACATGAACAGAATACAAACCAAGTAGTACTGTTACACACCCTTGTGATCCCTAAGCATCCTGCCTATCGATTCTGAACTTGCTGAAGGCCAACTCCCGACCTTGATTAATTCAGGAGCTTGTGAAGATCGAGCCAAGGAATACAAGAGTTTTTCGACTTGAAATGCCGAAGTGTGTGCATGTGCACAAGGTGCATCTGTCCATCTGTCAAAATACTGTTATAAATGACTTCGGTTGGACACTACTCACTCACCAGCAGTTCAAAAACGCAACACGACGAATACAGGCTAGCAGCGCGCGCCAACAGGTATCTGGTCACCTCGGTCTAGGGCCATCCTACTTAAGGATTCCCAATATCGAAATAGTGCTGATGAGGACCTAAAATCAGGTGGCAATGTTGGAAGAAGCGCTTGTCCCGAAGTTTGTACCCGTGGTGTGGTAAGTTTCGCCCTGGCGGCGGGCGCCAGAAGCTTCTCGGGCCATCCCCCTGTTGATCGATGAAAGGGGCCAGTACGCATTTGCTCCCGCGAGGACTGAGCGTCATGAGACTACTTCCGTCGTATGTCCCATTTTCGGTCGATGAGGTAGATTATTATTTAAGAGGCGATTACTGAAAATGCCACAAGCCCTGTCGGTTAAATTTGCGCCATGTCCTTTCCATAAGAAAGTTCGTTTCTGCGTGGTTGCTGCATGCTGTCAATCGTCGAGCATGAGCTGAAGTTCAGCCTAGTCCAGCATGCTGACATCGTGGTGTCCCTAGACTAGGTCGCACTGAGATGATGGCTCAAAGGAAGCGTCGTTTGCGCGCGCCGTGAGACGCATGAGGATACCCTATGAAAATTTGGCGTCTTGCGCTGGTATGGAAAATACTTCCATAAGGGCAACGTCTTCCGGCATCGTCGGGAACCTCCGCAAATCCTAATCCCGCTCCAGTGAACACGGATGAGCCGTGGTGCTGGTTCACTCTGGACGTGTCTGTGCATGGGAGGCAAATGGGAGCAAATTGGTGACGAGAGGGCTTCTAATTTGACCTTGTACAGGTTCCTGCTTTGTCCGTCCACAGCGCCAAACCGGTGCCGGCGCAGCTCTAGAAACTTCCAAAGGAAAAGGCTCGAACTAACCAGGCAAGCTAGGCTTAGACTCTTAATCAAGTGCCATGAGTGTCGTGTAGCACCATCTAGGCGGGGGCAAATTTCAAGAGGTATGGCTTGTTCTTGAGCCCCGGACAATGGGTATACATACGACTTCAGCAAGTTACAGAATCGTCGCTGTCGTCGGGGCGACGGTGGGATACTGAGAAGACCGATTAGGCAACTTCTAGGTACACAGATCGCTTGCATGCCGATCTCGATTCGATTCGATGGCTCACGTGGCAACTAGTGTAAATGGAACCTTCCTGGATTTCTTCTCCCTAGCGCTGTCTTCGTATTTATTTTGTATCGCTCTCTTGCTACTACCACAACGTACGCTGTGTTCGTTCTCTGTCTGTGTCCCCTCTCCTGCCTACCGTGCATATCATGAAAAAAAGCAAGCACCAACCATCCATATCTCGACGCAGGTCCATGTCCGATCCACTGGCTGCCGCTCTCCTCCCCCCGCCCAATGAATCCCCAATCCAGCGGGAAGTACGGCTCAAAGATGAAAATGAGGCCCGGAGGATTAGCGAAAGCATTGACGAGATGATCAGGCAAGAACGAATCCAGAGGAAGAAGGCCAAGCCAGACGTCAATATTTTACTGCTGGGACAGTCAGAATCGGGCAAAAGCACGACACTCAAACGTGAGCATCTATTCTTTGACCTCTTTATCTTCCATATCTCTCTGCGGAGTGGTTGTCTGGTCGAGAGAGGCTGAGTGGGCTGTCGATGTGACCCAAATACATTGTAAGTTGTGCACACACAGTCATGTGTTGCTGGTCTTCTACTCACGCCATGGTTTCCATAAGTCCCACGCGTTCCCTCTTAATCCAGACCCAGAGAAGAGGGAATATGTCAAACTGGGGATATATGACTCCGAAATCCTGCATCCCTTTCTATCTCTTTTGTGGAGCTCTGTACCTGCAACTACTCGAGCTTTGTTATCGATTATGGGAGTGCAGGCCGCTGACGTAGTGCGCTACCAGAATTTCAACTCGTACATTCGCCAGCTGAATTCAAAGCCGAGCGAATGGCATGGCGAGCTGTAATATATTTGAATCTAGTCAGATCTGTAACGAGGTTAGCGTCTTATCCAAACAACGCCTTGCTTTCCAACCCCTTATCCATATTACAGAATTCTAGAGGCCCTCAGTCCCGAGGTAGATTACGTTGAGGACCACGATGATGTCGAGGAAGCCGACATCATCATCTCTCCGAGTGGTCGACCTCCCTCAGCCATAAATGGCACACGGGTCCCCAATTACGAATCTTATCGCTCGCGTCTTGCCCCACTCGTTGAACTAGAAGACCGCCTGACGCGTCTGCTTTCATCACCAGATGAAGATGAACCTACGCGTCTGCCACCCTCTCCTGTCCGTGAAACCAATGGGCTCCTGAATGGCAATGGCTATCCTACCTATTCGATGGGTTCTACAAACGGCGTCCGACCGGCACCCACAATATATATTCCTCAGGATAGATCCTTTTCCGCATCACCCATAACTCCCAGTATGAATGGATACACTCTAGCAACAGGCAGCCACTCTTCGCCAAGTGTCAGCAATGGCAACTCCAGAGGCAAAGAAGTCTCCGTGCACGCCTCAGCTACTTGGAAAAAACCTTTTACTTTCGGTGGGAAGTCCAAGAGTCCGAAGACTCCAAACTCCGGTGAAATTGAGGGGTGGTGGGAGGATCCAGATGACCCTGTCCATGCGCTTTACGCCTGCGCGCCTGCGATGCAGGAGCTCTGGAGAGACCCGAAAGTGAAACAGCGATTACGCGAAAAGAGAATACGATTAGAAGAGAGCAGCGGTTTGTACGTGGAGCCTTGTCGTTGCATTTTTACATTTGCTAATATGTTCTTTTGCGCCTTGCAGTTATCTCGATGATATCTCAAGAATTACGGCGAAGAAGTACTTCCCCACCGATAGTTCGTCACTCCCACGTTAGATGCTATTTACTCCGGCACAGCTGACCGGCATCGAATCACGCAGCGGATGTTCTCAAGGCACGACTTAAAACCACGGGCGTCGTCGAGCACACTTTCTCCGTCACATCTGGTAATCATCAAACTGAGTGGCGGATCTACGACGTCGGTGGAGCCAGGAATCAACGGCAGGCTTGGGCTCCGTACTTCCAAGATGGTCAGTTTGTTCTTTGCCTTTGGATTATACCCATATAGCCCTTGTAATGGTTGCTGATGCTGCTGCGTTTACTTTAGTCACTGCCATCATCTTCCTTGCGCCCATCTCCGCATTCGATCAGGTCGAGTTCATCTCTATCTCCAAAATCTTGACTGGTGACTCACAGATACATTTTCCGTCTCATCAGGTCCTGACGGAGGTACGACGGTTTTTAGATCTATTGCGAATGCATGCTAATATTAGGCCCTCACCTTAGGATCCCCGAGTGAATAGACTGGAAGACTCTTTGCTCCTATGGAGATCAGTTGTATCCAACAAGTTGCTTGCCAATGTAAGCATAGTGTTGTTCTTGAACAAATGCGATCTTCTCCAGGTATTTCTGTTTATTTTTTCCTTCTTCTTTCGTCGTTGTTTCGTACTAAGCGGGTTTTTTAGGCAAAGCTAGAGGCAGGCGTGAGGTTGAATCAACATATGGTAAACTACGGGTCCAGAGCCAACGATTATGTATCGGTATCAAACTGTATGTCACTGGAGTCACATTTCACGGTGGTATCCTCTAACCTCCATACCACATAGATTTCCGTACGAAATTCGGGGCCTTGCACCAAACATCGACACCCAACAAAGGACGGGAGTGTTACAGTGAGCCCTATCTCATTCCCTGCTCTACATCCACAGGCTGATGTCTGGGCTAGTTCATCTCACAGCTGTGACTGATCCACGAAAAACGGCCATGATAATATCCACCGGTACGTTACCTTCTCTAAAGCTCCAAGCTTCTCTCGAGCTTGACACTGGCTTCTTGTAGTTCGGGACATAATCATCAAAGTCAACCTGAGAAATATGAGGCTCGTCTAAAAGATATCGCAGTCCACTCTGTTGTGCCCTGCACGATTGATTACCTTCTATCCGATGCCGAAACCTTCTCCATGACCGATGACTGCCTTCTACACACGTACTTATGACTTCTGCGGCCTCTGTCTTGGCCTTCACCATCAACATCGCAATCCCAAAGGCTCCTTATACTGTCGCATCATCTCTGCAAACTGCTTATTGTTTTCGATCTCTACAGAGAGCGTATCCCAACCTTTCCATTCGCGCCATTCTTCGCATTGCTTGCTACGTATACCATACGGATTACTTCTCCTATAATTCTTCCCAATTAATGGCCTTTACTATCTACTCTGCCTTCGACCTTACGACTAATACGAATATGATTCTTCGAGCTCTTCGTGCAGGACGTCCACGAACGAACTCCGATCAAGGCGAACAAGTCGGCCGCATCACGGAAAAGATAGTACTAAGCTTCAGGGTAGATGCTGGTTGAGAAAGAACTCGACATTAGTTCATTACATCCCTGCATCTGCACATGTCACTGCAGTTTTCCCGATGATTACCGCGGCAATTCATCATCTGGCATTGCAACCCGGAGTTCTCTGACCTCGGAGGCAAGCTGAGGGTTGTTCTTGCAGTGGCACGGTGTTCGGAGTCGAGCTATGCTTTCGAGAACTTTCACGGCTTATAACCGGACTTTCCGAGCGGCCCCATTCAACCTAGCCCTTGTTCAAACCCCCTCATTCTATCCAAAAGGACACTTTCGTCGTACTCTCTCAGCCATGTCAACAACGCAGACCCACCCTTCCCTGACCATCGTCTCCACCCCAAGTAAGCATGCCTGACGCGACGCGGTTTCATCCGATTAGGTGAGATTGACGCGTTTTTGCAGATGCTCCTGCAGCTATTGGCCCTTACGCACAAGCCATCAAGGCTGGCGATCTCCTCTTCTTATCGGGATGCATTCCTCTCAACGCTAAAGGCGAACTCGTCGGCGAAGGCAGCGTCGAGGCGCAGACCCACCAGGTGCTGGCTAACCTCCAAGCCGTAGTTGAGGCTGGCGGCTCTGAACTCGGAAAGGTCATCAAAACTACCGTACGTTCCATGTTGCCCTAAAGGCGGGCATTCCGATCTGACGATCGTATCGTGATGTAGGTTTTCCTCAAGTCGATGAATGACTTCGTGGCTGTCAATACTATCTACGCTGCATTTTTCGGCAAGCACACCCCCGCACGGTCCGCTGTTGAGGTTGCAAGACTGCCGAAAGACGTACTTGTGGAGGTTGAGGCTATCGTCAGGTGCGTAATGCAACATCAGAACCTCGAGGGATAGCATCTAATGAGAGGCTCGTGATGTTTTCAGTTTGAAGTAGTGCTTCAAGCCGGAGTAAAGTAGTCTATCATACGGACAAGAGGATGAAAAGAGATAAACCTTGTACAAAATCTGGAGCTCTGTCGCTTTGATCTGACTGGGAAGACGAGAGAGAAAGAAACCAAATGCAATTCATGTCCATCAATACAATCTCACATAGCCTCGATGACCTCCTTCAATCTCGTCTCATCTAGGATCTCGAAGCCCTTCGGCGATGTAACCTGCAAAATGGCAACTCAGGACAATCATTTCAGGCGAAAAGGAAGATCATACCTGAGCTAGCTGGACATTGTGTTGGTCCAGTTTCTCTTCCATCACTTGCTTCAGCACCCGCAGAGTCAGTATTTGTGCTTCTTTCAACGTCATTTGCTGCAGAATTCGATGTCAATGTTGATTGAGCGCTACACACTGCATAGTCAGACGTACTTTATGCCATTTATCTTGAAGCTCGCTCTGCGCAGCTTCCGAACCTGAACCAATAGCTTTCGCGTCATACCGGACGAACGTTCCCGATGGGTCGGTGTGGTATCTGTATGAAATGAGATATTGCAACATCGGATAGTGGAGTTAGCACTCACAGCTGCGGGCCTAGCTCGTCAATTCCAGCAATCAAAAGCGCCACTCCAAACGGTCTGCTCATCATGGCTTCCTCGTCGTGTACACTCTCTCCGAACCTCAGCGCAAGATCGCACACCGCCTGCGTCACGCTCTCCACCTTAATCCGCTCGTCGTAAGTAAATGCATGGTTCTGCGCCGTAACACGGGCATGGTCGATCATGGTGCGTGCGTCAGCGGTCAGGCCAGACATTGCACAGCCAAGGTGGGCGTCGATCTCCATTATCTTTTCGATCGAGCTGGCTTCGAGGAGTGGGGATTGGACACGCTTTTCAACGGCCAGAACTACGCCCTCTGGCGTTCGGATGCCGACAGTTGTTGAGCCTAGCTGTTTAGGCACCTATCAGGACTCACTGCCCATCCAAGACGTGTTTAGAGGCGTACTTTGATAGCTTCAATGGCATACTCGACTGTATGATCGATATGTCTGAATAATGAGCTTGCACCGAGCTGGTCTATTCAACTGACCTTGGAAAAGACGCCCTTCAGGCGAGAAAGTGTTGACACCTCGGTCTACAAATCCAAGTGAGTAAAGTGCACCAGTCGGTATACCAGGTTGACTACCAACCATATTCTGAACGCGTCAAAAACATATCGATTGGAGGTTATATGGACAACCTGGAGAAGAAATAGAATCTAATGAACGATGGCTTGCGTGTTCGACGCGCGTTCAGCGTGGGAAGTCAGATCAAGGTCCAAGATCTAATCTGGTTTCTCAAACGTTCTCCTGCCAGCATGATACTCCCACCAAGGAAACAACGCCTCGTCGCCGCAGTCGCGATACGGAATCAAGTTTTTAGCGGATATGTTGCTTTTTACCGCACATCGGTGAAGGATTTATTGCAACGAACGTGGGGTCTAAATGCGGAGTCGCATTAAATAAGATAACGTGCGCTTTACCGGATTCTGGAATTTCATACTCCAACCACCAACATTGACGTCCATGGCTGCCCCAGAACTCACAGCGGCCGATCTCCAATCGATCTTGAAGTTCACTGTCGAACTTTCTCGCACTGCTGGGAAACTCATCCTCGAAGGCTCACAAGTGATCCAATCAACATCTGACTCTGATGTCAACGAGAAGAAGAATTCTGTGGATCTAGTCACGGAGTACGACGTGAGGGTCGAAGAGCTCGTGAAGAAAGAAATAAAGAACAAATATCCAGAGTTCAAGTTGTGAGTCGAACGGTTCGCCTTCAGTGAACTCCTGGCTTATTGATGTAGCATCGGAGAAGAATCGTACGCCGCCGGCTCACGTCCTCCTTTGACAGATGAGCCTACATTCTGTGTAGACCCGATCGGTGTGTCCATATGTCTCGATCTAACTTGGTGGAGTTCTCACCTGTCTTCATTTTCAGACGGAACGACGAACTTTATCCATGGGTTTCCCTTCGTCTGTATCTCACTTGGCTTGATCTACAAACGTCGTCCAGTCCTGGGCGTTATCTATAACCCCTTCCTGGACCACCTTGTATGTTCCATTATATTTCGGTCATAGATCCTTCATCGTGATATCTTCGCGACATAGTACACAGGTATCAAAGGACAAGGCTCCTACGTCACTCGAGGCTCTGCACCCCCTATCAGACTACCACTCTCGTCCTCACCGAAGCCCTTGCCCTCCCTGTCGAAAGCACTCATCGGTACGTGATAGATTGCGGCCAATAGTATCTCCCTGATTTGTCTACGAATAGCTGTGGAATGGGGTTCGGACAGATCTGAAACAACGATCAGCTCCAAGTCAAGGGCGTTCGGCCGCCTTGCGGGGAACCCAGACCAGGGTGTTGCTGGTGGCAAAATGGCACATTCGCTCCGATCCATTGGGAGTGCGGCGCTCAATTTTGCGATGGTTGCAGAAGGTGGCTTAGATCTCTACTGGTACGCCCCTTCTGGCATCACAACTTCGAATCTGTGTGAATTATATTTATTAGGGAGATCGGGTGCTGGCCGTGGGATGTTTGTGCCGGTGTCGTTATCGCAGAGGAGGCTGGGGGCGTGGTCACTGGTGCCCATGCCGCGTTCGCTGCCACTGCATCCTCTGATGCATTCGGTGATGTGACAGAGGAGATTCTCACAGGGAGAAAATATGTTGTTGTGCGAGCAATCGGCGGCAATCCCGTGAGTATTCTATTGTCTCTTCTGTCCACTTCTACATTTTGAAGCGACGACGTTACAGGGTGAAACGGGATCTGAAGCACAGCAACGTATCATCAAGGAATTCTACGATAGCGTTGAAGATGTTCCTGCGAACTAAATCTCAGTCTCAGCTGAATCAATCACTGTAGACTATGTATAGAAGACTCCCCATGATAGTCATTGGTAGTATTCGTGTTGGTTACGAATATCTTGGACGGAATTTCTTCGGAAGCTCCAGAAGGCGTACGGAAATACGTATCTCCAGAATACACACTTCTAAGATAAAGCTTCTCGCGTTGTATCCGCCAGTATTGTGCGTTGCTCTTGTGAGTTGCCCACTTGCACGTCTGCTGTCCTGTCCCTGCCAAATTTGCGGGGAAAATGACGTCGAAGCACGGAAGCAATTGACAAATCTCCGCGTGGTTTGTTCCAATTTGAAATTGAAGATAAGCCTGTGGACGCGCGCTATCGCCGCAGAACCTGCTACTTTTCACTGATAACTCTGTTCTGTCTTTGAATGTTTTCCACATCGATATGGGACTTCAATATCACACAATGTATGTTCTTTAATTTGACCTGTTTAGCTTTGAAGCCTGTATACCTAGGTATGGGTCCGTGCTGACATTTATCGGCGCCCTCTTGAGTTTCTCGGCATTTTTGCCGCACGGCCGGGGCCTCCCGGCGGGTTCCAGGGCATACGGTCGATGTTGAGGAAGCGTAGGTAGGTGGTGTGTGTGTTGCCTGGTGTTAATGCGGCTGTTGTTAGGATCGTCTCCACGGCAGTTTACAGGCTTTGTCTGCTTCTTTGCGTTCCTCTAGGTCTAAGGGTGTTGAAGACTGCAAGACAGTGAGTGAAGCACATGAGTTGCCGGGGGATGTAGATGTAGATTAGATTAGAGCATGTGAACGACCAAACAATTATGTAAGAACAAATTTTGAATTGCACGGTCGGGGGTAAAAACCTACTACTAAAGTAGCAGGAATAATGTCGTCGGCTGCCGGTCGGGAATCGGGTAGTCGCGTGTGCCCGTGGGGTCGCGTCCGACTCCTTCTTAACTTCTTGACTTCGTGATGCGTGCACACCGGCGGGCCGCTCATTCTATCAACAGGGCTCAAACAGGCCTCAGTGCTCAGCTCCTTATCTGTGTTGACGAGCCCGAAGTCCCTCTAGTTGGAGTCACTTGTATACGTCCCTACATGGGCACCAAAATCCTACGATTGCGCGACACCACCCGGCCATAAAAATAGCCTATGAACACTGTATCTGCGAGGAGTCGGAGAACTCCATGAGGATAATTGCTCGATTTACGTGGTCACACAGACGGATACAAGTAAACTGGATGTCGACCCTATTCCAGAACCACCAATAAAACCGCCCTGCCTGCACCGATCACAATGCGGACACGCTCTATCTACGAACTGGCGTATACTTATGTTCCCGCGGACCGGTGGGCGGCCCGCCTCGTCAGATGACAGAAGGAGCTTCTCCGCGTGTAGGGTTGGTGTGGGGAGACCCGTACTTAAAACACCGGGGGAAGACCAACACGGCGTGACTGCTTCTCTTCTCTACCTTTTAGGCATAGAGTTGACGTCTCTCTAGATATGGTGAGAGCGCTACCAAATAATAGGAGGGCTGTCCTGCTCGCGATCTTCATCGCGTTTGGTACGCCGCGGAATCTCATATATCTCGTGCCAGGACCTTACCAGTCGTTGCAGGAGGTACGCATCCCTGTGCTGAATGATCTTCAGTGTATTGTGAGTCTTGACTGAGACTGCTATATGAATGAAGAAGCTGATATTTTGGATAAAGGACGAACAGCGCAACAAGGTTTTCTCTTCGGTTATGATATTGGAGTCATCTCAGTGAATACGAATCGAATCCTTTATCTGGACTATACTCATATCGCGTCTTAGGGATGCCTGATCATGCCAGACTTTATCAATCGTTTCGGCGAGATGAACGCTGAGGGAGTCATGGTTCTTACAAGCTCGAGACAATCGATCATCACCTCTCTCTTGTCCGCTGGGTGAGTCTACACCCCCTCCTCTTTGAATTGTGACTGAAACGGCGCGCTATCATAGTACCTTTGTGTAAGTAGAACGTCATTGGCCCTGTATCGCATCTTACCAGTTCGTAGTGGAGCTTTAGCGCAGGCATTCACGTCGGATCGCTTTGGGCGCCGCGGCTCTATTCTCATCTGGACAGCCATCTTCACAATCGGAGTTGCCATTCAGACCGGTACAGAGTTCTCTGTTGTGCAGATTACAATCGGTCGTTTCATTGCTGGGCTGGGAGTCGGCGCTTTATCAGGTGTGTATGGGTCTTTCAACAAATCTGAACGACTTCTGCTAATCCAATCTTACAGCTATCGTACCGTAAGCTCGAGAAACTCTTTCAAGACTTTTCAGCATATCCTAATTCATTCCCTAACTTCCAGACTGTACAACGGTGAAACGGCGCCTAAAGCGCTCAGAGGTACTCTCTTGGTACTTTATCAGCTGCAAATCATTGTAGGGTATGTAACGGTGGTCTCATGCTGCATTTTCGACTCTATCTTACACGTTCTCTAGGCTCTTCCTTAGCTATGTCTTTGATCTCGCCACACACAATCTCAATAGCTCTGCGTCATGGAGAGTTCCAGTAGGCCTCCAATTAGTTTGGGGTTTCATCCTCCTCTCTGGTATCTTCTTCCTACCCGAATCTCCGTACGTCAGCCATACCTATGGTATCGAACCCTCCTAACTTATGGTACAGGCGTCATTTATTGGGCACTGGCAAAACAGAAGAAGCTCGGAAGGTCATTGCGGAGTTAAACGGCGTACCTGAGGACGACCCGCTCGTCGAAGAGACCCTAGAGGAATTGGATCTTGCTATCCGAGCGGAGAACGAGGGAGGAAAGGCAACGTGGGCAGAATGTTTCTCCACCAGAAACAACCTTTGGAAGCGTACCGGCAACGGTATGATGCTACAGTTCATCCAACAACTCAATGGCCAGAATTTCTACTGTACGGCCATCTTCATGTATATCTTTTTTATCTCCACCCTGACCTTGGTGCGTTCTAGATTATTATGGAGACACATTCTTCCAGAGTGCAGGAACGCAGTAAGTATTTTTAAGATTTGTGCACCGATAATGCTGAACGGTTTGCAGGTTGTCGCCTTATGTCATTCAAGTTATCCTTGGTGCAGTTTCTGTGGTAGGGACCGTTCCTGCTCTGGTGCGTAATCTTGTGCAGAACACCTTAAAGCACGCTCTGATCTTTTGTTCCGTAGTACTTGATTGAAACCTGGGGACGCCGTCGGGTTCGTATATCTAACTGCATATCACGTTACTTTCCAACTCATTACTGTCTAGTCTCTCCTTACTGGTGCCCTGATGGAAGCTGCTTGCTCTATCATCGTTCGTGGCTCATCTTCAAAGCAGTGGGCCATGGTTCACTGAGCTATACATATTACAGGCGGGACTTGTCGGCCACTACACGCTTGCACCTCCAAAAACGGCCAAGGAATTACTTACAGCGAGAAATAGACAAGGAGGTAGGGCCGCAACACCGAGGGTTGAACATGGCTCACCATTGTCCTAGGTGACACAATGATCGCATTTGCCGTGCTGCATGTATTTTCGTTCTCCATCTTCTGGGGCCCCACTCCGTACGTTTCCTTCCAATGCTCACGGTGCACAATGTTATTCACATGCATGTTATGTAGTTGGGTGTATCTAGGTGAGGAGACCTCGTTCCCAAGTATGACTCAAGAGCCCGGCAATTAACTAATATTTTCTCTTAGGTGAATCATTCCCCCTCCGCGTCCGCCCGAAAAGCATAGCGTTGGGCAGTGCAACGAACTGGTAAATTTACCATGAAAAATGAGCTGGTTGAAGCGGCATGCTGAACGTTGTCGTCAGGCTCTGGAACTTTTTACTCTCGTTCTTTGCTCCTCGAATTGCCGCAGAGTGCGTATATATTTTTAAAAGAAGGTGATACGCAGTTAAGGCTTGTCATGTAGTATCGGGCCTCTCATTCTCCTCATCTTCTTCGGCATGCTGCTGTTCGGCTATGTCTATGTCTACCTGTTCATCCCTGAGACCAAAGGACTTAGTCTAGAAGAGGTGCGATTACATCAGGATCTATTCCAACGCATGGCACCGTTGACAACATTTTCCATCTAGGTCGACGAAATGTATCGCTCTGGAGTCAAGCCTTGGAACTCAGCCAACTGGAAGCCACAGTTGATTGAACAACTCCACAAAGAGAAACCCGCGCACAACGATGTTCGCGATAGCGCCGAAAAGCAGAGTTCAGAACAGGCGGAGACTAAGGTCTAGATGACAGTCGATGATATTTCAACGATATTTCACATGCACGATCTTCATACTATCAACACATCCATATTACATGGAAAGAGTGACCGTTCCTGAACCCGCAACGAAAGGAATCACAAATGCTCCAGCATCGATGGCCAAGGTTACCGTAGGTTTCAAAGGAGTTATTCCAGGCAAAGTAGCTTTCTGCTGAATCACCAGTCGGCCACGGGGCGCGCTTGCGGCGCCAGTCACGCCATCAGGTACAGCGGTGATAGTGACGGTAATCGCCCGAGCTGAAGGATCATAAGTGACTGCTGAAAAGGCACCTGCATCTAAAGTGAGGAGCGCGCCGAGGGGTGCCACGTAAACACGACGGCGAATGGGGTCGCGAACTTGCACCTGGACGATGGGCGATGTCGAAACAACATTCCCTCCAAAGGCTTGCCAGCCAAAGTCGGGATGGTTCACGATATATGTTCCAATCCCCATGGTATGCCCGGAGAAGTTGGGACCGTAATCTCCGGAATATCCGTCCCATTTCAGGGTATCCGCGAAAGAATGGAATGATGCAGACGCAAAACCACCTTGGTCGATGTTGGAGAGCGGGCCGCTCAGTCCACCGTACGCAGTACGTAAGAGATAATAATCAGTTGGAGAATTCTCAAATGCGGAGATCAGGGGCAAGGCATTCAAGCCGCTGCCGTAGTGATGGATCTGACGTTCGATTCGTTGGAGCTTTCCACCATAGATGTTGTCCCTGTCAACGAGAGGAAATCAGAAAGCGAACTGCAGAATATCGGAAAAACCAACCAATAACGTCGGGCATTCCCATTGTATCCCCAGTGAGGGATCAGTGGTTGGTATGCAAGGATTGAATTGAGGGCATTAGTGGCGGTGGTGGTGTCGTTGAAGTACTTGGCCCACGCGTACACGCCTTCTTGACCAGTCGAGTCCCACGCCATCTCCGAACCAAATCTACAGAGAGCGACGTTAGAAGGGCAAAGAAGTAAGGGGTGCTAACTGACGGATATCGCTGCCCGGCCCAAATAGTCTCCCGAGCCTTCATCCTACTTTCCACAAGAGTCGCATTGGCTGTTAACCCCTCACGCTTGAGATCGTCGAGAAGCAGACGGATCACTGTTTCGCCCATGAGCCCAACGTTCGCAAAGCCAACCCTGCCGTTTGTCATTGTAGACACAGTGACAACGGCCTGATTGATATACCACTGCCATGTTTGGAGTTTCACGAGGGAAGGGTAGTTGCGAGCCACGCGGTAGAGCGCCCAATACGCCGCAACGACGTGAACGTAATCGTAGGCACGGTCAGTGGCGAATGATGCTGCCTGATTCCAAGACCACCAGTTACCCCAGTTGATAGAAGTCGGATAGGAATACGAAGGTAGAAGGGCCGGTTGGTAGAAATAGACAGACTAGTATAAAAGGGTTAGATACTTTCCACGACAAAAATAGCCAGACGCCTACTTTCTTCACACTTCCTAAAACGACGTGATTAACAAAAATTCAGCAGCTAAAATATGACGTATCTCACCATCGGAATTCTGAATCGATCCCTTCAAGACCTTCGTCGCAAATTGTTCTAACTTTGCAACTTCCACTGCATTGGGCTGGGCATATTGTTTCATCGTCGCAGCTAGCCAGGACCCCGCGCCAGCTTCGTCACTCAAGCCTGGAATCCATGCTCTCGGATCATCCTTGACCACTGCGTTCACCTCTCGGTCGTAACTGATCACAGATGGCGATCTATGGAACGGGTCGGTTGTGGAGTTGAACCACTGAGAAGTGGTTAAGAAATTTCCCAAGTCGCGTACTGCCTGTGTGGCGGCTTTGGTAACGTAATAGTGAACGGTCTGCAGTGTGCCGTCTGCGTATGTGATGGAGAGACGGGAACGGCCCCACGTGTGGCCAGTGATGGAGTATCCCACCCAACCAGCGGTCTTCGCATCGGAATTAGTAGCCCAAGTCAGTGCGCCAGCAGGGCTGACTTCGACAGACTGCACCAAGGACGAATAATTCAAGAACAGCTTGCCGACTTGGTCGGTGGGAAGGATGTATCCAGGAACTCCCACTGCAACAGGGCGATTGGCGCTCCTGACCGTGCGATCGACGTCGCGGATGGAAGAGGCAAGGAGGAACTGAACGCCATAAGTGCGGCTCTGGCCGGCCTGGAGAGTGACCGACGTCGCAGCGTTCCATGGGGTAACCTTCGACCATTCGTTCTGTGCGTATGCCAAGGTATGAAATTGCCATTCGTATAAACCTTCGAATGTCTGCGATTGGTAGAATGGCGTGGAAGATGTAGATTCTGGGAGGAATCTCCATCCTTCAAGCGGCGATTTGCCGACAGGCAGCACTACGAGGGGGCGGAGAGTACCGAGAAGAGGCGCCACTTGAACGTATCCCGCATCTTGACCGGGGTATGGATCGAACAAGCTACAAGCTTCGTTTGTTTGCGCCGCCGTACGGTCAGTAAAAATCTGGAAAAATCATGGCAGCGTCAGATGGTGTATCGACGACGGATATGACAAGTCCTACATTGTTGAACTCGAGTGGGATCCCAAGCGCCCCAATCTCGACTGCGGTCGTCTGGGAGTTGGTAACGTCAAATAACAGTTGAAGCACGTTGTTTTGGAGAACCCAACGACGCGTAATGCTTAGAAGCGATGTCGAGGGTAGAGTAGGGGCAAGGTTTGCCGCTGCAAGTGTCGTTCCAGAAACCGCAAGAGCAGTAACAGGGCGTCTAGCGGTGGAAGAGTCACCACTGACCCACGCTGTGGAGCCAACCTTGCGAGCTCTGAATGTTATATCTCCCAGATGATATTGACCGTTATTCTGTCGCTGGGTCATTTTATCACCTGGTATAAAATCAAACGACGAGCCGGCCGGTTTGAGCGAATATAGGGTCTGCGAATCCTTAACAAGCTGAAGCGAGAACGTCGGCGTAGTAAATGGTAGGAGGCCGTTAGGCAACCCAAGCTGCGCCGATACAAGACTCGCCATTGAGATACAAAATATCCAAGCCATTGGATGAGAAAGAAGCCTCATAGTGGGCCAGAATGAGGAACCAGGGCTATGACTATAGGAACTTGGCCTTATATGATCAAATATCGAGGATCCGGGTGGTTCATAAGTGAATCGGCCCTTCTCCCTCACGCAGAAGCTCTGAGTTCCGTGCATTCCCATGAGCCATGACGTTCTTTCATATGGCTCCGGACCGCTCGAGGTAAGCATACTCCATAACCAAGTTAAAAAAAGTCAACTGTTGGGGATATCATGGGTCCATTTCGCCGTGATATCATCGGAGTGGCAGCCATAGTGCAAATATCGAGGTCGGAGGTCATGATCATTGATGATAGAACCGGCGAGCCCATCGCAAGAACCACGTTGGATGCGTGGGAAAGTCGGGTTGTGTTGAAAGGGAGGCGTCTTTTGCGCTCAGGCGCCCTGCCCGTTTTTACACAATGCACACTGGCCAGGCAATCTCGACGTTCGATATGCGCGACAACAATAAGAAGTCTCTGTTTAATCCATCACTTCTCCTTCCCTCATATAACCGAAAATTTTTCGGGAACGCGACATCGAAGCCCCCCTTGGCTGCCACACATCCAGATAGATGCGTTAGCCTCGTGGATTCACCCGTAAGATGGATATTGGTCGGCCCATCACCCCTTCTTGTTGCTCTCTGGGTGTAGGTTTTTCCGTGTCGCTGCATGTCGATGGTGTGAGTGGAGAAGCATCGTCGGCCCGCCATGTGAACAATTCTCCAACGGCCCGTCATGTCTTGTTATTATGCTTAAAAAGAAGTATTCCTCGAGTCCAGACTGTATTTTCACATCATGCGATCTCTTTCGCGGCTGAGCGCTGTGATATCGATCATCTGCTGTTTGCTTCCTGATGTGCAAAGTACCATCGTCGCTCCGAATGCCCTCAACCTGCGCCTCACCGCAAACGTGTCTCATGCCATACCGCCCACGCTATATGGGTATATGTGGGAGGTCTGTGATCCTATTACTCTTACGATGCGTCTGAACCATATCTCATCTATTTCGATCACTTGTAGGATATTAACCACAGGTCCGTGTCTTTTCTATAAATCGAGATCGTTCGAGAATTGTGACCTTCTCTATAGTGGAGATGGAGGCCTATATGGTACGTTGTTACAACCCTTTTGTTACATTATTTTACGTCAGACCCTCCCCAGCTGAGCTGCTTCAGAATCGCGCTTTCCAAGCCGTTATTCCTGGGACTCAAAACGCGTACGCTTCACACAAATTCATCTGCACCAATCATCCGACTTTCTTTTCCTAGGCTGAACGCATGGCAACCGTACAATGGAGCTTTCTTATCTGTTACCTCCAAAACCAAGGGCGTTTCAGCAGCGTTACCAAACAGCCTCGAAGTACGAATACCCAAAGTTGTCAATGGCCCAATAGGGTTCGAGAATACCGGTTACTGGGGTAAGACGAAGTACAGACCGACTTTTCTGGGATCGTAGAAGCTGACTTGGATACATATAAGGCATCAAGATTCAGGAGGGCTGGACGTACAAAGGATCCTTTTATGCCAAATCCGACACATTCAGCGGAAAGGTTACAGTATCCCTGAAATCTGTCCGGGGGACCGTGTTCGCATCGAAATCAGTCGGAGGGATTTCTAAGAGTTGGAAGAAGTTCACCTTTGAGTTCAATCCTGCGAGCTCTGCGCCAAACGACGAAAATGTGTTCAGTGTTTTGTTCGACGGAAAGGCTGCCGCTGGGAAGACAATTCATTTTGGGATGTTCTCATTGTTCCCACCGACTTTCAGAGGGCGAGAAAATGGTATGCGCATCGACTTAGCGGAAGCCCTGGCTGCCACAAGGCCGTCAATATGGCGGTTCCCAGGGGGGAACAATCTTGAGGTACTTTCCCTTTCACCCGATTATTGTCAACGACCAATCTTGTTTTTAGGGACACAGTATTGATACACGTTGGAAATGGAACGAGACCATCGGACGGTGAGCTCATAATGGCCAGTTCGATGGACTGTACTAATCCTCAATACAGTGTCGAGGATCGACCAGGTCGCGTTGGAGACTGGGGTGCGTCCATCTAGACATCGATCGTTATAAGGCTCATCGCGAGGACACAGGATATTCGAACACGGATGGGCTTGTGAGCACAGCAACAAAAACACGTCTGATTATTATTTAAGCATCCTTAGGGGCTCCTTGAATACTTAAACTGGGCAGAAGACTTAGAAGCCGTGAGTGATTTGTGCCCAACATCGCATTGCTTTCACCAACTCCCAATGGCTTAGGAACCCATTCTCGGTAATCATCTAAGTACTGGTGGACGATCAATGAGAGCTGACTTTTATCTATAGGAGTATGGGCCGGGATATCGATAGCTAACTATTCTGACTTCGCTACGTGGCCCGTGGTGCCCGAACAAGATCTTCAACCTTATATCGAAGATGTTCTCGCACAGATCGATTTCGTAATCGGTGACGCCAAAACCACCAAAGGTGGCAAATCGCGCGCGAGTCTGGGTCGTACAGAACCTTACGCCCTCAGACTGATTGAAATGTGCGTATGTTTCAAGTCAAATGTGATGTCGGGGCTGACACGTAATGCAGAGGAAACGAGGACCAGGCATGCTTTCTTCTCATCCAGTATTCCAAAGTCCTGATCAGTCATGGAAGTTTCAACCAACGTCCTACGCGGCCTATCGCTGGAAGGCCTTCGTAGATGCCATCAGCGCAAAATATCCTCACCTGGAGTTCATTGCAACGACTCTGCCGTCAACAGCCCTCGATCCCGTGTACAAGAAAAGTAAGGGCGGACTTGATCATGAGATTTGCGTTTACTCATCTAGTCTGCCAATCTTAGTCGACTTTCACATGTACAATTCGCCGTCTTGGTTTATAACCAACGCCTTCATGTTTGATGACTACCCAAGGAATGGAAGTTTGTTCTTTGTAGGTGAGGAGCTAGGTAGCCTTTCAGTTGCACCGACTTACTGAATCGGCGGAAATAACGTAGGAGAGTATGCCGGTACGCACATCGCATCTTTCATAAATCTGACGTCTATCCATGCCTTCCCCTGACCAGTGACCTCCACAAATGACAGCAATGCTCTCGGCGATATTCCAAGTGGACGGCTAGCTTATCCAACCCTTCAGGGCGCTGCTGCTGAGGCGGCATTTATGACTGGCTTGGAAAGGAATTCGGATGTAGTTTTCGCCTCAGCCTGTCAGTGCTGCTGTTTATCCTGTTTTCCGAGTCGCTAATGTCCATCATTTCCCAGATGCGCCAAGGTAAATTCCCAAATAGTGGAATGGATGATGGAAATGACGATCTTCTTCCCTATCTTGTGCAGCTTCCAACATATCAGAAACTATCAGTGGACACCTGATATCATAACATATGACGCCAGTCATGTTGTGAAATCCACTTCATACTATGTTCAACAGGTTTGTCTTCTTTCGATCACAATACTCAGCGTTTTGATCACCTGCCCATTCAGATGTTTAGCTTAAACCGTGGAACCCATGTTCTAAAGACGTCGCCGGCTTCGACTGCGGATTCTGAGCCCTTATTCTGGGTGGCTAGTTACAGCAATGAGACGAGTGCTGTCTTCCTGAAGGTGCTATAACATAGTTCAATCACGCGAAGATCTGCCGACTTACATCGCTTGTACGGACCAGGTGTCCAACACGGGCACTACAGACCTTGTCGCAAACATCTTTTTAGACTTTCCGATTACTGGCTTCGGAACTGCCACCTCGATCAGCTCCCCTGGCCTCAGCCCTATATCAGGCGTATTCAACGTGTCGAACACCATCGAGGAGCCTGAACTGATTATCCCTATTGCATCCAGTTTTGCCATTCCCCATCCGGATAGGTTCAACTACACCTTCCCTGCGACAAGTGTGACCGTGATCACCCTGCATACTCCCAGTTTGGGGAGTTTATGAGCTCATGACGCTTCACCGAGGGTTGCGATCGGTCGATACCGTATCGCTATGTAGTACGAAATTGGGTTCTTGAATTTTGATTCCTTGATTACAGCGGCTACAGCATCTTGTGCATCTATGTACGTGTATCATGTGAAACATGGCAGAGCACACTGCGTTATCTTTCTTCGAGGTTGGCGAGCCCCGCTTCACGTTAGTTCCTCCATATCGCGAGACATAATTCACAAATGGCGCACCGGAAAATGTACGGAGTTGAGTAATGCCGGTTCTTAGTGAGGTGTTCAGCTGATATACTAGGCACGGAAGCTTGCTTACTATGAGACGCTTGTTCGGCCCTCAGGATGGCCTAAGCAAGTAGCAAATGACGGGGATAAATAGAGGGATGTCCTGAAATTTGAAAGCACCTTTCCTGAAGACCCAAAGATGCGCTTCACTGCGGTATCCGTTCTCGCAGCGATTTCTATCGCTTCTGCGGCCGTAGTGCAGAGAGAGTCGTTGCAAGAGGTCCATCTGGCTGTGAAGCCGAAGTGTGGAACCCTGGAGGGAGCCCCTGCAGATGTCAACGCTGGTCTGCCGCCCCTGAACACCTTCAAGACGATCGTGTCGTTTGGTGTACGTGCTTGACTGGATATATTGATGATATATTCTGACGGGATCTGTTCAGGACGCTTATTCAGACGGTGGTGTACAAGATGGATCTCCCCTGCAGCCGGCCATTTTGCTTCCTCCGAACCCTATGGCTGGTGGACGAATGAGCAACGGTCCAGTCTGGGTCGAAAACCTGGCCAAGAGTGTTGGTGCTACAGTTAAAGACTATGCGGTATGTTGACAGAATGCTTGGTGCGCCTTACCCCACTGAGTCAAGGATCGCTGTAGGCTGCTGGGGCAGTTGTAGATGCTTCCCAGTATCCTGACAAAAACTTTGGGAACGCACGCGATTTTATTGGTCAATGTGGGTTTCAATAAGTGTTCTTCTCTGCGTGATCTAATCGCAACATCTCGGGTCTAGTAAACATGTTTATCGGTCAATCCACCACATACGATCCCGATACTACCCTTTATACTATTTTCTTTGGCATCAAGTAAGCTTCTTTTGCCAGTAATCCAGCTGTCCCCTCCATCTAACGCACCATGACAGTGATTTTGAAGAGGGCGCAGGTATGGTGACATAACATGCGTTTAACCTACTCTTACAACTGGAATACTTGATAGATCTTGATATGGTCGCGCAGAACATTGCATACAACATCCTCGTTGCCTCCTCCTCTCCGGTATTCGCACGTAACATCCTGATTGTGGACAACTATGGTCGTGGGACAAAGACCGCCCAAGGAGAGGCTTTCAAACAGCAGGTCTTCTCCGAGTTACAATCTCTACGTGGTTTAGGACTCAACATAGGCTATGTGGACCTCTCGAATGTTTGGACCGGAGTCCTGGGCTTAACTCCAGGGTACAAGGCTTTCGGGTACACAAACCCGGGAGCGTGCACAGTCAACAGCGAAACCACTGTCGGCGCCTGCGCAGACCCCGACCACTCATTCTACTGGATCCCAGGGTAAGGCGTTCAGCTTTGGATCACGATTGCGATGCTCACCACTGTTATAGAACACCATCTGCAGCTACTCACCGTATTATGGCGGATTACGTGAACGCTGTGCTGACACAGTGCACGACTTCATGATACAGATTATTTTCGTATATGAGACGCGCAATTTTGTATGTAACTCAGCACAGCGTTCACGACTTCATGATACAGATTATTTTTGTATATGAGACGCGCAATTTTGTATGTAACGTTAGCAAGCAACGCGGTAGAAATGAATATTCAAGTCTTCAAGCTTCACGACCCATCGCGGTACATTTATGCAGTCACGGTTGCGTACTGTCACATGTGACGCGACGCGTTGAACAGGCTCAACAACTCTCTCTCCATCTTCCATCTAGTGGTGCAGCAATGACAGAGACACGACGGGAAATTCCACCAAATCCTCCTAGATGGCAACCAAGCTCAGATCCAACATCAATAAATGTTCCTGGGCTCGACGCTTCAGCCCCAGTGCTCGACCAAATCGAGCAGATGGAGCAACTGATTACTCTGAAGCTGCAGGTCAGAAGCTTCGAGGGGCAATCCGAGAAGGAGCTAATCAAAATCGGTTAGAATATTGACGAAAATTTCTCCAAAATACATCATGTGTTGGCGAACAAGGTTTTACCTGCGCTCAAACGATATGCGGTAACTACGGAGCCTGTGAGGGAGGCCGCAAAAGTGCGTCAATCATCCACTACGTGAACCAATAATGCCATGTTCTCATTGGTTCCCTTAGTTCTGGACATCTTTCTATGAGCAGGCCGCACAAATCCGAATACCAAGTTACGATGACTACTCGACGGTGAACGAAGAGTCCGAGCAACCAGAGATAGCTTCGGAAACTACACAGGATCAATCTACCCCCCAAGTTGACGCTTCTCAATCCCATATCTACGAGCCTAGCATAACATCGACAAATGGATCGTTCATGCCTGGGCATGGCGCATTCTCCTCCACTCCAGCAACGGCACGGGTCACAAAATTCGCAGATGATTCGATAGCGGACAGTTATGGAGATCCTTCATGGACTGCCTCACTAGATTCCCCTCTAGTGCAAATGGGTCGGGATTTCCAAAAGTCCTCTGTAGAGGACGAAAGCATCTTAGGGCCGTCAACATCAAGCTATCAACCATCCTTGCGTTTAGATGAACCGACACCTAATCCCAGGCGAGGAAATCATGATATTCCCCGCAGTGACAAGGGCAAATCGAAAGATATGAGCGGACCTTTGCTACGCAATGTTTTACGCCATAATCTTTACCCGTCTGACGCGTCGGCAACGGGCACAAGCTCTGCAAACGTTTCGCCCCTCAAATACCGCGTGAAACCCAAAACACCAGTGCCCAAGAAGTACAATCCATTTTTATCCCCCGACAAAAATCCAGCAAATTGGGATGGTGTAGTCGACCTCCGAGACCCTTCGGTAACGACACCTCAACGTTATCGAAGGGGGCAGCCTTCTTCACGCCGTGGTCATGCAACTCCTGCTCAACAATCCGACGATGATGACTCTTTCGATGGCTTGCCTCCAGGCATGTCACCTCCGGTCATGATGTCGCCTGCCCGTCCACCACGTTCTTTGGCTGAACTTGGCCTTTTGAAGCTGGGCCAAACTCCAACGAAGGAGGCCTCAGCGAGAATAACACGCGACCTGGTGAGAGACATCCAATACAGGAGCGGCAACGCCACACGGGATGGTTATTTACACAGCAGAGTTGAATCCACTCTAAGCACAATGCCCACACCGCCCTCGCTTTCACGCTACAACCGCTATGGCATGGATACTAGTGATAGCATTGTCCTTGATTCAAGCCTGGAGAGCATGATGCACAGAGTGGGGCTCAACGTACCTTCCACGGTCGGAACCGCCTCCACTCCTGGGCTACGTCTACGCTCGCACAAGGCGACTGAGCAGGCCCTCAATATACTTTCAACTCCTCCGCATCATGCAAATGCCGACGGACCAATCACTCCTGTTCATAGGCATGAACAATTGGACATTGATTCTGACTCGGACTCAATGGACGACATGGGGAACACCGCCCACCCAGGTGTTCCATTCATGTTAACGACATCCGCTAGCGGCCGCGAGGACTCGGATGATTCTTTCGGTTCTTCCAATCATTCTGGCGATTCCTTGGCCGATGAGGACGCCAACCTAGCACCCGTCCAACCATTTGCCGTTGGCGCTCAGAATGATGGTTTCGATGACTCATTTGATGACGACTCTTTCGATGGGTTCAGTGGGGAGGTGCCGGAAGAGACGCTATTTGGTGTTCCACCTAGCCAGCGTCAGAGTCAGCAGCGTGGGGCCCATTTAGGGGATGGTTTGCAATTGCGGGGAGAAGATTTACTGCAGGACACAATTGGCATTGGTGCGCAAATTGTTATGAGCGGGCGAATTGAGGAGAGTCCGACGCCAGCTGCATGGGCTGGTGGTCCTCATCATTAGTACTTGGGTCCCACGGCAACCGGATTCGCGGTTACATATGTTTTCCTCTGGATTATCCATGGGTCTATTGTATGAGAAGTGTACGGCCAATAGGTCACCATACGGGAACAGTAACGTATCCGATTTCCAGAAAAACGACCCTATCCTATACTTAGGATTCAGGAATATTGTGGGGGTAATATCGGAGTTGTTAAGTATGCAAAAATTGTAACAGCCGTGATGATTACAACCAGTACCGACGCCAGCAGGATTTGAACCTGCGCCCTCAAAGAGGAACAGATGAATTCGTAAGTTCGAATCTGTCGCCGTAACCACTTGGCTATAGCGCCTTACTGTCGACAAAACGTTCCTCATGTAGCGAATGCACGTTCGTTGGTCAAGAATAAGGGCGAACCATAAGTGAAAGATACATATGGATGTAGAGTAATTGGTATGGGTGTCTAGGTCGAGGAATACATTATGCTGGGTATAACCTTTTCAAGAATGGAATAAACATGATTCAAAAGCTAAAGAAAAGCGGAGAAAACCATCACAGACTGCCGGCTCTATCAAGCAAACCTTGCACCCGCTTGCTCAATCGCTCAGCCTCCATCTTGCGTTCCCACACTTGATGGGCTGGTGTTTGCTTCTTGGGCATCCACACCTTCCCGCCTTTCGCCTCCGCCCGTTTGGCATTCAGGGCGGAAAGATCAACAACGCGTGGTGAGCTCGAGAATTTGATGACGTCCCGGTATAGTAGTTTCGTCTCCGTCGTGAGAGAACGCAGTGTTGGTGGTGGAGGTGGAGTGTCAGAGTCCGAATCTTCAGAGTCGGACAGGCCCGAGGGATCGAGGGGCGGCGTTGGCATGCGACTGACTGGGACGGGCAGAGGTGGCAAGCTCTCGATCTCTCTGAGTAGATCCTGACCTTTTAGGTAAGAATTCTCTGTGCGAAGGAAACGGACAGTTCCTCGGAGTGCATCAATCTATAGAGATTTCCATTGAGAAATTTTTCGACAATGAAGTAGAACCTAGATTTACCTGTTCCAAGAGATGCGACGTTTCCAGGCTGCCTTCAATGGGAATGGGTTCCGTCTCCACTTGTTGCATGCCTGGGGCTGTGAAATCGTAAGCAACCGAGGATCTACAAAAGTTCAAAACAAACCTTGGCGTTCCTGGCCTGCTGTCAATGCTTTGAGCTTAGCATTATCTTGTTCCAACGTGTCCAAGTCTGCTTGCAGCTGCTCCATCGCTTCCTCGTACGCACGCTCTTGCCGCCTAGCCTTCGAAAGTTCGCCTTCAAGGTCAACGATAGCATCCGCCTGTTTCTTGACGGCCTCCATCCTGCGCTCCATCAACTCGATCTTGACCACCGACTCTTGGATGCTCTGATCCTTGGTCTTGAGACTTCGGACCAGGCCTTGCATCTCGTCATTGAGTTGAGCCACTTTACGCTCAGCTTCGACATTGACGGCGAGGCTAGCCTTGATCTCCCCAATCCTGGTGATCCAGGGAGCCGTGCCAGAAACTACAGGCAATCAGCACTAATTTATACGAAGCAGGGCAATATAACCAACCTTTAAGAACATTCTCTGACTCCAGCGCAAGGGGCAGTAGCTTGCCACCTTCTTGGACTACTATGGAGATGGACGCCCTGATAGCATCCCAGACAGATTCACCGGGTTTGATGTCTTTGGCGACGGTGCTGGCGGCCGTTTGTTTGACGAGAGAAAGCAACGTCGTCAATTGGAAGGGAGATTTAGCACTACGAGCATCGCTCAAGTGTGGCATGATTTGTTGTGCCAACTGGGTATAACGATGAGAAACAGTGTATAGAATGGGCGTGAAAGGTACGAACAGAGATTCCGAAGTTGACCAGCTCCGCAGCAAGATTGCTCAGGCCCTTCATCTGCGGGATGAGATGAGCCTTGAGAGCCGTAGAGTCATTGATGAGTTCATCCAGTCGCTTGGTCAATTTCCTACAGCCGAACATCAACACCACACATGAAATGAATCGATGTCACGACGTACTTGGATACCGATTTCGCGCCCTTACTATGGTCTAGCAGAGTCTGCAAAGGCTCGAATAGCTCCTTGTCAATGTCGTAGCCGCCCATGTCCAGAGTAACTTCTACAAGGATCGGTAAGCAAAGCGCCCCACTCCTTGAGATATGACGGAGGTACCTTCTTCCTTGAGAATAGACTGCACAGACGTCTTCGCAAGCCCAATGGACGCGGAGAACATATCAAGATCGTGGTCAAACGACAGCACGTAGCCCAGCTCTCGTTCACCCAAGTCATGCTCGAAGCCATCGAAGTAGGTCTCCGCAAGGTGATCAAACTGTGCCTGTATCCTATCGATAGCTCAACAAACCCGCAACAGTCAAAAGAAGGACCAAAAACATACTTGACGATATCACTGACACACTCCATCTCGCGGAACTCATCCCTACGCAGGAGATTGATGTGCATGTCCAGCCGCTTCTCCATGGGCGCGATCTCTGGGAAGATTCGGCCGATGTTGAGGAAGGACTCCACGTCGCAGCGTCGCAGAATGGCAGCGAAGCGTTTGCATAGAGTGGATAGTCCGGAAATACGTGCTCTCATCTTTGAATGAAACAGAATTAGATGAAAATGGCCATCGGATCTTGTCGGTCACTGACCTCGCAAACACCAACGAGTACTTCAGAGACAGAACCATTGAGTGAATCGGGCAGACCATGTGCTTGGGCCACAACAGTGTTGATGAGATCAGCCTTGTACGCCAGCCGCTGGAAGAAGAGATAGCAGTTCGTAGCGTCTGTATCGGAATCCACATATAGTTCTGGCAGATACGGCTACGCAAGGCATCAGCCAGGCCTACGGAGACAAGCAGAAACGGATAGCATACCTGAACAATGCTGAGCAGTTCCCTGGTTTCCCGAGCCTCCAAGCTTCGAATCTCGAGGTCGATGTTCTTTGCCAGGTTCTTCGAAGCCGACGACTGCAACTTGAGGTTCAGGGACATCATGGCTGCTGTCTGTGATGCCGCTGTAGCTGACTCGTTCTGGGCCGTTTGCGTCTGTGTCCTGAGATCGTCAAGTTCCCTTAAAGGATATGCAAAGTCAGACAAGCCATGATTTAGAAATATGGCGGGGTGACATACTGTTGCAACTGCATGACGAGCTCCCTGAATTGGCTGATGGTGTTTTCCAGATCCTGGCATGCATCTCCCAAAGCTTCAATCTTGAGAGCCTGTTCGCGGATCTGGACATCCTTCTGGTCTGAATACAGGGTGAGAAGGAGGGACCCTGCAGGGTGGAGAAAAATGATTTACTGAGATCTTCATGAAGCTGCTTCTCGGTTTCCGCGTGGTTCTCTTCGAGCTCGTCGCTAAGTTCCTTCAGGGCTTCGAGGTCTTCAATGGTAATGCGCATCTCTTCGATTTTCTAGATAGATTTGTGAGATCAAGCAAGAAGACGGAAGTAGTAAGGTTACCTCGCCAAGCATAAGATTACGTTCCGTCAACTGTACCAGCATCTCTTCAGCACCGAGAGCGTCGTCGAGTTGCAACTTCAAGTCTTCGATTTGGATTTCGGCGTTGGACAACTTGATGAGGGAAGATTCGTATTGCGCTGTGCGGCGGTCAGACCAGACAAATCGAGGAAGTAGAAATGACGCACATTGGAGGTCGTCGACACCTATGATGTCCTTCTCCATCTCTGTAATCCGTCTGCGCTGGTCCTGTTCGGTTTCTTGTGTCATATCGCGTAGTCTATTTCACCACATCAGTTGTAGTCTATGAGACGCGAAACGATTGCCAATGTACTTGATGAGAGCCTCCTTTAGCCTCTCGTTTTGTTTCTCGAGCTGAATATAAGCCAGTGTATCCTTGCCAGATGAGCCGCCATCTCCTTCGCCTAACAAATGCAATAGGCATTGAGCTTTGGTTCCATTCTCGAACAGGAACATATTCACCTCCGCCTTCTCTAAGCACACCTATTTCCACCTCGACCACCGCCAGCTTCTCCTTCACCTCCTCCAGCTCAGCCTCCGTTAGCTCAGCACGTTCCTCTGCAACCTCTTTGTCCAACATCGCCATCTCTAGTTGTTCCTGCGAATCAAGCAGTCGCGTCTCGGTCAACTGGGACAGCTGCTGGACATCTGCAAGTTCCCGTTTAGCACTAGCAAGTTCGGTTTGTTGAGACATGAGCTTCGCTTGCAGCTTCGGTCGCAGGGCGACGAAGGATTCTGCTTCAGATAGGCGCGTTTCGAGCTCTTGGACGTGGCGGGAGTCGTCAGCGCGTTTAGCTTCCAAAACGCGAATTTTGGCGCGTAGTTCTTGGAGCTCTTGGTCATCTTGAATGCGCTCTTGCACCTTCTGCAACGGCGTTGAATATAGTGTTAAGAGTAAGATACGAATCACGCACCAAAGGATTTCGCAACGATGATGGGGGGCGGGAAGGCGGTCTTGCTGGTTCTGGGGATGTGACTTGGAATGATACGGGAGGCGGACGTGGTGATGCATGAGTTGGAGGTGAAACACCGACAGGTGGTAGTGATAAGGGCGAAGAAGTCCGTCTCGGTGCTTGGCTGGACAAAGGTGAAGATGTCCGCTTCGGTACTTGACCGTTGGGAGACCCTTTCATCCGAGTTGGAGAACTCGGGCTTGGCGAGTTCGTGTGGTCCTCTGATGGGGACTGGGAGATGGGGAACGACTTTCTGGGCTGGAGTGAAAGGGAGTTACGCTTCGTCGGAGACCCGGCCTGCTTCGGCATGCGCAAAGTGGTCAAACTAGGTGCCGCTGAGGATGATGAGGCGACAGGTTTCGTTGGACTTGTTGAGCGAGGAGAGGCATTAGAGGCATTAGAGGAAGGTGGCGTGCGTAAAGAGTTCGCTCGTAAGAGACCTGAATTTGTCCGCTGGTGACCTACAGCAGGACGAACTGTGGGGGGTGGCCGCTAGAAAGAGTCAGTATATCTGTTAGCTAGCAATGAAGGTGAAGACGCACCTCAATCTCTGGGCCATGGGTGCTCTTGATTTGGCTGGCCCGAATGAAGATACCGTAGCCCATCTTGCAGCTGAAGTACGGCACGCCTTGGACAGAGCCATCGTTCTTTCCATTCCCCTCGTAGAGCTCTATACCGACCCATTTTCCCTTGGAGAACGCGGTTGCGCCTGAGAAGCGAACCACGCCCTTCCCTTGCCCAGTAGTGACGATAGTCCCGAGTGCTGGGCCATCGGTGGTATCCATTCTTGGTCTTGCAGACGAGCCCGAAGGCTACCTTGAGGATGATTGAGGCAGAAACGAGTCCAGCGCGTGTGGTTGGGGCGCCTGAGCGCAGGGGTTTGGGCAACTTGAAGAGTTTGGTTACGGAATTGGTGTCAAAGTCGGCGCTTAGCGAAACACGGCTTGTCGTCCCGCTCGCAGCACTCAAATACGTCGCCACAACTGCCCAGCCTCTCGTATTTCTAACCAAATTTGAGGCGCCAGTCAAGCCCCGAGGGTGCGTCTGCTGCCTCTAACCGACTTGTCTGATTATAAATGTAGCCCGTGTCACTAGTTGCGAGCCTCTACGTTCAAGATCCGAGGAGTCTGCTGTGAAGGATGTTTCAAGGGCAGGTCCAACAACCGTCTCGTAATGGCCATCTTTTTACAACTGGTATGTTGCCCCAGTTATATGTTGATCTTCGACGAGTAAATTAACTCTGGTCATTAGAGGGCAGTTCGCGGGGCAAGGGATCGCGTTCGAGGCATGGCCAGAGTTCCGGTTCTGATACTGACCGCGACATTGGCTCAACTTCACGGTCTGATCCCTCTTCCAAAGCGCGAAACTCACGGGGCACGGCGAGTCCTGATGGTCGGGTGAACGGCTCCGTTGAAACCTTACCTGATCCTGCCCCTTCGATACCATATTGGTCCGCCAAACGACACCTTACATGTGGCAATCCGACACCAGGTCCACCTTGGTCGTCAAAACCAATTCCGTGGCGCGGCTCACCCCCAGGCAGGATCAGGACTGCACACGCAGCTCTAGTCCTATGTCTGAATATCGATGTAGACCCTCCAGACGTCATCAAAACCAACCCGTGTGCTGTTCTCGAATGCTGGGTTGACCCACACACCATGCCATCCCATAAGGCTTTGGAAGCCATTGGATCCAATCTACACCACCAGTTCGAAGGCCTCAGTGCCAAAGTGGTCTACAAGCCCATCCTTGACCCTTCTCATGACGACTTGAAGCGTTTTTGCCAAACTTCTCGTCGTCAGGCCAAAGAAGAAGCGGTATTGTTCTACTACAACGGCCACGGTGTACCGAAGCCTACCGCCAGCGGCGAACTGTGGTGTTTCAATCGCGACTACACGCAGTATATTCCGGTGTCTCTTCAGGAGTTGCAGGGATGGCTAGGCTCTCCGTGTGTATACATCTGGGACTGCTCTGCAGCGGGTCACCTCCTCAACAACTTCAACCTCTTCGCTGAACGGTGCGACCATGAGGTCAACATGAAGAAAGGCGGATACGCCGACGGAACCCAACCACTGATGAATTCCATTCAACTCGCCGCCTGCGCAGCTAATGAACAGCTCCCATCTTGTCCAGAACTACCCGCCGACGTGTTCACATCCTGCCTTACCTCGCCTATCGACATTGCTCTCAGACATTTTATAATGAATCACCAACTACCGAATAATGTTACTGCCGATATGGTCCTTCAGTTACCCGGTGACCTGAAAGACCGACGCACACCGCTAGGAGAGCTCAATTGGATATTCACTGCGATCACGGATACTATCGCATGGACTACCTTTTCTCGCGAGATCTTCACCCGCCTATACAGGTGCGATCTGCTAATTGCATCACTCTTCAGGAACTTCCTTCTCGCAGAGCGCATAATGAAGGATTATCACTGCACCCCCCACACCTACCCATCCCTCCCTCCTACCAACACACATCCGCTTTGGGCTACGTGGGACCTGGCTGTGGATACATGTCTCCGACAATTGCCCGACCTGCTATCGAAATCCACAGACCTTAGCGTAGTTGGAGCACCTTCAGCGTCATTATCTGTCGCAAGACCCGGCCGCATCGGAGGTGGGCGTCAAGACAAGTCGGCCGCCGCGATGTCCAAATCAAGCGAACAACCCTACTCCTATGTTCGCAATCGATTCTTCGCCGACCAGCTCACCGCTTTCGAGGTCTGGATATCGAGAGGAGGCTCAGCTCTGACCAAGCGGGGTCCCATGTCTTTGCCACCTGCTGGCGATAGATACTCCGGGGAGACTGTCACACAACATGGAGTCCCAGAGCACCACCTCGTACCACGTAAACCCCCCGATCAACTCCCCATCGTGCTCCAAGTCCTGCTTTCCCAACCCCACCGCCTCCGCGCCCTAATTCTACTATCTCAGTTTGTCGACCTTGGGCCATGGGCTGTCCACCTCGTTCTCACGATCGGCATCTTCCCCTACATCTCGAAACTCCTCCAAGCTCCAAGTCTGGACCTGCGCCCCGTGCTGATATTTATCTGGGCGCGGATCCTTGCTGTAGATTCCACCGTACAAGTGGACCTGATCAACACGCAGGGATACAGGTACTTTGCCGGGGTACTTGGGGCGAAGAACGATGACGGCCTGCCCAACAGCTCGGAACACAAGGCCATGTGCTCGTTCATCCTGGCTGCGATATCTCGTGACTACCCCCTTGGGCAGCAGGCGTGCTGGAGCGAGCGGGTGTTCGATAACTGTTATGAGCGCCTCGAGGAGCCCGATTTTTTGCTACGGCAGTGGACGGCGCTTTGTATCGCACAGATGTGGGAGTCGAATGATGAGATTAAGGTTTATGGTGTCGACCGGGGGACGCAGGATAAACTCATTGGTATGCTGTCGGATGACGCGACGGAGGTCCGTGCGGCAGCGCTGTACGCCCTAGGGACATTTTTGGGTGCCAGTGGTTCTGAATTCCCGGATAAGCAGGGTGGCGGTGGGACGGGGACGATGTACCAGCTGGAAGAGCGGGTCCACTTCAGGATGGAAGTTGCTGTGGCTACGGGTGCGACTCTCGCTATCAAGGATGACGCGAGTCCGATGTGTCGGAAGGAGCTGCTCGTCGTAATCAGCTGCTTGGTGAAAGAGTGGCGAGGGTACTTCGTGGTTTGCGCATGGCTCTACTGGGAGGAGGACCGGAAGTGGAGGGCAAGCACGAGTGGTCAATATCATCCTCATTTGCACGACGAAGATGTTACCAATCAGGCGATCGGGGAGTGGCTGGATGGCTTCGGTGACGATGACATGCTGAGGGAGGAGAACCGTGTCCTGTTATCGTCGTTCTTCACCATCTTCGTCGTCCTTCTTGACCTTTCTGTGGACGCATATCAAGAAGTTGCCACAAACGCTCAAACTATCGTGGACTACATCATGGCGTTGCTCCTCGAGTCCCCCTTTACCCGCCTTGAATCGACGTCCCTAAACATTCCCCCGACCGTGCCCGCCGACCGCAGAGCCTCACCACAAATGGGCGGAACACGATCGCGTGTTGCATCCCTTCAGCCCTCTCAGTCTGCACATCTTCCCCCACCATCTCCAGGAGGCGCCCGACCTTCCATGACTCGGAGCGACACCATGAGCACCATCTCTAGTGGCGTAACTAACACGATCCGAAGAACTTCCTCGTTTGCCAACGCTATCAAGATATTCGCGAATGGTATCACGTTCCCTTCCACGGAGGACGGCCGCGCTTCGCCTGCGCTTACCGCCGCAACGAACCAACCAAGGGCTGAGTTCGCCGACGTCTCAAGGCCGCCATCACCTAACCTCAACTTCGCCCAGTACACCTCTCCGTACTCTCGCCCTCCCACTCCTGTGGGTGCGTCATCGTCCCGACGCCCCCCTTCGCCAAAGTTCAATGGTCATGATCACCAGGAATTGCACCATCCCCAGATGGACTTTCTTCCTTGTGACGTCATGGAAGCTCTCATGGAAGAAGACATGGAACGCCTACGGTCACGTCGGCGAGCTGCTAATCATCCTCGCAGACACCATCACAACCACCATGGGTCTATACCAAGTCCGAATGGCAGCACATTCTCTATTGATTCTACGAGCAGTAGTGTCATTCTTGGCTTAGGCACGGGTGCGGGTATTCGCGACGTGTTGCCATTGAAAAGCACGTACTTTGACTGGTGTTGCGAGTATTTCAAAGAACCACAGATGAGGGTGAGCTACCGTTTTGGGCGTGTGTTTGAATATAGGATGTTGATTTCAATTGTCAACAGCAAGCGGAGCCGGACGAGCCTGGTAGTGTTCAGTACAACTATCAGGTGTGGAGGCAACAAAGGAACGAGCAAATTTATATCGAGACTCAGCGTCAAGCCCCTGCTTCAGGTTGGTGCTTGGAACATTAGAGTTTTGTATGACATCTGACGAGTCTAATACAGAGGAGCGTCGATGGGATAGACCAGTGGCGACACTGCAAGTTGCAGGCCATCCCCTTACTATGGCGTTCAATTCATATGATCAGCATCTTGTAGTCGCGAATGAAACCGATATGATAAGGTCCGTCAATAGCTTCCTAGCGTTCATTTCCAGGAGCCTAACCCATAGGCAGCGTCTGGGACTGGTCGCAGAGGAAGCGGCTGAACTACTTTTGCAACGGCAACCCCAAAGGCACAAGTATAACTTCCCTGCATATTATCAATGAAGACGTCGGCGGTATCATCCTCACTGGATCTGGTATGCCCCCGATTGTCCTTTCCATCTATCCTGTTGTGATATTTGTGTTTCGTAGCTGAGGGCATCATTCGGCTTTACCGCAACTACGACCCGACACTCGATCAAGGCCCAGTGCAGATGGTCAGTGCTTTCCGAGGTCTCAATGAGCTTGTCCAGTTGAGACAGGGAAGTGGCGTCATCACCGATTGGAAACAAACGTCGGGCAATTTGTTGGTCGGAGGGGACTCCCGCGTGATCAAGATCTGGGACGCACAGACAGAAAGTCAGGGCCTGGTATGTCGTTCGTTGCTAGTATATCTTTCGAATGTTCTTCTGACGTCACTAGGATTTGGATACCAACTCTGAGAGTCCAGTCACAGCTATCGTATCGGACAATGTGTCTGCTCAGACCTTCATAGCAAGTTTCGCGGATGGTGTAGTGCGAGTCTTTGATCGACGCTTGGAAGAAGAGGATGCCATTGTCAGAACCTACACGGAGCATACCTCCTGGGTTCAGAATGTTCGTTGGCACCCAACTTCTGGGGGACAGCTCCTTTCAGCAAGGTAAAGCTTGTCACCGCCCCTGTAATCCTTCTTCGTTGACAGATGTTTCCTGCAGTCTCGATGGTCAAGTGAAAATATGGGACTTGCGTGGATCCGACAATGCAATTGAGACCATTGATATGCAACCTCACGGTCTCTCCGCTTTCGATATGCACTCTACGGCTGGTGTATATGCAACGTACGTACCATCTCCCATCTTGTTCTGACATGCTGACGCTCTCTATCAGAACATCGGCGATTACTCCGTCATACTGGAGGTCCCAGAAGACGATTGTTCAATCCTTGTCGCGAGGCACTCTTTCAGAGTTCAACATCCCCACTGGACTTTCGATTCCTCCTTCTAGATCTTTCCCCTCTCCCTATATTCCTCGTCACAGCTCTCTCGTATTCCATCCAACAGAAATGTTGTATGGCATCGGCGAGCCTGATGGCACCGGTAAGTCGTCCTTGAACCCAAGTCACAAAACAGTGCTGACTTGCTGGTCTAGTACGAATTATGGGTTGCAAATTCTAGCTTTGTAACGGTATATATAGACTCGTCATCTTGTTTTCAAACATAGACCGCTCTCATAACATTAAATGTCTAATTTCTGCCTATCTCATCGCGTTTTACCCTGAATAATATCTACTTGCTGCTAGCGAGCAAAAACCAAAGAACTCCGGGCTATGGCTTAAGTCTCAGCTCCTGCCTCAGCTTCATCGGTCCCTCGACTCGAGGCTTGTCTCTCAGTAGAAGAAACGGTCACCAGGGTCTGCCACAGAGCCACTTCATCGCAAGATGATACTTGGGTAGCCAGCCTTCCCTCCTTGTTCATTAGATTCGTAAATATGGACAATAGCCTCAAAACTTGCAGCCAAAAAGAATTGTGAGGGCGGTCAGAGGGCGGATGAGGTTGAGGCTTAGATCTAATCGCAGATTACTCAGCTACTAAAAGCTCTGATCTCCGAATTCCGCGTCTCTACCACATTTTATGTTCTGTTCTCTCCCTCTAACTCTGAGAACAATGTCGAGACGCTCTCTCTCTACTTCTCCAGCTCCACGAGCTTCTAAGCGAGCTAGAATTGACCACCTCACCTCTGAAGACTTCAAGAATGGAGTGTTTCTAGCACCCATGGTCCGTTCTGGTGCCCGTATGTTCAGGCAGAGTTTCTATCACCGCCGTTTATCTGACACCCTTTCTATTTCAGTGCCAACAAGGTTATTTGCCCTGAAGCATGGAGCGACATTAGTCTGGGGCCCAGAAATGGTGGACAAAGCGATTTTACACGCCGAACGAGTGGTTGATCGTCAGTATGACTCTGACCATGTCTAAATTCCTTTGCTTACCGATTCTCCCTCTCTTATAGCCCTTACCGGCGTTATCTCATACAATGGAAAATCCAGAGCGATGTTCACCACCCACCCAGTTGAAAAGCCCTATCTAATATACCAAATCGGCTCTTCAGATCCTGACCTCGCTGTTCAAGCTGCAAAGACCGTGATGCAGGACGTCTCTGGGATTGACCTCAACTGCGGTTGTCCAAAGCCATTTTCGACACACTCAGGGATGGGTGCCGCCCTCCTCACAAACCCGGACCTGCTTTGCTCTATACTTACTGCCCTGCGGAGAGAGATGCCGCCCGAGATCACCGTGACTGCGAAAATTCGGCTGCTCCCTTCACAGGAGGACACGCTCAAGCTTGTGGAGCGTATCGTTAACACCGGCATCAGCGCGTTGACGGTACATTGCAGAACGAGGAATATGAGGGACAAGGATCGTGCCACCATTGAACGTCTGCGGGAGATCGTCGAGTTTGTGGAGGGTATGGGAAAGGGCATCGCGGTCATCGAAAATGGAGACTGCCTTGGATGGAACGATGCTGAGCGAGTTCGCCATGTCACAGGTATTTCTTTTCGGATTATCACACATGGCTTGTGGAGGCAATAGCTGACCTGAAATATAGGAGCGCATTCCGTCATGATCGCTAGAGGCGCTGAATCCAATCCATCCTGCTTCTCACCAACCCCTTTGAAAGATGTCGAGCGAACACTCATTCCGGCATATCTTCGTGTGGTACGATCGCCGTTATTCATTACTCATTTCATGTGCTTAAACTCCATTTCAGTCCAAGTACCTCGACCACAACTGGGGCCTCACCAAGTTCTGCCTTGCCCAGTTCAAAGGCCAACATGTCAATGTCAAGAAAGCCGACGCGACGGCAATGCGGCAGACACTCGCTCAGGCCAAAGACTTCCCTGGAATGGAAAAGGTTGTTGGGACGTGGACCGGAAAAGAAGAGTTGGACGATATCGTCCGAGCCATCGAGGAGAACCCTCCACGCGAGCATCGCCTGCCTCCTGCTTCTGCTTTTGCCGCTGTCGAGCGGCCCGACGAGAATGAGACCCCAGAAACAACGCCACCTGGCACTCAGAACCCCGAGCCACCTGGGTCTGGAGCTCCTTTCTTGCCCAACTCGTATCGGACTGCGATGCCTGCGATGTTGACTGGGCATGATGCGACAACACCTACCCCTAGCAGTGGTGCTTCGGTAGCTGTTTTGTAGGACTAGCGTTGATGACTTTCCTGGTATATCCCGTTTGTACTCTCTGGAAACTGTAGAACTTGACCTAATACTGGAATCCATCGAGATTGCCGGACTCCCATTCTGGCAGGCAAAGAAAAGAAATTCCATTGGTATTGATTTGTGTGGTATGTATCCATTACATTATCCGCACTCTTCTTGCCACATCCCTACGATTGCGTCTCTGGCTCAATATCAACCAGTTCCCTTCCTTCCTCCACCATCTCCCCATTCTTGCACCCAATAGCCTTGACGACGCCAGCGACATTGGCCCTGAGTACAGTCTCTGTTTTCATACTCTCCAGAACAACAACAGCTTGGCCCTCCTCCACACGATCTCCGACCTTGACACGCACTTCCACGACCAAGCTAGGCATGGGTGCCTTGAGTGCGCCTTTCGCTGCACTCAGAACATCGCCTCCGAGAGAAAGCAGCCAGTTGGGCGATGCGACGACCAAGGTGGTCTTATGGCCGCCTGCGAATATATGGAGGCGCTCCATCGTGCTAGGGTTCGTTGAGGCAGGGACGTTGGGCGGCGGGGGTTGGGAAACGATCGTTGTGTTCAACATTTCCGCTTTGATTGTTGTCGAGAGTGTCGTGGGTGAGGAAAGGTGAGCAGGGACCGAGGGGAAGGTGGTGGTCCCGGTAGATGTCTTTACGGTGACATCGAAGTGTCCAGCTGTGGTCGACACGATATGAACTGTGACTAGCTCCTCTGAGGCAGTGTCAGTTTGCAGAGGGATCGTCCGCTCGTATTTGTCTCCGCCAAACCGGCGGGAAGATAATGACGTCCACGGTGACGCATTTCCAATTGTCGTAGGATCCGCATGGTCACGGAGCGCAATGAAGAGAGCAGCTTGAGCGAGGAGCTCAGGTTTAGGTTCTTCAATGGGCGGGAAAAGTTCATCGAAGTGTTTCTGTGAATGTAACAATCAGCACCAAAATGAACAGTAAAGGCGACTACTCTCGTACTGGAATGAAGCCTGTCTCGAGTTCTGCATCGATGAAGGAGGGGTTTCCAGCCAACGTACGGAGGAATTCGACATTGGTCGATACACCGACGACGTGGTATTCGTCAAGAGCCTTGCGTAGCATCCGCAGAGCCTCTGTACGGTCCCTACCATGGACGACAACTTTGGCAATCATGGGGTCGTAGAAGAGTCCGATCTGAGCCCCTTGGGTAAAGCCTTGCTCTATGCGCAAGGATGGGTTGATGAGGGTAGAGTCATGAGAAGTCAGAGAAGGCGTCAGATCGGATAAGGTTGACGTCGTCGGCTTGTTGGTTATGGGCGAGAACTCGGGTGCGAATATATGCGTCGGAGGAGGGGTAGACAAGTACAGAAGCGGGCCAGAATCCGGGAGGAAGTTGTTTCTGGGGTTTTCGGCGTAGATTCGCGCTTCGAAAGCGTGGCCGACGAGAGGAATTGCGGCCTGCGCAAGTGGGAGAGGGTTTCCAGCCGCAACCTAGAGTCATGTGAATAATAGGATAGGGACGACGTAATCCTGACTGACCTGCAATTGCCAATCTACCAAATCTAAGCCAGTCACCATCTCGGTGACTGGGTGTTCCACCTGTAACCTCGTATTCCTGGTATTGGATTTCAACATCCCATCAATCCAGGTTGCTTGATAGTGGGACTTACATTTCCATGAAGTAAAACTTCTCTGTATCATTGTCAAAAATAAATTCGACTGTTCCGGCGCCAACGTAGTTGACAGCTTTTGCTGCAGCGATAGCTTTTGAACTGAGGTCCGCGCGAAGCTCGGGAGAAAGGCCTGGTGCGGGTGCCTGGCGGCAAAGGGTTAAGAAACGAAACAAAGACTCCACGCCCTCGTGAGACATACCTCCTCAATGATCTTCTGGTTCCTTCTTTGCACCGAGCAGTCACGCTCCCAGAGGCTGACCACGTTTCCGAGGGTATCGGCGAACACCTGGACCTCGACATGCCTTGGGCATTCAATGTATTTCTCAATGAGGACGGTGTCATTGCCAAAAGCCTTCAAAGACTCGCGCTGTGCGGATGAGAGCGCTTCTCGGAAGGCAGCTTCTGAGGGATCAGTCACGATACGCATTCCTTTCCCTCCTCCGCCGTGAATTGCTTTAATTAAGACAGGAAATCCTAGGGGCAGTTGAGTGGCATGCTCTTGACGCGATACAACAGAGAAGTTACCTATTGCTTGGCTCTGGGTGTACAAGTAGGTAGGATCTTGGTTGTCCCCGTGATACCCTGGAACGCATGGTACGCCGGCAGCTAACGAGATATTTAGCGAACATTTATACCATCATATGAAGTAGTACTACCTGACATGATGTTCTTTGATTCACTGGGGAAAGCAGGTTAGGTATGAAGAAGATAAATCTACTCGTGCACACCTCTTGGAACCCATGCTGACAATTGCACTTGCGGGAGGGCCAATGAAAACAATGCCTTCCTGCGCAAGTTTCTCCGAGAAAATGGCATTCTCACTGAGGAATCCATACCTGTAGTGTACGCGTCAATATATACAACGGGGGTGTGAGAGAGGCGTGATATATACCCAGGATGTACTGCCTGGTAAAGCCGCTTTTAGTCCACCATATTAATGTTACTGTTCAACGCCTACCTGTGCACCACTGCGGTGGCAAACCTCTATTATCTTGTCCATACGAAGCTGACTAGAGGTTCAATAGGGGCTTCAAGGTACTAGAAGGCTCCCCACTGACATAACTTTCGGCGGACTGAGCAGGCCCTATGCAGTACGCCTCGTCTGCCTGAATGGTGGTCACTACGCGCACCCAACACGCCAATCGTAAAGTACGCACGAGTTTGACATGCAAGGCATCCTTATCCACTTCGCTATACACCGCAACAGTTCTAATGCCCAGCTTCTTCGCAGTCCGGATGACCCGGCAAGCGATCTCGCCTCTACATCACATTCTTATAGATGTCAACATGCGCAGGAAAGAGGTTCGACGCACCTGTTAGCAATGAGTATCTTATTGAAGTGTGGCTTTCGAGGAGCAGGATTTCCTGGAAGTGGATGTTGTTGAGGTGAAATGAAGGGACTGTAGTAACGCTCACCAACGGCATCAGAGGCGTAACCACGGCGTGTGGCATTGATGCAGCTAGACCTATGAATTATAGGCTTGACAGCCTGAGCATAAATGGTCCTTGCATGAGTTTTGGACGTAGGGACGGTGGGTCGCGGTGACTTTAGTCGGGTACTGCTGCCGGTAGCGCCTGAGAGCCGCGCAAGGGCATTTGGGAGATGCCTGGACGCCGTGCGGTTCGTAGGAATCATAGTATCGTTTCTTCACCTCGATAATCGCGAAAAGATGTGGAAGAACGCGCAAAGACGAAAGAAACCTCGGAAGGAACTGACAGAACTCCGAGTCGCCAATGCTGAGATCCGGATCACATGATGTGGGGTAATGATACATGTGACCGACGCGTCAAGTAATTGAATTTAAAAATACAAACATGAAGTCATAAAATACTACTGAAATACTAAGGGCGAACCTTGACAACGACTTTCTCTCCGCTGATCTTGTTATTCCTCAGCAAATCCAAGCCTTGTAATACTCGTTCCAAGAAATGACCCTTGTCCATCAGACGCACACGATTTGGCTTGATAATTTCACTGTCGAGCAGTGCCGGAAGTATTTTTGGCATGAGATTATTTTTCAAAAAGGGGTCCTGTATTTCGATCAGTGAATAAACGACCCGATGTACGTCACGACTCGCCTGAAAGTATGTGAAAGTCCTTACGCCGACCAACTTTACAGATTTGGCAAAAGGCTTGTTGTCTTCAGGGACTCTCAGTGACATCTCGCTTGCGTGGTTCACTGTAAGCTTATCCCCTTTCTTGACCGGCAGCAGAAGTGCCACGGTCCCAGTTGGACTGATCACATCAGCAATAACGCTCATGGTAGTTTCTGCACAGATGCAGTCCATAGCCAAGACCGCAAGTCCGTCGCCACCAATGGCCCTTGCAATGTCGCCCGTGATGTTCGGGCTACGATAATCGACTGTGTGCGTCGCACCAAGGGAGCGGAGAAGCGCGTGATGCTGTTCGGAGGCTGTCGCGACGATTCTCCTGTATCCGGCTGAATGGAGAAGTTGTATGGCGTATTGGCCCGCGGTAGAGCCTGCGCCATATATAAGAATAGGCATAGAGGCCATTGGAGGCGGCGCTGTCGCCGGGAAGGATGGAGGAATTGGGAGCCCAAGTTGGTTGAAGAGGGTGTAGAATGCCGTGACGAAATTGTCCGGAATTGTGGCGGCCTCCTCGAGTGAAAGCTTCGCTGGAATCTAGAAAGGTTGAGCCAAAGGACCAAGATATCTGTGAAGTAGACACACTTTTGCGCAGACTACACGAGGCTGAATGGTGTATTCCTGCATACCCTTCGAGCGCGATGACACGAAGGAAAAGGCAGCTACCTACGACAAGGCATCAACGCTGAAGGGAACGCATCAGAGAAGAGAAACGCATTGTACCCGATCCCCCACCGCGAGGTCACCAATGCCTGGCCCGAGGCGTTCCACAGTTCCAGAGGCATTGAACCCCAGTATAGCTGGGTAGCTCTCCACAGCATATCCCAGGTCCGCCATATATGTATCGAACGGGATTAGAGAAGAATATTCGACTTTGAGGAGGACCTCGCCCTCGCCAGGCTGCCCAGTTGCGATTGTAATACCCTCGACTCTACCGGGCTCGAGGATAGCTATGGCCGTATGATTAGACATGACGGTATGAGACAGGATTGTGGTGCGACATTATGACTGCATCCAGTGAGTGTTTTAAGCTATGTCTCTCCGGAGAATGATTTGCGATCATCTCAGTCAGCACGAAACATTTGAATGACAAAGATCGCTACGCAGTCGCGAATCGTGTGGTACCAAGGGTCGGAGTGGCGAAGGAGAGAATCCAATTGCGGATACGACGCCATGATGACGCTATAAATAGCGACGCGGACGGAGAGGTCTCACGTACCGTCACATTATTCTCGGAGATTCTAGAACCAAAAGTCGGTGAAAACCATCCCCCTCAGAGCTAAATGATTCACGCGCCAACCGAGGCTGGCCGTCCCGATGTCAGGGATTTGCCTTCGTTCCGAGTCCGACGGGTCCAAATGCAATACTGATGATGTCGAGGAACCGGCAATCCATGTATGTATCAAAGAATGACTATTCCAGCGGTGAGACCTTCCTTCCAAGCATGTTGGAACGTGCTTCATTGTTTTTGTCCCATTGTGCGCAGCGGTAGGTGCGTTGGTGGTCCACCGTCGAGAGGGATCGTGCCACGACACGTAGCACGCGCCAGCACATCAAGAGAATCAGATACGGAAAGCTGGCAGCGACCCCTAGACATTAGTAGAAAGGTTAGTGGCCGGTTGGGGATGCTGTTGCGAGAGCTTCAGGTCCGCTGCAAAATCATACAAGCAAATGCAGGGTACATATAGTGAGTGAGAAGTGAAGCTGTGGGCACTCTTGGTGGAATACCGACAATTTACAGAGCGCCTGAAACGGTCAGCAAGACGAAACAAGACGCGGCAGGTGCTTGGACCTCAGAGCGTGCTCGATGCCTGAAGGTATTTCATAAATTAGATCCAGTAAGTCAACCATGCCTAGAACAACTCGAAAGGCAGCCAAGCTGGCACAATTGATCCCTTCTGGTCAATTTCGACCCAACGCTTATGATCGTTGTCGATAGTCCCCATGGAGTCCACCGCACCAAAAGCAGCATCCCAGCCCAAGCCCACCGCAGCCAGCTTACACACGTTCGAGCTTTTAAAAAAAGTTATTCCGAGGTTAGTGAGTGAAGAGAAGAAGTGGCATACCTGAATGTACAAATCGTCGCCTGCGGAATCATAGCGTCACCGTCACTTGTCCACATCCCACTGAGCAAAGCAAAATCCACAATCATGCCTCGAGTGGCCCGAATCCGAGCACTCTCCTCCATCTGATTGAACTCCTTCTGGACGTACTCTCCAGGGCTCGCCAGGTCTCGAAGACCTGGCTCTGCGCTTTCGAACAAGGAGAACGTCGTATATCTCGACGATGTGAGATCCACGATTTCGCGATGCGCAGCTATAGAATCAGAAGCAATGTAGATTGTAAGGCGCTCAGCTGACTTGTCTGGATTGAGTCGGCTCCATGAATCAGTAACCGTCTGGACGAAGTCCTCTGCAGGAACGTATTTCCCGCGGTAGAAGGCTGGCTTGCGATCGCCCCTCCGCAGATGAATCGCGATGTAAAGGTCAAATGCAGCCCCGTCTGGAGATGTCACTGATGCTAATTCTGATCTTGCTTTCAGAATTAGGCGGGTGTTTTCCTTGTTTGGGCGTATCGTGTCAAGGAAGGAGTCCTCAGAAGATTTGAACAGTGGCTTTAGGCGATTAAGGTTATGGACATATCTGGTGAAACGTCAGTTTGCCTTATATAAATCCTAGAGCGTACGTGACATACGCGTCCTCGTAGGCCTCGGAATACGCGTGACCTAGATGAAATTTGGCAGTTCGTGAATCGAGAACCTAACATCAGGTGAAACGGGGCTCGGCGAATTCAGGGCACTAGCGCGCACCCAGTGTCTGAGGGAAAGGAAGAACGCTGAGAAGTCATATCTTGAGAGACGCGGAGGCCAACACGGTACCTTGCTAATCGGGGACAGGCCACCAGTTCTGTAAGCAAATAATGCACTAAGTATGAGTTCTTGGGCATGCTGAAGCAAAAGACCTTCTGGGGGAGGCGTCTTGCAGCCGGGTTCTGGTCCGGGTTGGGTATCTCGGATGTCAACAAAGTGGTCCGTCCATCTTTTTAAAACACGCTTGTCAAGAATGTGTCCTCAGATCAATGAACTGTTGACGGACTTTCCACGATTCCAGTACGTGTCGTCAATCAAAAACGTACTATTCCTCTGATACGACACGACGTCAGTTGGATAGTTGGGAGATACAAAAGTTGTAGTAACCTCACGAGCAAGTGCCGCGGCCTGTGCCAACAATGCGAGATCCGCAAGAAGTCCAACTTCCCCACCCAGCATATACGTGATCGTGCTCGTGCAGACTCCGTCACTGGCCTCGCCTTCCGGATGGACAACATCCATCACACCCACTTTATGCGGCTCCCAGTATTTTCCGTGCGCCATATACCCTTTGTTCAACTTCCTACACTCCTCGAGGAATTCGACGGGACGCAAAGGGAACTGCGTGTAATTCTCATATGAGATGACGAGATGTGGATCCTGGGTCGATGTATTATGGTGGGAGGAATGCGGTGTCGTCACATTCGTTCCGTTGGATTGCAGGATCCCCAGGTACTTGTGTAGTTTTTCAGGCCGGCTGTAAGATAGGAAGATGAGGAACAAGAGGAATCCAGCCACAAGGCTCCCCATAACCAGCGGCAACCGAGATAGTAGCGTGTTCAGCTGTAGCTGTCCCTTCGTCTTCGCCCTCTTGTCCCAATCATTCCTCAGGTCATGGTCGTCCCCACGACTCCGGTATCCCGTTGTAGGAAAGCTCTCGCTCGCAGAGGATGACAGTAATGGGACAGCTTGGTGCTGGCCAAGTTCTCTATAGTCATCATCATGCTCGGTCACCTGCTCGAGCTCGAATTCGGTGTATCCTTCTTCCGCCCTTCCGGAGCGCGTATGGGGTGTCCGGGGAGTGAGTACTTGGTAACCTGGAGGACTGGGTCGCGCAGAGGCAATGTTGGTTAGTGGGCGAGGACGTGCCATGAAGGCAGGTCTCTCTGGTTGGACGGATCGTCAAGGCAAGAAGATACGGTAGTTATGATGCGTCTGAGGACGACACGGCATGACCACTGAGAGTTTGACGTAGCATCAGCGTAGTATCTAATCGCAACCTCCGAAACAGCGATGGGCGTCTGTTGCTAAGGCAGATCATGCACGTGGTATATTCCCTAAAATCCTGACATGCAACCGTTCAGTCCTGAGTGGCGACTGCCTGACGATGGTACTGTGATTCAAAGTCTACTTCCATTGAAGCCAAAAACGGGTATATAGGGTATATTCACATCGTTCGAATAAAGATATAAAAAAAATACGGATCCCAACTGCAAACGGAAAAGAACGAGCCACCGTACACGTCCTATGTCGACCCCGTGGGGGGTTGGGGAGCGCCGGACGGAGGCGCAGGGGCATCATTGGCGGGAGCAGGAGGGTTAGGACCATTGGGAGGAGCGGGAGGAGCAGCGTCAGCCGGAGCCGGGGGAACAGGGCCGCCAGCAGTAGGAGGTGCCGGAGGAGCAGCACCGCCAGGAACCGGGGCATCCATTTCAACGGCGGCAATGTTGAGAGGGGCCTGTGCAGGAACAGGGGGCCCGCCAGCGACGATCGGAGTCAAAATCGGCAGAACAATCCCTGGAACAAGTGGAATATCAATATCACCAGCGGCGCCCGTGACGGGCGATGGGAGGGTGGCGGCGGCGGCGATGTTTGGAGTGTTGTTGGGCGTTTTGGCCGAATCCGTAGAGGTTGCGGCCGGGTACAAGGAATCGGTAGTTTGGATTGGGGTAGAAGAGGAAGCAGGGTCAGCCGCTGACCCATCTCTTCGTAAAGGTGAGGCGTCCTTGAGAGGAACAGGAGCTCCACTAACGACCGCTATGGGGGCTCCGATGGGCACTGTATCACCAACAACTGGAACTCGTCCGGCGCCAGCCAAGATATCAGACACAACTCCAACGGCGGTCGCAAGTTTCTCCGTGGCTTCCGCGTCATGTTCATTTGATTCCGCGTTCATTCCCTGCATCGATGCCGCACCAGGTCCTGGGCACAGTAAGTCGAGAACCGGTCCCACGGCGACACCAAGGATGGGTACATTGCGTACGAGGCCGAGGGCTTGACAAAGATGAGGGGGGTTGACTAGGTCTTCACCTGCAAGACGCCTCAGGATACGCCATGACATTGAAGTCGTTATAAGGCTTACCTCTGGCTTGTTGGTGATGAGCGTCAGCCACCTCATCCTGGTCGGCCGCACGCGGGATAGGGCCATTGCGCGAAGCAATGAGATGGTTACTGGAAGAAGTAGTCATACCACCTTCGGACGGTTCACCTGCTGGAGCAGCAAGGCTCGGCGTAGAAGAGGATGCAGCCAACGTGGCGACGAGGATGAACGACGAGCTCGAAGGCATTCTCATGATGGAAGATGGGTTGGGGTAGTGAATGTGAGGTAGGATATTATGAAGCAATGTGCACGTTAACGAAGGTATAGAGTTGGTGTAGATCGTGGAGGTACGAAGGAGAGAAGCGATGAGATTCAAGGCTGACATTCTGGGTTACTTATACCCATGGAAAGGAGGCCAGAAGCCGTCAGCCACCTTGGTAGAGCAAGACATTGAAACTTCGACCACTGGTTGGCATGTCCCGATTGGGAAGTCGGTTTGAATGGATGACTGGATTGCGAACCTCGTATTATGCCAATAGCGCCTCTGCAGAAATTGATGTATGAGCGTAACTCGTGAATTGCCCAGGAGCGGGGATGTACAATGTATCTTGGCGGGCTAGCCTGCCCTTCCCCGAGTTTCCATTTCCCAGACCTCCTGCTCTCCGAAGCCTCTCCTATGTCGTGGTGCACGGCCGCCGCTTGTTTGAGAGCTTAGCACCGCGTACTCCCATAGGCTGGATAGAGCACGTCGGCATGGTGTTCCCAGGCATGACGACAACATGCACCAAAGAAGTGCAGCAATTCTAGTAGACTTGTCAGTTGCATGAGGTTGGAGATAACATTCGACATACACAAGGCCCGCTAGAATTAGGAAAACGGGTGCGAGTGCCCTGAGGTCGTCTCGGTCGTCCGTCATGGCAGCGTCGAAGGAGTAAGCCAAGGTAAGACCAAAGTAAAGCCTTCCTGGGCCTTATGTAAGGCGGCTGATCATGATCTCGATCACACCGACCCAGACAGTGGTTACAGGTTTACAAGCTGAAAGCCAAGTGAGATTCGCGACGCTCGTCATCGTCGACTCAAGAAATGTTGCATTTATTTCGGTTAGCTGGCGTTGGTGGGCCTTACTGACACGGATCTTATCCTCGAGGCGATGGTTCTCCAATTGTGGCCCGTGCGTATAACAGAGAGAGTTAAGACGGAGAATAAAAATGCACCGGTGAAATGCGATGAAATGGCATCATTCCTCTCATCCTTCCCCCATCTTCATACAGACCAGAAGAGGCTCCGGCAACGTGCAGCTCAAGAAACTTTGTCATTTGCGTTTAGTTGTGGAAGCTCCCAACAGCTTGGACTCCCGAGCGAACGGTCCCAAGAATTTGGAGATTAAGTTGATCCGATTTGGACACATCCACTGTTTCGGTTTTTCCCACCTGCACATACATTTCTCGACTTCTTCCAGCCCTTGCTCCCTGAATCCTTGGACAACATGGTGGACGACAAGAAATCTTCAAGTTCATCCGAAGGGTCTCCTCCTGGTAGGGTACGCCTCTGTCCCCTTTTCTTCTAATTTCGGTCCAGGGTTGATCAATTTCTGTCAGACCTCCGACACAGTGGTACCTGATGAGCTCCCGACCTTGGATGTAGATATTGAAAGGACCTCCGACTCTTCAACGAGTGTCGTGCCACTCGATCCATTCCAGCTTCGCGAAGGAATGCTTACGGCCCAAGAGATCTCATCTTTACGCCGCCGTAGGAAGGGCAAGAACGTCGCGCATTATCACCAAAGACAAAACGATGTGCATCCCGTCAAGTCCATCCTTCGAATGACGTTACTAACTTCCATATTCTTAGTTGATCACTTCACTTCTCAAACCTATGGAGGATCATACAGCTGAGGCCCGGCTTGAAGAGGATGTGGCGCGGTTGCCTGTAAGCCTAGTTAGTCGCGCCCAAGACACAAGTCTAACACGCATCCTTAGGTCAAGATCGCCATTTATGCTAGTCTCGTGTCCAATTTCGGTTTATGTGTGCTACAGAGCAAGTCTTTTTCTGTCCTTTAAAGATATCAACATAATGTCGTGTTTTAGTGTATGCCGCGGTCTCGTCAGGCTCCCTGTCCCTCTTGGCGACTGGAATCGATTCAGTTTTTGACATTGGAAGCAATGTCCTTTTGTTTTGGCTCCACAAGAAGGCTCAGAAGCTGGACGTTAACAAGTGGCCCGTCGGTGGAGCTCGTTTGGAAACAATTGGAAACATTATCTACGGTGCGTTCGCTCGAAACGCTTGTATATTGCATTTATCAAGGCTTCCACGTAGGTTTCTTGTGAGCAAAAGTTGTAAAGCACGGTATCGTTCCTGCTGACATCTGTCTAGGATGGGCTCTGTGAATCTTGTGGTTATTGTGGAATCCGTTCGAAGCATCGTAGCAAAAACCAACGATGACCTCCAAAAGTTCCATCTGCCTTCTATCATTGCGGTTTCCGTTGCTCTGGGTATGACTCTATTCGACGGTCGAACTGTCCCCTAATTTCGATTGCTCCAGGTGTCAAGTTTATACTCTTCGTATACAGCTATTCCCTTCGCGCGAGATCAAGTCAAGTACGCGTCCTTTGGGAGGATCATCGCAACGACCTGTGGATCAACGGATTCGGTAAGTGACCAGTAATGCAGTAGTGTCTATTCTCATCTCACTCCATGCTAGGTCTTCTCATGTCAGCCGGGGGAAGCAAATGGCGGTGGTGTGAGTGGCCTCTTGAATGACACTTCGCGATACTAACAGGGACTCATTCCCGCAGACCTGGACCCTATGGGTGCTATTATCGTACGCCAGACATCTTGAACCTTCCCCAGTAAATCTTACCATCTACCCAGATTGCCTTGGGAGTCATCGTCGCTTGGGGCCGCACTATCTATGGAGAATTTGAACTCTTGGCTGGAAAATCGGCTCCGCACGATTTCCTGCAACTCGTCATATACAACGCTGTAACGTTTAGCGAAGAAATTATGAAAGTTGATACCGTACGAGCATATCATGTGGGTGGACCCTTGTACATCTTTTTCCCCACCCTCCTAATTCCTCCTTGTATTTCAGAGTGGACCTGTGCGTTTTATCCTATCTCGTGAGAATGACCAGTGCTGAATAGGCATATTCAGGACTACTTCGTCGAAGTCGATGTTGTTATGGATGCCAATACCCCGCTATGGAAAGCGCACGATGTCAGCCAGCAGTTGCAGGACAAGATAGAGGTTCTACCCAATGTGGAGAGGGCCTTTGTCCATGTTGACCATGAAACCACTCACATCCCTGTACGTCGCTTACTAAGGGCCATTGACACAAGACCTAATATACCCTCCCTTGCTTCCAGGAACACCGAAAGTTGATCCTAACCTAGCACTGAACTCGTACGACCGCCTCGCTGTGTGATTAGACGTCGGTTGGTTTTCCCTCCCTTTGTACGATACCCCATGCTAACCGCGGATCCAGACTGCGTAGATTCTACCTTACGATCGAAACAGCATGGAACCCGACTCCTACGCAATACCCTGCATGATACATACTTATTGGTATACGTGACTGCGAACATGAAGTACCTTGATGTACTTGGGACGATTCAAATAATTACAACGAGCCAGAGGCCTGTTATTTCTCCCCTCTTCGACCTGCCGTATTCGGGCGCTCCGGCTTCGTTTGCTTCCGTTTGGAACTTATCTCTCATCCAGCTTGCCGTGAAATACATCCGTGGCGGTTTGGTAATTATTTTCATGTCCAGAAGGCTATGCGGTTGCATCAACACCAAACCCCAAGAGACGCCCCTCACCTTCGCCCCGTTTCTCCGCCGTGGAAACTCGTGCCGCACCCGTGTGCCACAGGCTTTATTGACCTTTACCCTTGGCTCCCTCAGGCCTTTTATTCGCAGCGAGTTCATGCGCTTAATACTCCATCCCCCCTCTCCACCAGGATGCTGTCTGATTGGTGGAAAAGGCATCCTAGTTTGCAGAATCATACTCTGCCGTGACGCCGTGGCACGATCATGCGACCGTGGTAGTCTCCCAAAGCTCCCTTTTCTAACAGATCTTGTTGTTCGCATCTCGTGGGCAGTAGCCTCGGAGCGATTCTCTTCTGAGAGAAAGTCAGCTCGGGCCCCATGCCTCGATCGAAGGCTGGGAGCCACGATCGGTCTTATCTGATAAGCGAATCGAGACCCGCCTGAGAGGAAGTTCCTGAAGTTGGCCTCCTTGTTCATGAAAGAATCCAGAAGAACCACCGCGGCTTCCAGGTCACGATCTAAGACGGCTCGAGGCAGCACACCACTGATTTGCTCCCATGACAGTGATGACTGTTTCCCAAGGCATTCGGAGGAACGACGAAGCATTACGTTGACTTTTGCACAGACCTGTGAACGTCGGATGAAGCGTTCTTCAGTAACATCGATGTCACCAACGCAAATTGGCCAGCCTCTCATGAATGATGGGGAGCAGTACAAGCGACATCAGCACGAAATGGCCCACAATCCCCACCTGTTACCAGAGATGACGTTACCTTCACACAAATAAACCCAGGCCGTTCAAACTTTTTGACATACGTCGACGTGGCCTCATTCTCGGTGGAAGCTGCTTAGCATCATGCTCAGGAGAAGGCCCGACTAGCGCACTCCTAGCATTGTATTCCTAAAGTCCTCGGTCGCGAGATGCCCTGATGTGCCCTGATGAGCTACTGGCTTGCAAAAGGGACATGCATCCATCATTGCCAGTGGAAGAAGGACCAGTCGGGGCATGCTTCTCTACGCACGCCCGCCGGCAGCAGCAAATCCTTGGCTGCAACGTCAGTTAGTCTCGCTATTCTTATACCCATAACTGTTATGTATTCTTATTCTGCCAGTGATGCTCTCCAGATTTAAAAATGCCCTCGAGACACTGATCGGAGGTTTCCTGCCTGCCTCTCCAGAACACCGGGCCTGAGTCCCACACCATGTTTCTGGAACCCAGGTTGCGGACTCCATCTTTCATCGCCTTTCAGTCATCATGGGACCCGACGTGAAACGCCGAGCTGCTGGTGCACCTCGTTTAGAGATCTGATCCCTAAAGGTGTTGTGCGCATGCATGCTATGAACAAGTTCTGGACCCAACGGAAAGCCGACTCGGATGGACGTCGGCGACACTGGGCTTCCTTATACTTTTGAGGTATCCGCGGACAAGTTGGCCCGGGGCGATATTCCCATGAAGGGGCAAGCCCATAGAAGGATGGGATCGACACACTGCGACACCGATAAGTTACATGATCTACTCGTTCGCCACCCGAATATCATTCGAGTTTTGACCGCCAGGCTGGTTGAGAACAGGCCAAAGTCTTGCAAAATGTTCAGAACCCCTAACTGCTTTTTTTCACTCCCACTCACACATACCACCTACCCCAGTCGTTGACGACTATTGACAAAAGTTTATGCGTGCCTCAGTTGCTTTCTTTGTTCTGACTGTCTCTGGAAGACCCTTTCTCAACCCAGTCCTCTTTGCGCAAGCGCATCCTGTAACCCCTAAATACAATCTCGCCGAAACGTCGACAGGAGCTAGACCTGCTTGGCAGAAAAGAAACACTCCGCCGCCGGACGGCGCAACAGCAGCAGCCTTTCTGACACCCGCGATCATACTGTCGCTGGTCTTCTTTGTGCTGGTCTCAGGGACGATCATCGCTATCCTGTTTTATCGTCCTCAAATCCAGTCCTTCATTCGTCGAAAGCTGAAGCGGCAACCTGACCAGCAGCTTGATCCAGAATACGAGCTACGTTCTGAGCCTGCACCGAAGTCAGAGCCTTCATTCGGTTTCGGGTTCGATGGCTTGACGAACGCACAGATGGAGATGGTGCGGGAGAAAGAGGAGAAACGGACGGCGCGACCTGAGCTGTTCATCAGACTTCCTGCCGAGCCTCCTTCCCTTGTCCTTCGGCACCATTCGCGGTCGCCCTTGTTGCCGATTGACACCGATTTGGATCGAAGGCGACCGCTTGAGACGCTGATTGAAGCCAAACGACCCCCTATGTCTCCGGCGTCTTCGAGCAGTTCTACAATGGGTGCAGGTGATCCATATGGGTCGTCATCGCCGAGCGCAGTATACAAGACGGAAGCAACCTCCGTGGAACCAAAGTCACCATTGCACTCCGTCGGATCGAATCCACGAGATCCAGCAACCCCACCGGGATCATCAGCGAACACAAACGATGCACAGCACTCTGACAAGCTCGAACATCATCCGACTGAAAGCATCGGTGAATGATGTCAAGGTCGGTGATGAACAGTATGGGCCATCGGAGCCGCCTCGGCCCTGGGTAGAGACTCGCACAGCTTTCGTAGTATAAACTGTATCCTTGTTATTCCCTTAGTTGTCTTGTCATGGAAAGTCATTTCATCAGTTGGTGTGGTTGTGGTCAGCGGAGGTCAGCCACTCGTCCAAATATAGAGAGTCACGCCCGGCTCATGTGAGGCACATATATCAAGACAAGCGTCCACAAGCTCCTCCACTCATACATTCATCGTCGTCTCTCCTTCTGCCATCCTCGCCTTGGATTATCTGCATTTCCTTTCGGATATAGACCACAATATTCCTGCTTTCTTTTCTCTTGTCTTTGTGCCTGGTAGCGACTATAAATTTATCGCACCCCTTCACGACGCGACACGAACCATTTATCAACTTAGGTTACTTCCGGGTAGCTTCTTTGCGGCATGGTATGTTTGCCTGCCTGTATTTCCAACTGATCCTCCTCGATCTCATCTTCATCTCTTGCACCTTAGGATACACGCCATCAAGATCCCGAAGAGCTCTATGTTAAACAAGATAGGATCGGTGTGTGATGTTTAAGTTCTAACATCGAATTTTGCTTAAGTTACCATCAATATAGGCAAGGGGTCCTTCGGAGAGGTTTACAAGGGGTACGCGTCCTTCCATGCTACCCCGATCGCGTTCGACAGCGGCTGAACTTCTCTTAGGTATGACAAACGAACTCAGAAGACTGTCGCTATCAAGATCATCGATCTCGAGAGTGCAGAGGACGAGATAGAGGACATCCAACAGGAAATTCAGATCCTTTCGCAGCTGGACTCTCCCCATGTTACAAAGTGTGTTCTAGCACAAAGCTATATTTCGTGCGGTGTCAGCCATAACTGATGTATTCTCCCGGAAAGATACCACGGTTCGTTTTTGAAGGGGTCGAACTTGTGGATCGTCATGGAGTGAGTGTTCCCTGGGATTTCCGCTGTATGACATTGGCTCATGTCCTGACAGGTACTGTTCCGGTGGCTCATGTTCGGACCTAGTAGGCGTCATCATCCTTATTAACGTGTCGTTCCGAACTAAACCGTATTTGTTGCACCCTAGATGAAGCCTGGTGTCTTTAGGGAGGAATATATCGCGATTATTGTGCGAGAACTCCTTCGTGGCCTGGAATACCTTCACACAGAGGGGAAACTTCACCGCGACATCAAAGGTCCGCAGCCATATTATATTCAGGATATAGTTTCTTAAGGGTCGTCTTCTAGCTGCAAATATCCTGCTCTCCGCTGGTGGTGAAGTCAAACTTGCTGACTTTGGTGTATCTGGTCAGCTCTCAGGAACGCTGTCTGCCAAGAAAAACACCTTCGTCGGTACTCCGTATTGGATGTCTCCGGAAGTCATCAAGCAGAGTGGATATGACCACAAAGCTGATATCTGGAGCTTGGGCATCACTGCTATCGAACTGGCAAAAGGCGAACCACCTTACGCCGAATTACATCCCATGAAGGTATGCTCGGCACTACAGGGTCTTCCGACGCGTTTTGTACACTTTTACTGATGAATCTCATGCAAGGTCTTGTTCCTCATTCCAAAAAATCCGCCACCGACGCTGGATGGGAATTTCTCCAAGCCTTTCCGGGAGTTTGTCTCGTACTGTCTTCAACGGGATCCCAGAGACGTACGTCACGCATTCGATTCTCTTTTCTATGCTGATAACAAGCCGCAATAATAGCGGCCCTCTGCACGAGAGCTGCTGAAGCATAAATTCGTTCGGATGGCCAAGAAGACCAGCTATCTGACTGAACTAATCGAACGACACGAAAGGTGGAAAGCCGAAGGTGGGGAACGTCAGGACGACGAGGAACAGGATCTCGTGTCCGATCTGTAAGTAGATAGTCAATCTCGGCGTTTGCGGTATTCATTATCAATCGACAGGCCCGTAAACGGAGATCCGGAGGACCTATGGGACTTCGGTACTGTCCGTCACACGAGTCGCCCAACCACGATCGGGCGTTCGAACAACGTAGTAGTATCCGGTCCTCCCTTGACATGGGAGAACAACGGCACTAGACGGTCAGATGGCTCGGATTCCTCCTCCACCCGTCGGGGATCCGGATCTGGCTCTTCGAAGTACACCCCATCAATCAACACGAAGGGGGAGCTGCCTCCTCTGCCACCTTCTGCGCCGCCGACACCAAGCAACTTCTCACAATCGACGGTGCGGCATATGCCTACGGGAAGTCCGGATTCGAAGCGGAGCCAGCGCACTGTCCAGCGGGAGCCGTCGGACGAGTTCGACGACTATGACGATCAATATGTAGACTACCCCGCGAAGCCAGGTCCGGTGCAAAAAATGGAGGATTTGCACCTGGAGGACGATTTGCCAGATACGACGATGCTAGATTCTGTGATTTTGCCAGCGATAGCCTCCGTCAGTTTCTATCTGCCTTACATCTCCCAAGTTATCAATGTTCATGCATATCATCAACTAGCTGTTTCCCCGAGTATCGACACAAGAGGCGCGGGTAGCGCTCAGCGCACTCCAACGTGCATTTACGGACGCTGAACGGATTATACCAGGGGTGACCATGGAACTGGTGAACGAGATTGTGGAGTCGGTCGAGCATGTCGAGGAAGACCGGTGATGAAGATACTTGGTTTCTGGAAGAACTTTACCTACTATGCTTCTCACAGCTAACATCTTGGACCTCTGCCACCCCACACATCTCGGTCATAATAGTCTGGCTCGGATGAGCTTGAGATTCCTCATGTATCCTAAACCATAGTCACGTCCCGTCCGTCCACTGCTTTCTGCGCTTTGTATACCAAACCGTATCGGTATTAATCTAGCAAACAACAAGCGACTGTAGCGAATTGAATCCCGGTGAAATGAACTGCTCATGTATCGACAGTGCCAGCTATGGGAGTCCGTTTCTTTTTCCCGGTACCTTTTTTCTTTGCACGAGTCACCTTGATGGGGTCTGGTGTACTTGTTCGGATGACGTCGTCGGGCACCTCGTATGGTGAGTGTGCCGATAGTCGTGATGCTGTATAAGGGTGGCTTTCACCAGGCACGGGGGTCTGCTGGCGTGATGTAGGCTTCGAGGCTGGGTTTGAGGCTACTGCGCCCTCAGGCATTTCGCCATCTCTATCGATCACGAACGGTGTAGACGAAAACGTTTGTTCTGACGTCCTAAGAGCCGGTAGACCGTGAGTAGAGGGTCCTGTGAAACATTTAAATTAACTGGTTGTGGGAAGTAGGCGGTAGGACGTACCCGCAAGGGATGGCATTCCCTCAAGGCGCACGACTGGTATTGAGTCCAAGTCCTCTTCAACTTGCTTCGGCTCATCAGTAATGATGTAGTATGGATCATCCCGTAGCTGTGCTAGCCACTCTGCTTTGCGCTGTTGAGGAAGCCAATAAGCTAAAAATCACTGTTGATTCAGGAGAAACGCACTTTCGCCCGCGCTGCTATCTCCTCAGGCGTCTCGACCTCAGGTTCGGGTGGTGTCAAGACTTCACCATAGACCACCTCATCTTGCTTCTTTTTCTTCGAACCCTTCACCTTACCCTCAGCGCCCTCCTTTGCTTTCCCCTTCTTCCCCTTCTTTGCCTTTCGTTCCGCCGGTTGTTCAGGAACAGCCTCACGTGGGGGAGGGACTATCCATGCGTCTAGATCCAAGCCCTCTGGTACAGGCACGCTCTCCTGGGCGTTTGCGGCGACGGGGTTGAGCTCATAAGTTGCAGAAAGCGGTTGGATGAGATACAAGCTCTTTGGGAAGCGAGGTTCTGATGACATTCCTGAATCGGGTGTCGAGAAGCCTGGGGTCGTTGGAGGCTTCGGCCGGTGGGCATCAAGATCGGCCTGGATAAAGCGGAACAGTTGTAAGGAGTTTGCGGCCTGCAGGAGCGTGCTATTAGTATACAGATTCGTTTAATTATCTGTGATCAGCTTACTCGCTCTTGCACCTCGATATGCTGGCTGCTGACCAGCTCACCGAAACGAGCCGTCAGCTGTTCGACGACACTTTTGACTTGCGCCAGATCATCATCCTCCCATCGCTGCGCTATCTCTGCTGCCCAAGTTCCGAAGATCTTTGTGGAAGCTTGAATGTACACAGCAATGATTTCCGGCGCAAGGCTTGAAACATCAGGCTGTAGAAGGTAAGGGAGCAGCTTCTCAGGTTCAGCAAGCTCACTAAGTGCTTTGTTAATATACTTTCATCGTGAATCTAACGCGACAAACTTACTCGCAGTATTCGCCGCATATCCAAGCTGCGGCCCAGAGGACCTCAGAGCAACTGCCCTCTTCGTGAGCATTTCGCAGCATAGTATCGTCACTGAGTAGTTGATACATCAACCTGACAGCATATCGCCTGACTGCTCGAACGCGCCCCACGACATCCACCAGCTGGTCACGTATCTCCGAGCCAACATCGGCATTTGCAACATGCGCGAGGTCCACAAGTACAGAGATGTACCACTCGAAATTAGTGACATTCTCGTATGTCGACTGAGAACACATGGTCAGGATTCGCTGGCAGAGAACGAGGCGGTATGCAGGCGATTGACTGGGGGATAGTTGTGGTGGCCTAGGGGTGGTGGGTGATGACGGAACCGTGTGTTGCACAAGCGACTGGGCAGCGGTGGGTAAAATGGAGGAGGAATTCTCCGGTACGAGATGAGAAAGAAGTTGTTGCACGACCGATTGCAGATTGTCACGGTCGACCTGAAATGGTAAAAGACGTTCAATGAGGGAAAGATAAATGGGATCTATGCACAAACCATGGCTGAGACCAAGTCCAAGGATCGCATCCGTATGCTGATATCCGGGTCGCTTACACTGGTGAGGATGGTATCTTGATACTCCGCGACAAGGTGTGGATGTGAGGGAACGATCTTCGTCATAGCCGACAAGGCGATGTATTTCACTAACACAAGCTATCAGGGAGGCGGAGGGACGTCAGACGTAACGACTTACAATTCTGGTCCGCGTCCTGAATAAACGCGGCAAGCTTTGAAACGCATAATCGTGCCAGCGAGTCACCATTGCTACCCTGAAGCATCCCGCCGATGATGCACGTGTGGACGCACTCGTATAATAACGAGATGGCCTGTGTTGTTGAGATCAGATCCGTTATCGGGGGCTGCAGTTTCTTCACCAAGCGAGGTTCGTATGGTGAGAGAGAACCAAACTATAAAAGTATTAGACTAGGTAGTCAATAGATGTTAGCTACATACCAATTTGATGATTTTGATCAGCATCCAGTTATTTGACGAGGTCGTGAGGAGGTGGAAGAGTTGGGGAGCTAATGATAGATAGTCTTTGGGGTTGTGCCTCGCAAGTTCGCAGAGAATATTAACGGTAGCTGCAACAACACCTAGCCATGAAGACCTTAAGATGTGTGAACAACAGCGGTGAGGTTCATGATGAACGTACCAGGATCTGGGTCCTCTAATTTCTCTTCTAATCGTGTCCGCGCATTCTTCGACGTCTCTGGGTATTTTATGAGAACTTTATAAAGTGCAAGTATTGCCCTCTTCCGGATGTGTGGTCGTGAATGATTTAGCATGGCGATCAGTTCTGGTGAAAGGTCTCGCGCTAGATCTGAGGTTACGATGTGGGAAACTCCGTTCAATGTGACGGCAATATCTGCGGGGGTAGAGCCCAAATCCTGAGATACTGATCAATCTCGAACTCAGACCAATAGTACTCGTGCGCACCTTCTTCAAGAGATTAGTGGTCAGCATGAGAACATCGGTGTCTTCTTCGAACGATTGCACAGCTGCCAGATATCCGACACTTTTCAGATGAAACCGAGATGAGGACATGACCTCTACTACATGGAAGGATGCCCATCCCATGTCATAACCCAACATATCGAGCTGCGGGTATAGTTTATTGAATGGTGTGATGAGACTATGTATTCAGCACTCACATATGTTAGCTTCAGCACTGCGCCTGCCTTGAGCTCCATATCATCGCTCTTTATTTCTTTCCTTATTTCGTCTACGGCCTTGGATATGAACTTGGCTTCATCCTTCTTATTGGCACGAAGGCCACGAATGAGGTCCTGTAATGTTCGCTCCCACATGTGGACGGTGTCGAGGAATCCCGCGTAGTGCGTTCCTCGCGCTCCAGACGCGGTGGGTGTTAGGTAGACGTCTACGTCTAGTAGTAAGAGGATGGTAAGTGGAGTGGACTGAATTGCTTCGCCTCGGCCCGCTCCATTCGCGTTCCCCACGTGACCGACGGCTCAAACGACGTGGGCCGACTCGGACAATGGCCGGCGACTTGCTGCGGACTTCAATTTGGCTACGATAAGTGAAAGGCAAGGATGGCCTTCTAACACACTCTATGCCATAGGAAATTCACCTTCTAGACTGAATTGGGGTAGATACAAACAACCTCTCGATATAACTTGAGGGGACTACTACCTGGGACATTCAGCATAGTCAGGCCCCGGACGCTAATATAATGCTTTTAGTGCCGAATCGCCTTCTAGATGACCTCGAATCCCCAATATTCCTGTCCTCCTATCGGCCGGCGTTTACGTGCAAAAACATGCGGGGAAACGGAAGTTTGGTGATTCCTCAATTTGAACCCTCGTCAGCCGATTCTGTCCTCTCATTATGCATCGATAGGACTGAAATAACGCCGACGTGGTGCTGTTGCATATGTCCAGTTGAGGCTCCGAAGGTAGAGAAACATGAGGCCGATCTAGCCTGGAATCCCCAATATTCACCAAGGTTTAAGAAATCTTCCCGTTAAATCCCCAAATCTTCACCGAACCCATTTAGGAGCGTCGGGGCCTAGCGTCCTATTTTCTTTCGGGTTTTCATCATCCCACGGCTTGTCGGAGCGATCTCCTAGCTGCCCAGATACATCGCATACAAGCTTGACTCCATCTATCTCACTGCATGACGTGTTGACCACCACATCTGATCTTTTCGTCGCAATGTTCAACCCTTTACTTGCCATAAGTACAGGACTCGCCCACCTTCCCGTTATTGATATTGACGGTGTCGTCGTTGGCCATAAGTATGATGGGCGAAGCTGATATCGTATTGTATCAGGACCAACCCACAAGTCCGCAACCCTTGGATCCCATTCGCTGTCTTGAGTTCCCATCTGGTGATCAAGGCGATGGATTCGAAAAGACTCGAAATGGCCCAGATTATCATAAGAGATTCAGAATCATCTCATGTTCAGGGTGACTCTGTCGAGACACCATTTCCAGATACATATCTTTGCAACTACCTTCATGCATCCTCTCCTGATACTCCATATAAGAAATCCTGTGGCGTTTTAGACAGTTTGGACATCACGAGCTCAGAACTGACTGACAGCTTATTATGGTCACTATTCTGCCTTCAGCTGCAGTGGAGTTCGTTCCCTCCAGTTATAGATCCAGGTACCATCACAGGTCGTCATCCTTCGAGTCCAGTCCCAAATTCAGACTACTGGGAGAGAGTCCCGCTCATAGAAACATCCTGATACCCGCGGATTTACTTGGACGCTGAGTGCGGTCAGCCTAAGCTATCCATGGACTAGTTCATCGTCCTCTAGGTTTCATGTACCCCACGAGACCCATTGGGCCGGCATTTGATCTGTAGTATCTACTTAGAGGTAGAACTGACAAGGATGGACAATAAGTTATGGCGATACGTGGCCTCCGATCTTCCCTGTGACAGGTGCATCAGTTTTTTCCCTTGAGTCCGGTAGAGCTTGTTGGTCCGAGAAAAATCAACTCGTGGGTTACTACTGATTGTTCGCTGTGGACACCTGCAGGGCTAGCCGATGTAACGTAGCTCGGGGACAGCTCTGTATTCACCATGATCATAATCACATCTTAGAACCGCCGAATCTTGTATCCCTGTATCTCGGTGGAGGTAATGTTTTTTATTCGTTTATTACATGAGCCCCCGTGAACACAAACAAGCGACACTTGGTCGCCGAAGCCCCAAGGAAGTCTGAAGCAAAGTAGCCATATCCTTGATAGCATGAGTTATTCCTTGTCTCAGCTTCCAGATCATTGAAAATTTCACAAACTAGATGTGACAGTGTTGATGTACCCGGGTCTTGCCCAAGTCAAAATGCCAACTTGAAAGTCTCGATATGGAATTTTATTTTCCAAATTAGGAAGGTATCGATAGGCATCTGATACCCTGCAGTTTACTCTGGTATTCCATACCGCAAATAAGATGTATATCGTGCTGTCGTAAAATACACTCTTTCCACGATTGCTATCGACTTATGGAGCCTGGATTTACCAGTAACTCTGTTGGTTACACATGCACGGAAGAGGCCAAATCTCGGGTGATCTGATCAACCCTCCCCTGAATAAGCTTATGTACAGCATTGTCCAAATCATTACCAACTCTCAACGCCATGCGCTGAAAACATAAAAATATTAGCAATCAAGGTAAGCGACCTCATCCTCGAAACACCATAGATGAGTAAGTCTCGTCCCTACGCTCAAAATTATAGGCAGGATACCCCAATCACCTCCTGGATACCCGACGTGGCTGAGAAACCACTGACCAGCATATTTGCGTCTGATCGGTGCCTCTAGTGCCAGATGACCTGGGCTGGGAATCGAGAGATGCATAATGGGCGCATGTGACCGTAGCAGTGCTGGACGCGACCTGGGCGTTAGTAATAGAAGATGTACACGGCTCTAAAACTGTTTAACATCAGTGGCTCAGCGTAGATTAGAGTGCGGCCTGACGGAACGCCTCAAATAGCAGAGATCCCTTGAGATCCCTATCCAATACCCAAGTCCACCTTGGTCCTTTCCCTTCTCCAAACAATACCCAAACCCATACATACACCCCAATAACCAACGACCATGAGTTCACCACCTGTAAACGGCGTGAATAATCTTGACGGCCACGGGACTAATGCGTATGAGCTTCCAACCTTCTCCATTGATGAGGCGCGCCCCATGAGGGTGGTCGCCATTGGCGCAGGATACAGTGGTATGTTGTTTCCCCCAGTACCGATGAGCAACATGCAACTGACCACAATGTGTCCATCTCAGGTATCACTGCTGGTATCAGGTGTGTACCTGAAGCTCGGGGCAGGGAGCTGGCGGAGTACTGATGTGTTTGGATTAGGTTCCGCCAACGCGTGAAGAACGTCGATATCACTGTATACGAGTCGAACGCTGGTGTCGGCGGGGCTTGGTTCGCAAACAGATACCCGGTAAGATTCCAATTCTTTCCCGTATCCGTGTGGCGGCTCACATGACGTCGGCCATGTAGGGGCTAGCCTGCGATATCCCCTCGCACGCGGTAAGCGCTCTTCAATGCCCTTTTAAGCCTCGTCAGCTAAACACCCTGTCACGGTTACATAGTATCAGCTCACCTTCGAGAATAATGTACGTCCCATCCCACCACCCCTACCCATCCAACTAACTCTACCTCCCAGACTAACTGGTCAGCGTTCTACGCCCCCGGCCCCGAAATTCGCGCCTATCTCGATCACGTCGTCGACAAATACAAGCTACGCCCCTTCATCAAGCTCCGCCACCGCATCACCGGCGCCAAATACGACGAAGGCACGGGTAAGTGGCACCTTAAGGTGCGGCGCCCACTCCCGGGATCCGCGACCGAGCAAGGAGACCACATCGTGTGGGACTGGAAGACGGACTTCGAGGAGTTCGATGATATAGCGGATGTGGTGCTGGCAGGGCTGGGCCCGCTAAGCCGGTGGTCGTGGCCGGATATTGAAGCACTGGAGAGCTTTGAAGGGGAGGTACTGCATAGTGCGCAGTGGGAAATGGGTGAGAATGGGAAGGGTGGGTGGCAGGATACTGTCAAAGACTGGGGCGATAAGCGGGTTGGTGTCATCGGTGTAGTGAGTTCTGTCTGCTCCTTTGATGTGGAGGGGAAGAGCCTGATATCGTTTGGCAGGGTTCATCTGCCATCCAAATAGTGCCTGCGCTCCAGAGCCGTGTCAAGCATGTTACAAACTACGTCCGTGGCAGGACATGGCTCTCTGCGCCCTTCGTCCGAGACAGGCTGCTCAGCCTAGCAGGCGGAGAGGAAGTCAGTAACTGTGAGTCCAGAAGCCATATGCACATACCTGCGGCAATCTGACAGACTTGCTAGATGTCTTCACGGAAGAGGATAAGAAGAAGTTCCAAGATCCTGCGTATTACAAGGACTTCCGCTGGCAGCTAGAGTGCGAGCTAAATGTACGTTTTCGGCTTCGTCTTGTGGGTGTGCTTGCTCATTGTCACTTCAGGGTGCCAACCCGGCTACCCTTCGAGGAACCCCTCTGCAAGAAGGCGCCAAGATTGTATTCAGAGAAGACATGATGAAGAAGCTGGCAAAGAAGCCATGGATCGCCGACCACTGTAAGCACCTTCGGCTTCTTTCATGGCATGCCGGGCTGAAGATGCTCGTAGTAATCCCGGACTTTGCACCGTGCTGCCGACGTCTGACACCAGGCCCTGGGTACCTTGAGGCTCTTTGCGCCGATAATGTAAGTTTCATTTTCGTGCAGCATTGATACAGTGTCTCACCGAGATGATCATAGGTCGACTTCGTCCCAACGGACATTACGCGAATCACTCCGACAGGAATTGACACCGGAGATGGCAAGCACCAGGACCTCGATATCATAATCTGCGCAACTGGTACGTCCATTCTCTCCTGATGGCCTTGCTCCGTCCTGATTTTCCTCTTTCAGGCTTCGATACGTCGTTCCTGTTCGACTTCCCCATCCTCGGTCGTGGTGGCGAGGACCTCTCCAAGCGGTTCGACCCACACCCCCGCACGTATCTTTCTGTAGCTACCGATGGCTTCCCCAATTGGTTCCAATGCCTCGGGCCCAATGCGGCAGTCGGTGCAGGTTCCCTGCTCCTGGTCTGTGAACGCCAGGTCGACTACGCCGTCGCAGCGACGCTGAAGTTGCAGCGTGAGCACCTGAAGAGCATAGACGTGAAGCCGGAGGCCGTGAACGACTTTGATGCATATCTGGAAAGCTACTTCCCATCAGTGCGCGCTCCTGCTTTTTCCTAGGAGCTACAATGCTGATGTATGCGTGATATAGACTGTATATAGCGAGAAGTGCCGCTCGTGGTACAAGGGCGGCAAAGTCGAGGGGAGGGTGATGGCACTTTGGCCTGGTGAGCATTGTTGGTCCGATCACCGTGCGCAGAGACTTACAGATATTGGTAGGATCGGCGCTTCACGCTGCACGGGCGTTGACGCATCCTCGATGGGAAGATTTCAACTATGAGCTTTTGGATGGACCCGTGAAGAACCGCTTTTACTGGTTCGGTGACGGGCAGACCATCGATGATAAGGATCCCAACGGCGACAGTGAGTGTCTGGTTCTTAGGTGAAGCGGATTGGTTTAATCGGGATGGCTCTTTGCAGAGGCTTGGTATCTGAAGGAGGTCGATTATCCACCAGGTAAGCTTGAAACGGGGCCAAACCCACCTTGCATTGCTAACCCGTCCAACAGTGCCCGCCTGATGAGCAAGTAGCATAGAAATAGAGTACTTTACAAGCACTTCAGTTGAATTACAGAGATTTCTAGAGCAATGCTGCGTTTGGAAGCCTTGTGATGAGAAAAGACGCGTGGAAGGTCGTGGCCGGTGTCAACGGACAGCGGTCTTGGCGAACACGCTGCGCTTGTCTCCGCAACATCAGCACGATCACTTTTGCCGTTGTCTCCTCCTTGATACTGCCTTCATCTCTCTATCTCGCGCCCAGCTGCGCTTTGTATTGGTGAAGCGGAGAAGTAGAGAAACGTAATGCGCTATGGCGCCTAATTTTCTGTCCAAACTTGTCAGCAAAGCCACTTCTCCAACGCACACCCGCGATCGTTCTGACCGCTCCGTCGAGTCTCCACGAACAAGCACGTCAAGGTCTCGAAGCAGAGTCCCATCGTCTGCTACGCCCCCCGCTCCCCCTCTGCCCACACAACGATCGCCGTCCCCAAACCCGGTGTCGTCACCAGAGGCCCCACAGCCGAAAGTTGAAGAAAGACCCCGCATTCCGACCTTCATCACCACCAACGTCGACGGCGGCGAAGAGTCAGGCGGTGACTCGGACAGCACTTTCCCCAGCGTAACCATTGTACCCCCTTCCCCGCTTGTTCGCAACCGCGACCTTTCTTCTTCCAATTCTGAATCAAGTCTCGCCAGTTCGGTAAAACGCCGGCGTGATCGTGCGGCAACCGAGAGCAGTGGCAGCCCGATCAATAATTCAACTCCCCGACCTCGTACGATATCTCGTTCAGAAACCAAAACCAGTATTCAGGCTGGAGAAAACGAGGTCTCCACCCCGACGACTCCTCGTCCACGGACGCCGTCGAGAGCCCCTACTCAGACAAGTCCTCAGACAAAGTCACGCTCGCGGCCGGTGACGCCCATCTCGTCCGCTGAATCTCAGCAGCAACCACAAATGTCCTCCAAAGCCCTCGAACCGGCCTACGAGGTCCGCAAACAGGGGTCCAACCGCTCTCTCAAGAAGCCGTCCCCTGTGGATGTAAACCATGCCCGTGCTGCCACGGCACCGTCGCAAAGGCAAGACTCGACAGACAGTCACGATGGGGAAACTGCTATCTATGCTTCAAAAACCCCTATAGTAGAGTCGCCCAAAGCAATGCACATGCCAGAGTACCCGTCACCCTCTCAGTCATCATCCACGACGCATCAGACCTCTCCGGCCGCGAGCTCGACCTACTTGACTTCCCCAGCTCACGACGCTGACGCTATATCTCTCAACAGCGCTAACAAGGACAAGAAACGACCATGGCGCCGCGCGACAGCGACGCGCAAGCCAACAGGTCTAGCCAGCGCCATCGCTGCCTCCAGTCTCGCAATGGCTAATCACAGTCTCACTGCCGCCCACCAGGCGCAATTAACCGCCGTAGCAAACGCGCAGCAAATGCCGACTTCAGCTTCTCGCCAGCGCAAGCTGTCCAACTCTGGCTCGCCACCATACATGACACCGTCTGCCAGCACCTCCTCCCGCCATGTCAAGAACAAGTCCCTCGAGATGTCGCCCCGGTCCTCCAAGTCATCAGCGCGCTCCCCTCCTCGCAGAGGCTCCATATCGATACATAGTGACAATAATTCAGAGTACTATGGCGACGACCGTCCGGACTATTACTCGGGCCTGGAAGAGGGCAGTTCTGACGAGGATGGGTCGTCTTCTGAGGATGACTTGATGAATCTGGATTTGGGCGAGGACGATATACCAGTGACTGGCTTTGCTGTCGCGAGTAACAAGCGGAACGCAGATTTCCATGAACTATTCTCTAGTGTCCCCGAGGGGGACTATCTCATCGATGGTGAAGCTTCTTGCACGGTTCCAACCTGGATGCAGCCATTGACCCTTATGTTTCTTTTACACATAGATTATGGATGCGCCCTCCAAAGGGAAATCCTCATTCAAGGCCGATTATATATCTCCGAGAACCACATCTGCTTTCACGCCAATATTTTCGGATGGATCACAGACGTACGTGTTCTTTCAGCCTCATGTTCATGTCACCTCCGCACGCCCCCCGATGTCGGCACCACTTTCAATCAAAATCAAAACTTACCTAATATCTCCGCAGCTGTCGATTCCAATAAATGAAATAACACACCTCGAGAAGAAGATGACAGCATTCGTGATCCCCAACGGCATCCAGCTGACCACACGGCAGGCGAAATACACGTTCGCATCTTTCCTCTCACGCGACACCACTTTCGACGTTATCTACAATATTTGGAAGCTTGAGCGTCCAGACGACGCGAGCATCTCCAGCGGGCGTGGATCCTACGACGCGCCAGGGATGGACCAGGTTCTCAATGGTGCGGGAGCGAATGGGACACCGGCGGGGGCAATGAGTATCCCTGTGAGGAAGGCGACGACTTGCACGTGTGGAAAGGACGGGAAGCATTATTCAGAAACGGCGCTGGATACAGTGCTTCCTGGCACGCCGGATCGGATACATAATTTGATCTTCGCCAGTGGGTTCATCAAGGATTTTATGGCGGTTAATCAAAAGCTGATGGGTGCGTTCCTCGCGCCTATGCTCGTTATCTGACTTGTGTATTGACCGTGTTCTTGAATCGCAGACATCCAAATATCTGACTGGACCCCGACGGCGGCGGGCTCTACGCTGCTGGCACGCAACATGTCGTACATCAAGCCTCTGAACGGGAGTCTCGGGCCGAAGCAGACCAAATGCGAGATCCGGGACGAAACTGTCTTCAGCGATCCGGACGACCACATAACAACATTGACGACGACCCGGACGCCCGACGTGCCGAGCGGGGGCGTGTTTTCGGTGAAGACGCGGTGTTGTATCATGTGGGCGAGCGCGGTGTCGACGCGGATCACAGTGACGACGGAGGTGGAGTGGACGGGGCGGAGCTTCATCAAGGGTATCATCGAGCGCTCTGCCATCGACGGGCAGAAGGTGTACCATGGCGATCTGGAGAAAGCCATGCGGTCGTATATCAAGGAGCACCAGTCCGAGTTCATCCCTGAGGGTGTCGACCCCGCTGCGCTCTCCCAGGCTGTGACGAGGGAGGTTGCGACTGCAGAGGCCGTAAGCGAGAAGGTGCCCGAACTCTCGGAGGAGGAGGAGCGCAAAAAGAGGGAGCATGAGCGGAACCGCCGCGGACTGCAATGGGCATGGGACACATTCGAGGGCGCATACCAAGTTGCACGGCGGAGCACGGACGGGGCGCTCGAGCTCGTCACGGACGCGTGGGAGCAGTCCACGTCGACAACGATCCTTTACTTCGTCATCGTCATCCTGGTGTTCAGTAACTTGTGGACGCTCATGCGGTCGACGGGCCGGGACGTGGCGGCGATTAAGAAAGGGGTGAGGAAGGAGGAGGAGCGGGAGAAGTGGGTGCAGGGAGTGGTGACGGCGCTGTGGGAGGAGCTCGGTGCGAAGGCGAATCAGGTGCCGCAGACAATACCGCCGGGGATGCCGCCTGTTGCGGCTAATTGGAGGGACGAGGTGGCACAGCTTTTGAAGACGCTGGATTCGGTCGAGGATCGGATACGGACCCTCAGAGGAGGGTTGCAATCGGTGGAGGGTTTGGATTCTATGGACTAAGGCATATATTCGTCCGTCACACTCATTTTTTTCAGTTCATTGGTCTGGGTCTACAGATTTGAGATACCCTTTATGCATTTTAGATCGACCGGGTGCTAAGCTTGATAATTGCTCTGTATTATGACTGTTCTTTTTCTTATCACGTTCTGTTATGCATATCATGTTCTGCTTGTTCATAGTTACGAAAATCTTCATGTCAAATTTTCCCATGTTTTCGGGTGATGGCTAGTACATAGAAAGTACAAAAATGGATAGAACAGTAGTCGCAGTCTAGTTTAGAATGAAGATAGTGCGTGAACAACTCTCCATGGGCAACATTGAGCACCAGGAAAGACGCCGCAATAGCAGTATGCGAATTGTTTGTCCGTTGACGAGCCATTATAGATATTTGGCATGGGTATAGGACGAACCTCGACGGGCGGGCGAGTCGTGCGATTCGAAGATGGAAGGAGAGAATTGTGTGCAGAAATGTCCGGCGAATGCTTGAAGTGATGTGTAGAATGTTGATTGTGGCGTTGAAAGTGCTGTAAAAAGAATCCATAAACAAGCTTAATTTAAATATCTCATGCTGGTCATCGTCGATATCATCTGCGTCCCAGGCCGCACAGCGTTAGGGCGGCCTTCATCATGTCGTCGTCATCGACTCCCTTCTCAAGGGAGGCCATTTTCCCCTCTGGTTCTGTGGTCCACCTGATGTCCCCACCTCCCAATGTGCCCGGTGGCGTAATTGCCTCGTCCGGTTCATCATCTGTCAAGTCCATCTTTTCCCTCTCCCTCTCTCTCTCCTTCTCCCCCCGACGTGGTCGAGACCTAGCAGACGAGCTGCCGCCGTGCCTATCAGATAGCCTCGCAGCAGCACAGGCCCACTCCAGTGTCCGTTTCGACCGCTGCGTCTTGCCGAAATCGACATATTCCCGCATAGGCGGACTGAAGGGAGCAGCGATGGGGGAAGACGGCATGTTGTCCCATATGGCAGCCTTCGGGTCGTGCTGTCGCGTCGGGGTGCGCGGTGGCGGCATGAGAAGTTCAGAACGGGAAGCGACGCGATCCAATGAAGGACGAGACGGGCGACTTGTTGTGGCTGTCAGGGGTATGGAAGATGATGGTTGGGAGTGGCTACGACCACCATTCGTCGCGTTGTTGAGCGCGACCTTGCGCTCTGTTTGCCGCTTGTTCTGGAACCAAATCGTGACGGATTTAGTCTCCCTACAAAATGAGAGGTCAGTGTCGACGCGTGGAACATCTTACAGAAACACGAACATTCCCCCGAGCTTGGCCACTGCGTCGCGTTCTTCGCGAGATGGATGCGAGTTTTGGTGGAACAAGTTCTCGAGCATCGTGAGCTGGTCGTTGGTGAATCGTTTGCGCGTGCGTCGAGCTAGGTGGGCGGGGCCGTGGTCAGGGTAAGTGGCGCGAAATTTTGACAGCATGCCTGGACCGTCGCTGCATCCCGCGTCGTCTGACGAGGAGACGCTGCCGGTGGAGGATGTGCGCGACAGCGAGGGCGTAGACATGGCTGCAGTGTGGAGGCAGAATTTGATTCCGTTGAGACTGTTTATTTATTCATTTCCCAAGCTGTTGATTAGAACCAAACTTTGCACGCGCCAACAACGCGTTAAGCGTCACGTGTATGCATCGTTATCCCCATCCGTTGACGCGTCCGCCCAGAACAGTTGCAGGGTTCATCAACCTGCGGGACCTCCAGCTCCACTCACTGCGGAAGCGCCTGAAGTCTGACAGGCCTAGTGCGAAGGGGCGAGCACTTCAAAAATGTGCCGACAGCTACACTGTTTCCCACATTTGGTACCTTTGCTGCATCGCATGCTTAGTAGCACTGTGTGGGGATATCGTATCAGTGATGATAGTACAAAGGTGTCTGTCTGATAGGTCAAGGGCGTATTTCGCGGACTTTCCCTGGTAGTCTAGGCCTTTCCCATTTTTCTCAACAGCTCTCGGTCCTGCTCCTCGATTTCCATATCCTTCTTTTCATAGCGGCTCGGCAGGCGCAGATGTAGTCGATCTGTGGCAACCCTGAGTAGTCATCGCATCTCATGGCCGGGAGCCTCACCTTGTTCACCCTGGGCTTCGAGTCTTCCAGGAAGGGCACCTTGATCTATTCTGGACGCGCGTCAACCTTCTATGGCACACTCCTGTCTGACTAGTACTCACTCCGGGTCAAATTCGATTTCCGTTTTTTCAGCGCCCCTGGCGTAGATCTCAATCTTCTCCTTGTCTGGATCCTCGGCCTTGTGAGTCCTGTCGCAGTACCCCGTTTCAGCGTGGTCAAACTGGGCATGACTCGAGACTGTACCTTTGTTCGCTGTCCATGCACACATGTGGTTCTTCGATGTGAGTTGTGATCTTCATAGTGGTTTGTGGTAGTTCTAATATGCTAGCGTTGAGAGTTCTTATTAAGCCTTCGACCCCTTCAATCCTATATCTCGTGTGGCGTCATGACGTCAAGAGGCGGTTCATGACAACATTCTTTCATATTCGGGGGGCTGGAGCGCTGATCTCATTAGTACTAGTAAATTCCATTCGGACCGTGTTTCATCATCGTTGCAGGCTAAGCTGTGCAGGCCGGTGAAGGAACTTGAAGTCGACCTGGCCAGGTACTTCGGTCCTGACCAAATTCAAAATGAGGACTCGCTCATCAGATGACCCCAAATACCTAGCATACCTAGCATTTCTCGTCGCGGTCTTCCTCGCTATCTTCCTCTGCGCTATCTCCCTTTCCTCGTCCCCCTCGTCGCTCTCAACTCTCTGGCTCATCGGTGTTGGCGCTCCCCCGAGCCGCGTCTTCTCAATATTTGACAACTACCTTGAGTAGCATCACAAAGAATCCAAAAATACTTAAGATAATTATCTTTGTACGTACATTCGAAATTCAGATTTTTGTTGCGGGTGTACATGCTGTAAGTTCGTCTACACAGTCCATGCCTTGGAGTAATATTTCATAGACTACATGTAAAATTATCGTTAATGGCAATGTTGGTTCCAAATTAACTACCTTTCAAGTGCCCTTGAAGTTACGAGCAAAGGAAGAGGGCGCGTACTCCACTTTCATTACCTAAATAGATTCACTCAACTAGACGCCTGTCGAAGTGAGATCTGTAAGTCCTACAGCGAACGGGTTGAGAGGCCGACACCGGTATACTAGCTGGTGACGTCATCTACATGATTCGACGAGGCGTACCTCAACGACCTTCATACACTGACAGTGAAGGGAGCAAGTGCGAACTAGAAGAATAAAAGCTCTTGAATATAGGATGTTCAGCAGTATACCGTAGGGTACAATACAAGACATTCATAACCTTAGAGGACAATTGCGCAGCTGTAGATCTTCATGGCATCTTATCATCGAAGAAGCGTCCGAGGTCATCTTAATCGGCCATGGCCATGATGAGACCTCTTGACACCTGACGTCGAACCAGAATGGCAGCCTCGACTATTCCTCGATGGAAAACTGCTATCACCAATGCTCTTGCAGAACATGAAGCGTCCGTTGGTGGGTACAATGTCCAAAGCCAAAATGGCGTCCGTGATCGAGACTGAATATGTTTGATCCTTGGCAGTGATTCAACTTGCGTCTATCGACCCGACCACGCCCGTGCCTCATGTTCGTTCACACATTTTCCGCGAGTTTATTTCTCCAGCGTCCACTCCCTCTCTTCCTCTCCTTGTTACTAGCACCGATATCCGAACGCCCAAAACCGCACAAATAATATCAAACCCTCATGTTCAAGTCGCGTGGTGGATCGAGGGCACCCAGGAACAGTTCCGCATCTCTGGCCTAGCGAGCGTGATACCTACCCCGAAACATTCCCTATATAAGCATTTCGTACACAGCGTCAAGCATGCGGCGCCTGGGAGCTCCATCGCCGAGTTGGCCAAGGAGAACTTCGACTGGGAAGACAAGAGGATGACGATGTTCAAGGGCATGAGCGCACACATGAAGGCCTCCTGGTGCCGACCTACTCCAGGAACACGGTTGGAAGGTGGAGCGGAAGAGGCGAAGAAATGGCCTGAGAGGGTGGAGGAGCCTGGGGAGAATGCCGATGAAGAGACCAGGAAGAACTGGGAGACTGCGTTGGGAAATTTCGCGTTGCTTATCGTCGATCCCACTGAGGTGGATTACGTGGAACTCGGCGTCGTGCCCAATCGCAGGACCAGGTTCTGGAGAACCAGCGATGGATCATGGGATTCAGAGGCGGTTGTGCCTTGATTCAACCTCGATGATATCGGCTCGTCAAGTTTCGACATTTGCCTCCACAACCGACATATTTGCACAAATCGCTCCGGATAATTACGCTTTCGACTTTCGAACTTTCCGTCCTCATGCACCAGCAGTGAAACCGATAACGTTACAACAGTTTATACAGACAGATTCTACAGTGTACAACCAGAACAAGACGAGAAGGGTATAAAGAACAATGAACAGTAGATCGTTTACTTCTCCGACTCGGATTCGCGGGCTCTTTGGGCAATCAGATTTTCATGTTTTGACCTTCTTGGCTTCGAATTCCTCACTCGCCTCTCTGTCTACCTCCTCTACGAGTTCAGAGATGCTCCTCTTCTTATTATTTGCCGGGGCGGCCACTGGCGCTTCTTCAACATGTTCCTCAACGTATTCTTCGTCATCGTCTGCCTCTTCTTCTTCCTCCTCTACCACAGCATTGGGCTTTGGAGCTGGACTCAGCGTCAAATTCAGGTATTTTGCTAAAGACTTACGTCTCCCACTAACAACGCGGTTAGACTTTCTTGTTTTGCCTTTGGAGAACGAACTTGAGCGCTTAAATGGTATATTATAAATGGGATACCAACCAACACCTCTTCGTCGTCATCGGTATCGCCTTCCTCTTCCTCTTCTTCCTCAGGAAAACCTCCTTCCACCTAGAGAATGGTCACTTAAAGGCCAGGACAATATTTCGTGACTTACATCGTCGTTCACATCATATTCGTCACTCTCCTCGCCGGCGTCGCGCTCTTCGTACTCATCAGCGAACTCTTGCTCCTCTACCTCGACGGCTTCTACAACCTCAGGTGTGACCTTGTCTATAGGCTCCGACATTTCTTCTTCTATTTGTGGGGTGGCGACGCAGATGTGGGGTGACAGTGGAAATACGAACCAAGGCTGGAAGGGGTTCGCTGTGGGAGCTGTGGGTGTGAATAATCCTGCATCTGACACCCTTCAAATTGAACCCGAATCGGAACTGGCGGGACGTGATTACACGGAATCGGTCACGTGTGTCGGCGCGACGCGTCTTTCGACTCGGACTCCCGATTCTCCGTGATCGAAGATTCGATGCGCACGACAGGTTGCCTCAGGTTGCCGGTTATGCTTGATCATTTCTTCAAGTTGATGTTCGGAACTACTTTGTTCCGAGCCACATAGAGAAATCGAGCGTCAGCTTCTGGCGCCCGCGCTATCCCTTCCGCAGACTGGAGGTCCTTGCTAGAACTGTTTTCATCTGAAGAAGGACCGCCACCAGTGAGGCGGGTGTTGATCTTCAGGGACTCCTATTTGACTATATGAACATGCTGGGCGAAACGCAACGCGCTTTGTGGCCTTTTGACTGCCTCTGTCCTCTGTATGTCCTACCAGAATAGGTAGCTGACTACCTGCCGGTCTGCTCCGAACAACCATGACGTCGCGGCCGCAGGGGGAAAAATAGACCGTATGATGCAAGGAATTCTATTTCGTCATGGACTGTGCGCCAATTGTGCACCGCCAGTAATCCGGAATAATGACGCAGTAGATTCGATCGAAATGAGCTGGTATACTTGAAGAAGCCCGCAGGACGATCGAGTGGTTGAGAATGACCTTCAGGGGACACATAAAGATAAGACAAAATCTCACCATAGGGACTAGTTGGATCGGTTTTGTCTAATAGGGTACGATTTGAAAGCTCAGGGTTCTCAGAATAGTTTCTAACAGAGGATTCACAGGTCATGAGCCGGGGTGTTACAAACCGGCTAGTGATTGTCAAAGACCTATTAACCAAGTTAAAAATATCAGGAACACCAAGTTGGGAGTTGGAGGGGATACCCGAGATTTGACGACGTATTACTGGACAGAGCAGATAACATGGACGCTGTAGATGAGGACTATGGTATGGCGTACATTACTGGTGTCCTGAGTGGCGTGCGTCTCTTTGCTCTTGGATGTGGTGTCCCCTACCCCTAACCTTCGCGTGAAATTGACTCCTCGACAAGGATTTAGGACGCTCGGATACCTCGATAGTGCCAAAGTCAAAATTTCACGGGACGATTCTCTACAGCGCGAATTCAAGAGGCAGCGGGAAGGAGTTCTGGCCTGGTTCTGGCTGAGTTCAGAATCAAGGTGAAAGCACTCACGTGAATGTATTCTATCGTCACGGGTCCGTCGCGTGTATGCTTTTAAGCACTAGCTGTGCTATCTCAGGTGTGTGTATTATGTTTTTGGTGATAGAGTAAAGGAGACGCTAGGGAGACAGGTAATACACTAACTTACGGTCCAAGTGCTGTTTTAGATGAATGAGAAGAACGTGCGCCGATAAAGGAGACATATTTCTTTTCTTTTCCTCTATCAGATTCTTCCATGTCGGCACTCTCAACATCAGTAGTCGAGATACCGGTGCGCGTGGTGCACGTGTGTTCGGCCCCTGAAAATTCAAGGCCGGTAAGGGTTTGCTTCGATAATGTATTCCGATGCCAGGCACGTCCTTGGGCGACGCGGAAGATAATGAGGTAGTTGGCAATTTGCTGCCAATGTGTCAGGCTGGGCGAACGGACAATATGTAAAACCGACGCACTTGTGTGAACGAAGCAACGGTAAGAAAAACAGAGTTGACAGGGTGATTGATAGCATAGGTGACGAGAAATATCAGAGCAAAGACAGAGTAGAGGGATGCCGATTCGACGACGATAGTCACCAACGAGACGTATTCTCTCGCGTTATCACCGGGAAGTGTCTCCATGACAGTTCTACGATACAGCAGCAAGCGCACCGTGATGAGTACTGTGAGGATAATGTTGACGCCTAAGGAGATCGCAATGTACGATGTTCCGTAAGCCACTGGCAAGGCACTATAGAGAGATAGTCCTGGTTGACTGGACTGGAGGGTCCATAGCGCACCCATAACTTTGTATGAGTGTCAACTAATATGCGCACGCGTGTTTGTTAGCAGGCCAACCTACCAAAGGAGGCTAGAAGTATCAAGCTCGGGAAGGCAATTGCTAGATAGGCGCCATATTTCCCGAAGGCCCTCCAAATGACCCAACAGCGCCAGAGCTACAGCGGGCGGAGGGGGGGCGGTGTTATTAGTTAATTGGTTTACTGAAATGTTTCTTCGAGATGAGCTCACCACGAGGAGGTCAGCAAGAAATGTGAGTGAAAACAGCGATGCAATGAAGAGCACATTGATTGGAAGGTCCTGGGTGGCCAGGAAGTAGGCCCATGGTCCGCCTGGGTAATTGCGATTGTCGACATAGATCATTTGGACGGTATACGACTGTGCAACCTCGAAAATGGTCTCTACGCAGAGCAAGAGAGTGATGTAGGCCACAAGGTACCTTGACTGCTTCGCGTGTCTTGCGGTCCATAGGTAGCGAGCGCACATCACATACAACAGCAATTGGATACCTAAAGGCGCACATACATCAGCATCGAACGGCCGAAAGTAGGAATTGAAGGTCACCATATCCTACCCCAGAGATAAAGTCCCCCGCTAGAAACATACGCTCAAGCAATATGGTGGTAGCATCCTCATCAGGGCCATAATACGGAGCCATTTCTTGTGAGGGGTATTAGTTCAGGTGGCTCGGCACCGAAAAGACGCAGGATAGTACCACTGGTTTTTATATGATAAAGTCTCGAGATCGGTCTTACTGTCCGGGGTACATCAGTCGCGCATGTGGTCACCCGGGCGGCGAGGAAGATCCATAGAAAGATGCGAAATATTTGCCCAGTCCATGGGGTACGGCTTTTTGCAGCCGAGACATCTAATCGCCTAGCATAACGGGTTCTCTTTTGATACAATCTAAGTACATCGAACCCCAGCGCGGGAAAGAATGGAGTTAGGAAGGTGAACGGCGTGGCAGCATGATGATGAGAGTGAGAGTTGTTTGGAGTCGTTCGAACAATCTCTGTAGGGCATCAGGATCGTCTATCAAAGTATCCCTTTAACGTTGTGCCGAGTCGCCAAAAATACACCCACCACGCACAAGACACTCTGACACCCTGAGAGTGTGACCTTTATGGACATATTTGCCATCATGATCATGCTAATAGGAAGGATGTGGGATAGCGCCGTGTGAAGAAGGACTAGGCAACGAACATCGTATCACTGTATTAAGGTTATGTAGTAGACAACTATACAGGAATTACGGCATAGACATAGATTGGGATATGGGCGATGATTTTCGGAGACGGCTCCAAATGCTGCTGATCCTTTTCGTAGTCACGGGCGAACCACTAAGGGTGGAATCGTACCCTTCATCCTTAGACTGGCCGCATTCCGATGGAGGCCGGCGGTCCGTTATGGATAGAGGATAAAGATGGGTGGACGTTTCCAGTTGGAACGTATCCAGTTGACTGTCTTTCGCATGCTCGTGCTTTGATGCGAATAACATCGGAGGCAAGCCTTGAGCATGCTGTGTCAAGGTATCTTGACCCCACGCTCGTCCTTCCGCCAAGCGATATATGATCAAGTAACCCGCGATTTGCTAAGACAGGCGATGAATGGATCGGACCATGACACACAGAAGAATATGCACACACCTGGCCAGAAGAAGCTGCGCCCAAGAAGATTTGATTGAGAGGGTTGTTGATAGCATACGTTATGATGAAGATGAGCGCGAGAATTGAATACAAAGCAGCTGACTCGACCATGATCGTCGCAAGTGACACGTAGTGCTTCGCATGATCGTCCGGCAGACTGGCAAGCACCTTGCGACGATACATGACAAGGCGACTGATGATGAGAATGGTAAGGAGGATATTGACACTGAGAGAAATGATATAGTAGGCCGTTCCGTATGCCTGTGGGAGTGCACTATATAGCGATAAACCTGGCTGGCTGGACTGTAGTGTCCATAGCGTCCCAATCACTAGAAGATATTTGAAGAATATTGGTGTGGTGCGAAACTCGAAATGCCTACTAGGCTTACCGAAAGACGCGAGTAGCAGCAAGGCAGGGAAGAAGGTGACGGCATATGCGGTGTATCGTCCAGCTGCATTCCAGATAACCCAACAACGCCATAACTGAGGGGTTTGTCAACTGAGGCTTGCTGGCGCGGAGCAAAAACTGCAACTTACGACTAACAGATCCGAGAGGAACGTAAGAAGAAAGAGCGTGGCATAAAACAGGACATTGATTGGTAGGTTTTGGGTGGCCAGAAAATAGACCCAAGGACCTCCCGGATAGTTGCGGTTGTCAATGTACATATCTTGCACAGTTCTTGCTTGGACAATCATAAAGAGTGTTTCGATAGATATAAGCACTGTGATGTATGCAAGCAGATAGCGGGATTGGGACCGTGTATTCCTTGTATTCCATAGGAAGATTGCACACGATGCGTACAATACAAGTTGCGCACCTAAGAGCCAAAATGAAACTTCGTATCTCGGAAAGTGTGCATTGCAGAGTTCTCACCATATCCCGTCCCACATACGAAATCACCAGCAACAAATGTGCGCTCTAGGAATACTTCCTCTGGTGATGCGTTTGGTCCGTAGTATGGCATGAGTGATGGACGCAATGATACTTCTGCGTGCTGGAGTTGATGCTTGGGAACGTGTATCGTGGAGATAGTGGGGGAGGGTCGTTAAGAACTCAGGCCAAGGGACTCTCTGTGACAAGACATCCTCTGCTTATGTCTTGTCAGGACGGCCCATTTATATTGAAGAACGCCACCTAAGACCCACAGGGGTAAGTCTGGGAAGGACTGCTGGATTTTTCCTTCTGTCATCGCGTTTCTCAGGAACTTGTCAAACCGAGCAAAATTTCCGTGTCGTCCATATTAAAACGTCATCGGCGGGATTAGCAGTGACACTTTAGCGAAAGCTACCCCAGGAATGTCATAGTTTTTTCGCTGCGATAAAGAGGCGGGGAGATAGACTGAGTTGCAGAAACGCAAAGTGCTGGTGAATGATCATGACTGAAATGCCGCGACTTCGGAGTGGACGTACCTCAGATTTAGAGAATTTCGCACGTCGAGTTAGTTCTATTGAAACTTCAGGGTCATTCACGAACAGTTTCAGTTGATTCCACTTCATAGCTCACAATACTTAGGTTGAACACATAGTTCTGTGTATAAGATTTCATGGATGTGATTAGATTTACTATGTATCACCAATTTTCTTTGAAGTTAGTGTTCAGTCCAAGCCCAAACTTAATTCAAGTGTATTAACAGCTCGACAGATAGGATGGCTCCAGATTCCTCGGACGAAATAGTATATCGTATACAATGTACGCAACAAAAGGGACGATCTATGATCAGCGTAGCACAGTCAGGTACGAACAACCCGGACCGTCGTGTATTCAAGCTCGTTGGTATGGAAATTCTGGGAAGACAGGGACCCAAATTCTCCAGAGGCATGACAGGCCATATCCACGCAGTGGGTATACCAGGCTGCATTGGACACTGCGTCATAAAGGTCAGGAGACAGTGAGGGGCTACAGGGAGACACCAGGAACTAAACTGTATTAGGTGGTCTAACGGCTTGACGGACTCATTTCCGCAGTCTAGATGTAGAGGGCACTATAAAACTAGGTTTATATTGGGGACGAGACCTGACTAGTAACCAGCCAACATTCTGGACGCCTGATGTGAGTCAACGAAGTTACGCCCTGGAAGATGACCAGGAATCCGGGTATACCAGACATCTAGCCTGCAATGTTAACGTTAAAGAAAAACTTACGTCTACGGCTGAGGCCTGAGGTCTCGAGACCTCTTAGGTACGGAAGACTGAAAGAGGGACATCTTGTCTTCTTTGTTATGGTTTAAGTAGGCGGTTCCTCGCAACTGAGACGGGATAGTTTGGCATCTTTTTGGAGCACAACCCTAGGCTACCCTAGGTCCAGATTCAGGAATGACTAGTGACTAGCGATATCAGATGAAAGATGGTGCTGTAGGATTCCCAGGAGCGCAATCGATGAACAGCACGTAGGTTGCCGCTTGATAACGGCAAACAGCGCAAAGGAAAGCACAAACTGCGCTTGGAACAGATGACATATGGGTTGACGTTGGGATGATTGGCCAGAGATAAGCAGACAACAGCAGAGCCAGAGCTACAGAGGCCGATGGTGCCACTGCCAGTGAAGTTTGAACTACTGTCAAGTCGGTTGTGTTTGTTTGTTTTGGATTTGTGGGTGCGGGTTGTAGGAAAGCTGATAATTCCAGTTCATTCTTCTTACAACGCCTTACACATCGCCCAACCATCGCTTTTCAACCTGATAACACTCGTTTACCCCCCATAACCCTATAATTCAGCCAGTGATAGGAGGCAACGAGGCAAAGATCAGCGGCACGCGGTCAAATAATTTTGTTGTGGCAGCCTCGAGGCAGGAATCAACGGACAGCGTTGCACCCAAACTCGTGGTCTCCAACACGCTTTGCCTGCTCCTCTCGGCCCTTTTTCATCCAGGATTAACTAATTATTCACCCTTCTTTGTTCAACCACCATCGTCGACGCTGCCATTGTCAGGTTTTGCCTAGTTCACTCCCGCCAGCCCGTCTCTTCGTCGCGTGCCAGCTATCCGGACCACCCAACATTACACGCCGCGCGCATTTGAGCCGAAGAATATTTTCCGACCTGCGCTGGACATAAACGTGCTTTCGAAACATTGTCTGACACAATCACTTCCACATCCGACAGACGTCTCCCTTCTCGCCAATAGAGGATTGATACCCCACGCTACGCCAACAGAAGAAAGAAAGGAATTGATCACAGCAATTTCGGCCATATATCTTTCTGCCATCGCGATCTTCAACCACTCCTTCCATTCGTACCGAACGCCCATCCATTGCCGATTTCACTCTTGACAACGATATGACCGTCGATAGCACCCATACAACTCGTCGCAACGCTGCACGTACGGACCAGGAGGGGCCATGGAGTGTGAGTGTTGCGGAAACGCCACACGTCGCGCACTCCTACAGCATTTACGTAAAGAGTAAGTCTACTTCCTCCATGCAAAAATCTATCTAGCCCATGCGTTCCTTTAATTATCGATCGGCCCCTTTCTAAGCTACCATTTCATCTCATGATATTGGTGGCTACTCGGATAGCTGATCAGTGAATGACGTTTTTCTAGCACCCACCCACAGCCTCACCCTCACCCGAACCACAAAAGAAGTCATCGAACTCGACCGAAAGCTTCGCGAATCCCACCCTGGCGTCGAGCTTCCTGCCTTCCCCATCGATATGCAGTCGTTGCCAGCACCCCCACCCAAGCGCAAGTCGACTTTCCTCAATACATTATCCCGCCTCGCCTCACCTACTTCCGGGAAAACGAGTCGGCGTTTCAACAACGCTAGCATCCACCCTTCTAACCTCACCACGCCACTGACCTCACCATCAGGAGAGATTAGCGACCCCTTCAATTCGTTTATTCCCAACGGTCTTGAAAATTCAGCCACCCTGTCTCCTTCATCCACCAGCACCGGCCTCGCCTCTTACCTCACCATGATTTCCAACACCGCTGGTCTTCGTCAAGCTCGAGTATGGAAGCGCTTCGTCCACGTCCGCACTGACGATTTGGAGAGTGTGCGCGTCGAGCGTGCAATCAAGAGGGTACGGTCGGATCTCGCTGCTCACGTGGGAGGTTTGGCGAAGGAGAAAGAGAACGTTCACAAGGGGAGCACTAAAGCCGGCTCTAGCGTGGCTCCAAGCGAAAGCGGAAGCATCCTTGAGGAAAGGGTCAACGGAACTGAGGTTCACGAGCCCGCAGATAAGGCTGGGCACGTCAAAGAAGAGGTCGTCCCGGCCGAGGAAACCGATCCTAGCACACTCCCCAGTAGCGCCACGACGGATGTCATCCCAGATGAGACCGCCCCGCCACCATCTGACATCCCCGGGCCCGATGCCGCACAGCCTGCGGAGGATATTGCCCAGCCAAGCGCGGCACCTTCTGGCGAAATTTCGACCACTGTGGCGGCCGAAGCTCCTGCTCGCATCCCCCGCTCGCATTCCGTTGACTTCGACAAGTCCCGCATGGCTCGTGCATTCGCCAACTCGACTCCCAGCCGTGACGGTGCCTCGTCACAGACAGGCGATGAATCATCCGCGTCTACCACTGGCGGAAGCGGGCGTCGCTCCAAACGTAAGAAGCGTTCGCAGTCGACAGTGCCCAGGGAACCCAGAAAGTCACAGAGGAAGGTGGTCATCGATGACTTTGAGATGATGAGGGTGCTCGGGAAGGGATGTGCGGGCAAGGTTCTGCTCGTGAAGCAGAAGACGACGTCAGAGCTGTATGCCCTGAAGGCGATCACCAAGAGGCATGTTCTGGCGCACCAGGAGTTGCAGCACACCCTCACGGAGCAGGCTGTATTGAAGAGGATGGCTGCAGAGTCGAAGGATCCATTCGTGGTGAAGCTTTGGTGGAGTTTCCATGACAAGGAAAACCTGTTCTTGGTCATGGTGCGTGTAATTCTGCAAGTGCTAAGTAGTTAGGAGAGCTGACGCCATTGCTCAGGATTTCCATCCTGGAGGTGACCTGGCTACACAACTTGCACGATGGGGGCGCCTTGGCCGCGATCGCGCCCGCTTTTACGCTGCCGAAATTGTTGAAGGCTGCGAGGGCCTCCATGCCGCGGGTGTTATCTATCGCGATCTCAAACCTGAGAATATTCTCATAGGTGCGGATGGCCACATCGTCTTGACTGACTTTGGGTTGTCCAAAGAGTTTGCAAGGAAAACAAGTCAGACTGCCGCATCCACACCATCTGGTTCCCGCAGTGGAGAATTCTATTCTTCAGTACCCGGGACGCCGCAGCCGACTAGCCCGCCGTGGATGAAGATGGACCCTGCTGGAGAGCTCGCTTTTGGATGGCCAGGACAGGCGGCTGGACACAGTGATTCAACCACCACCTTCTGCGGTACCGCGGAGTATCTGGCACCTGAGGTGATACAAGGGTTGCCATACAGCTATGAAGTCGACTGGTGGAGCTTTGGGACGATGCTGTACGAGATGTTGACTGGTATCGTGAGTGTTCTCTTTTCTATTGCATGTCTCATGTGTATTAATGGAGACATGCCTGTTGCATGGTAGACACCATTTTGGGCGAACAACCATTCGGACATGTATGTTCGTGTGTTACAGGATGAATTACAATTCCCCGAAGATCGAGCAATCGATCAGGACACGAAGAGTCTAATTCGCGGGGTGGGTGTGGTTGCTAGCCTCATCCATCGTCTTGATGGCTGATTTGAACTCTGCAGCTGCTTCAACGGAATCCTGCACTACGAATGTGCGAACCCCGAATAAAGAAACATCCATATTTCTCAATGATGTGCGTTATCTGATTTTGGTGAATTCGTACTCTAACTCGGCATTCACTCTTCAGAGACTGGTCTCACGTGTATTATAAACGCTACATACGTATGTCGTCCTTAACTGGATATCCAGACACTTGCTCATTGCTTCATCTCCCCATAGCGCCATATATACCTCCCATCGATCCGTCAAACGCAAGTGACACTCAGAACTTCGATGACACTTTTCTTGACATGGAGCCCGTTCTCGACGATGCCAACGATGATCAAATGGATACTGATCAGGAACCTGATCAGGACACTGATCGCACGGACGGCGAGGACTCCAACACAACGCCATCACAATCTCGCAGTTCCTCCATCCGCCCGCAGCAGCAAGCTATCACCGATGAGAGTGTGGATGTCTTCGACGGTTATTCCTTCAAGGGTCGTCATTCTGTTCTTCTCGACGATGAAGATGAGGAGAGCAGTGGGTCGCAAGGCGACAGCGAGGAAGACGATGAAGATATGCTTGCGGCTCTAGAACCTCTTGACACCACACCGCCTATAGATGGTCCGATGGCCGAAGACGTCGTTGCTGAGGGCTCCGAGCCGAAGACGCCTGAAGCTCGCCCTGCTGTTGTCCCTGAAGTTGCTGAAGACATACCGGCTTTGCCACCCAAGGAGCCTGCTCCTGTCTCCGTCGAGCCTTCGGTGCCTGTTATTGAAGCAGTGGAAGAGCCAAAGCCACGGAAAAGCAAGGACTTGCCGCCCCCTGGACCTTCGGAAGCTGTTCCACCAACGATTCCAGACAAGGAGCACAAGGCGAAGCCTGCCCCTCCTGCAAAGGCTTCAGTTACTCGTGGAATCAATCTACTCAGCGGCCGTTCACGCCGAGAGAAATCTGGCGTCCCGGCGCTCGATCGATATCTGTCCGACGCTGTCGACGAGGCCGGGATCACGGAGCGCGAGGATGACGAAGACGACGATTGGGATTTCGTGGAAGCTGCTGACGGCGAAGATCGGAACGGTGCAAAGGGCACCACTCTGTTCGCCAGGGGTGTGGTTGATCGATATAGGTTGGCTGTTTTCAGAAAGGCCTCCACCCCGTCCCAATCACGCTCTGCCCCGCGGTCATTCTCGGGCATGTCCAAGAGCTCAGAACTCACCACATCGGAGGCCGCAGACTCGCCGAGTCCTTCGCAGAAACGTGGTCGGACACCTCTCACCTTCCGCAAACATCCTAGACAGTTTTTACGACCCAAGTCGCCTGGTGCTCCCCCTTCTTCATTTTCGTCCAAGTCGAGTGGGACTGCAAAGTCCTTGGCTAGCACCACCTCTAATACTCTCTCGGCGGCATCCTCAAGTGGTGGACTACTAACACCATCGCCGTCCTTTTCGCATTCGCTCAAGTCGAAGGAGTCGGCGATCTCGGTTGGCGCCCAGAGCCTGTCTTCCGATCAATCGGGCAATGGGGAGTCGGGGACCGTAGAAGCCCTGGGTGGATCGGAGACACTGAGGAGTCGTCCTCTGGTTGAAGAACCCGAGAAGCAGAAGAACAAGAAGCTGAAGAAGTACAAGGAGAACGCGGAGAAAGTGTTCTCCCTCTTCTCATCACCTCGCCAGCCGTCGTGATCTTGAACAGAGCCGCGCTGGGTTCGCGCGTCTGTTCCCACTTTCCACTTTTCTCTCATCACATCTGGGGTCCGTTTGACACAAAGTTGACTAAAGTTTTCTCTATGCATTTTCAAGACACACTATCATATGCTCGTCACCGAACTATTTTATTGCCATTTAACCCACCGGCCACACTCCCTTTACCCACCTCACCTACACGCACGGTGTCCTTGTCACTTGTTGGAGGGTTATTGACCCATGGTTGACTGGTGTCAGCTGTTGCCTCCAACATGTCCTCTGTCTTTACTTATACCACAATGTTTCCGTCGTCGCAAACCAATCGCTAGATCGCTCCTTCTACTACGTTGTCGCAGGGTGTCCGCCTCGAGTTCACCTGTTGTCAGTGAGTGTGCACCGTGTCTCTAGTTTGGTATCTGTTTTCGGCAACAGTTATTTTTGGATGAGAACTATTTCAATGTCGATCTATCTGATCAGTATGCCTTCCACTCAAATCACTGCTTCTATACCAGCTCTCTACGATGGTTGAGTGCCCTTGAATGCTGGTTCAGTGACTCCGGTGAGATGCGGTGTTTCCAGCTCATCATGCGGCAGTGGAGTTCCACGCCCCTTGTTGGCTCAATTGCCGACCATCATTCCCTGCAGATTTGAAATCTGCACAACGGGCATCCACGCAGTGCAGGCCGTCATTGAGGAGAGCCTGTGCCCGACTCTCCCTGAGGACAGGGGATAATTCAAGCTAGTCGTATTTATGTATTGACGTTGCAAATGGTCAATGTCTGTCGATGTACGATGGAAGGCCTGGAGCTGACGTGCCTGACTCCCACAACACTGTCAGTGGGATATTTTTGTCTCGCCTCGAGGCTTGTGCGAGCGCATCAATGTCATTTACGTTGGGCGCTGTTTATTCCCCTTCCTTAGACTTCGACTCCTCCAAGCATTCCTCGTTGGATCCATAGACCTTGGGCATTAGACTCTGCGGGTGTATAAGCCTACTGTGACATTCTCCAGCACTATGCCGCGTGAAAATAGCTTCAGCGACTCGGAGGGCCGTTCGTTGACGCCCGACATGGAGGACATGGATACCTATGATGCACCGGAAGCAACATCCCCAGTCTATCCAGTGCAATCCCATAATCATTCTTTCCCCGTCACTGCCACAGAACCCAGTCCGAGACTGGCCCAACTTTCGAACCCGCGTTCCCCTTCCGTTAAACATTCTGTACTCTCTAGAATCAAGTCCCACCCCTCAGCGACAGCGAAGTCTCCCGCTACCCACAAATCTCACGCATGGGCCGCTCCAACACCCAAGGAAAGGTTTCGAGCGGCAGTTCGCAAGGTCATGGCGTTGCATCGTGGAACGTCGTATCTCACTGGAATGGGGCGTGTTGGCGCTGAGCCAGGCGTGAACCCACGGCGCGCGTCTGCCAACCTGCTTTATGGTCACATCCGCCAGGACTGCGTGATTGAGGTTATCGACTACTCCTCTGTGCGCAGTAGTTTTGGTCGCATGACGAACGCGGAATTCATCAATCTCCTGGACGACCCTGCAGCGAGTGCGAAGGAGCCATGGGTCAAGGTGCGGTGGATAAACATTGGAGGACTGAGCTGGGATGTTATAAAAGCCGTCTCGATTAAGTATGGTGAGTATTGGCCTTTCCTGCCAACCCCGCCTAGATTTGACGCGTTATCTCTTCGCAAGATCTCCATCCACTTGCACTTGAGGATGTTTTTCATACAAGGAGTCAGAACCGCTCCAAAGCCGACTACTATAGCAAGCACCTGTTCTTACGAGTCCTCTGCCATGAGCTCGGGAAAAGTGATGATCTTGCCAGTTCTGAATCGGCAGCACACGGGTCCACATTGACAGGAGCCCCGCGTTCTGTATCCCCTGACCCTCTCCGGGAGAGTGACGAGTTGGACAAAGAGGCTGCGGAGGAACGAGATGGCGAGGGCGACATGTACAACGGTGGAATTATGCCGAACCAAAGCACAACGAAGAAACGGAGGCGCCTTATTCCTCTTCTCCCTCACAGTCAACGTGATGTGGAAGGTATGCGGGGATATACTGGATCTAGCTCTAGCTTAGCACGACTAATGAGTGGTGTAAGCTGAACAAGATCAAAAAATGGCAAGAAACGCTAACGTCTAGTTGCAGGCCGCTAAAAAGCAACAGAATAAGGTCATACACGAAGTAACGCTCGACGCCTTGAAACAGGTATGCAAACCATGCTCAGACTTAGTTTTCATCATTCATCATTCGGCAGGGCGAGCGGGTGAATGTCAAGGTCTCCCCTATGTTCGTATTCTTGCTCAGAGACGGTATGTCGGCTTCGTGGATCTTTCATCCCCTTTCCAATGATTCGGGTTAGGAACTGTGATATCCTTGCACGCGGCTCCAACCCTCGACTTCACTGCGCCGATCAGCAAGCGGCTTCATCAAAGGGATACTGGCCTCAGGACATCGGCAGACCCGTCACTTCTTGTCCATGCGATACTGGATCTCAGTACGTGCAAGTTATTTCATTGAATGTTCCACATTACTAAACCGGACAAAATTTAGTTGTTGACAACGCTCTCGAGGTTATTGACGAGTACCATGCCAAGATCAATAAGTTTGAGCGTGCGATCCTATTGAAGCCCAATGTGAAGATCGTCAGACATCGTGCGTAGTTCGCATTCGTGTCCATCTAGGAAATACTGATAGAATTATTCTCTAACAAGTCCACATCCTTTCTGGTGACTTGATTCTCCACAAGCGTACCCTCGAGCCTATCAAGACGTTGATATACGGCCTAAGAAGATACGATGTTGACCGCTGTGCAGCCCTCATCGATATGTCCGATCCAGCCAACGCTGGTGTCAAGGTAGTCGGTTTCATGAGCCATAAGTCGAAAATCTATCTGGTATGTCATTCCCATTGATTCGCCCCGTGGCATTGGTCCTAAAGAAACGATAGGCGGATGTCTTCGACCACATGGAGTACATTTTGACTAGCCTGGATATGTTTGCCGGAATCGCGGAGAATTTGATTGGTTATGCTTTCAATGTCAGTACTCCTTGCAATGCCGTTCATCTAACCGCGTCCTTACCATGCTGCTTAGCTCGCCTCGTATGAGATGAATCAAGTCATGTAAACCTACGCTCCTTACCATCACGAAGGAATTTGAGGCTCATCTCTGTTTCATAGGCGTCGTTTGACACTCGCGACGATCATCTTCCTCCCTCTCACCTTGCTCACCGGTTATTTCGTATGTTATCACACCCTCGCTGTTCCACGTCATTCATATCTTCCCTCATAGGGTATGAACTTCACATCCATGTGGTCCGTAAACCTACACTCGGATCTGCTGTATGTATCGTCTTCCCTTTTTCCTCCGTTACATTGCTAACCGCCTTCCTTCGATAGGTTCTGGGAGATCGCTCTTCCCGTTATGATTGTCATCGTTCCCTTGTTCATGTGGTCGGACATCAAGAATATGGCCCACTACATTGAGAAAAGGATGACAACCAAGAAGGCTGTGAAGGTGATAGTTCTGATGTATTATCGTGTAGTTCCGTTCCTCACTTCTCTCTATTATAGACGATCAAGCGAGCTTAAAAGACGACGGATGTCGGTATGGTTTGTGCCAGCCATCGCCACTCTTCTCATTTAATCCTCGTTACGAACCTCATGACATATATCCTGCCTCCGTCCCAGAGATCATCTTGCTGGCAAACACGGACACTGGAAACCCTTGGTCTATTTATTGTTTTGTTGACATTTTTCATTGCTTTCATTGTATACTTTAAGTAATGTCTACGCTTGTCTACGTATTTATTCCACCCCTATCTCCACGCTCTTTATACCACCATCAGTTCCACATTTATGCATTTACCATCGCTAGTACTATGTATCTAGTCTGCGCGTCCTAACCGAGCTTGAGCTTGAAGCCGAGCATCTATAAGTTTTGATAGTCTTGCTGGGCCGAATCAGACAGCACTTTGCTGCTTGACCAAAGCCAAACCCCATGTTCGGGTTGTCATTTTTGTTGCTCTGCTTTTCTCTCCACGTTCTCGCCAACACCGAAATTGTCAACTTCAGCGTGTCTGAGGATTACAACACAGCCGTCGCGTTTGCCAGTAAATGGTTAGTAGACACGGCATGCACTGGGCCCTGTTAATGCGTCTGTTAGGCCTAGGCTGAACAACACCCACAACGAACGCGAATGGACCATTCTTCCAGCACCCCTTGGAACCCCTCTGAGGCAGGTGTGTGGACATGGGTCTCATGCTTTGAAAGCATATGGACACTCGTGCCCGCACGAACTTTGGATGGTACTCGACCTTACGCGAGACTGGACCACGTATTCTAGCTTCACCCTGCGGCTCTCGTGGCCCGCTTCCGTACGTCTTATCTCGCTTCTGCTTCTGTCATGCAAGGTGTACTGACAATAAACGACGCGCGTATCTCACCAGCACCCGGCCGACTTCTCAATACAAATACATGATTTTGAGACCCTCTCTGCTCACTTTGGTGTCGCACTTCAACCGACGCAGGACACTACGGCACACAAACCTCCCCAACGATATGCGCGCATTCGAGCCGTCGACAGAGGCGTCCTTGCTCCTACTCCTAAATCCCACGCGACTGACACCAAACCGGCCGTGTCTTTCCCTCTCTCCGTACCGTTCATCGTCGTTCTGGAACCTCTATACTTCGGCGTTTTACCAGCCTCCGTCCTACCAGTCTTGGCGTACATTCTTCTGGCTTGTATTGCCTCCTACTTTGCCGTGCCAAAGATCACCAGGCATCTTAATGGCATTGCTGCACAGGCAAAGAAGGAGCTCGAGAACATTGCGAAACAGGAATAAAAATGCTTGAATACCATGGCGCGCAACGGTCCCCTCTTACAAATCTCCACTTATGGTGCAAGAACCGCAAAATCGGATTTCGATGAGTAGACTAAAATGCAATGCCATTCTCCGATTCCAACACGCCGAGCTGGGGTAATTCCACAGAAGAGGAAGCTATCATTTGCACCTGCGGAAACCGTTTCATTGACAGGGCTATGTTTACATACATGTCTCTGGAACCCATCAATCTGATGACATTGACAGCAACTTTGGCAAGTTGTTGCAACTCGAGAAAACGAATGAACGGAGTGTACAGTGGATACATACTGGTGTTGGCCATCAATATCAGTAAGCAAGCATCAAAGCGGGAATCCTATGAGGCGTCTTGTCAACTCAAGAATAGCACTTGGTTATGGCAGTGGGTCCGCAAGTGCAAAGGATATCTATGGACCGATGCGGCCATGAGTCCACCTCGAATCGGCGTTGAGCTCGGCCAGGTCTGACATCGATGAAGATTATGGGCCGAAGCTCAGTGCCCTACCTGTTAGCTTCGGACATGGATTGCGAGGTACGCCATCACGGAGTAGAGGGCGGGCCTTCCAGACCAAGGTGAGTATTTTTAACTAATGCCAGATTCTCGTTTACTCGTCAATGAATGCGGAAAGACGGTCGACCTATGACCACCATGAATGGGATATAAAGTCCAGAAGGTCCGGCCCATAGTCAACAGAAGCAGGCCCATCTCCAATGTCCAACGTAATAACTTTCTACGATATCCCATGCACAAAGGCCAATAAAGCTTGGTCCCCCAATACCTGGAAGGGCCGGTGAGCATCCCGATCTTGTTCTGACTCGTCGCGATCTTATCGAATTTTTTGAAGATTCTGTCTGAACTTCAAGGGAGTGCCGTACAAGACCGAATGGGTCGAATACCCCGACATTGAGGCATTGGCCAAAAAGCTTGGCGCACCCCCAACTGGCAAACGGCCCGATGGTTCCCCCCTCTACACTGTCCCCATAATCCACGACCCGTCCACCAACACCACCGTTGCGGACTCCATCGCCATCGCCGAGTACCTCGACAAGACATACCCCGATACCCCCAAGTTGCTGCCCACCGGAACAGTTGCCCTTCAGAACGCCTTTACCAATGCATTCTTCGCTACCGGGATGCCCGCCCTGCAGTTCGCCATGCCTGCCACGCACCGGATCCTGACCTCGGGCAGCGATGCGTATTTCCGTCTCCACAGAGAGAAGGCCTTTGGGAAGACCATGGAGACCTTGACACCTACTGGGCCGGCGCGGGACGAGGAATGGGCGAAGGTGAAGGCAGGGCTCAGCACTGTTGACGGTTGGTTGCAGGCAGCAAAGGCAGAAGGGCCTTACTTCGGCGGGAAGACCCCATGCTTCAGCGACTTCTTTGTCGCGGCGAGGCTTATGTGGTACAGGCAGATATTTGGGGAGAACAGCCCGGAGTGGACGGACATCAAGACTTGGGATGAAGGCAGGTGGGCAGCGTATGTTGAGAGTCTCAAACCATACGAAACAGTGGTTTGACTGGAGAAAGAACGGAATTGTTCGGATCTTTGAGCTTTGACAATTGTACAACTTGATTTGTCCATAGATATGGAACGTCCAAATATAGCATGACAGCTTCGCAAAATTTCTGCAGACTCTGCGTTGTTAACCATCCCCAGCCCCAACTTGAATTCCCGTGTTATAGTATTATAAGTATGAAATGCCGCAACGCAACATTTCTCAACAAACAGGCATATAACTTATCTATTTCATGTCCATCTAGCGAATCCTACGAAAGCCAAAGCCGTCTCCAAGAGCGTTGGCCACGAACGATGTTGTCTTCCTCTCGCACGTTATTTCCTCTGATAACTTTGAGAAACACGCTCTCTAATGACGCCTTTTCCACGGTATATTCCGAGAAGTCGCCTTGACTTGACAACAGGGTGAAAAGTTGAGCTAGGGACATGCCGCCCGGTTCGATTGGAACCTCGAACCGCGTTGCAACATCATCCGCCATACGGGATCTCGGGATCTTGGCCATCAACGCCTGCGCCTTGAGCACTTCATCGCGTGTGCGGCAAGAGAAATGAACCTCGTAGATAGCATATCGAGCAGACAGTGATTCGGTGGTACCGATGGCTATTGAAACAGGGTTCCGTCAGGAAACGGCAAAAGTGGGAAAAGGATTCACTCACCGAGAAGCTGTTTAGCTATTATCCCCACTCTATTGGCTAGCGCTGAGGCCTCCTCCATAGAATCTACGTATTGATTAGTAAATCGGCCATGAGAACAGTATGTGACCCCACGAGTTGTGATGATGACTGCCTTCCCGATAGCGACATTCCTCAGTGTTTGCCACATATCTCGTTTCATCTTAGCGTCAATGCCGGTCGAGAACTCGTCAATGAGTACGACTGCGGGATTTCCTACTCGTTGCCGTCAGCGGATGCCTCATGAAGATAGCAGCAATTACTGCGTACCGATCAAAGAAATGGCCAACGAAAGTTTTCTTTGATTTCCGCCCGAGAGCTTACTAGCCAACCGGTCAGCGTACAAGACTAGCGATGTGCCTCGCAAAATCGATTCAACATTGTCCTGAAGTTCAGGACCAGGTTCCAATCCCTTCAATCGGCCATAGACATGAAGATGTTCCCTGACGGTCAACTGGGAGTCGATCGCCGTGAATTGTGGGCACACTCCTAGAGAAAGTCGAGCAGTCCTAGGATGATGAACCACAGATGTCCCCGCAATCACCACGTCGCCCGTGTCTGGAATAACATCACCGCCTATCAAATGGAGGTCAGGGATAAGGACAGTAGCTGCGATCTCAGGAGATAACTTACGGATCATGTTGAACGTAGTGGTTTTGCCCGCTCCGTTAGGTCCTAATAGAGCAAAAACAGTGTCTCGAGACACGCCGAGGCTAACGCCATCGACGACTTTGTTGGAGTTATAGGATTTGGAAACGTCAAGGACACGAAGTAAATCTTTAGAGTCGGATGTTGCTTTGGCCTCATCGACAACATCTTGCGGCGTAGGCCGACTGGACCACTCGTTTGCGGCTGTTTGCCTATTGACCGGCCGTACTCGACGAGGTAGAAGAGAGCCGGAGTCAACCCAAACAAGGATTGCAAGGAGCACAAAGGAATAAACGATAAGGTAGAGGATGGGGCCCCCAAATCGTATGATCTGGCCCATGGACGACGAAGTTACAGGAGTGGTCCCGTCGCACAGAAGAGAGAAGAGATTGACAGATACAAGGGCAGCACGCGTCTGCAAAGGCAAAATTAAGTATGTCCCACATACGAACGCATACTGAATTGACGAACCACACTCGCCACCGGGGAGGCCAAGGACAGGGTAAAGTGTATGATGGTGATTATCTGAGGCGCCGCGGATGTTTTACCGTAAGTCAAGGTAAGAAGGTATCCAGCAAGGTATAGCTGTTTACTTCGATTAGCGATGCATCAGGCAGACCTTGACAGGCTCTTACTATGAACATGATGACTTGGTAACCTGCGACTGTAGCGAAGGCCGCCAGCGGAGAAGCAACCATCAGGGAGACACAGTATGCGAACAGTGCGCCAGTTATGCCGTACAGAACCATTACGAGCCACTGTGTAAAACATGCGTCAGACAACCAACTCGAAGGACACGGAAGTTTGATACATACCAAGAAGCCAAGGCCTTGGAATTGATTCGAGGCAACGGCAAAGACGATGATGATTATCGTAGATAATATAATCGATGTAATTGTGTCAAACATGAGATGTCCCAACCATAGGCCTATGGGATCACCCAGACCATTGGACATCTGCATAGCTTGCACAGAGGAACGCCGCTCCCTAGAGACATAGAGGGCAAAAAATGCCGGGAATACCGCCTGACCGAAGCACGGCGAATTAGCATGAATTTTGGACAACAACTGCGCACAAGTGCATACCATAACTGCACCGAAGAACCCCATCCACTTCAAAGAGACTAGTGTCCCTGCGCCTATAGGTGGGAAGGTATCATAGCCTGCTCGGATGATAGTCGGAGGATTTCCAGAATTGCCAGCCTTGTTAAGTGCATTGTTGAAATGAACATTGTTAGCTAGGTTCAGCATAGAAGGCCCTGTGTATCCTGGTGGCGTAGCCTCCCAAGCAATTAATGAGGCGCCGGTCGCGAGGTCCAGAGAGATGCCGCCAAGGGACAGATTGCGGTAATTTTGTTGTATCGTGCCCACGAACGCGGCTTGGTCAGTAACATTTGTGATCCGGAACAAATTGGTGCTGCTTCCAAGAATGTTAGTGATTCCAGGTGGTGAGGTAAGGACCCGAGACGAAGGCCCAAACGTGAAAGGGACGATAGGAGAGTTGGGAAGGTATAGAGGTATATTTGTGGAGTTCGCAAATTTCCGTGAGCAGTTTTGGTGTTTCCCGCGTATGAAGACTAGAGGTATCGTGGCGCCAGCGACTGCCACCAGAATTGTCAAAACAGGCGTAAGCCAGCTTCGACGGGCGATGAGACGACGCTTGTAAAAGATCGTAAGGGCTTGCTTCCAAGGTGACATCGCCCGGCCGTTGGCTAAGTCCATCAGCGGGGGCTCCATGATCTTTTCTGATGTACGGCTGGTATTGGCAGATGCCTCAGGATCTCTTGAGTTATCGTTTTTCGACATGAGGCCCAGGAAAATGTCCTCGATACTGGTTCCTAAAACATCATACGATGCTATGTTGTAGGCTGCCTTCTCGCTGTCAAGTAATCGCAAGACGTTTCCCACAACGATGGCATCCCTGGTTTTAAGGTGATAGCAGACCTGGTGAGGTGACGTTATTGAGACATGAGTCTGCGGTGCTACTGCGCAGATCTTTTGCAACAATTCGTTGAGTGGACTGATCCCATCTTTCTCTCCGCTGAATGGTGCATATAGTGAGACTTGGGCTGAGTAACCTGCACCGAGATCCCTCTTCAAAGCAACTGGTGTTCCACTTGCGATTAGTTTCCCGGGGGCAGCAAGGATAGCGATATGATCTGCCAATAAGTCGGCCTCGTCAAGGAACTGCTGGGAATGAGTATCCGGCCTGCTTGATCATACAAGGTGGCTTACATGAGTGGTGAAAACAATCGTGCGGTCTTCACGGAAGGATGTAAGGGTTCTCCAAAGAGCGCGACGACTCAGTGGATCGACGCCCGACGTACATTCGTCGACTAGAACGACTACCGCAGGACATAATCAACTACTGAAGTCATGTCATTAAATCTGGCCACGTACTTTTCGAGCCACCAACAAGGCCAATAGCGAGCTGAAGCTTTCTCTTCTGCCCTCCAGATAGCGTCGCAGCATTAGAGTTAATTTTCGCCTCCAAATCACAATCTCGCAATAGCTGTTCCACGTCCTCGTCCCTGTTGCAGTATTTTGACCACTTGACTGCTTTCCACACACGGAGCGTCTGTGCACACGAGAGTTCCGGAAAGAGCACATTTCTTTGAGGGACAATTCCGAGTGTTCCCCGGGGAGGCCGAGGGACGCCACCTTCGAATACGATAGTCCCACTTGTGCGTCCAAGCAGACTTCCTATTATGGACAGCGAGGTTGACTTTCCAGCTCTATGCCCAGTGTAAACGCACGAAAACTAGAAAGATGAACATTCACTCACCCGTTAGATCCAAGTAGAACGAATATGCCAGTCTTTGGAATGTCGAACGAGAGGTCAGAGATTGCAGTGATGACGGACTTCCGACTGAACAGAGATGTCTTGAAAGTCTTCTTCAGATTTCGGACAGAAATGGCGATATTGTCAGGTATTGAATAACCGTCGAGAGTTTGGCGTTTCTTCCAAAACTTCCAAGATCGACCTGATGGATCGGCAACTTCGTATAACCATCGTTCAAGTAAAACTGCCAGGTAAGGCCAAAGGAAGATATCAACCTAAACAAACTGAACCATGAGCCTGTATGCAGCTAAGAGACGAAAGAGGCTCACAATGGCAACGACAATCATCGCCAACAGGACGAGGTGATTGTCAGGATCTCCCTTGAGGGCATTAGTCGGTTGAAGATGATTCTCATATCCAGCAATGGCTCGGAGGGCAAAGACATAGAAACCCGGAGGGAAGATAAGAGAAAAGATGACAGCGGTGCCGTTGCCCGCTTGTTTCATCACAAGCGCAATAATCACGAACATGATGCTCAGGAAGGTCGTGATGACTGCAGCGAGCTGAGGACTTTTGCCGAAGGGTGCGGCCACGAAGAACGACCAGCTAGCCAGAACGAGGCCAAGAAGGATGTGTACGACAATAATCAGCCCAGTATTTGTCAGAGCGAAGATGCGGAAGCGCCAAATCGCGCCAACGATAATCCAGGCAGGAAGGTAAGTCAGTGATATGCTTACATGCCAAGAACTGTGAAATACCCAGGTCAGAACTATCCAGCTGCGGAGACGACGAGAAACCCACAGGATCCTGGCGGAGTCAAGTAGTCCCATAGCCTTCATATGGGCTGTTATGCCGCTGGCCCTTTCCCCGGCAATGGCGCCAGGAAGCTGATACGCAATTCCAACGAAACACACGAACCTGGACCAAAATCTTCAATACTAGGTGTCGAAGAAGAAGGATAGATATACGTACAGTGCAATTACAAGCAACTCTCTAATTCCGCGAACATAACCTGGAAGAGGTAAGACCTCGAGAGCATCTTCGAAGGTGATGTAGACTCACTAAGCCGGATTCGTTCCGACTGCTCCTCGTTAGATTCTTTTGTATATGGCCACTCCAACGGTGTCGGTAGTTTAACACCGGTTTTAAGTTGTATGATTGCCTGCATGGTAAAGACCGTCAGTCACCTTCCGGAGAAATGTGATGCCGTAAGGCTTACCTGGTCGATTGCCCACTGCAAAGGTAGTACTCTCTTTTCGAAGTCACTCGTGTGGCCTGGGACGTCGATGAAAGCCAAGCCAGCGTCTGCTCGAATGGTATAGTTGACCGGCTTGCCGGTGCTGGTATTAGCTGGGATATCATTGAAGGCAATGGCAGCGAAGCATTCAGATAAGAAATTGAAGTTCTGGGGGCATGCGAAGGGGATATCCGCTGGACTTCCGACTTTCTTTACGGCATTAAGCTGAGCGTGAGTAAAAGAGGCCGTGATATGATTCATGATATCTGTAGGAGAAGGTATACTTCTGCCATCCGTTCCATCCGCCCATATTAAGGTGGATCCACCATCAAACTGCTCCTGAAGAGAGAAAACGGAGATAGGTTCGCCTATGCCGAACTGGAATGGTGGGTCAGCTCACAATTCATAAGTAATGACTGGTCGCGCACCTTGTTTGGTTTGTTGAGGAATATCTGAGCAACAGCCAGAAAGATTCCATAGCCAACTGGAAGGAGAAAACACCTCAAGATGTTTAACTAAGAAGTCAAGGTCGTAACATGTTAGTGCCTAGTTTCGTTGAACCAGATAGCTAAGGAACTTACAAATGAGTGTTTAGAGAGCACGATCCAATTTTTCCATATTAAAGCCCGTACTTGGATCCAAAAGAGACTTGACATTGAAGGAAGGGTCAGCGCGAGGCAGCCAATCTCATAGCACGCACTCGAGTTGAGGGAGGTGGGGGGAAAGGGGGTGAGTGAAGTTTGATCTTGTGCATTTGGGCGACCTTTCTCATACCAAGATACTGCGGTAACTGTTGGTCAGTGTTCGGCGATGAGGCCACTGGACCCTGATTGTGAGAGAATACCTCAATTTTCGCATTAGACCGATCCGAGACGGGTGAAGTCACGGACAAAAGGGTATCTCGGCGGCCGGCACCTCACCCGAAAGGATGAGATTTACGCACAAAGTGTCCTGGATGATAAACCCCATGCGGATGGAGATGGATGGTAGACACCATGCATGTAAAAGCGTTGCATATACCCGATGGCTATGCGTATACACAAAGTACGTATATATGTTGTGTAGAAACTGCTGTATTCGAACGATGGCTGAACGGAATAATAATAATTTTGTCCTGACCCATGGACGCGGAAACAGGGTACAGAAACCTGGCCGTTTCTAAAGTAGAATATGTACAGCGTACAAACTTCCCATAACGTCTCCTCGGCCACGTCTATCCCTTCAGCGCATCAACTGCCAACATAAAACTGTTATCTCCACTGACCGCTGTAGGCGGATCATGTTCGAAGGTGACTCGTAAATAATTGTGTACAACTGCCACTGGCCGCGATTCCGAGTTACGGATCAATCGATCAGGATCGGAGGTAGACTGGTAACCACTCCCTCTACTGAGAGGCAAGCTCGAGTAGTCTAATTCTTTCTCGGGTTTGAAGATCGCATTCCTACCATTCATTTCAACACGTCAAGAGGTCACTTCGCATCTCCAAAGGCTTGCCCAGCGATAGAGTTTTGGCCTTGTCTTATCTAATATCTTATCGCATTCGAACCATGATCATGCTCCTGTTCCTACCCACACGCTTGTATTGTCGACCCCCGAAAATCTTGTCCACCAGTTGGTGTCAGGGATTGAAACGATGACATACCTGGTGTCATTCTGAGTCTGAGTCTGGCAACCATCCACCCCCTCGACCCGAATCTTCCTGCAATTGCTCTGATAATTGGGCATACTCCGAGTTCATCGCTTCCTGGCTACCGTTCAATGTGGCGTTCTCAAAGTCAAGGAGAGTAACGCCGCCGGTGGGCGATACGACAAAATTATGCCTGTTCAGATCTCCATGAACAATGCCTAGTGAGTGAAGTTGCCTAACAGCGTGCTGACAAGCCTCGAGATCGGTGATGTCAGCACGCCTGCCCTCCAGCTTCTCAATCAAAAAGCCCATGACTCGACCGTGTTCCGCCAGATGGCCAATAAAGGTAGGCCCAATGCCGTGACCAGCAATGGCCTGGTACGCTGCAGTCTCCTGCTCGACCCGAGGAATTTCAAATTCGAACCGTGCAATCTTCGCCACTACTATCTTCGAGGCAAGCTGAACTTCGTGGACTCGTGCTTTAAATCTCGATAGTGGGGTGAAGTGTTGAACGTCCACCACGTTCGGGTGCCATTTACCCTGGACTCCAGCAAGTGTGGCGTTGGAAACCTCCACAGCAAGGTTACCCGGGGTTCCGAATACGCATGCGCATGTCCAATCACCACCTGGGAGTATGGGCATATGGGAGATAAAATCAGGTGGGAAGCTAAGGATGTCGCAGGTCATCGCGCCAGGTTCCACAACGATGTACTTGATCTGGTCGCCAATACGCACTCGGATTTCGCTTTCAGTGCTGTCATCTGTAGATATATCCTGAGAGAGAACCTCCATTTTGTTTAGAGCTCGCTCTCGACCAAGAAACTTAGAGGCTTGATTGACACGCCACTTTCAGCACCATCGTCAAGAAATTATCGACTGTGATCACATACCTCGGCTGATCGTTGGGTAACGGGAGCGGCGATTGGACTGGATAGCCTTTCGATACCGCAACACGGATGACGGGTGAGGAGAGAATTTGGGCCTCGTAGATATAACAAGGTAACCTTGTTTTGGCCCAGCGTCCACAGCAAGTCCACAGCCTGAGGGCCACGCATGACCGTGGTAGGCGGATCATGTTCGGAGGCGACTCGTACTAAACAATTGTCACTAGCCGCATTTCCGAGTTACGGATCAATCGATCAGGATCGGAGGCTACGCGCCGGCTGGACGCGTCGGACGCGTTTCATTCTACCAAGTTGTTGCACCCCGTCCAACACCAATTTGCATCGACTTCAACATCTCACGTACCGAGATGCATGCCACGACATCTGCGAAAGTTAGGACATTGCTAGAAGCCCAACTGCGAACCTTTGACGTTCTTAACTTAGGTTCAAGAAGCTCGTCTGTCAGCCCTCCAGGCCGAAGTCGATAGCCTACAAGCAGAACTTGGGTTTGACCCCCTCACATTGATCACTATACTGACTTATGAAAGCCATCAGCGAGCATGAAGACGCTGAAAAGATCGTCAAGCATCATATCAAACTTCTGCATCGTTATAACGAAGCAAAGGATGCTACTCAGGCGAGCCTCGAAAATCCCGCATACATAAACTTCTTACCTCGTGAATAGATTCTAATAGGGAGGGTACGTGCGAAGCCTCCAAAAATATACACCCTGTTTCAAGCCTACCGTAGCTGGCCGCACTCAAAGAAACTACTGTCAGACAGATCCACGAAGACCTTGGCCTAGACGGCAGCGACTAACCCCGATCCTCTCTCTTCTGTCCGATTAACATGTCAATACCCAGCTTGTACCAGACCCTGCCCAAATTCCAATTGCAGTTCGAGGAGATTCCGTTCCCTGCATCGATGCTGGTGGCCAAACTTTGACAGGAACAAAGACATCTTCCGTGGTTCCAGTTCCGAGGTTCCCATGTTCATTCCATCCCCATCCCCAAACCTCAGGAGAGTTTTCCGGCACGGACCCTTCGAAAGGTGAAAGAAGTGCAAGGACGTGCTCAGTTCCGCATGCCATTGCGGTTATGTTGATAGAATTTGATGGAATGGCTAATTGCACGGGAGCGAGCAGGGGAAGCCCGTCAGATGTGGACGGATTAAAAGTCAACGGGCGACCTAGTTGACCATGAGCACCGCTACCCGTTGAAAGGACGCAAGAGATTCCTTCGCCCTCGTTGACAACAATGTATGTGCCATTCCATGTACAGCCAACTTGCGTTGCAGGAGGCGCGTTTTCTACTTCTTGCAGCTGTCCTTTACGATTAGAACCGAGGCCCAACACCTTGCCTGATGAACGCAGAAGGACGGTGTGCTGATTTCCAAGTGCCGCGGTTACGATGCGGTCATCGGGGTCACCAGAGGGTATGAGGTTCGGAGTTGAGAGGTAGGGAACTGGTCGACCATTCGCACCCAAGGCGTTTCCGAGTTGTCCATGCCGTGATGCTCCCCAGCCTACCATGCAAACTTCAGTGGCGCCGTCGCTCCATGTTGCTTGAATCTGAGCTACGACATGGTGCTGTCCTGCTGCTATTGATTGTATGGCGATTTTTGCATGGTTCAATTGAGCCCCACGAACAGTGAGATGTGTAAAGCTGACGAGGTTCAAGGATCGCGTCGTTCCTTTCCCTTTCTCATTCTCTCCAATACCCAGATCACCGAAATCATTCTTGCCCATCGATATCAAAACATCTCCTTTTCCTTCGCATGATAGGACAAGATATGTCGTCTCCCAGGAGGCGGCGACGAGTTTGATTTGATATCCAGAAAGGCCCACCTGTTGAAGCGGGATGTTGAGAGGTTGGAAGATCGTGGATGACGCGCCTGTCATGAGCTGACGATATGCAGGGCCCAATTGCCCTACAGACCCGTCTCCACTCCCCCATATTTCTGTCGAGTATTCTCCGTCACTGTTGCGCGTCTCGAGAAGCGCGATGGTATGATTTGCTCCACTTGAGATGTTCAAGACCCTGTTCGTGTTGGGGGGCATGGTGCCCGGCGGGCAGCCAGAGAATGAACATGGTAGAAAAACATGAGAATCCTCTAGAGAACCATTCGACAATTGTCCGTGAGCGTTGGATCCCGATGACAGAAGAGTGAACATGTAGGTTGCTAGCCTGTGGCAGAAGAGATTAGATTTGATCAAACATGGAAATGAGCGGCGGCACCGCCGCCATCACTACTCTCACCCGCACCGACCATCATGGATCTTGAGTCATGACGACTGAATTGACATGCATATGCTTCCGGAGAGATGGAAGGTATAAAGTGCCAGGTGTAGGACTTACTTCATGCCTAAATATCGCCAACAACATTCCAACTACCCATGGAAGCACCTGCAGTCAGCTTGCAAAAAACGCGAGGAGTTCTCGGTCTCGTTGGGTCGCTTGTCGATACCTTCGCAGAAAATGCCCTAGGATCACTCCATGCCATAACCACAACACTCTCATCATCTTCGGCGCCATACCACATCACCCTCTTCAGTAAAGCGGAACTAAAAGCTATCCCTGCGGACCGGCTGCAGAAGATCGAGGCTGATACGCGTCACGTCCACTACGTCGGCGTCGGTGGAAGCACCAACTCAGGTGTTTTCTTCGTAGCCATTATTTGGGCCGCTGGACAACGGATTCGGAAGCAATTTGGACTGTCTCCAAAACACTTCCACATCACTCTATCGACCAAGGACGATCATGACGCGGATAGAGGAATCGACTCACTTTTGCCCGACCAGTTTCCTATCTCCCCTACTCCGGACTTTCTTGACCACTTGGCCTACACGCTTCACATATTTGGACAATATCAGCAAGCCCAAGACTTCTCCAAGGACCTAATACTCGCACTTCCTGACTCCCATAGAGGGTTTGTCAGAATGGCGGACGCGGCGTTGTGGGGAGGTTCGCAAAAACTTGCGATGTTGTCGTACGCCGGTGCCTATGAGCGCTCTGACGATGACAAGATACAGCTCCATTGTGTTAAGAAAATGATTGAATCTTCCGAAGCTACAGAATGGGGTTCTACGATGCTGGAGACTGAGATGCCTCAAATACCCTCAGAGATATCAGATTTACTCTTCACCCCTTGGTCACCCGCTCTACGCTCTGAGCTCAGTGACAGCAACGTAACTCCATCCTTACAGCTAGTACCTAGGCAATCTCTCTTCATCCCTACGTCCATCCAAACAAAACCGTTTTATAAGCTGCCTCGATTTTTCCGCTGGCTCGTACCCTATTATATTGCCGTCATGTCAACACCACGGCACGAAGACGACATCACCGCCCTCACCTCACCTCACCTGAGCATCCGACATGTTCTCACACTTACCGAAGAGACCCCACTTCCGCCATCTTGGTTTCAAGACAAACCTATCACAAACACGTATCTCCCAATTGCCAACTTCCATCCACCATCGATCGAGCAGATGGACCTTGTTATGACCTTGTTTCAGGACGAAAACAAGTTGCCTCTGCTGATCCACTGCGGAGGGGGAAAAGGTCGTGCGGGAACCGTAGCTGCTTGCTATATGGCAGCCTTTGGTTTTGGAAAGCCTCGCCTCAGTCAGACACATCCGGAACTCTCTGCTGCCGAAGCAGTGACTTTGCTTCGTCACATTCGTCCAGGGAGTATAGAGACCGCTCACCAGGAGGCGTTTGTGTCCAAGTGGTGCAGCGTGATCTGGAAAAGGCAATCTATTTATCCAGACCTACCCTCCGAGCCCCCACCATGCCCATTAGTGATCGAAGGGTCACTCACCAAGGACAACGACCTCTTCGTTCTTGTTGGACTGCCAGGCTCGGGAAAGTCGTGGTTCTCCAGATCGCTGCTGGCACTAGACCCTTCAGCATGGAATCTGATTTCGCAGGACGACTCTGGGAGTCGCTCGTCCTGCGAAACGGAGATAGGCAGGCATCCCAAAGGTCGCGTCCTACTTGATCGGTGCAACACAGCGGCAACAGACAGAAAGATGTGGCTCCGCCTGGCGTCGAACTGGTGCACTGCTCCTGTGTGTATCTTTTTCGACTATGACCGCGGTCTGTGCACGGCGCGCGCTCAGATGCGGGCGGGACACCCCACTCTCCCTCCTGGAAGCCGGGTGCGCAATGCAATAAATCAAATGCAACAAGTTTTTGTGCAGCCAACCTTGCAAGAAGGTTTCAAGGCAATCATCATCGTTCGCTCCTTTGCTGCTGCACAGGAGCTGGTCCTCCGTCTATCCCCTCCGATTGGCATTTACAAATTTCCCCGCACTCCTCATCTCATTGATTTGGGAGCAGCTTCGTCGGATGACATCGTGACCGATGTTGCAGTTATATCATCTCAAGGGAAGGTCATCATAACGGAAAAGATTGACGGGGCAAACATGGGTTTCTCACTATCTTCTGATCGTTCTCGAATCATCGTCCAAAACCGGTCGCACTATGTCGACTCTTCGACGCACGAACAGTTCAAGAAGCTCGGAATCTGGGTGGATCGCCATCAAGAGGATCTTTTCAAGGTATTGGATCGTGATCCATTTTTCCCAGAGCGCTACATTCTCTTTGGAGAGTGGATGTTTGCGACACATTCCATTCCCTATACGCATCTCCCCGATCGATTCATCGCATTTGATCTCTACGATCGCAGTACAAGGGGTTGGATGGACAGAGATTCCCTTTCCAGCATTCTTTCCACCACTTCGATATCATTGGTCCCTGTTATTCATGAAGGAACGATGCCCACCGAAGCCGAACTGCGGAGCATGGTACAACTGCGGTCTAGATTTTGGGATGGGCGTGTCGAGGGTATCTATGTGAAGGTGGAGCGGGCTAAACACGTAGTGGCAAGAGGAAAGGTCGTCCGGAGTGATTTCATTGCAGGAAACGAGCACTGGAGCAGGGGCAACCTGCGAGTTAACGGATTGGAAACAAGCATCGATTAGATTAGATTACATCACAGACAATCGATGATCATAAATCACCTCCACAAATTCTTAACTGTAACCTTACGACTTTCCACCCACCTCTATCAACATCGCGATGCCCTACTCCCTCTTCTGCATAGGAAACCCCCTCTTGGATATCCAGGTTACCAACGGGGAGGGGCTTCTTGAAAAATACAGTCTCAATGCTAACGACGCGATCTTGGCTGAACCAAAGCATGCACCTCTGTGAGCATTTCCAATACTGACCTCCTGCCTCTTTTGACCTCGGAGTAGTTACGATGAAATAGTAAGGGAACACAAAGTGACCTATGTCGCCGGAGGTGCCTCACAAAACGCTGCGCGAGGAGCTGCTGTAGGTCTCAAACCTCCCGTGCCAGGTTACTTGCCTAACAGATGTTTGATACAGTACTGCCTGCCGGCTGGATCGGTTGTCTTCACAGGCTGTGTCGGTGATGACGATCTTGCGGAGCAGCTTAAAGCTGCCAACAAACGGGAAGGCCTTGACGAAGTTTACCAAGTGAAGAGCGGTGAAAAGACTGGCGCCTGTGCTGTGATCATCACTGGTCACCACCGGTGAGATATATGCATCGCATTCAGAAATCGTGTACTGACCCCTATTCCGTAGCTCCCTCGTTACCGACCTGCGCGCTGCTGAGAAGTTCGATCAGTCACATCTGTCTTCTCCTGCCGTGGCCCCTCTCATCGATGCCGCGAAATTCTTCTACATGGAGGGTTACTTCTTGACTCACGGTACTAGCTCTGCACTAGAGCTCAGCGAAAAAGCTGCAAATGCCGGAAAGGTATTTTGTCCCGTCTTTATCTCCGAACGTTAAACTGACAAAGATAATCGCCAGACCTTCGCAATCAATCTCTCAGCTCCCTTCATCCCTCAATTCTTCAAGGCCCAGCTCCAACAAGTGCTCCCCTTCTGTGATGTCATCTTCGGAAATGAGGCAGAGGCAGAGGCTTGGGGAAGCGCCAACGGTGTATCAGACCCCAAAGACCTCCCTGCCGTTGCAAAGGCCATCGCCACCCTCCCCAAGACGAACGCCTCGCGCCCACGTGTGGTCGTCATCACACAAGGAGCGCAGTCCACTATCCTTGTGACTTCTACTGAGCCCGACAGCCCCAAATACTTTGACGTCCAGCCATTGAAGGATGAGGAGATCGTCGACACCAACGGTGCTGGTGATGCGTTCGCTGGAGGTTTCCTTGGTGCCCTGGTTGCTGGAAAGTCCCTTGATCAATGCGTTGAGACCGGTCACACCCTTGGCCGCATGTGTGTCAAACAGGTACACTCCCCGATCTTTATTTCTCCGTCGAGTTCGTGACTGATGCTGGGTTCCTGCAGGTTGGTCCCCAGTACCAATGGCCCAAGGTCCAAGTCCTATAAAAGGCCTTAGAATGATATGGTTTTCTCTTCGCACGACCATGTACATACCATTGTCACTTTCAACAGTGACTCCGCATTTTCCAGCATTTCATGGCTTTCCACAGCTTGTAGCATGTATCAATGTATCGTAGCTATTATTAGAGGTGTTTTTTGCACTCGAGTCTGCTGACTTCGCTCAGAACCTGAACCCAAATATGAGACATGCCGCTGGCATAAAATAAGACGGGGATTCCGGAGACGTACAATACACGATTTAAATGATTCCGTACAACTAACGAGTAAATTCCGACATAGTACATACCCTCACACAATACCAGGTAAGAAGAGACGGCTGACAAAAGGGGGTCAAGTTGATGAGCGACCCGGGGAACTATTCAGATATGTTATGAGGGAGGCGGGGATGCGAGAGATTCCTGAGAAAAAAAAGTTAATAAGAAGTCGGTTTGAAGACCGATACATGTTGCTCACCTGCGTCAAAAGCTCAGCTAGAAAATGGGTCGTTAACAGGGAACTTTTGGGACTGAATAGGGACAAACCAGGGTTGAGCATGGGTTCGCCATCTTCTGTGAGCATATGCTCCATAGGCTCCGGCCTCTCTAATGGTAGACCGTATCCACGCATGGTATGGGGCTTATCCTCACTAGGAGGAGTCTTTGAAGTGTTTCGCGGTTCATCAGCGCTGCTGTGCCTGCCTGTTTCCGAGTACGTAGGCGTCGATGTCGATGTGGCCCTACTTTCAGCGTTGGAGCGTTCCGCCGCTGCCTCAAGCACAGCTTGCATTGCCGCCTCAGTAATCTCCGATATTTGCTCCTCTGTCAGAGTGTTGGAACCTGAAGGATTTAGAGACGGGTCGATGACCGGCATGGACGAGTTGGACGCAGGTGTAGGTGTGGGAGCAGACGCATCATTGGTAGGCGGTTTCGTTTCTTGAGGTGATTCTTGAGGGGGACATGAACCCTGCGGGGGTGTTTGTTGCGCACCTGCAGCTGCGCCATTCGGAGGATCTTGCTGATCAGCACCTGTCGGAAGAGGGGGCTGTCCCAACGGCGGCGGCACACCGTTTGGTCGATAGTGTGGGGAAGGGGTATAGTACATTTGTTGATAGCTCATCTGTTGTGGGGTACCGTCGGGCCAGGGATGAGGGTAGCCCCAATGTGTGGCTAAGTTGAGTCTGGTTGCTGATGTCGGAAGGGCGATCTGGGAGTAATGAGGATCCATGATAGGTGGGCGGGGGACATAGGCTGGAGAAGAACGTCATGCAAAAAAGAATCGCGAGATATATTAAGCACTTACGACCAGTGCTCGTTACAGTGTGTTGGCGATAGTAGTTTGATGGACCGGTACGAGTCGTTGAAACTGGGTATTGCATATTTGCTGCGGGTGGTGCAGGTGCTCTCTCTTTGCCCTTCGATGAAGGGGTCGCGCTTCTACTCTTGGACTGCGAGCCGGAGGAACCGTCCTCTTCTACATCGTCCTTTGAATCCGGTTCTGAGGGTTCAATCACAACCCCATTATGTCTGCATGGATGATAAGTACCATCCAGGGACTTTAATTTAGACCGTATTACCGTGACTTTTGATGTCTTCTCAAAGCATCTGTCTGCGTACCCCCATCCGTGTAAGCTAAAGCATGTAGGGGTTGGATCGCACTCACCCTGGTGAATGTCGCATCACATTGGGGGCATGAGCTACAGGATCCGGCCGTCAGATAAACGAAATATGATAATATAGAGTAGACGCACAAGCCTGGCATCGAATGCAATTTCGTCGTCCTTTGATGCCTCTTTAAATCAGCTTCACGCGCAAACTGCTTATTGCACCCATTTATTTTACAGGGCCAGACTCCGGTGACGACAGTCTTCTTCCTTGAGGCAGCCCGCTTCTTCGTCGTATCCTTTTTGTCATCGGACTGGAACGCAGCCACAAGCATTAAGTTATCAGGCTCAGGTGGCTGAACACTTTGATGGATATACACATCCACTCACGGGCTCATTTGTCGTCCGAACCATATCTGAGCTCGACCAGCAATTAAAGTGCGGTTTCAAATATTGGTTACAGATGCTCTTCTCGTCACGGACCCGGTGGGTGCGGGGAATGGGTTGGGCAACGCGCAGAGCGTCTGTGGCGTGGCGGACAGGTGAGGGTAATGTTTGCTTCAGAATGGCATGACAAATAACAATTTCAACAACCGCGATCAAGGCCGTCATCATATCTCATCTTCTTGTCTTCTCATCTTTTTCAAGTAAAACTCTGCGGATCAACATCAGTCCATAAATAATCTCACAATCTACTTACTTCAACTGTTCGGGATTCTCGAAAGAGCGAAATCTTGTCTTGGAAACCCACACATAGACCGCTGTTTATCATGATGCAAGGATGTTGGTTGCACCCTCATCGTCTTAAATAGGTGCAAGATCGTCTCTACCTTCTGGATGCCCCTCTACATCCTCCCAGAATTATGTCCAAGCACTGGCTTGCTGTAGTTGACGATACATCCAGCCTCATCACCTACGAAGGGAACTGGGCAACGGACAACTCAGGGTGGTTTGGCGACACAGCTAGAATCTCTCCAGGGGCACATGATGATCCCACCACCGGGTCTGTAAGCGTCAATTTCAACGGTATGTATGTCGAAATAGCAACTTGCTGCTCTTCAGGCATGTTGTCTGAAACCGTACTACTCATTGCTAGGAATATCAATTGCTTTCTTTGGAAAAGCACCCCCTTCAAATATGTCCCAAGATATACAAATAACCATCGACGGTCATACCACTAATTCATTGCCTCCCACTCCCGTCAAAGGCCATCGTCCATGGTATCAGTCGCCCATCCTTGCAGAGGGCGCGCATTCGATAAAGCTGGATGGCTTAACCCAGACCTCATTAGATTTCGTGACCGTCGCTGTTGGGGAAGCGACAGCACAAGCAGGACAGCGCATCATCGTGGACGATGTTGATCCTTCGCTTGTGTATTCTCCTAGCTGGGTTGCTAAAGACAAGTCCACTTCCTCCGGGATTTCCAATGACCTATCTTTCGGAAGTCAAGGACATGAGGGTGGACGTGCAGGAGACCAGGTTTCTTTATTCTTTACAGGTATAACATTTAACTATCTCATAATACCCTTCTGTGGCCAAATCTGATACTGTTTACTCGACAGGGACAGCTGTCGCTGTTTACGGTGTGACGCCATCGAAGGAGCAAGGCTCAATGATCGTACTATACTCTATCGATGTAACAGTAACTTCACTTCCAAAAAATATCAAGCTATGCCACCGCAGCGTCGTGATCGTCGTGGACAAAACTCCTTGTTATTTTCTGTGGATGACCTGAACGCTGGCGACCATAACCTTACGATCAGTATAGTCGAATCTGACGGTCCCACCTTCGTCCTACACTACCTACTCTACACCCTCGCCTTGCCCAAACCGCCCAAATCGCCCCAAGTCCCGGAAGGACACCAGCAGCTTATTAAAAGAGTATGTACCAGAACCGTAGAAGTGGAAGTGGGCAGGACCGATGGGAAATAAATTCGGAAGAAGCCGACATCCACGGTCAGACCGAGTTCCACTGAGCCTTGCCACCCTCCCACGCCCTGAGGCTGTGCCTCCCGCCGCCGCTGTCTCCATTGAGATCTCGCCCATCTCGTCAATACATCCGCCCGCCATCGCGCCCCATACTTTCAAATGGACCCCTCTGCTGTATCGATCCTCTGCTCCTCAACCCATTTACCTGCTTTGACGGTCAAAGACATCTATTTACCAGCTTTGATGGGCAAAGACCACTCATAGCCAGTGCCATGAATCCAAGCGTCTTCACTATGCCAAAGCGCGACCTGGATATAAGTATGATTCTGCTGGACTGCCGGGGCATCGTGAGTGTCATTCTGATCTCTGTAATGGCGGAAAGTGACCCCCACGCAAGCGAGCTTTCACGGACCGCTACCGCGAGCTTTTTCCCGAGGATGGATGAATTATAATGACTATTAATGTACAGTACATGAATTGCGGCGCGTAATAAAGAGTGATGAGAAAGGTATGACTATGAGTGGCTCACTGTTATTAGTCTGTTCCGAGCTGTAAAGGGCGGGATAGTCCCCAGCGGACCAATTGGCCAGGAGGGAAGGCGGCGCGCTGGCGGGATAGAAGTCGGGATGTCGCCGTAGAACTCAGGTGGCCACTGTAGAACTCGAGGTGGTCACCGTAGAAGTCAAGTGATCGTGGTAGAAGTCGGCCTTTTTTGACGACTTCTACTTCTACGGTTTTGGTCATACCTCTGTGGCGGCGTGCCCCTCAGGCTGTGGACGCTTGGCCAAAACAAGGTTACCTTGTTATATCTACGAGGCCCAAATTCTCTCCTCACCCGTCATCCGCGTTGCGGTATATCGAAAGGCTATCCAGCCCAATCGCCGCTCCCGTTACCCAACGATCAGACGAGGTATTGATCACAGTCGATAATTTCTTGACAATGGTGCTGAAAGTGGCGTGTCAATCAAGCCTCTCAGTTTCTTGGTCGAGAGCGAGCTCTAAACAAAATGGAGGTTCTCTCTCAGGATATATCTACAGATGACAGCACTGAAAGCGAAATCCGAGTGCGTATTGGCGACCAGATCAAGTACATCGTTGTGGAACCTGGCGCGATGACCTGCGACATCCTTAGCTTCCCACCTGATTTTATCTCCCATATGCCCATACTCCCAGGTGGTGATTGGACATGCGCATGCGTATTCGGAACCCCGGGTAACCTTGCTGTGGAGGTTCCCAACGCCACACTTGCTGGAGTCCAGGGTAAATGGCACCCGAACGTGGTGGACGTTCAACACTTCACCCCACTATCGGGATTTAATGCACGAGTCCACGAAGTTCAGCTTGCCTCGAAGATAGTAGTGGCGAAGATTGCACGGTTCGAATTTGAAATTCCTCGGGTCGAGCAGGAGACTGCAGCGTACCAGGCCATTGCTGGTCACGGCATTGGGCCTACCTTTATTGGCCATCTGGCGGAACACGGTCGAGTCATGGGCTTTTTGATGGAGAAGCTGGAGGGCAGGCGTGCTGACATCACCGATCTCGAGGCTTGTCAGCACGCTGTTAGGCAACTTCACTCACTAGGCATTGTTCATGGAGATCTGAACAGGCATAATTTTGTCGTATCGCCCACCGGCGGCGTTACTCTCCTTGACTTTGAGAACGCCACATTGAACGGTAGCCAGGAAGCGATGAACTCGGAGTATGCCCAATTATCAGAGCAATTGCAGGAAGATTCGGGTCGAGGGGGTGGATGGTTGCCAGACTCAGACTCAGAATGACACCAGGTACCGTCTGTTTGTCAATCAACTGCGGGAGCTTACTGACGTGTTGTGTTCGTTCATTCGCTATACTAGGTCTTGGGGCTTTCTCGATTCGGTGATCGGCAGCGTATGCATCCTATCCATCCTCGTCTTCTTGATCATCTACTGGCAGCGACGACGCAACAAGATCCATGCCCTCGCACGCAGATGGAAGCCGCATTATGCGTACTTGGGGTCCATCCAACCCCTCATCGTCAGCCTATTGATCTGTTTTATTTAGCACCATCCGTTCCGATAACGCCATTCACACTCCTTCGACCGTCCCCGGATTCCAGTGCCTTTGAGTTTATAGAGGGGAAGACGACCAGTCTCTTCGACCCACCTAGTGCACGCGCAGAACGTACGCCGTCACGTCAGAGGCGGACAGCCTCAGGAGGCTCCCATGTTTCGGACGTCGTGGCTATCCCTATCTTGGCAAAAGCACCTTCCACCATTGCTCCACCACCTGCATACGCATAGACCATATACAATAGACCATATACAGGCTACGGACACTTTTTCTAGCGGTTTGATACCCTTTTTTGATATCGCAGCAGTATCGGCGCGGTCTGTATTTTCGAGTTAGCGATGCTACTCAGCTGAGTACTACTTATAAGATACTACCGGCCCCCTCATGTTGAGAATTAATATTCAGTGTTCAATAGTTGTCCTCTAGTTAGGCATATTCGGGTGCGTCTGAAAGTCCACAGAGTAGTATTCTGCTTTTACACAACCCCTAAGCTAGTACACATCCTCGCGAGTTATCATATGTAGGAATGGATATTCAGGTACCAATAGCAATGTGACAACAACAATCAAGGAACTGGGTGGGGTTGCAGGGCACTCAACACTCCTCCCGCGCACAGTCCGTCGGAAGATTCCCTCCCAAGAAGTATACCCGACGCGTCAGCCAGCACATCTACTTGCGCTTCTTGACGGGGGTCTCGTCCTTCTTGTCATCGCCGGCGGGTGCCGCGGCCGTCTTTTTCTCAGAAGACTCAGTCTTCTTCGTTGACTGAAGAGCATGAATTAGTAAAAACATATTCAATGAACGACGTATGTTACAAATACTGACCTTGGTAACGGCAGCCGGTTGAGAACCGCCAACAAGGCCGAAGAGTGCGCCGATCATGCCGAGGAAAGTGAAGAGGGCGGCAGCAAGGGCAGCGCCAGTCTCGGGTTGCGTCTTGAAGGCGGAAACGGGGTCTTCCTTGGCGGCGTCAATGAAGACAAGGAGCTTCTCGCGGATGAAATTGATAGGGTCTTCCTTGAACGAGGAGGTGGTGGAGTCATCTTCCTCGACGTCGGGGGTGGCAGCCTTCTCAGCGGCGGTCTCGAGGGGCTTCTTGACGTCGAAGGTCTCCGCGGCCAAAGCCTTGGCATCCTCAATGGAATGACCGATGTAAATGTTGTCGAAGAGAATGTCCTCGGTCATGGTCCAGAGCTCGATACCGACACCGCCCTGTATGTAGTGGTTAACAAATGAACAAAGACGCGATTGATCTGACACTTACAATCTTAGACAGGGTCTTGACGGGAGTCAGATCTTCAAAGAAGCCCGGGTTGGCAATCTTACGAGGAGCCCATTCACCCTTGTAGGCAGGGTTGTCGATCATGGGCGCGTACCATTTGCCCTTGTAGTCGGGGTTGGCCTTGTGGGGGCTGGAAACCGTGGGTAAGCCCGTGGTTCGCTGGACGATCACATTGTGGTCACATACCGCTTCCATTCTCCGCAACCAGGGGCATCAGCGCACTTGGGGTTGGGAACAACAGGGGCAACCCAGTCACCATCTTCCTCATCATCCCATTCCTCGGGTTTGGTCGCATCTATGACGAATGAGGCGTCAAATGTGGACGCTCTGCGGTTGAAAGGGATAGCATACCAGGGTCGGGGATAACCTGGAGTTCGTCATCAAGCCAGCCTTCAGGCTTAACCGCTTCCTCATCAAGGATTTCATAGGGCGCGTCCTCATCCCAGTCGGCGGGCTAAAAAGGCAATTATTTCAACGTCTTGTTACACAGGTGTGAAATAAATCAACTGACCTTGGTTGCTTTGGGATCGGCGATCTTCTGCTCGTCAACCCAATCAGATGGTTTCTTGTCCTCTGGGTCGTCAATTTCTTTGGGCGGGTTTACTGCGGGTTCAAAGTCCTCGAGGAGGCTGCCGGTCTTGTCACTCTCGCCGTTGAAGAGGACGTTGTAAGTGTTATTAGGGCTGTCAGTGGACTGGTTAAATTTGTGATACCCCGCGAACATTTAATGCACGTACTGAACAATGAGAGTATAAAGATTGGTAAGTTTCTCGATGGAGGGTCGGGGAGAGAGTTTGAGGTGTTTCTCTTCGGTCTCGCCAGTCTTGGGACTTTTGTAACGGAAGATGAAGTGCACCTGAAAGTAGCAGGACTTCAATACGGAGCAGACTTAGGAACCAAGACAATCACACACCTTGGTGCCAGGGCATGTAAGATCAGGACCGAACATGACGACCCAGGGTGTGGTGTCAGAGAACTCCTTGCCGCTGGTCTGGAAGCCATCTTCAAGGAGCTTGACATAGCCACCACCACAGTTGCCGCCCTTCTGGTACTTGACCTCGTATTGAACAACGAGAGGCTTGTCCGCGAAGGCAATGGGCTTCGCAAAGGGAGCAGAGATGGCATGGTGGGCAGCCTTGCTCTTCGCGACTAGGCCATGTTCACCCTCGACAACGGAGATGGAGGGTTCCTCGACCTCCCATTTGCCGACGTAGCTGAAGGTCTCACCGCCAACGGGAGTCTTCTTAGTAGCTTCAGAGGGTGTCCAACGTTCTGTCCAGTCCTCTGTGAACTGTTCAATGAAAGGTGCCTTGATGGTAGTGGGCTTTATATAAAGTCAGTAACAGAGTCGGGAAACCGTGTGTGAGGTGACGAACAGTGAATGTCGGCTTAGGGGCGTCGGATTCAGTTTGTGCCAAGGCGCCAGAGGCAGCGATAGCCAAGACGGAGAGCGCTACACTTCGCATGGTTACGAAGGACCGGATAAGTAAAGGGAACGAGGGGAGGAGTTGAGCTGTGAAATTGGGGTGGCGGGTAAATGCCGTCCCTAAATACTGCTCACTCCGACAACGCATACGTGGCATCGACTTAGGACTCCCACACATCACGTGGACGTGATCAATTATATTCGAGAACGGCAAAACAAAACTACAATCTACATACACTCATCCAAGGAGGTCAGCATGCCCCGACGCAGACAGCGCCAGCTGAGCAGCGCATCAGTATCAAGAAGACCAACAATAACGCAGTACTCACCACAAACTCGTCGTCCAAATATTTGGACACCGCGATCTGGTCGCCGAGGCCCTTCCTCCGACGTGTCTTGAGTACAAGATCCCTCGCGAGCGCCTGGCCAGAAGCAGGTTCAAGTGGCCGAAGCTTGATACTCGTGTCTGTGGGATCACCTGTGCAAGTCCGTCAGCTTCCAAGTGATGACAAGCGTGGGAGATGCCATAAACCCACCCGGCACGATTGACCAATGATCAAACACTTGTAGACAAAACGCCTGTCCTTGTGTCGCGGTTCTCAGGTCTGTTTCAAAGCCGTTCGCGTCAATCACGGGTATTAGCGCTTTGACGGTATACAGCGGTGATCCCGCTTTGGGAATATCCTGCGTAACGTGCCCACGACGCCGAGCGAGTACAGTGTACACCGCGGAGATGCAGTCGGCGGGAGCCTGCACCTCGACGTAGTAAATGGGCTCCATGAGTCGAGGGGTCGCCTATGATAATTCCATCAGACATTCTTGGTCGGCGAAACATAGATCGCAATCTCACCATCAAGAACGATGAGTAACAAACTCGACGTGCTGTGGGAACAATCTGTCCTCCTCCGCGGAAGATTGGCTCTTGGGCGATAGTGGCGTCCAGCAGCCGGAATTTCACGTTTCGCATGGCTATAGCGTTTCGTAAACCAATTAATTTTCTTCAAAGCATTGTGACGAAATGGACGCACGCTCATCGCACAACGGGCCTTCTCGGGTACCCCACTGGAAACCTTGCTTGATATGTTCTTTCACAGTTCCCAGCAACTTCTTATCAACCTATTTCAACCCGCACTTTAGTCGGCATCTAAAACGTGAAGGAAAACAAAGTCGACAAACCTGCGATGGAAGAGTATCATCCAGGAGGATATTGGGCCCGTTCTCGTCGGGCCCGAAAGCCCATATTGATCGAGAGGCGAGTAGATCCCATTGATATTTCTCCTGGAAGAATGTGCCACGTTCTTTCGGCGACATGCGCATATTGACGCGTCCCCGCTCAATGTCTTCCGCAATACCTCGCTCCAGCGGCTCCGCAATCATCGTGATTTTGTTTCTAAAAATAGGTCAACCATCCATCTCAACTGCCATTCCCAAACTACTCACTTCTTGTTTGGTGTGTCGGCATAACATTTCAACGCACTCGTTTCCAACACGGTCTCGCAGAACTTCGTGACGGGGTCCGAGACCTTGATTTCAATCTCCGAGAAAAGTTTGCGCAGATCATGCAACACACAGTCGAGGTACAACTCTCCCGTCCCGATGATAACATGTTCACCGCTTTCCTCAACCTTTGTTGACAAAAGCGGATAAGACTTGTTGACGCTGCGAAGACCCGACAACATCTTCGGAAGTTCGGATGGCGCGATGGGTTCAATCGCAACCTTCAAGACAGATTGTGTCATATGCTTGATGGGTCGGAAAATATGGAGGTCCTCCTCGATATTCACAGCCGCCAGGGTAGCAGATTTTGAGATCGAAGCATCAACGCCACCGATGAGCACCAGGTTGCCGGCTGGGATTTCGTCAGCGGGGATGAAATATCTATTGCACACTTAGCCACTCTACCCTGAAAACAACAGACCAGAGAACGCACCGAGATTCATGGATCCAAATATCCTCCACGGTGACCAGCATCATATCCTCCTCATCTTCCGGCGAGTAGCCTTCTCCTAGAACTTTAATCTCCATGCCCTTCCTAAGTGTTCCACTCAAAATACGACCAAAGGCCCTGAACGATTGTGCATCCGTGGTGTGATATAGCTTCGCGACCTGCACCATCAGAGGACCCTCTGCGTCGCACGCCTTCATAAATGACGCCAAATCAGAAGTCTGAGGACCGGTGTAGGTCCCCTCAACCTGAATGGAAACGGATAAGTATACAGCAGCTTGAAAGCGACGACAATGCTACCTTCGGTGCAGCGCCTCCAATAGGCGACGGAATATTATCCACAATTACGTCAACCAGTCCTGTCGATGGCCCGAAAAACTGGTCCAAGACAGCCTTCAGCAACGGCCTAACGTCCATCTTATACATAATCGGCTTGAGCTGGATCCCTAGTCCATTTAGCGTCTCCTTGAGCGTGTCGGTCTCCTCGCTGAGGACGTGGCTGTAAATCTTGTACAGGGGCTCCATGATGAAGTGCACGAAGCTGCGCATGTGCTCGGGGTCGGTGGGCCTACGGGTGAATTTTCGGGTTTCGTTGTTGAAGTAGATGTCGCCCCAGAGACGGTCGGCGAAAGAGTTCACATCCAGAGAGCCTGAATTGATCAATTAGGTTAAGAAAAACAGGTAAGTGAAAGGGGCGCGTACCATAGGTGTCGGCGTACATTTGCGCAAAGGAGTGCAAGGTGAACGACCAACCCATGTCCGTGCTCGCGAATGCTACATTGCCATTCTCGGGACTCAATCTCAGTGCTGGATCAGGGTCAATAGCACTAGAAGCGACTCAGATAAGCATAAAGGACGCGAGTCCAGTCACACGACGCAACTGACCTGATGAACGTGTTTATCTCCTCGATGGTATGTTTGATCTTGTAATACGCGTCAGCAGGTTTGATACGTAATTCGAGGATGAGCCGGTCAAGTTTGTTCACGACAAGCGTGATTTTGACGCCTTCTTGTAAAGCGTGTCGGATAACGTTTTCTGTGCCAACCATCAACTATGTATACCAATTTCAATCAGCATGGAACAAGTAGAAGTTGCGCCACTGACCCCTTCAACAACGTCTACCACCAGCAGAATACCGTCCACGAGACGGATGGCACAAGCGACCTCGTCAACGAAGTTGACGTGACCTGGGGTATCGATTAAGTGGACGAGATGCGATTTGCCGGCCGTTGTCGAAAGAATTAATGACATGGGTGAAGATTTGATAGAGATTTCGCGCTCTCGAGACAGAATATGGGTGTCAGTGTATCGCGTCTAGGCAACTCCTTCGTTAGCCCTCGAATGAAAGCGCGCAAAGCTCTAAACGTACTGGTTTGTCGGCATCCCAGATAAGCTTATGTGTCTCGAACACCAGCATGTCCATTAGCGCGGTTTTTCCGTGGTGCAGGTGTCCCACAACAGCAACGTTACGAATCATCTCTGGAAACCCAGTCATGTTCAACAGAAATCTGGCATGCAGGTCAGGAGAGCCCATTCCACGAGATGGTTTCCTACTCACCCCTTGTCAAACCGAGTCTCCGGCATATCCTTCTCCTCTACTGTCCATTTTCGAACTTTAACAGGTGCGATAATGGGCTCTGACAGCGGTTGAGCGTCCTCCTCCTGTACCAGTGTCTCCACCTCGGGGCCATAAACGTCTAACGCGGATGGGTAGTACTGCTTGTTCTCGTGAAGGACGACTGCGTTATGCGTAGGCACTGTTCAAAGAGTTGCTCAACGTAATGAACATACGATATAGAATAGGCCACACGAACCGTCGATTTCCATTAGCCCAGTTTCTTCCACCTGCATGGCTTCATCGTCGAAGCCTTCTAGAGGTGCAACTTCTGGTTGTGCTACGAACTGCTCCTGCTGAAGCTCCTCCTCCTCTTCCGATTCGAGGTCGGCACCGATGTAGTTTCCAAACTCATCATAATCCTCGAATGAAGCCATGGCGCAAGCAGAGCAAGTTTATAGCGCGGAGAGCGGGCAGAAAAGGATTTAAAGAGATGGCTGACACGATCTTCTCGTGAACTTGCAGGGATCTGAGGGGAAGATGAGCGTCGAGGTGCCGCTGCAACCAAAAGTCTTCAAGCGTACTTGTTGAGGACGCGAATATTTTGTAACTCCGGTCACAAGGTTTCTCATTTCCAGTACTTGTCATACGCCTGTCATACACTCATCTGCAAATACGCTTGGGTTCTTCTGCTGCCAACATGTCTCTCCCGGACGATACACTGAGAAAGGTGTCCGCCGTTCGGTATTCCACACAGTGAACTCCTTCTCAAAACTTGCGTCGCGTCCAGATCCTGGTCCAAATCCAGCAAACTGCAGTCCAATCGCAACGAAGCCTTCAAATCTCACAACAGCAAATGGCTGCCAAAGATCGGGAGCGACGCATCCTGCAGCTCACCATAGATGAAATTAGCCAGATCGAGGGAGATGTTAATTTGTATAAGGGTGTGGGGAAGATGTACGTCGCAATAGCATCATGCTTGTTTGGAGTCGAGCTTATCTCTCATAGGTTTATGATCGTGCCACGGAAGTCTATGGAAGACGAGCTGAAATCACAGGAGAAGGAACTGGCAGATGACATCGCGAGTTTGAACAAAAAGGTGCGCTAACATACTTGATTTGCTTCCGCCTCGAGTCCATTCGTTTCACCCAGTCGAAATATCTCGAGAAACAATTCAACGACGCACAATCCCAACTACGTGATATCGTGAGTCCTCTAGAGCTGGAAAGCTGGAGATCTGCTAATTAGTTCCGTCAGTTCCATCATGCACCAAAGCAGCAGCAATGACTACTGCCCTGCAAATATATCATCACTTAATTTACTCCAAATCACGTCCATATCTGCTACAGTGAAGGGCTAGTCGACCTGCAACCCGCAAGACCTCATAGATGAACCCTAGCCATGTTTTCCGCAGATTTGAGATTTGTAACATCGCGATCAGACGTAATAATTGCTACAGCCTCTCCATATAATCTTCACCTCAAACCCTCACCGCCAATTTTTCGTGCCAATTTCTCGTCCCGGTCAAGCTCCCCGAATATTTCCACCAGTAATAACGCAGAGCGTCTGGAAGCTGAAGGCAATGCTGCCCATCAAAACAGGGCACAACCACCAGATTGGGTACGATGGTTTATTTATAAAAGTGATCATCGATCACCACCCTTTTCGAACTTGACAATGACCGTTGCAATGAGGCTTGGACCTCGTGTCGATGAAGAATGTGAATGCTAGGCCTTAACTTTTGATATTCCGATCTCACCTATGGCATCCACAAGCGCCTCCTCAAGTGCTGACACTGGAAACAACGCGGAGCGTCTGAAGGCAGAGGGAAACGCGCTCCATGTCAATGGTCAATACCAGGGAGCATATAATAAATACTCAGAAGCCATCAAGGAGGACCCAAAAAACCCGGTCTTATGGGCAAACCGTGCAGCGAGCGCTATAGCCATGAAGAAGTGGGTTTCTCGCTAGACTCCGTTTCGATTGTTCTTATTGCATTCTGACATGCAGATACATGGATGCGACAGTCGACGCCGAAAAGGTTGAGCTCGGATTTTAGACTGGCTGACAACGAATTGCGTTGATCATAAGCTCACAGGCGACTAAGCTTGACCCAAAGTATGGAAAAGCATGGGCTCGTCAGGGTACTGCGTTCCAGGTGGGTACTGTGTTATCCGGGGAGCGCAAATGCGTGAGACCTTAACTCTCAGGCGCTTAATATATGGGAGAGGAGCGTAGCATGCTGGGAGTCGGCACTGGCGTGCATACCTGCCCGTGGGGAGCTCACAAAGGAGCAACAGCTCCTCAAAGCGCAATATGAGGAAGGCCTGAAGAAAGCCAAGGCATCCATGGCTCAGCCACTTAATCAGCCCACCGCTGTACCTGTTGGCTCAAGGCAACAGGCCAACCTCCCATGGAAAAGAGCTCTAGCAATGGAAAGAGAACTATTGACAAATGGGAGAAAGGATTCCAGCGTAGGTTTTACAACCCATATGCCACCGTCTTGAACGACTCAAAGCTCCGCGTCAGGCTTTCGTCATTTTAAACGCATATAGGGTATTGCTCTTTTTGCTTGCTTGTCATTCGAATACTTGATAGGTCATACAGGACTTCAGCGAAGGCCTCAAAAACTTGCAAAATCTGCAATACGAGAATTTTGGTGAGATGCGAAGGGTGAAAGGACACACAGGCGTGAATATCGTTTCACAATAGATAAACATATTCTTCGTCCGCTGATCCGTATTCAACAGGTAATTGCTTCACTTACCAATGGAATCCTTCGAGACAAACGTGTTTTCAATTTTATTGAGGGCGACTTCTTCGAAAAATACCAGGATCAAGGTGTGTTATACCCATTCCCTCGAACCTTCTATGATAACATCTGAGTTAGTGATGGTTGAAATGACCACTAACAAGGCATGGGACAAGGGTGGTCCCCAGATGATCAAAGATGAAGCCCCGCAGAGGGTGAGAACGAAAGGGTGGGAGGTGGTTCGTCCTGCATTATCGATCACTATACGGTAACAGAGGACTCTATTCCACTGTTGGAACCAGCTGATTTTGTGTGCCATTGCGCTGCAGGGGTTGGATCATGCACGGAGTCATCCAGTCGAACCTTGGGCTGGACTCCGCTCCTCAATTTTTCCGACATGCCCTTGAGGTTCTTGAATGGGGAGTTCGCCTGTGGAAAGATACTCCCCATGACACTCGTGGCCCTATTTTCGACGAAACTTTCATCCGAGGTGTAAGGCGCCTCTATCTGAACTCTCTCATGGAAGTACGTATGGAGACCTTCACATCACCATCAATCTGACGTGCGATATATCAGGCCTGGAAGCCAAACAAGCCAGAAAAGCATAACCTAAAAGACATTGCGAAACTCGCTCAAGAGATCCTGGATGAAGAACAAGCCCCACCTCGCTGGCAAGACACCGATTCCGGAGCCTATGCTTCGTTCTGGACTTATCCAAAAGGCGATGCACTGGCGTAAGCATAATCAATGTAATGGGTTTCCGAGAGATAACCTGAATATTAAACCACCGCAGAGCTTTGGGATGGTATCACATGAAATTGGCGTTTAGGGCACTCAAAATCGAAGACAACATGGAAGACGCAGCTAATTCTTTTGCGACCTCGGCCGATTATTACATCCAAGCAGCAAATTCATTTTATAAAGATGATGAATACCGCGTCAATTACCTGAAAGTCGCTCTCGAGGCTTACTGGTTTGGCGAAGCCCCACTCATGATTACGCTTCCACTATGCAAGGAGATACGAGAGGCTACTCCAGATATGAAAAGAATCTGGGAGCATTCTCAAGCAGCAGAGCGTCTCGGCAAGTGGCTGGACATAGTTCAGGCTTTTGAAAAAAATTATCGAAAACTCCTGTCGGAAGGAAAAGTTACTCTGGAGGAATCAGGACGCCCGGTCGGGTTGGTGAGTTATTGCAACCTATCGAGAAAAGCTCCTTGGTCTAATATGGGCATCTATAGCAAGCTCCTGAAGTGTGAAATGAAACTTGGTCGTGTCAAGATACCTGGGGAGGTTCCACCATCCAGACGCACTTGGAACCCTTTGGATATGGTAGCTCTGTATGGCAACTGGATTAAACTGAGTGATCTACGATTGTATATCCAAACACATCTAGACATGGACGTCACTGGTTAGAGCTGGCGGTCCTATCACTGCAAAACTTTTATAGAACAAAGTAATAAGCCTGACAACGATAATGTGGCGACATTCTCAAGGGCCAAGGCAGCGTTTTCCATCATCCAATCGTCTAGATTCCGATAAACAGTTAAGTATTCAGACCGTGTCACTGTGTATAATCCAAGTGTAGTAAAGTGCATCGTCACTATAGACATCCTGTTGGTAAAACAGGATGTAAACGTAAGTATGATGAAGGTATCGTGGTTAATTTAAATTAACGAGTCTAGTCGATATATATAGAGAGCTCTAACATGAAAGATGGCATCTAGCTCATGGGTCATCATGCGGAATATATTACCGCTTGGCATATCTAAGGAGTCGAGAAGCGCCTGAAAAGGAACAAGTCAGTAAGGCACAGCGATTGCGTTCAGGAAGAGTAACGTACCGATCGTAACGAGTAGGTTGAAAACTGCGTAGTCCAAACATCGTCAGGAGGAAGGTCATCCAGAGGAGTGAAGCAACTCACCGAAGAAAGAAAAAAGGATGAAAGCGTCTCTCCACCTGTTAGAGTATTTGATGTTCAGAGGTACAAAGAACTCGTCTCCAATTTGGAACTGGCAGTATCGACACTGGATAGTATCGCTGAGGTTGTCGATATAGCCGCCGAAGGCTTTAACGAATGTTTGGCCCCATTCCTGGCAAGTTTGTCCAGATGGAGGATCGAAGATGGCAAACTCGTCGCTCTTGCACCTGATCGTTAGACCGCTATCCGGAGGTTAGTGAGCTTGTTAACAGACGAAAAGAGTTTGGCGCACGTTAGTTCCGTAGAGACCATGGCCGCCAATGTACGAGTATAAGGATTGAGTTCATATATCCAAGATCTCCAGAATTTGATGAGGGTCGGGTAGGGGATGGTAACACCACAGAACTGAGATAGGACTAAACCAATGAAAGGGTTAAACAGAACTGCAACCTGAAGGGGAAATAATTAGATCGAGCCAATCATATGTTCGAAATGGACATTACCTGCACACTGGGTGAAACAGCTGCCACCAATTGTCCTAAAGAAACACCGAACAGCAGCATGAAAATAATAATCAAGAGCTGGAACGCGGTTCCGTTGAGACCAGCGCTTCCTTGGCCAAATCCGATTGGATAAACCTGAGAATGGTGGTTAAAGAACAATGCAAGACAAGGCTGAAGGGCCTAACTCACCATCAAAACCCAGTATATGACCCCACACACGATGCTATAGGGTATCTCTCCAATTAACTGACCGATTGCGAAAACATACGGGGAATAGATTCGGCTGGAAGATTCTGAATGACGACGAGTGTGCTGGTCAGCGCAGATATGAGAGCGAGGGTTATTTTGTATACATACCTCGAATAAAGACCCGTCGGTTGGCAATGAACACCGGCTCAATTTGGGACATAACAAGAGCTGGCAAGACAACGACCCAGAAGCTGGCGTAGACATCAGTAATAGAGGCCAGTTGCACGAACAGGATATACCCACATGGAGAAGACTCTGAACTGGAGGTCTCTCAGACTGTTGCCGACCTGGAGGAAGGACAACGAAATAAAGAGAGAAATGAACGAGGAGACGAAGATACGGGTGAAGATGTAATCCGGGGATCTCCACAAGGCCATGTTGTTCCTTTGAACTACAATCCGCAGTTGGTACAAGAATGATGTCGCGTCTATGATTACTGGATATGAGATGGTTTCGAACAAGGGATGGAAAGAATAAACGTACAAGTGCTCAAAGCCTTTCGATCAACCTCGACCTTGGCAAGCCCCCGTTCCTTGATTGCCTTGATCTCTTGCCTCGCCTCTCTGCACTCCTTGGAGTCTTGCCAAATATCCTTCCAATCACGATCCCCAACTCTTGGAGTCACTCCGGCACCGATAGCCTCAAGCATGTATTCAGCAGGGTTGACATTGGTCGGGCAGAGAGCACCATGGCGCGCGAAGTAATCACGGATAATGCGGGAGTCTTCACCGATGTCGCCGAAGTATACTGTTTCGCCACCTCTTTCGAGAAGCAAGAGGCGGTCGAAGCTCTCGAACAGGAGGGAGGAAGGTTGATGGATCGTGCAGAGAATGGCCTGGCCTTGATCCGCGAGCTTCCGGAGGAAACGAACAAGATTCCACGCGCTAAGATTGGAGGCCGCCGTTAACAGGGAACATTTTGATCAAGACACAGAGACCGTACCTTTGAGCATCCAAACCCGAAGTAGGTTCGTCCAAGAAAAGGAGAAGTTCCGGCTTGCTGGCTAGTTCAACTCCGATAGTGAGTCGCTTGCGAGCTTCGACGTTGAGACTGAACACGAGAGCTTCGGAAAGATCCTGCAGTTCAAGCAGTTCGATCATCTCCTCGACGTAGTCATCTTTCTCCTCTTGCGAAATGTGGGCCGGTTGACGGAGGTAGGCTGAGAAGCGCATAGCCTCACGAACGGTGGCAGTACCTGTAATAAGATGTCAGTGACGCCCCGCCATGTTAGAATCTAGATATATCACCTTCGTGAACGTCCATCTGTTCGGCTGGATAGTTGAGGCAAATGTGGTGCATTCACGATACAGTCTACATACCATAAGCTGTGCCTCTGGCGAAGTCCGAGGTGAGAGGACGGCCATCGACGAGGACGTCACCAGTAATGACACCGATATTCTTGCGTTGAGCCAAAACATCGAGGCAGGTTGTCTTTCCAGCACCACTGGCACCCATGAGAGCGGTCAGCGTTCCAGGCTTTACGAAGCCGAAGACATCATGGAGCAATCGGATAGGACCATTGGGACCTGGTACATGGTAGTTGAGGTTCTCCCAGGTGAAAGTCTTCTGATGAGATTGGATAGCGGCCCTGGGGAACTTATGTCAGATCGCGGCGACGTCCTTGGAGTAGATTCCCGTACTTTTCATGTTTGACGATCTCCTTATCCTCATTGTTCGATTTCTCCAATTTCTCCCTGCGTCGAAGTTTTTTCTCTTGAAGTACGGCATTGCGTTTCTTGATCTCGTCCGTTTCTTTTGTGAAGATGTTGATCGAGAGGTTATAGCCGTATTGCTGGTAGGGAGGTCATGACCTTGGGCAAAGTCAGGGAAGAACATTACTCACAGGGTAGAACTCGAGTGCCACTATCTGGGTGATCTGGAAGGCCAGGAAGAAGCCGACCAAGACGAGGAAATTGCGTCTCCAGAGGTCAACAGCATCGATACCATAGCCAGCCATGAGGTAAGCTCTGCCAGAGATGATATCACTACCACCTGTCGCACCAAACAGTGTACAAACTTGGTTGGGTCCCAAGCCGCTCCTAATTACCATGAACAAGGGTGTGGTAGGTATAGCAATCTTCACTTACGGGTAGTTCGTGACCCCGAGGCCATTTCTAGGAATCACAAAGTTTCCGTCGCAGGTAAGCTACAGGAGAAAAGCGGTGAGGACGAGCTCTTCGTGCATAGGACTTATCGACTCACCATGATACGCATGAACTCGTTCTCCATGCAACCTTGCCAAGCTGAGCACGAATGGAGGGGGTCAACGAATATAGTCAAAGGAGAGGTCGGTCGACATACCATACGAAACGGGATTGACGTAGTACTGTTAAGATATCATTAATTAGCCAGGCTCGAAATCACGGAATGGCAGACATACAATCCAGAAAAGCCATCTTTTCATACTGTTGACTGGGATAATATAACCAGCGTATTGAACGCTGAAGTAAATATCACATGGATTAGATGCATTCGACGGCCAGAAAAGAAAGTTCTTACAAGTTGGGAATGAAGAACACAGCAAGACGGAAAGCTGCGTCGAAGTTCGAACAGATGAGACCAAAAGTCCTGAAGAAGCCTTGCATGGAGAGGTATGCGACGTAGTTGAACAGATGGAAGGTGAAGAATCCTCCGGCTGAGTTATGTAGTCCTGAGAGAAAGTACACAATCAGGTTGAAGACGAGGACTCTTGAAGCGGAGAACGGGAGATCGGAGAGAGTGTTGGCCAAAGCGATCGCTGAGGGTCGGTACATGCTGTAGCTGGTCTGGAGGATCTGTTGAGTATACCTGTGGCACAATAGGAGGTGTTGAATCTTACCTGTTTACGCAAGATGGGGCGACCGAGCATCTGCATAGGCATCTCTCCAAATGCATCAAGGCATGTCGTAAGCAAGGCGGCGAAGATAACACTAGAATATATTTAGAAGGTGACGCTTGGGACGGAGTGCTAGAACGAACCCTCCACGCGTGAAAGCACCAGCCGATGTCAGTGGTTGGTTGTAGTACGCAGCACCGATAACGAAAGCAAGCACCTGAACCGGATTTAAGCATACTTCATTCACGACTTCGTGGAGAGAGACTTACAATAGACAAGAAGAAACTCGTGTACAATTGGAATCGATCTTGTACCCTAGTTTGGAATTGTCGGACGGTGAGGGCGCGGACTTGACCGGTGAATCCGAGAGTGTAAGGGCTCGTCGCAGATACACCTTTTTTCTTGTCCGCGGCAACGGCGTCGCGGAAGGCCTCCTGGTCCGCCTTTTCGGTCTCCATCAACAGTTTGTACTTTTCTAGGTCGTGTTCGCCATCACGGGCTTGAGTTGATAGGCGGAATGCACTCTCGAGGCCGGCGGGAGATGAAGGGACTTCGTGTGCCGATCGTCCAGGGGCGAACTGACGTTCATTCGGATCGGTGCAGCCAGTGAGGTAGTCCGCAGTACTTTGGCGGGGAAGGGGTTTATAGCCGAGTTGTTCGAAATAAGCGCGCGCTTCGCTCGGAGCTCCGTAGAATACCTGACGTCCCTTGTCGAGGACCATGACCTTGTCGAACAGATCGTAGATACCCTCACCAGCTTGATACCTGCAAAGAGATAAGAAACAACCGGCGGACAAATAAAGTGGACATACAAAGTCACGAAGGTAGTTTGACCAAGGACGTCCGTCATGACACGGAGACTTTTTGCGAAATCGAGAGCCGTAGATGCGTCCAATCCTCTTGTAGAGTTGTCCCAGCATTGCACACGCGCGCGTGTGGCCATCATTTCCGCGATGCTGACGCGTTTTCGTTCACCACCCGATACACCTCGTACGAATTCATCGCCAACCAAGGTCTGTTTAGTGTGGGAAATATTGAGCATCCGGAGTAAGGTATCTTGAACTTCGTGGTCAAATTCCTTTCGCGAGACACCGGGTAGCCGTCCATTCGGGCCTGGAGTTTTACTGCGATGCATATCAGCCAACCGTCGTGATAGAGTGGGGCAGAAGACGGACGCACGTTGATAGTGCGAATGCTAGGGTCTGGGCAACAGTCAATGTGGCTATGTGAATATCATCTAGTTTCAAAACGCCAAGTCAATGGAAGCCGCCACCTACATCATACCAATCACTCACCCTCCTGATTGTACACGACCTCGCCTTTGTAGTGTTTCGTCATTTCCTCTGCGCTGATTCCAGCGTAAAGGACATTGCCCGAAACGTTGGCAAAGTCTTCCCGTTGGTTCGCAATCGATTTGAGGAATGTGCTGCAGCCAGAGCCTGGGCAGCCGAGTACCAGACACATCTCTCCGGGTTTTAGCACGCCGGACGATCTGTCAAAAAAGTGTCAGGAGTCATTCCAGCGCATAGCATGGTAAACATCTTACTTGTGTAGAATCGTTCGTGTAGGCATCTCTTTCTTCGAAGGAAACAGGGGCGCGACGAGGCTCCATAGCCAAAGTAGTGGTCCAAGGAAGAAAGCGATGACAGCACCTGTGATGAGTTCAGTAAAAGTTAAACGGAAGTGCGATAATTCATACCTCCGAATGTTCCAATGTAGAACTAAATGCCAATGGAAAACATAAAATGCTCAGTAAACTTCAGTGAAACGAGGACATTAATTATGCGCACCTTGTGATCTAGACCTCCCATGACCTCAACTTGCAGATCTTCCCACACAACTCCGACATGCTATGAACGATGCGCCTCAAAATGAACGCAATGAGCCACCAGCAACAATACGCACCTTATGCTTGATCCCAGCAGCATGATTCGCGTCGTTCGATGAAGACAAGTATTCGCGCAGGTCAAACTGCTCAGGCGTGTCTCCTTTTGAAATACCCTTTTCGGGGTCAGTATCTGAGCCCACGGTCGTCGCGTTGCTCAAGTCCGACCGCTTCTTCTGCACCTCTTGAGATCGGATACTGAGGTGACGAGCAAGGGAGTTGAATTGCTCCTCAGCATCAAGCACGTCAATGTGGGAGGGCGAGGACCCAGTGTGCCGTTTCTCCTCGTTGAGAGTGATGTTGTCGGCAGGGGTCTCAGCCATTTGGCGTGGCACCAGGGTGGGGGTCCGAGGAGAATGTTTTCGGGACGGCTTGCTATGAGACGCCTTTTAACGGTACCTGGTGGCACACCCTGTGTCCCGATTCAGCGGAGACCCGCTGAGTAATATGACTGTCGCGGATGCCGAAATATAACCATGCTCCCATGCAGAGGGTTGGTCACCGGTAGATTACCCCGACCCGCTCGGTATTTGCACACATCCAGTCGCCCCCGAAGAAGTTCAAGTAATGATTCATACAGACTCTGCGCCAGGACTTGAGGTATTGCCGTCGTCATGCTGTCATCACGTTGACGAGGACCGCAGAAAGCTTACTTCATTGTCTCTGCGCAGACTGCGCTCCAGAGCAGAACACCATATGGCGCAAGCGGCCGTCGACGCGCGTACTTTCCCATACGATCATCGAAAATTAATAATCAGTAATCGATAAGAAGGGTTGAAGTTGAGTCAAGAAAGTTTTCGACGGATCCGAAGGACTTTCCTCCGATTGTAACAGGAGTCAGGAAGGAAGCAAATTGAAGGTTGAAACATTCTTCCTAAGCTTGGCTCAGCCTCAGCCTCAGTCAAAATCGGACCGACGCAGATACTTGTGGAACGAGTCCCATCAGATAGAACACTATCATCAATCGAGAAAAGGGCTCATTTATATCATCAACGATAGAATGAGCCCCTTGCTATGTAGATCGGGTTTTTTACTCGGGCCCAGCGCGCTCAGCTACCGTATTGCAAATTATTATAATACTTCAAGTCGCTAACGGACATTGCATTGGCCTCCGAATAGAATAAATAAGCGAAGGACCAGTCAGAAGACTCGTAAACCATGGTCGTATAGCATGGCAAACCCCATAGTTATCGCTAACCTATGATGTTTACCCTGACTAGCCTTCTCCTCACTAAATATGTTGGAGATTAGACTTGTGACCAGCCCCTCAACGGAGGAAACCTCGAGTAGAGGAGGCTTGCCCTTCGTTGAGGGACCGATCACCGGTTTAGTTGGAGACAATGATAATAACAGCGTACGCGATAGGACGAGATGAGGCCTAAGCTTGTGTTGATACATTCCATCAATCCTGACTTGATCGATGATCACTCGACACCTTTCGGGAGCCCACTCATAATCCGTGATATCTAGTCGCTCTTCTTCACGTCCTCACCGCCCATTCATTCGACTACGACTATCCACATAACACAAGAGCCACGCGATCCCAGTCTATGCTGCACCACTGTGTAGAGAACTAGTACAGCCGACCGGCGGCTTGGGAAGCCGCTCAAATGTTCCTTACTTATCTGACAATTGACCACCTTGTCCCAAAAGTAGGCGTACTGGCCTGCGACTTAGCCCCTCAAACCTCTCTCAGCCAGTTAAAGTGGACGATGTGTGCCTCGGCAGGTCCATTAACCGTCTAATCCTTCCGCCCTTCATGGCACTTCCGTCGCTTCTTGACGTGATCTCCGGATTGTGTGTGATGAATGTTAGCTGAAGACATATGCTGATCTTCGAATGTCACATTCTGCTGTCTGCAAGCCTAGCAGAGTTTCTTTGTTTTGTATGTTCTGACAGTCCCAGAGTATCCTCAAGCACCTTTCATCGAAGGACGAAATGGCAGCGGACCGAGAATTGGAGACTCCGTTCGGTCACGTAACTGCCGCTTTGCATATGGATGATCTTTTGCCTTCCGAAGCTGTGGCCGTCAATGAAGACAGTTCGCCCTGGCCACACGGAGAGCAGCTGACAGCCGCCTTTCTCCCGGCCGTCTACATCAGGTCCACTCACCCATCTTAAATAACTCGCATCTTTCTGTCTCTCTCTACCTCTTGGTTCCTCTTTGTCCCAGGATGCTCTTCTTCTCTGTCGCTCTTTGGTCCTCTTCTGCTGCCCTCTTGGTCTCAGCCGCCAACAAAACCTCGAAGCGCGGCTTGGCGTTCTCTGCTCCAGATACTCCAGGTGATCTCAGTAATGCCAATCAAACAAAAAGCCAAATCAGCTGGCAATACGACTGGGGCAACAGTCCACCCGCGTACATGGCCATCTCGAACATAGATTATGTTCCTATGCAATGGGGGTCGGAAAAGATCGAGCAGTTTGCGGATGCTGTAAAGGCACAGGGAGCAAAAACCATCCTGGTGCGTGATACTTACCATATACCAGTTGACGAGGGGGATACTGAATCTCTGCGAAGGCGTTCAACGAGCCGGACTTCGACAAGGAGTCGAACATGCTGCCCGCCGAGGCCGCCAAGCTCTGGAAACAGTATCTCGAGCCCTTAAAGGCGGAAGGCATCCGCCTTGGTGGGCCTGCGGTCACAGGCTCCCCCACTGGGAGACCTTGGTTGACCGAGTTCATGCAAGCGTGCACCAATTGCTCTGTCGATTTCATACCCCTTCATTGGTACTTCCAATAAGATGAACTTCTTCGAGGTCTTGGCTGATATTTGGTTCAAGGTACGGCGAAGGCACCGAAGGCTTCTATAACCACCTCTGGGCAGTGCATACCGAATTCCCGAAGGTGCCTATTTGGGTAACAGAGTATGCATCGACGTCTGCGAACGACACTGGTGAGCCTATGGCGTGTGGTCACGTTTTGTTCCTCGTGCTGAGAACGTCATACAGAGGTTGCCGATTTCCTCAACGCGACGATAACGTACATGGACACTTTGGACTGGATCGAACGATACGCCTGGTTTGGATATTTCGTGAGCCCCACCGATGTATGATCAGTGTGGAAGAGAAGCTAATCCATGACTTTGAAAGCGGCCAAGAGAGGATGCACACTACAGTAAGTTATCATGGTAGTCCTCACTTCACGACCCAACTAACAACCTTTCCAGACCTTTTGGGCGATGACGGAAGCCTCAACAATTTGGGACAAATGTATGTTGCAGCGAAGACTGTACATACCCAAATTGTCAGCAAAGCACCCACCAAGACGTTCCAGACTGTCAACGGTGCAGACAGCCCAACTCAGGGTCTCGTCACTACGTACGCTTCCGTGGCCAATGGAGCTATCCATGGATGGAATGTATTTGGTATCGAAGCCAGAAGACAAGTATTTGGCATTGGTTTTGCTCTTGTGGGATGCGCTGTTGGGGCTGTTTGGATCATCTTGTAGACTAGTATTGGGCATTGCTTTGCATCCTCCTACCTCACGCACACACTCGCTTATTCTTGGACATTGCACACTCACTTCATTTTGGGCTTGGGGTTATTGTAAAATTATTAGGAACAATAATATAAATACATGGTTTTGTACTTAGAACGCTCTCGTGAAATAGATTCAATTGGATCCAAGGTTATAGGTATTAGCAGATTTCGGCAGTCGTCGTTTTCTACCCTCCATTGATCAACCGAAGCATGTGGGTGCGACGGCCATTTCCCCCGCAAATCCACAAGTTGTGAAGAAAGAGAGTCATCCTCGAGGCTTGAATGATCTAGGACCCGAAGACCCTGTGAAGGAGGTAAACGAATAAACTCCGTGAGCACCGTACAGGATAGCCAAGAGAGATCGCTATCTGGGTACTGAAACCTCGGCATGGATATCGCCATCAAGGGCTCAGGGCTCTGTTATCTTCGGGGCCCGATTTTGTTTTGAGGCGCAACCTGGAATAAGCAAAAATTGGGTCATATTGTGAAGATTCGTAATATAGGGTGTCCTTGGAGAGTCGTCACCAATTGCCTCCGGGCCGGCTTGGGTGCTGACTAATAGCTCCCTGAAACACAAGGTGCAAGTAGTACAACAGCCCAATACCTCTGTTGTACTATAGAGCTTATCATCGTATTCGTTTACCTGAGCACGTGACTTCTTAGCATATACCCACCGTTTTCACTTCCTCCGATCTCAGTTGTTCTTTCCTTCTTGACACTGAGATCGTACGTATATGCTCATTGCCTCGTCCTCCTTTCTTTTCCTTGCCTGACACTCATTCATGTAGATCTGTCTGCGTGTCCTTTAGGTATAACAATTGAGTTGTTCTTTCCTTCTTGACACTGAGATCATCTGTCTGCGTGTCCTTTAGACCAGGATTATAGGTTATGGGCATCCCTTTCTAGGGGTACACGTAGTCCTCTCGTGTTGAAGAAGACAACTCACTTGTTTTCATACGTGTTGTGGCTGCCTCCACTACGTTATTTTCCTTACCTCTCGTTACCCGACGATTGATCGATCGGTTCCCCAACATTTGCCTCCGTTGACGCCTCGAGCCGTCGCCCGTTCATTATCTCCTCATTCCACGATGCATAACGACTCCGATCAGCATGATCACACGTTCACACCGACCAGTTCACGGCCACCTTGGCAACGCCCTCAATCTTTTTCGAGTCAGCCTCCTGCAAATGCGCATATGTTCGCCCATCCGACCTCCGACCAGTATTCCCCGTATCAACGCCAGTCTGTGGACCGCTACGTTCGTTCTCCGATTAATAATTTCTCTCAGTTACGTGCCTTTGACTCTAATAATACCCTCATATCCCCTACTGCATACGTTCCTCGTTCCAAACCTCTTCCTCGTCCACCTGAGCGGCTCCATCCATTACATCAAACGTTTATTCCTTCCACCCCTTCTCCCTCACGAACCAATAATCATTTTTCACCCGTTCTCCATGCACCGGCTCCTCAACACGTACCTGGCCCACCGCCGGACCCTTTCGTTTATCCTAATGTCCCACACTTAACTTCTCATCATTCAAATTCGATTCGTTCTGCCTCAACCCGTCCTGGATCTGTTCACGTCGCATCACGTCCTCCCTCCATTGCATCTCGTCCTTCTTCCACTCATTCTTCTGAACATTTCCCAATTCTTGATCCTCTCCCACCTCGTGATCCTCCCCCGCATCTCCATTTGCCTCGTTTTTCTCGCCCCCCTTCTGTGGCTTCTCTTGGTTCACGTCCTCCTTCCGTACGCCCTCGTCTTTCCCGTCCTCCTTCCATACGTCCTCCTACTGTTCCTCTACCACCTCGCACTCCTACGCCCGCTCAGGCACGCCAAGATTTCCGTCCTTATCGCGAACAAAATCCTGTTGCTCAGAATGATGCTCCTCGTTTTAATTATGTTTATTATCCACCACCTCCGTTTAATCCTCAGAATATACAAATCGTCCAACCGATTCCTCCCCCTCTCCAACCTGCCCCCCTTCCTGCTCCACCTGTCACTCCCACATCTTCTGCGTTCACAAAAACCGATTTACCTAATTTAGCTACAATACCTATTCTCAGAACGTCCACAGACTGGATCCATTGGGAAGCGGCGGTTACTCGGCTCATCGACAATGTTGGCCTACGTGGACATATCTGCAGGATTCCGAACCATGGTGATATCGAGGATCCCACTAGTCCCGCATCCGAACCCCCTCCTTACGATGAGACTTCTACGGCTGAGGACGTCGAACGGTACACACAATGGTGGCATGACGACGACATTGCGTCGCACATCCTGATCGGCAAGCTTGCCCCCGAGATCGCTATTACGCTTCCCCAGAAGCGTGGTCTTCCTTATGGCCTGAATGTTCGTACTGCTCGACACGTCCTCGACATACTCCGGAAGCGTTTCAGTATTGGCAGTGCCGGCGCGGCGGAACTTGCGAAGGATTCCCTGTTCAGCATGAAATGTCACATAATGAATGTACCGGCGTACGTTCAGGCGTGGCGAGCGCTCGTTTACCAACTCCACGGCACTCCTTGGGATTTCACTCCATATCAACGTACCCAAAAGTTCATCGACGGCATTCCGACTCACGGCGTTTTCCTGAACATCAAAGATCGTGTTCGCGCGTCTTGGCTTCACGGCCCGGATGGGATATATAGCTTCGATGAATTGACGGAAGAGGTTTTAGACCTCGACATCGATAGACGACGGAATCAACGCTCGGCGCAAAATCCACATACCGTCCGTCCACCTCTACCTTCCAACACTCGCGGTCCTCATACTACCACTTCCCAAACGACTAGTGACCATGCGACTCCTGCTACGAACGCAACTTTACCCATTGCTACCGCTGATCCACGCCCGCGTATTCAATGCTCGAATTGTCTGATGTATGGACATGGGGACAAGGATTGTTGGGCACCAGGAGGCGGAAATGTTGGGGGTCGTGAGGCGTATAAAAAGGCAGTCCGCGCTAGGGCAAATCTTGCATCCACGGACTCATACATGGACACAGAACAAATAACACCTCCCTTAGCTTTCGTCGATGACACAGATGTACATTCCCTCGAACCTATCGCCGAAGAGTCCCAAATTGAAATACAGCAGTCTTTGTATGTTGCGTGCCCATCAGAGCAAGACGATTCTCCACCTTATCTTGATTTCGTCGCCACTTCATCCCCGGTCGTACTCTCGTCGATTTCGGATCAATTCAACTCCATCTTGGACTCTGGATGTACCACGCATATTATTCGCGATGCGAAACTCTTCTGGACATATCACCCAGAACTCGCAGTCCCAGTCGGCACCGCTAACTGCGGTATCCTTCACACCAAAGCTCGTGGCGAAGTCCGTTTCCGAGCGCACATCAAGGGCAAAAACGTCATCCTTGTTCTGAAGGATTGCCTTCATGCCCCCGACGTACCGATCAACCTACTATCAGTCGGATCCATGGTCGAAAACGACTTGAAGCTAGTTTTCGAAAAGGATGCTACCACCATCTTTTTCCCGAAATCATCGCCAGAACTTCGGGATAGTTCTTTATCAGCTACGGTGCACAGACGACTATCTTTCCTTCACTGCGATTTCGTCCTACCGCCAGAGCCTAACAGCGACGACGTTGCGTCATTGGCCTTCCCGGCCGTTGAGCCAACTCTGGCACCTATCACTTTCCCTCGAGTTAAAGTGACACCAGAACTTTGGCATCGCAGACTTGGCCATTTAGGACGAGACGCTACTCGTGCGGTATTGACTAAGAACTATGCAACTGGGGTTGTATATGACGGTCCTTTTACCGACTCGCACTGCATCCCGTGTATACTTGGGAAGCAACCATCTCGCCCATATGATCATTTCGAACGTCGTGCAGAGAAGATCTGCGACCTACTCCACATGGATACATGCGGCCCTTTCCCGACGCGTTTCGCCAACGGCCACTCGTCCTATTTCCACTCCATCCTTGATGATAACTCCAACTTCGGCAGCTCAGCTCTATTGGCGACGAAAGATCAGGCCACACAGCATTACCTGACCACTGAGGCGCAATGGGAACGCAAATCAGGCAACATAGTTCGAGCAGTCAGGTCCGATGGAGCACTCGAATTTACAGCGGGAGCACTACGCGAACATTTCAATCTTCGGGGAATAGTCCACCAAACCACGGCAGCTTACGCTCATCAACAGAATGGCAAAGCCGAACGATACATTCGTACGATCGAAGATACTGCACAAACACTCATGGCCGAGTCGGGCTTACCATTATCTTTTCTCGGCGATGCTGTTCTCACCAGTACATATCTACGGAATCGACTTCCTACCACTACACTTCCTGCACTTACGACGCCGTACGAAGTCATGGAGAAAGAGAAGCCTGATTTATCACATCTTCGAGTATGGGGTTGTCAATGTTTCGTGATGCATCCTGCCGAAACTCGGGGTAAAGGTGCAACAAAACGTTTTGAAGCGATTTTCGTGGGTTATGAAGAAAACCGTGTTGGCTGGCGGGTCAGGGACCAGAACGGGAAGTATTTCTTCTCTCGAGACGTCATTTTCAATGAGAATGTTCGTGGTCGACTCAAACCTCACCCAGTCGTCCCGCCGACTTCCACGCCTGTTTCGACTCCAGAACCATCACTATCCCCACCTAGTCTGTCACCTCCGGTATCTCCTGCACCGTCACCTTCTCCTTCCCCTACGTCATCTTCTCCTCCTCCTCCGGATACTTCCCCTCCTCCTCCTGTCCATGAGCGTCCTCGTAGAACCATCAAACCCACTGCAGCTGGTCGTGCACACATGGAACAAATCACTATACAGAATGAGCGACTCACTCGTCTTAGAGCCAATCGTCAAGCCAAACAGCAACCGATGCAGGGTTTATTGGCTATTCTCGACTTTCAGTCGCTTGTCACAATCTCGAATATTCCAAATCCCGAAGTACTCCCTCTGGATCTCGACGATATACCAGCTCTCGAAGCTGCTGTCCTAGCTGATTACAAGGCCCTTGTCACCTATGGACCTGATCCGCTTCGTTTTCGAACACCTCGTGTCTACGACCTAGCAAAGGCACCCGAAAACTTCTACGAAGCGACTCATCGCCCAGATGCAGACGTTTGGCATGCAGCCATGGAACGTGAAGTTGGTAGTCTGCGGACGCAAGGCGTTCTGGAAGCATCGACTCTTCCTACTGGACGCAGGGCCATTGGTGTCCGTTGGGTATATGCGTTCAAGCTAAACCCAGATGGATCTGTTATCCGAGGGAAAGAGAAGGCTCGACTAGTGGCACAAGGTTTTAGCCAGGGACCCGACGACTATGGCAGCACTTACGCACCAGTCGCCAAACTCACCAGCATACGCATCGTCCTGGCCTACACCGCGTTACATGATCTCGAACTATTCACTTTCGATGTCAAAACGGCGTTTCTCAATGCTCCCTTATCACACGAGATATATTGCAAGCAAATCCCTGGTTTTCCAGAAGCAGACAAAACTCAGGTCTATCGCATTCATCGAGCTCTTTACGGTCTTAAACAGTCGTCGCATGAATGGTACACGCTTCTACGAAGCGTACTCGAAGGCATTGGACTTATTCGTTGCGAAGTGGACCATGCGGTTTTCTGGGGACGTTTTTCATCGCCACCCGACTCATCCATTCCCATGCCTGCCAGTGGTAACGAACTGTTCATCATCCTACCAGTACACGTCGACGATGGACTCGGTAGCACCAATTCTCGTCCTCTATACGATTGGATAGTGAAGAAGATGAACGAGCGTTTTGAAGTCAAGGACCTTGGCGCGGCCTCCCTCTACTTAGGTATCCGTATCGACCGGGATCGCCCTAATCGCAAGATCCTTCTGTCGCAGAAAGGCTATGTTAACGATTTACTTTCGACATACAATCTTACCGACGCTCATCCAACTTCACTTCCGCTCCACCATAAACTCCAATCTCTCCCCGATCCTCCGCCGAATTCCCTACCCGAAATTCCAGACTCTGAAATAAAGATTCATTATCAACGCCTCGTTGGGAGCCTTTTATATCTCAGCCTCTGCACGCGACCGGATCTAGCATTCACAACGATGTCGCTTGGTCAATTTAACTCAAATCCTACCCGAGCCCATCTTCTTGCTGCTAAAGGCGTACTTCGATATCTCGTTGGCACAGCGGACTATGCACTCGAGTACAACTTTACTCAAGAGCCAGTTGGACCACCGATGCGCCTCGTACTTCCGCGAAATTGTGGCATGACCGATGCCGACTGGGCATCCGACGAATCAGATCGACGCAGCGTCTCGGGCTATGTATTCTTCATGTACTCGAGCCTTGTGTCCTGGTCAGCGGTCAAACAACGTACTACAGCACTTTCGTCAACGGAAGCCGAGTACATGGCGATGGCACACGCGATGAAGGAAGCTATCTGGATTCGATTATTCCTCACGTCGATTGGTCTCCCCATCCCTCGACCTTTTCCATTATATTGTGATAATCAAAGCTCCATCGAAATCGCCAACTCAGACAGCACATCGAAACGCTCGAAACACATTGACATCCGCTACCATTTCATTCGTGAACACTTGCTCTCGGATTCTTTCGAAACAACATGGGTATCGACGACGGACATGACTGCCGACATTCTCACCAAACTCCTACCTCTCCCCGCACATCGCAAATTTGTCGCTGCACTCGGTCTCGTTCGACTACCATAATTCCACATCATTTATCTCTTTTTTCGGTCACTCATACGCTGATGGGGTTGTGTTGTACTATAGAGCTTATCATCGTATTCGTTTACCTGAGCACGTGACTTCTTAGCATATACCCACCGTTTTCACTTCCTCCGATCTCAGTTGTTCTTTCCTTCTTGACACTGAGATCGTACGTATATGCTCATTGCCTCGTCCTCCTTTCTTTTCCTTGCCTGACACTCATTCATGTAGATCTGTCTGCGTGTCCTTTAGGTATAACAATTGAGTTGTTCTTTCCTTCTTGACACTGAGATCATCTGTCTGCGTGTCCTTTAGACCAGGATTATAACCTCTCCGCCGACCATGAAGGCGATAGCCAGTCTGTCCTTACTCGTGTTCGCTCATACTACTCTGGGCCATGGAGACCACGGTGGTCCTGCAGCTGGAGAGACAATTAAGCAGTATGCTCAGCGACACGTATGTGCACGACCTCGATCGCTGCTACTTCAAATAACGGAGCGTGTCCATACAGATGTCCTCGGAGCACCATATGTAACATTTGCATTTGCACGGCGGTTTCTGTAAGGCTTAATTCGTGTGCAACAGTGACTCGTTCGACACACGGAGTTTCTTCCAGCTGCACGACTTGAACCGGTCAGTCACTTGCCCAACGCTCGTGTCGTAACCACTAATATCAGGCAGTAATGGGTTTTGGGAACGAGATGAAGTAGAAGCAGTCTATGGAGTGCACCACGTGTACTCCACGAAACAGTCCAAGGTGAATTGCACGCATGTCCTCGTATGACGGTATGCCGACTAGGATACAGGACGCGGTGGCCCATCAAGAGAAGGCCGACCATATTGTCGATACTGTTCTCAAAGCGTTGGATCTCGATTATGACGGAAGGGTCTCAGCGGAGGAGCTCGAGAAGGTTGGTTTGGATGGTCTTCCCAACTTCGAGGACCTGGGTGCCGAGGGACATCACTACGACGTCGAAAGCGGTAAGCATGCTCAGGTCGATGTTCCTATATTTCGATTCTAAGGATCCATTCAACAGAATTCTTCCTTCATCATGAAGGTGACGTATTCAAGTCCCACTTCAACGAGATGAATTTCATTAATATACTGTCCTATAGAACAATTTCACTCAACACCAGAGACCCAAACAGATGAAGCTTATAACCACCCTGAAGATCTCGAGCATTTCGCTGCACATGAGGCCATAGAACGCAAAGAGGCAGAAAAAGAAGCAATATTCCAAGGCATCACCGTCGAGGAAGTTATAAAGAGTCACGAGGAGGGTCATGACCATGCCGATCCCCCTCCTCCAGCAGCAGCAGACAGCACAGGCGGAACCCCGAATCCTGAAGAGGCGCCTCCCATTCCCGTCACACCCCATCCACACGACGAACAGGTCGAGCCCCACACTCCCGTGCAAGACCCTCCCCCGCCCAAAGTCACCCGCACAACAAAGCCCGAGAAGCAAGATCCCAGTATCAGGTTCAAAGACGCGTCCAAGGAAGCGGAGAGCAAGGGTGAGTGGGGCACCGGTGAGGGTGGGTACAAGCCCCCCACGGATCCCAGTGACCGAATGCGCAGGAATGCGCCGTACAAGGTACATGTTTCCCTGTCATGGTTTTCCGAGGAGCTGAAAATGCTGACCTGCAGAATCGGATGCAGTACAAGTTCCGCCGCAACTGGGGCGATTTCTAGGTTGGCTTGCATGGGTTGGGTTGGATTGGGTGGAGTATCTTTATATCAATCGCATTGGATCGGCTTACCCGTTCCTTGACTTCTTGACTTCAGCTTTGAGAGTATGATACCATTACAGGGCACCTTGTTGATCTGTACCTTGCGTATGCATTCGTTTATTCGGCCTTGTCGTCCTTGAAGCTTCAAGAACGATGATGATGTTTACAGATTGAATATGGTGAAGTAGTGAGGTATCATCAGACAGGGGAATATTATCGTGCGGAAGCGAGCCATATCGAAACTGGTTGCCGTCACTGGCCGTCGAACATGTCGTCCATGATCCCTCTCTCCACCGACTCCCAATCGACATTCCCTCCACTAGCATACACGCTCTCATACGATGTTATGCTCACGTTGGAGAAGAAAGGGATAAGATCTCGGATGCTTTCAATTTGCCGCAACGAATTAAGCATTGGCCGGCGTAAAGGTCGTTGGTCAGCAAATGTCGTCAGGAGGTTTGGCGTCGTAACCCCGTTGGCAGCGTCCTGTGAAAGGCACAAGTACGAATGTCAGCAATCGGTCATTTGGTGACGTGTCGACACGTACCCCTACCGGGAGGGCTCCAGCTATCTCAGCCAGCTGATCCATCATGGCCTCAGGGAACCAGTTATCGGGCCGGTATATGGCGTCGACGGTGTCCGTCACGAAAATCCATTGGTGTCTGCAGGTAGAGTTAAATATAGACTTGGAGGTTCTTCCGAGGGCGTACATTTGGAATTCCTCGGTCTGCAGGACGAGTAATAGGTCTAAACACTTGCTCGCAGCGAGGATCAACTGAAGGTCCTCCGATCCGTCGGACGGTAGTGTGATCATGGCTTGTTCGAAGATGCGATGCTGCACGAAGTTGCGTTGATTGAGGCGTTGATTTGGCATGGGATAACGCTTACTAGTTCCGTCAATAGCACAGGCCAAAAACTCGTCAAGTTGTGCGGGGACAACCGACACAGCAACACTCGGATGCATAGGAAAACTTCGCATTGCACGACAGGCGATGTAACATTTCTGAAGATATCCACGAGTTTCTCTTGGATGGTGGGAAGTTGCGTGAGGAAGTGATTCTTATCTCCCGTGAAAAGGATGAATGAGAGCCGCCTGACGTTGAGTGACCGGAGCAGCATCTCGTACTCCCGATTTGTGAAAATGTTAGCGGAGGGAGCCGTGGCTACCTTGGCTGAAAACATGGTCAATGCCACTCAGGCTTCGGAAAGTTGCCAAAAAAACGTACATAAGAGTTCAGGGAATGCCGCCTTGTCAGCGTCAAATATTGTCTTGACAATCGGTCTCCACGGTTGTGCCGAGGCTGCATTGCAGTTAAATAAGCGGTTATCATTCAACAGCTCCATAACAGGAGTCTTCCAAGCCTTGATAGCGGACGGTATCCTCGCCATTTCCCGCATAATGGCGAGGACCGGTGGATCTACTTCCATCGGACTAACGTCATGTTGATTAGTTCGAAGACAAGCATGGGGCACGTAGAAAATACTTGCCGCGTCTTCCCCTTCATGGCGGGGTTTACGATGTAGTAGACAATATTATTGCATGCAGAGATAACTTTGTCATTGTCCACCAAAAATTTCCGTAGATTCGGTAACACGGAGGTCGCGATAAATTCATTGATCTAGGCAACAATGTCACTATCCAGGCAGAATCCAAGAAATCTTCGGCGTACCTGAGCGACGATTTCTGTGGATGCTCCAGGTCTAGGGGTGTCAGGCTGGGCCAAGGATGTAGTACTTGCATCCAATTTCTCATCGTTCTTAGCATCTGGTGGGCGCTAACATTACGGTAACCGTGTTTTTCGGCGACGCGCGGACTTACCTCGCGGGGCAGGAGAATCTCTGCCGTTAGTAGCGAGGGATTCTTTCGTGCTGCGGCGGATCCAGGATCCTTGGTCATACGAGCGTCCGACAAAGATTACGCTGGAATCAAGAAGTTTGCCAAAGTTGTCCTAGACCAATGTTATTAATGTCGTTATGCAGGCGTAATTTTGATCACTAACCTGAAGCTCTTTGCGAACACGGCGATCGTCCATAGCCGTAGTTTGAGTGATCTTTTCCGCTAAAACCGCCAGGCAACTGGCCCGCCTTGTCAGCGTGTTGTACGTATCTTTACCAAGCCACGTACATGAGCGCCGGGAAGTTTTGTGCTTTGAAATCTCGTGTGCTCCCAACGATTTCTTTGATCAGCTGCAAGAAACGACCCCAGACTTGAACCGCTATAGGCCCTTCTAGCCGCCGGAGATAGTGTTCGAGAAACTTGAACAGAACCCCTTCGTTTCTGCAGAAAAAATCAGTCAAACAACACACGTAAAATGATTCAAGACTGACAAGTTCGGATTGATAGCTTGCTTTCTGCTCTTTTCCGAAAGTCCTGATATACGACAAGATATGCTTTCGCAAATCATATGAACCGCGTTTTGAGCGCTGGATACGAGCACGTCAACAAGCTCAAAGGCCGCCTCCGGCGAAATATTTGAATTCTAGGTAGCGGGGTTATAGATCTGTCTAGATTTTCCGAGGGAAATGCTCACCGATAAATCTCGACTCCAGCAGTCCACGATGGATTCAAAGACTTCAACGGCCTGTACGCGGAATAAATGCTCCAGGACTCGACGGCATCGTATTCGCGTTCGGTTGTAGATGAGCGACAAGGACTCGTCTCTAGAGGACCATGTGGCAGGATTGTTCCAGAAGAGGGTGCCCCATATAGAATGCAAGACACGAATGCCTTCGTCAAGAGACCTGTAGGCTGGTGAACGGGCCTTCGCATGGGTGAATTAGAGTATGCTATAGGCCACTTGGGAATGACGTACCGTAAGTTGCTCATCTGCTGCTTGTTGCACACTTTCTGAGCCAAACACGTTAGAAACATATCCCAGCAAGCCGCTGTTTTCTGTCCCCGACCTCTCCAGCGTCGTCGACTCTTCCTCCAAAGCGCTAAGTTCCGAAGTATAGGCGAGGCTGAGTAAGATCATTCGTTCCAAGCCGTTGAGAAGCATAATCATCTCAGCATCGGTAGCGCTCGATAGCACGTCTTGGGCGTAATCTTGACCTTTCGAGGAAGCCGCGTGGATGTCTTTGAGAGATATAAGTAGTTGTCGACATAGACAATCATTTAGCGGCCCAACAACCGCCTGCAACGCAGGTTGAAATTGAGGCACGGCCATCAGTATGAAGTCAAGCCAATGTTGCAAAATGGGTCGATTGGTTCGAATAGCGATGCCATCGACAAGGGCCTGGATTAGGAGTGAATTGACTGAATAGCTCCGCGTTTCTTGTTCCGCTTCGTGTCCTGTAGCACTGCTTGGGCCGCTGCCATCATGTCTGCTCATGGCTTGCCGTGAAGCAACGCTGCGAGCAGTTGATGCAGATATGAGTGAGTGGAGGAGATGGAGAAGCTTGTTTTGGAGATCGAGGCGTTCTAAGTGGACGCAGAAGTACAGTTTTCCGACAACAATTGCCTCGATGCTGTCGACGATGTCATCGATGTCACCTCGAGCCACAATAGCCTGCAACAAGTCCACAGCTGTTGACTGAATCAGAGCATTGTTGGGAAGCATGGTAGGACCCCAGGGCTGATTGGGCTCGGATTGAATGAACCTTGATCTGATCTCAGCAGCTGGGAAATGGTGAGTAATTTTTGACATACCGAAGGACGATCTCAATCAGGGCGTCGAGATAACTTGCATCTTGATCAGGAATACCACCTGCTTCCACTCGTTGAACGAGGCCTGGATGATGAGAGCGTCGGACCGGTGTAGATCTAGCTGTCTTCGCGAAACCTTGGCCACCAAAGCGAATGATGTACAATAACATATCTAGCAGGTGATTTATATACCGCTGGTCAAATGGGCGCTCGTAGAGGAACATCTGGAGCTCTCTGCCGTGGACTTTGGCAGTGGACGGTTTTCGAAGGACAGAGGGGTCCAAAAGGTCATACAGGATAGGGTCGAGAACACTGAAATAATCATTGAGTTTGATAGTTTAAACAAAACTGTGATGGGATATACCGTAGGTATGACTTAAGGCTGCATCGCATCCAAGTCTCTCCAATTCGGCGGAGGCTTGGATCATCACTCTTGAGAGTATCAAGCACAATCATCATAGGAACCTTAAACCGGAACCCAGGAAGGAGGTTGTCCTCTATGGCAACAGTGAGTATAAGAACCTATAAGACAGAAAGGAAGTACCGACCCGTCAACCTCCACAGTACACCAAAAGCTTCGTATGCCTCATGAATATTGCGAGACTCAGGTGAAGTCATGGCTTGGGCCATTATCGATTCGACGTGCGGCTGCTTCGTAGCAGCTTCGAGTGACCATATGAGATTCACGGCTCGAACATGATACGCTGCACAATCGGCGCGAAGATATCTCAGCAGCTTGTTGACCATCTTGTACATCGTTGATCTGTTATCGACGGAAGGCCGCGGCTCCAAGTTGGCTGTTTGATGTAATGCCACAATCAACGAAATAGTTCGATCAACCGTGGTGAAATTAGCAGACTGGAAGGTCAAAAAATCATGAGCATAGGTAGATTGCCCTCGGATAGATAGATATGCACCTCATGCTCAAGTGCTTGGAGTATGACCTGGAGCCATTCAACGGGATCCCAAGGTATCGTAACGGACGTTCCAAGCCTGCCAATAAGTCTATCGATGAGAAGGAGCGTCTGTGAAAAGACCTCGCGTAAGACGGTAGTATCTGCTGAGCCAGTGGTCAGAGTTTGGGCAAAAATACGGCTGAGAGTCGCTAAGTTCTCGAAAGCCGATACAAAAGGTACGGCAAACGAGGTGGTGGCTGTTGGGGGTACAGCTATCGGGTCAATCCCATAAAAGCTGCAAGCAAACAGATAGGGTCGCTGGGTAGTTCTTTTGGCTTCAATTGGTCCGGTAAGGTCGGGTCGTTGCATTAGGGAGGAGTGAGGTATATGTCGTAGCATTTCTTCTTGCAGAAGGAGCGTTTCCCCGAACAGGGGAGAGGATGCCCTAGTGGCGTCAGCCTGTACCTGGAGCTTAGAGGAGTTCAGTCGCCAGAAGGAAGATAGAATACGAGTGCTCGTTACATCTATAATGTCTAAAATGGCCGCGAAGATGATAGGCAGGTGTATTGTTTGGATTTCGTCGTCTTGTGCAAAGGTCTTTAGGATAAATTGAACCATACGGATCGCCTGGGGGTAAGATACCAAGATTTAGGGTTGACCAGGGTGATCAGGCTTTCAAGTACAAACCTCGAATTGTTGTCCATCTCCAGCGATTTCTGCAAAGACAGCTCCCAGTAGTCGCTTCCAAAGTATCTGTGGCTCCACAGCTTCGTAAAGTGTGCTCGCGGTCATCGTTACCTATTGGAAACAGCGTTCAGCCACGGATTACAGCATCGGAGATGACAGACGTACATCTTCGCTGCCGTCGGATGGGTTCTCAACAAGATTCTTGATGGCTTTGAACGCATCATAAACAAGAATCTGGGAGAGAGGCGCGCCAATCTCCCACTTATCCAGCAGAGATATAAAGATCTTGAACGGCCTCGATTCGGAATACTCTCCTGAAGGGGAGAACATTTCGTTCTAAAAATCTTGATTTCAGTCGGGCCGTCGTGTAATCGTTAAAAACCCACCTTCAAGGTGGAGTATAGGAGATCCAAAGCATTCTCCTTCAGATATTCGATCTGGTGGTCACTTTTTTCATCAGAACCGAGGAGCCATGTATACAGACGTCGGTTGAGGGACAAATCGCGTCGCAGGACGACCCCGGTGGCTGCACGCATAAGGATTGCGCGATCGTCAGGTTGCGCCTTGCGGACAGCAGTGCTATCCACCCGCATTGTCTGAAGTAGGAGGTCGAGAGCTCCTCTTCGCACGAGCAAGTTCTCGTCCTCGAGGGCAGCTGCGAATGCGCGAATCATCAGGCCTATGTCCTTTCCAACCACTTCCGATATGTCTAAACCAGGGAAGGCGTTAAAAACAGCTTGAAGACAAATAACAGAGTGTATACCTTCATCTGAGTTCAGACGAGGAAGCCGGCGTGCAAGGAAATTGAGGGACGTTCCTCGGGCGGAGGGGGTCGTCAGCATAACTAGCCATATGTTCTGGAAGAAGAATGACGGAGCAACGGTCCCAGACAGACGATCAAGCAAATTCAGGACCTGGCTTCACACTTGAATTGAGAGTCTTCAAGTCATATGGCCATAAACTCACCTTCTCGAAGTATTCACTCGTCTCCTCCTCCAACCCAGGCAGCAAAGCAAGAATCATGGCCTTCATTACGGGACGCAAGTCCGATTGCAAGGGCAAGTAATATGTTTCGTAAAGATTCAAAAGTGTTGGCTATATGGGAGAGCTATTGTTTGGGTATTCGAGCACAGATTTTCGACGCACCTTGACCGACGTAGCCGCATACTCGAAGAAGGGGAAGAGCCCTGGGGACCAAATTGCCAAGTCGGTCTTCAACCCCTCGGGCTGGAAACAAGATCATTAGAACGACCTTCCCCAACATCGATGTTATTCACTCACTCCAATAACCGATAATATGTGCAGATACACGTCCAAAGCACGTTGATGTACGCCAGTTGGCAGAGCCGGATTGAGACACTGGGATAACCGTTTCGCGACGATCAGTTTACGCGGTATTTCCTTGAACTGCGGGTATGATTGGAACGTCTGCAGATACACATGTAATCCATAGCTTCTCCAGCGAGTGCAAGTATCAATACCTTGAGGAGCTGCTTCAGGAATGCAATGCAGTCTGCCCATTCGTGTACGTTGTCGAAAGAGTTGAGACATTTCTCCACTTGCTGGGTGTACTTCTTATACTTGGGATCAGACGCAAAAGTCTGATGTGCCACAGCTAGGCAGAGGATTTTATTACAGGCACATTACAGGGATAATATGAACCTAGACAAACCACGTTCGCTAGCCTTCGCTGAAATCCAGGCAGAACCCTTCGTGACGCTGGTTCCTGCACCTTCGGCAGTCGACACCGTCGGAGAGGTGGCAGACATCGGGGTATGGAGATGTCAAGAAGGTGACCAGCGAATTAATAGTGTTCAGAAGGGAGGCCTACGTTGTCGAGATAAAGGCCCAGGGCTAGGAGGATGCGTGCAATTAGACGGCCACGTGACCTGAACACGTCGCCCGCTTTGGGATTTGGGAACAGTGGATCAGTGGAGTGAACATTGTCGCCGTCAATCGGAAAGGCCAGGCTCAGATAGTAAGAATTAGGGTCTGCAATATATATAAAGTACAACATAGCAAAGCGAAGCAACTAAGTACCAGGCAGCGCAGCCATATCTGAGTCCCCGCCTTCAGAAGGCGGAGCAATGATTGTGCGCATCTTTGTGGGTGGTCGAGCACTCAGTGGAGGTATATCGGGAATCGACGACCCAGAACGTGAGGGGGCAGCTGAAGCCGCCAACGATGACATTGCCTTGGCCTTTCCCTTCCCCGAGCCTTTCCCAGTAACCGGCGCCGACATCGAAATAGCCGCCAAGCGAGGAAGAACGACGCCAGACACCTTCTCCTCTCCATGCTTCGGCGCGCTGGAGGCATATTCAGAGTCTTTCTCTCCGACCCATGATCGCGCGAACCATCTGCCTCCAGCGATACCACGAACTTCTCGCTGAGCTACTCTCCAGTGCCTTACTTTTCTCGCGCTCTTGTCAAGAGGAACGGCAGGCGCAAATCCGGTGGGAATCTTGGGAGGAGGCTGGACAGGGAAGGGTTTGGTTGGGAGAGGGTATTGCGGCAGGGGGACATTCTCGAGGTTCGTTTCCTCCGTTAAGGGTACGGAAGCTAAAGAGCCAGTCGCGTCGAGCTCGGGTTCAGGGGAGTTGCCTTCATATGGTACAGTGACGGGTGAAGATGCTGCTGTGCCAGCATAACCTATCAAGTATGTTGTCAGCTCGTCTACCAGATAAATCCGGAACCCCCTCACTTACTTTCACTCATTCCTCCCATGTCATCAACAAAGCTGTGCAATACTGTCTTGAGTCTATGTACATTCAAAGATTAGTTTCTGGAGGAAGAAGGAAAGTATCAAAACTTCGCACTTCGTTGACACCTTTTTAGCTCGAGAGGCAGCAGGCTTCTTTGGCGTATCCAGTTTTGATAGATCACCGGCAACTGGTGCACTAACACTCATTGGCCTTGCATCAGCCTGCCCAGCATCGTCAGGATGTTCCGACGGTGTGGCCTCAAACCACGTCATAGTCGGCGCTAGGTTGGGTGCTCCGGGTTGACTCGACATAGCCTTCTCTTGTGCTTTTCTCTCGTCCTCTGCTATCCGTTTCTCGCTCTTCCGAGGTTTGCGTTTGCCCGAAGTTTTGCGCTTCGAGGAGTCTCCAGAACGGGCAGGATTTGGGAGCGCCGCCGCAGGCACAGGCTTCATCAATTCGTCATCATCGTCAATGAGCTGATCCTCCTCCTCTTCGACCTCGTCATATTCTTCATCTGTGTTTAGTTCCTTTCGACGCGGTCTGGGCCAGACAGGAGGTGGCTTGTGGGATGTTTTACTGCGACGCCCGCTAGTTGAGGCTTTAGGCTGTGGTGGAGGGGACTCCGACTCACGAAGAGTGGATATTTGGGGTGCGTCCATGTCTACATCTTGGTCCATGTCGTAGGAATCAGAGAGATGGCCTTGGGTTGTTGTTGGTTCGTAGGTGACCCAGGGCGATGCACGAAACATTGATATTGCCTGGGGCTTGTTTGCTTGTATTTCATAGCTGCCACTGCTAGGAACCGTTGGGTACGGATTGACGCCTGGCATTTTGGATAGGTGGGTGGGTAGATTGTCAATTGCAGCTCGCTAAATAACATGTCTTTATACGGCATTCAATGATGTGGCTAAAAGTCCATTTCCAATACATCCAAAAACGTTCGTCAGGGACGGTCCAAGCGCTCTGACTGATCTTCGTATCCTGCCCATTTCCCGAGATTGTCATCAATATCCAGCATACGCGTTTCGTAGAAAATATGCGCTGTAGGTTTTAGCTCATCCCAATGCTTAGGCTTCCCAGCGCCGTCTCTTTCCGCATGCGCCCCCCAAACACTCCACTTATTTGCCTTCACATTCCTGGATGCAACACAGGCTCCGCACCCCTTACATCTGAACCGGTTCTTCCAGGGTTTTTCTGGAGGTGAGAAACAGTCCAAGACTTTCTCATCGGGTTGTTTATGGGTCCATGTAAATGCTGATGCAGGGAAATGCGCTGTGTGAACAAACGGGCATCCTGGAACGGGGACCTGGAATGAATTTATTGAATTGAGTTAATGGTGTGTCCACGCACCCGTTAGCCTTTGGCATATCGTACAATGACAGTATGCGCTGAGTATCGGATTGCCAGTAACTTCGTACGACACCGCGCCGCAATAACAACTTCCTTTGTGAACTACCGACATCTTGTGGAGTGGAAGTGTATACGTGCGAAGATTTCTCTTCGTTGCGGGCTTTTGAGACTGCTTCGAGGAACGTCAGTAAACCATCTGTCATGGGTTCAATTCCATGAGAACAGCGTATCTATACATAGGAGGACCGATAGATAAGGATCGAAGCGACTTATGAAGGTTACCGCGCGACGATCGTTACCCTATTCGCGGTTAAATTCAGAAAGATACGTCGAGTATCAAGGAAATATACATACAAAACCACGGAAAAACGAAATCACGGAAAAACGAATGAGAACGAGAAGAAGCAACGGCTGCCATCTGGATAGTAGACGACGGCTGTGGCGCATCCAGTAGATGATTCAATTTTTGAACTTGGGGATGTCACGACTCACCAGCAACGTGTAGCGGATTCGTCACCACCTTACCTAGATTTTGCATAACTCTAGCTGGTTACCAGTCCTCTTCCTGGGGCGGCAAGTTCGCGCGTTGCGCCGCCACCCACTCACCCGCTTCGAAGATCAAAAAGAAATCGCCTGAGATCGCGTAGAAAAAGGGCTCGAGAAGAGAAGGCGGGTGGCGCACCTCAACCTTTCTCTATTGAAGGATAAACCTTGCAATGATCACAATTCTCCCACTGATAGGGACGATAAAACATGCAGGTGCGGCGCGTACCACGACGTTGACTACAGTCTCTCCGAATGGTTCTCAAATCCAGCCCATTTCCCCACTTGATCGTCGACATCCACCATTCGAGTGTTATAGAAAATATGAGCCGTGGGTTTCACCGTGTCCCAGTCCTTGATCTTGCCCTGCGCATCTCTCTCAAGTCCTGCACCCCAGACAATGTATTCCTTGCCCTCGGGATCTGCATACGCAACGTCGGCTCCGCACTTTTTGCACTTGAAATTGCCGCCCTTGGGGAAGGTAACAAGGGCGGCGTCATGCGGTTCATTATGTGTCCATTTGAATGCCGAGGCCACAAAGTGAATGGAGTGGACAAATGGTGAGGCTAATGTATCACGGCGGCGAGTCAGTGGCGTGCTATCAGGTGAGGTGAACCATCACATACAGAACCTTCTCTGGCATAACGTGCAGTGACAGAATATGCTTAGGAATGGCTTGCCAGTAACCTCGAAAGACACCGCGCCGCAGGGACAGCTTCCTCCGTGGACTGGCTCTGTCATATTTGACAGTTGGAAGTTGGAAGCTAAAAGTGAGTTCAAGTCAACATCGCGCCCCGAGGTGTTACTCCAGCTCCGCACTTTGACCGAAGATCACAAGGTTCCTGATTATTATCATGCGTGTTTAAGCAGCTGGAATCCAGTCTCATGACTCTTACTGCAAGGTCCCGGTCCCATAACGAGAAGAGAACACGGAAGGATAACGCAGGATAACGCGCACCAAGATATTCATGGGGATCTACTACATCTTCTCTGATTTATTCTCATATCCAAGCCATTTCCCCAGCTGATCGTCAACATCGAGCATGCGCGTGTCGTAGTAGATATGGGCAGTGGGCTTCACGATGTCCCAGTTCTTGAGTTTCCCCTGCACATCTCGCTCTAGTTGTGCACCCCAGACAGACAATTCACCGTCTTGGTGAGATATGGACGCAACGCAGGCCCCGCACTTCTTGCACCAGTACTTCGTGCCCCGTGCTACAAAGGTGTCGAGGACGGCGTCGTGTGGTTGTTCGTGAGTCCACTTGAACCCGGAGGTACTAAAATGTATGGTGTGAATGAATGGAGACGCTATGGATCATGCTAGTGAGCTTCAGTGCCGATGGCCCGATAAACAAAAGTAACGTACAGTGGTGCCTTTGGCACACCGTACAGTGACAGTATGCACTGAGGATCGGTTTTCCAGTAACCTCGTAAGACACTGCGCCGCAGAAGCAGCCGCCTTTATGAACGATCTCTGTCATACTCACGGGAATGGGTCTGAGTATGTAGCCCCAATTCTTGAGCCTCGTGAACTTCGGACATTTTATAGCTGAGATTTCAGGGTCAGTGCTAGGTGTCCAGCTAAGATTCAAGGCTTCATAAGCACAGTCTGACTGTCTGAGTCAGGCAGATCATGTGAAGTTCCGAGAAGCAAGGCGGGCAAGTCGCAGTTGAGTGAAACGCAGAGGCCACAGAGGGCGTAAGTTGCAAGTTTGCTCCGTCTGGAGGGTGGAGGAGACAAGGAGGAGGACTTTCGTATACGCGTTACATAATCAACTGCCGAAATTCTCCGCTGTCCACTGCCGTAGTCCGATACATTTCCCAACTCCCGCTCTTTCAAAAGCCCAGGTGCGCTGGTCAGCTCAAAATGCTCCAAATGCTCTGTTCACTGACTCTGTTTTTCGTCTAGTGCCTTATCCTGAGGACATTTTGCCTCTGACCTTAGATTTGTGTGAACGGTCAAGGCAATATCTATGGCTTCGCCAACTGTCAATGTATGTCTTCATTCCTTCGCCTTGCGCAGGCGTGAAGGTCTAACGCGCTCTATGTGTGCTCTAGGTCGCTAGGTATACGGCACTCTTTGCTGGTGTCATCTATGGCTTCTACCACCGCCGTACACTACAGGCAAAACACGACCAACACAAAATAGAACATGCCAAACATGATAGGGAGAGTTTGATTTCTCAGGCGAAGGATGCATGGAAGAGAAAGAATGACGCGAAGGATTCGAAAGGTGTGTATCTCAGGTCCCAAGACGTATCCCCTCGTCTCGTATTTTCTGGGTTTCTCGTCTTACCTTTACTAAATCGCCGTTTCACAGTCATCTCAGACCCGGACGATCCTAATTTCGACCTAGAGCAGCTACTCTTGACGTTGGATACGGTGGTCTCATAGTAGACATGTACCCCTTCCAATGGCATCTACATAGACCTTCAACCATGAACAGTTTTGCATGCTGCTCCGCGTATTCCGTCTTGTCATATTGTGCTAGCCACCTAATTAGATACTCCACACAACATTTAGCAAGTTTATAAAATTGCTAGCAGTCGTGGAGTCAAACTATGGCCTACAGGGGAAAATATGGACCATCTTAGCACAACCGTGAGAAACGGCGCGTCGCGTCAATTTCATCTCTTCCCCCATCTCCCATCTTTCAGGTTGCCACTTGGTCCGAATATCACTGGAAAACTATCTTGTGCTTATCACTGATTCCACATCCTTGAACCTAACACATCCGAAAGGAGGATCATGAAGCCTCAGTTCGAGGAGGTTGAGGATGACCTTGCGGCAGAAGAGGAGAACAAACTGATCAACGAGGTCTGTCTACGCGTCTAAACGTAATTTTTCCACCTCTTCTCACTCCCTCAATCTGGGTGATGTAGGAGTACAAAACTTGGTGAGCTGTCTCTTGCATGTGCTCAGTTGCGCAGGAAATGATATCCTTCGAAGGAAGAAGAATGCACCATACCTCTACGATGTAGTCATCACCCACGCACTCGACTGGCCCAGTCTAACGTGCCAATGGTTCCCTGACAAAGAATCGTACGTATTCCTCTCCCATCTTTCACCCACCCTGTCACCCACGTACCTTCACCAGGCCCACAAACAAACCCTACACAACCCACCGCCTCCTCCTCGGCACACACACATCCGGCCAAGCCCAAGACTACCTTCAAATCGCGACCGTCCACATCCCGAAACGCGATGGCCCCGCGTCTGGTGGCGACAAGCTCGAATCAGGCGACTACGACGACGAGCGTGGCGAGCTCGGCGGGCATACTATACCCCCTGCGCCGCGCATCCAGGTCATCCAGAAGATCAACCATGCGGGCGAGGTCAACAGGGCACGATATATGCCGCAGAACCCGGACCTTATTGCGACGAAAGCTGTCACGGGAGAGGTGTTGATTTTTGACCGCACGAAGCACTCGAGTGAGCCGGAGAGGGGAGGTGTGTGCAAGCCTGACATCAGACTGGTTGGGCAGAACAGGGAGGGGTGAGTTATTTCTCATTTCTTGGGAGATTGGGATGAAGTTGATTTGTTGGCATGTAGCTTTGGGTTGGCTTGGAGTCCTGTGAAGACTGGCCATGTTCTCGGCGCATCTGAGGATATGACTGTCTGCCATTGGTGTGTAGACTCTTTCCCTTTCGAGAGATGCTGACTCAAGATCTGACAACAGGGATATTAACTCGTACACGAAGGCCAATAACACCATCGAGCCTACGACTGTATTCAGAGGCCACACGTCCGTCGTCGGTGTATGGCGGTTTACTTTTATAATATCTCGAGACTCAACTGTGTCCCATATCTAGGATGTTGACTGGCATGCCACGGACGAGAACGTCTTTGCTAGCGTCGGTGACGATAAAATGCTGATGATGTACGTTCATCTATCATTCATTGATTACGCACAAAGTACCCATCTACGTGACGATAGATGGGACAAGAGGACACCCTCCGAAGCCAAGATCAAAGTTCATGCCCACGAACAGGAGATTCTGGCTGTCGCGTTCAGTCCGGCCACAGAACGCCTGCTCGTCACGGGCAGCGCGGATAAGGTTTGTGGCCCAAATCGAATGTCCCTCTCGAGAGTGCTAACGATATCTACCTGTTGCCCACAGACATCTGTCCTTCACGATATGCGAGCGCCTGGCAAGAAACTGCACGTATTCGAGTCTCACACCGACGAAGTTCTCCACGTAGCCTGGTCACCACACAGCCCCAGCATCTTTGCATCTGCTTCCAGCGACCGTCGGATTAACATCTGGGACTTGTCTCTCATTGGGCAGGAGCAAACGCCTGATGACCAGGAAGACGGGCCACCCGAGTTGCTCTTCATCCATGGTGGTGCGTTACCATCACAATACGTGTATTCACTTCTCTAATGGTCTATCCATTTTACAATTGCAGGCCACACAGCGCGCCCCACGGACTTCTCTTGGGCGCCAGGCGAGGCTGAGAACTGGACCATCGCAAGTGCCTCGGAGGACAACGTGGTCATGGTTTGGCAGCCGACGATGCGTGTCTGGGCCGGCGATGAGGTCAAAATTGACGAAAAGGAGCTGGAGCCCGGCGCAATGGAGGGTGTGGAAACCATCACTGTGGGTGCATCGAACAAGGACAAGTCGAAGGGCAGCAGCGGAGGAAGCCTGAGGAGTCAAAGCATGGATGTCAGCGCTACATCCGGGGACGACTGACCGCTGCAGGTGTTTCATCTGACAGTATTTCTTTCTTGAAATATAGCTTTTGGAAAAGAGATTCAGTGGGGCAGGTACGCGATGGGTATGATGAATATATAAGAGCAGGTGATGATGTACAAGTGTGTTCCGAGGCCCCTTTTACCAACAAACCGGAGGGCATATCTCCTCCAGCTCTGCGAGATCTCTTCAGAGGAACATGATTCGGACGAGCTCGAACAATACTGAGGCAAGACTAGGATTAGAATATTAACGCTGATATATCAGAGCCCAGGACGTACCGCCTCCCATGACGACAAATACAACGACTCCCAATGCCCAAATGTTGATAGGACTCCTTTTAGCAAGCTGTTCTTGCCGTGACGGGTGTGTGGGCTTTTTGCCTTCACGAGCATCTTTCGCGAACTTCGCGTTACGCTGACGCATCTCGAATTCGGTAGGCTAGCAAGAAATCAAGCGTCAGGAATTGTTACAAAAACCATGGGATGAGTTTAAAACGCACCATTTTGGATAATTTAACGGTTAAGGAGTGCACAGGGTTAGAAAGTCAATGTACAAGCAGAACGAGATGTGGGTTGACCGTTGGGCGAACGTGGCACTTTGGGCGCTTACCGCGTCGGTCACGTCACCATCTTTGTGCTTGGCAAGTTCCTTAGATCGAAACACAACGCAAACACCCCGATCACTAAATTTCTGCTAAACTTGGCACAGAACTTTATGGCAAAAGGGAAGAACCTCAAGGCGGCGCTGCAGTCGCAGCAGTCACGGCTCAAGACTAAGCAGAAGCTCTCACACGCTGCACAGGTCGCTGAACAACGGGCAGAGAAGAATACGAAGCAGTACTTCCAGGGAAATGTAACTTCAGCCTCCTCGTCCAGTAAAGGAAAAGGGAAAGGAAAGGCCGTGTCTGCACCCCCACCACGGCGAGCAACGATTCCCTTCCGACACACGGACAAGATTCTTCTTATCGGAGAAGGGAACTTTTCCTATGCGCGCGCGCTGGTCTGCGATCCACCATCAGGGTTGCAGGATCTGCCTCCGAAGAACGTAACAGCGACAGCGTACGACAAGGAGGAGGAATGCTACGAGAAATACGCGGATGCGCGGGATATTGTGGCTGACCTTCGTGCAAGGGGAATGGAGATCCTATTTGGCGTTGATGCGACGCGGTTGGAGAAGATAGCAGCGCTGAAGGGACGGAGATGGAACCGTGTCGTCTGGAATTTTCCTCATGCGGGTTCGTCGCTAGCTCCCATGTGCATTCCAGGTCTAAGACTCACAATTTGTTAGGTAAGGGGATAACTGATCAGGATAGGAATATCTTGTCCAACCAGGTCTTAATTCTTGCGTTCTTGCGGTCCGCATCTAAGGTGTTGTCACTTGGGCCGATTCCTTCATTTACGACTCCAAAGAAACCGAAAAAGGGAGAAGATGATGAGGAGGAGGAGAAGGAGGAGGAAGCTATGCTAGTTGAGCTAGAAGAGGATGGGGGTTACGAATTCATTGTGCCAGAAGAAGTGGTCGAGACGCGCGGCACAGTCCTTATCACCTTGAGGAACGTGGTGCCGTACACTCTCTGGTCTGTTGCGTTTTGAATGAATCCTCGCAGTGTTGCTGAACGTACATATTTAGGGATGTGCCACGTCTGGCCAAGAAGCCACCATTACCGACGTCGGGTAGCACACCACCAAACCCGCGGTTCACGCAATTACGATCCTTTACCTTTGACCGGGGTGTATACAAGGGCTACGAACACCGAATGACGAAAGGCACGCGGGCACACGGGACAGGAAGAACGGGAGAGGGAGGTGAGGACCGGACATGGGAATTTTGTTTGAAAGATGAAGAGTCCGATGAATGAGTTTCTTATTTCTTTTGGGGCTTGTGGAGACGGGATGTTGGATCTTTGCAGGGCACGCATCTGTCCAAACCAAATTATAGTATTAATAGATCCAATAATTCCGCGTCTATGGTGGTGGTGAGTTGTCTGTAACCGACGGCGAGGCATCTTCCTCCAACCCCTTCTTCAACCCTTCCAGAGTCCGTGCCAACATTCCACCTCCTGCCTGGCTCAAGACTCCTGCCAACTGCATGCCCGGTGCACTCAGGAGTCCCACAATCTGTGCGCGCAATGTGTCTAGCGTGGGGAGCTTGGACACGTCCTTCACGCCTTCCGGCAGGAACACCCGGCCATCGATGAGGGCGCCAATTAACTTCAACTCGGGGTGTAGCACCTGCCGCACGCGCTTCATCCTCCGCCCAGGTGTAGCAGGGTCAGCGTTCTTCTCCTCCTCGGCCTTCTTTATCTCTTCCGGAGTCTTTGGTGCGCGCGGGGGTACACCGCGCTCCAGGGCGCGTAGAATAGCGTTGAGCTGCGGGGGGTCGAAGGAGGGGAGGGAGAGGACGGCAAAGTTGCCCGACGTCTCACCGATCATCTTGTCCGCCTGCTCGAGGTTGACGCCGGGAAAGTCGCGCAGGGCAGCGCCGAAGATGCTCGTGCGGATTACCGTGAGTGTCGGCTGGGGTTGGGGAGTTGCGGGGATGGCGGCGGACGCGAGGGAGGGTGTAGTGCGGTTGGCGGCGACGAGGATGTCGCGCCGTAGTTTTATTAGGCGTGACGCACCAAACTCGGTGTGGTGAAGGAAGATGAGGGGGCCACCTGTGCTGCCGTTTAGAATTTTCGTGTACCAGTTGTATTGGAACGCTTTTTTGTCTTTAAAGACGCGTGGCATTTTTTTGCCGGGCAGGGGTTTGGCAGGCTTAACAGAGATTGCATAGCCGCGTGAGGTCGACGGCAGGGATGGCTTTGAGGCTGCTAGCCACGACGAGCAGCGGCCTGAACACGCTGCGAACATCGAGGGCGATGGAGAGCGAACGGGAATTCGGAAGGCAATATTTCTGTGACTAGTCACAATGCCGTCACGTTTATTCTCTTAGGTTTCTGCCTTCACCTCGACCACAACCTCGACGGTCCCTGCACGATGTAGGCGCGCTTTTCTACAAATGTAATGAATCTAACTCATAATTGGCGCTAATAGGGACGACGACGACGATTTTCTGTACGGTGGCGCGCCTCCGCCGGAGCCCAAACATGGTAAGAGCCAACCGAGGACGTTCTCTTGTTACTATGGAAGAGGGCTCGCTGTTATTATAAACCCTTCAATGACATCGTTTTGACGCATCTTCTTTTGTTTTTGCGTGATTCGTTAGTTCCTCAACCGTGAGTTCTCAATTACATCGTTCCGGGACGTTGAAACCCATGCAGCACTCAGAATCCCGTATGAGAAGACAATAACAGCGGCAAATGGTGTTGTCGCCACTCTGGAATCTACCGTCGAAGACGACCATGATATTTTCGGCGGACAAGACATCCGCGGGTCAGAAGCACCCGTGAACGGGAGTGCACAAGACCAAGAGGAGGAGAACGAAGAGGAAGAGGAGGAAGTTGAGCTTGGAGATGAAAGTGATGAAGACGCAAGTATTTCAGTCCTATGTACGATGCTGTCTAAAACTTTCTCTGCAATTAGGTGGAAATCATCATGGAAGCGGCGCCCCGCTCCCTTGACTTTCGGTGACGTGTTTTACTCGCTATATGCCCTCATACGCCTAATCGTAACGCAGACAGGGACCGAGCGCTCGGCCTACTCCTGCACAACGAGTGACAAGCGGAACCGTCCCCACCCAGCCCAGAGGTCAGTACTTTTAACTTCGATATCCCAGCGCCCTCAAGTATGTTTTGCAGCTTCCCATCCGACCTTGACCACAGAATACACACCGCATATGAGAGGTGAACACCCGGACACCGCAACTCAAACACTAGCCCCGACCCAAGCCCAACAGCCGCCAGCCCCTTCCTTTTTCGGCCTCCCATCCACATCCGCACCTACGACAACTCAGCTTCTACCACAGGCCACACAACCTGCAGAAAATGAATTCGCACTCCAAGACGAGAGCGGCGTCGACCTCTCGACCCTCCCACCAGTCACTGCCCCACCATCACATCCTGCTATTGACCCAACAGCAACTGGTGTCCTCGATGGCCGCTCCATCCTCGACGTGGATCTGGGCGCCATGGTTGACAAGCCCTGGCGGCGGCCGGGTGCAGATATCAGCGACTGGTTCAATTACGGCTTTGACGAGATCTCATGGGAGGCGTACTGTTATCGCCGCCGCGACCTGGGCGAGCTAGCTAACGTACTGAAGACCAACGTCATTGTATGTCGTTTTGTTTCCACACACTCTTGTATACATATTAATGAATAATCTCTCCCTCCTAGAATTTCTCAGGAATGCAGGAAGATCAACTAACCGCTCTTCCGCCTGAAGTGCGCCAAATGGTGATGACAGGCACAACCGCGATGATGAATGGCGGTGCGAATCCTGGCATGATGGGCGGCGGCGTGATGATGGATATGTCGGGCATGATGGGGCCTATGGGCATGGGCATGGGCGGGGACATGGGCATGGGCATGGGTGGGCCGATGATGCAGATGCAGGACGGTGGGCAGATGCAGCAAGGTGGGGTTGGCGTGAACAGCGGGACACCCGAGCAGGTTGGGGGCAACGTTGGGATGATGCAGGACGGGTTCAACGGTCAGGCCCAGGGGGATATGATGAACTTGGGCATGGGCAACGAGTACGGGATGCAGGTGTGTACCATTTTGTTTTAGTATTGAAGTGCGTTGGACTAATGTTTTCTTGGATGAAGCAACAGAACGCGATGGGACAGCAGATGTACCCAGGAATGGAAGGCCCACAGCAAGTCGCGACACCCGTTCCCGGGCCTGGACGCGGTGCGGCACCGGCTGCGTATCGCGGTCGCGGTGCAGGCATGAACCGTGGACGAGGCTTCCCAGGGCGAGGTCGCGGACGGGGAGGATTCGGCGGCGATGGTGGTACGTTTAATTACTTGAATGCATGTTCGATATTTTGGTGACGTATGGGGTGGTATTTTACTCTCCATTGTTTCTCTTTTTTTCCCTCTGCGTTTCCGTGTGTAGTACCCCCGCCAGTGCCTGTGCGACCTGCATCGCCGCTCCCGCCTGGGGTGCCTACGGGGCCACGGAACCAGAATAAGTACAAGGACCGTGACGGGAATGCGCCTGCCGTTGACGGCTTGGACTACGGGGGCACTAATAAGGATATTGGGAGGACGCCGAGTGGAGAGCCCGAGGATAGGATTAGTCGGCAAGTGCTCTGTTCTCAGGCAGTTTTTGCGATCTAAGATGTATGTTCACAGGAAACGAAGGAGCTCTCCGGGCCTGGATGACAGCCGTGGCTCTAAACGACGTTGAAAACGCATGTTGGGAGACTTCGATTTTGCTTTATTGTAAGATGGTTCAGGTTCATAGGCACTCATTTCCAGGAGGTCAAATTACTGCTGACTTATTCGCCATCATATGGTTAGTATCTTCGATACTGCTGGCATGGTTTCTTCCCTACATATATATCTACTTTGTCATATTCGCTGCTTAGATTCAATCGTGTTGTCACTGTCAGGCTGCTTCCACGAAATATGAGCAGATCGATTTTTGCGTCACCCGTTCCCAATCCTGGACCTCGGGATGATAGGCGCAAATCATTCAGTGTAGTTCAAGATTGCGATGCATGCCATAAGTACAGAATAACATTTACTGAGCTCCAAACCAAAAATAGTATTAGGTGTTATCGTATCAGTATCATGTACCTCTTGCTCCAGCTCTTCCACCACCCGCTCGTCGCTTCCCACCTCGTCCTGACCGTTTCGCGTTCCGCTTGTTCCGACAAGCGTCGCAAAACCATCGACCTTCCGGGGGCACCGCGAGATTTATACACGTCAAGTGGAACTAGAGAGGAAAAATCTCATTTCAGAACAAAATAAACGCAGCAACTTCCACGGAAAACGTACCCATTCTCTCTCGCAATTCGAATCGTCGCAAGCAATCATCTCTCCATAACTGATACTATTGCAGATACAATAGGTCCTGTCGTCACCATCGCCCTCTCCATCGGCCCCATCGGCCGGGTCTGACGGCATGCCAGGCCCGATGACAGTATTGACCGGAATGATAGGCAGTGCAGAACCCCGCGACACGGGCATGCCAGGACCTTCCAGCTGTTGCGTCAGCGGTGGATTCCACCCTGCAGCGCCGACGATGGTCTGAGGTATGACATGAATATTGTAAGGCGAAGCGTGGTGGCTCCCGCTGCCGTTCTGATATGGGAGTGGGAGTGACGGGTGGACAGATGGCGGCGGGACGTTGTACGCGTCGCGGCGGGAGCTGGCACTGCCGTGACCGTTCGTGTGGAGGTGGTTGATGCCGTTCTGCTCGTGGGGGTGGTATTGGTCGTTGATGTGGGGTGTGGCACTGCGGTTGTTGTGTTGTGCGGCGGGGCGGGGGCGTTTGTTCGTCGACCCGGAGGCGGAGCCGGTGCCCCGCGAGCCGCCAGAGTTGCCGATTCCGCGTGATGCGCCGGCACCGTTGGTCTGGGGGAGGATATGGGATGTTACTGATACAAGTGATTCGGACGGTGAGGCCGGACGGTCGGTTCTGGCGGTCATGGGTCAGAGTCTGATAATGGAAATTAGGTAGAGAGACGCACTTTCTGGCTCGGGCACGAGAGCGGGGATTTGCGTCTTGAGTCTTGTCTTTCCGTGGTGACCGCATGATGTCAAGGTCGTCGTCCTTCTGCACTCTCTGCCTCTTCTTCGCGGGACTGGGATCAGGTGCACTGACCAGCAACGATCCGTAGCCGCCTCTTCTCCTCCTACCCGTCTCGAGTGATACAGAAGGCATAAACGACCGGGCGGCAACGTGGGGGTACGTGGTCTTCCTGTTGAGTGTCGATGCTTCGAAGCCAGGTATGCTGTCTGCCAGTACCCTGAGGTGGGTCATATTATGTTTCAGGTTGTCGGCAGCCTGGCACGCAACGCGAATTTTGTCTTCCCCACCGAGCTTGAGCCGGGTGGCCTCTTCCGCAATCTCCGTGAGGAGCCAGAGGCGCTCTTCCTTCGGTGAGGTGCCCTGCTCGATCATGAGTGTGAGGGCGTGGATCTTGGCTGTTATGGAGGCCATGGAGGATGAAAGGACGGCATCGAGCTCGCGAAGGTCGGCAAAGTTGCGTGAAAGCTCGAGGGGCAAGGAGTCGAGATTGTGTGTGTACTCAGAGAGGAGGGAGAGGGAGTAGGCGGTGGTGAGGTGGGTGTTAGTGGGGGCGGCTACGGCTGGCATTCGGGATGGGGCCATGGCTGGGCTGCACGTCGTTGGGATCGGAGAGCAGGGTGTTGTGGTCGGTGGCCAACGTTGAAGGGGCCATTTCGAAGATTTTGGCACCGAAAGCAAAACAATCGGGGATATCCAATTTTACTCACGCTCGTGCCGTATTTGTGTTCGATCATTTCAAAGTCTGGAGACATTTTGCAACAGAATAGATAGTAAAGGATACAGTGCGTGTCGAGGACAGTAATAGAAGATACAAATATCTATAATATAGTAAGGTAAATGATGCGTATGCAGTGATGGTTGTGTGGGTGAATGCAAATGCGGATGTGGTCAACACAGGTTCGTAGGTCGTCATCGTCGTGTTCTGGTCCCTCTATACACCTCTTGTCTTCTCCGTGATAATCTCCAGTACGGAGACTAAGATTCCCAATATTCCTCCCGAATCAGGACGTAGCGAGCGAGCGTCGTATGATATGTCGTGATGTCATGTAGGATGGGGAAGGAATAGCTGCAATGGGTAGTCCTGTGCAGTGATGAAGAGTGTGGTTATTCACTTCCGTGTCATGAATTTTTTGAGCCCGCTCGAGCTCTGGGATTGGGAATTCCCGCGTTGCTGCTGGGAGTTGGATGAAGAGGCGCCAAATGCGGCGTACATGGCATGCGAGTCGCGCGGCGACTGATGCAATGACGCGAAGGCGTTGGGTGATGTAGTGCCAGTGGGGAAGAAGCCGTAAGTGGGCGAGGCAGGGACGGTGTACGGATACGAAGACATGGCGGTGGTTTCGTGGCTTGTGATAAGCGGTGTGGTGTTGATTAATGAGATTGAATGGCGTAGAACCGGCCCGTGAAGTTGAAGAAAAGCGTTGAAAAGGACGTTGAAGGAAGAAGATGCGACGAGAAAGAGGAAGAAAAAGATATGTGAAATTAGAGGAGGGAACAAGAATAGGAATGGGCGTGATGCGGAGGGATGACCGGGTTATAAAGGCAGATGCGTTGGATAATAAGCGCAGAACAATATACGGCTCGACGTGGGCGCAATTTCTTCGCTATTGTTGTCACGAGTTGGAAGCTTGGTGGAGTGTGTGAACGAAGCTTGAACGAAGTCAGATAGGTCTTGGAGCTCGAGGACTGGATCTATTCAGGGATGATAGATGTGTTGCCTGCTCATCGCGAGCTCTGCAGATTATATACACGTAGAGCAAAAAAACAGTACCAGGATCGCCAGAGTTGGAGTACAAGGACACATCCCTGTATGGACGTTACTTTGTCCGCATTTGGAATGTTTGGGCTCTTCCTGGCCTCGTGCCTCCTCGTGCTCACGAAACACAGTCGAAACACCTTCATCCGAAAACGGGAAGGCCGTGCCTTGAGGTTAATTGATCAGAAAACGGATCAGAAGACAGCGAACAGACCATGGGCATCTGACTTGAAGACAGAGGTGCTTTAGCCCACAGTCGAATAACGAGAGGGATCGTGTTCTCTACTGTACTTTATCGAACTACAAGTTCTGATGTGTGGCGATAGGCACCGGGTCGACGAACTGAGGCGATTATATACGTAGAAGAAGGTATGTATGTGGAAGATCATATCGATTTCTCTTGCAACAAGGCGAATAATCAGCTGGTCAACCGTTCGGCTGGCCGCCACGACTGTGAGCAGCCCCCAAGTACTGGCAAGTTAGCAAGACACCCCATGGATCGCAAACCAGTCGTGTCGATTCACAGGTGCTGAGTCAAAATGTGAGCATCTTATGGCTGGTTACACAGAGCAGAATTACTACACTTTTGGCTGGGAAGACATAGTAGCTGGCACGCAGCAAAATCATAATGAATTTGTCGATCCTACAATCTCTTGGATCGAGTGGGAGATAACGATCAGATCTCTCTGAACTGTAGCCTCCCACTCAGCTGTTCTCACACTACCATCCACCAGCGCCTGATAAACAGTCAAACGTTCAAACCGCGAGCAAGATTCAAGCACCTGAGCGTTCTGCAGTTTTCCACTCTTTGAGGGTGACCGTTGACGATGACATCTCTCCCTCAAGAGCTCATCGAGACGATCATCGACGCTCTCCGCGATGATATAGGTGGCCTCAAGGCCTGCGCATCTGTCTCCCGCGTGTGGAATCATCGCAGCCGCATTCTTTTACTCCGTAAAGGTGTGGTCCTCGACATGCGGGAGGCGACAACGAGCGGTACATCAAGCTTTGAGAAGGAAACCATAGGCCGATTCACGGCCTTTCTAAACTTCCTCTCCACTCAGCCCGCCATGGTAGGACACGTGCAATCGTTCGAAATCCGCAGATTCGTCTGGCGTTTATCCGACGAACGAACGAACCTTCTCGTGGAGATCATGCAGGCACTACGCCATATCCGCCAGCTTACATTCCGAGACGTGCGTTGGGATTATATTTCCGACGCACTCCAGAAGGCATTTATGGCCACCCTTCGACTCCCGACCTTAGTGTCCGTTGACTTCCACGAATTCATCACATCCGATCTCTCGACCCTGGTCAGCCTTCTTGCTCTTCCCCCAAATCTGCGAGATATACGGATCTCCAAGTTCCATGGCACCCACAACTTGGACGGGACTACTATTGCTTCCGATCATGGAAAGCAGCTGCATCCCCTCCAGTCTCTGTCGGTTTCCATGTTACTCACCCAGCAAGCAACCCGTCTTTTGCAGTCGCTTTTCGGTGAGGATAGGTCCCCGTACAATCTGAAGGGCCTCCGCCGTCTCCGTCTTTCGAAGGCATGCCTCAACGAGGCCACTCGCCTTCTTTTGGAAGTATCGTTCCCGTCGATCGAAGAATTTGAAATCATTGACGCTAGTTCATCCCTCCGTTGTATGTCTGGGCTTAGAGATCTTTCCGTTGTGCAGTCTACTCACTTATTTTTGTGTAGCTATACCCATCGCGTCCACAATCTTCCTCAGACGGCTGCCGCGCCTACACCGCCTCGTCGTGCCAAGTACATTCCTCCATGTTCTGACAGGCCCTACATATTCAAGCCTTGACCAAAGACAGCCTCTGGAAGAGATTTGCATCAAATCCGTCGACTCAAGCCAGTGGATCCTGGACGCTCTGACCGACTTGAATGAAATTCTGGCCCAAGACGCGTTCGGAGCGCTACGTCGGGTGGAGTTACAAGTTCCCGACGAATGGTGGACGGAGTCGTTTGAGCACGTCCTACGTGGCTCTTTCCCTAAATTGAAGGATAGGGGAGTCGAGATTAGTGTGATCAATGATGGCCCACACCTTCCAACCTTTGAACTCTTACGGAACATATGGAACCATAACATGCTGAGGTCTGATGTTTAATGCAAGTTCGCATAGAGGTCGAAACTACGAGCAGATGTCATATTAGATCGCTGAACGATAGTTGTTTCTCTCAATTATGACTGGGAGAACCGCGCAGGAGCCCCAAGGAAAAAAACCTTCGAGGTGCTCTATCATGTATGTATATATCGACTGGAGTGGCCAAGGCGTGAATTTCTCGTCAAAGAAATGCCACTCGAGTTCTTGACTTTGGTAGATAAAACGTTGAAAAGGACGATGAAGAGGAGAAGTGTCAATGCATGTCAGAGTAGAAGAGGTGTTGAGAAATTGTTGGATGACTTGCAATCACGACGATATTGTACAAATGCGATTTTTTTAATTCATCCTATTATCATAATGAGGATCTAACTACCCAAAGATAGATCCACACTACTACTCTGCTATGTGAAAGTCCTCGTCGCCTCTGGTGGAAGGGGGGGAGGAGGTCTGAATGAATGCTACGTCAGTCATTGATCAGGAAGAAAGATGATCGGGACTCACGTTTAGTCAAGCTCGTTGAGCTCAAAGTCACGAGCATCGAGGTCCTCAGTGTCAAAGAAGGCACGGCGCTGGACAGCGTTGGGGTCGACAGCACCTGCCGGGTTGCCTTTGACAGTGTCTTTGAGGGCGTGCCAGGCGTTGCGCAGCTTGCCGCGGACCTCAAGATCGTCGAATTCACGGGCGTAGAAGAGCTCCTCAATGTCACGCAGGGCGAGCTCCTCGTCAAAGTCTCGTCGCTGGATCATGTTGGGGTCGGTGTACCCGCTCTTGCCCTTGAAAGTGTCTTTGAGGGCGCCCCAGGCGTTGCTCAGCATGCCACGGGCCTCAAGGTCGTCTTCGAAGTCGCGCGCGTGGAAAAGCTCCTCCATGTCGCGCATGGCGACCTCGTGGTCGAGGTCACGACGCTGGACAGCGTTGGGGTCGGCGGCGCCGGCTGGGGTGCCTTTAACAGTGTCCTTAAGGGCGTGCCAGGCGTTGCGGAGCTTCCCGCGGACCTCAAGGTCGTCGAATTCGCGGGCGTAGAAAAGCTCCTCGATATCGCGCAAGACGAGCCCATCGTCGAGGTCACGACGCTGGACAGCGTTGGGGTCGGCGGCACCGGCTGGGGCGCCTTTGACGGTGTCTTTAAGGGCGTGCCAGGCATTGCGGAGCTTGCCACGGGCCTCGAGGTCATCTTCAAAGTCGCGGGAGTACATGAGGTCCTCGAGGTCGCGCAACGCGAGCGCATCTTCATCGGCAAAGTCGCGCGCTACGGGCGCACCAGCCATAGCCTGCGAATCTGCCTTGCGGGCGTTGTAGTTGGCCTTGAGGTTGCTGAAGAAGCCACGAGCGTCGAGCTCATCTTCAAAGTCGCGGGAGTAGATGAGGTCTTCGACGTCGCGCAATGCAAGCGCATCTTCGTCGACGAAGTCACGCGCTACGGGCGCACCAGCCATAGCCTGCGATTCTGCCTTGCGGGCGTTGTAGTTGGCCTTGAGATTGCTGAAGAAGCCACGCGCCTCGAGCTCCTCGTCGACGGCGCGTGCGAACAGATCGTCCTCGAAGTCTCGAGCAGCGACGGGATCGGTGGTAGATGTGGTAGGAGGAGTGGATGTGCCGGCAGAGGAGTGCGTCGAGTCACCATGCTTCTTTGCGGCCTTCCTGTGCTTCTTCTTCTCCTTCAACGCCTGTTTCTCTGCGGGAGACATGTGCTTCCACTTCTCTGCCTTCGCCTTCTTCTCCTCCGGTGTGAGATGCTTCTTCCCCTTTCCATGCTTATGTGGGTGCGCCGCTGCCGCTGCTGGATCAGGTGTGGTAGAAGAGGCTGAAGTGGAATGATCGGCTGCAGACGCATCGGTAGCAGGAGCAGAGGCGGCACGACGCTGAACGCCCCCAGATCCCATGGTGCTGGCAAGGTTGGCGACGGCTCCCAGGTGACCAGCCACGGCCGCGCCGCCTCCAGCTTTCTGAACTGCATGGCCGCCTACCCGTTTGATCGAAGCGGCCGCTGCCTGGGCCTTCGCTTTCATGGCCGGGCCTCCGTTCAACCCTCCCTTTCCCTTGCCAGTGCGTCGCTGAAGTTGGGGACCGGTACCAGTAGCTGACTGAGCGAATGTACCTGCGTGAGTGATGATCTTGCCGAGGCCGGCGCCAACTCGCTCGGACTTGCGCTTGGGAGCGGGAGCGGGAGCAGCGTGGTGCTTCTCACCAGCGGGAGCGGCCGAGACGAGGGCGGCACCACCGATGCAAGCGACGAGGATAGCTTGAGAGTATTTCATTATGAGGATGATAAAATTTAAGTTTGAAGTGGTCAGACCGGCTGAGTTTGGGGTAGATTTGTGTGGGAGGGATGCTCAGAACCTGCTGAGTATTGGGGAATCCGCATCGAGGAGTGATCATCTCTTATACGAAAAGTTTGAGGCGATGATCTGTTTCCGTAGCAATCAGATGGAGCGATCCCTTCGAAACATGGCAGCAAACATTCCAGGTCGCGGGTGATCTGAAAATCCAGACAACCATGCGGCACATTCGCCCCGGGTCCGGCATGAAATGTGCCAGAAGGTTGAAGCGATCATTCATCATTCGGTCCCCGGATTTCTTGAGCTTAATTGATACGCCTCTGGTCCTCCCTGGTCTGTTTCGAAACTGAGGCGCGGTGGAAGTCAGTCCATGTGGGCCCTGTAGGGAGCTTATTCGTTGTGCTGTAGAACAAGGCTTGAAGGGCGACTTACACGTAACCTTCAATTCTGGGTATCGACAGGCTATGTAGGCGTTGGAACGTGCATCAGTGTTGGCAGACATGCCGACTTGGCCTCAGGTGCCATGCCGATGTGAGGAACGCAAGAGTATGCGTTCCAGTTGGAGCTGCCGCGGGCGTTCATCATGATGGAATGATAAAGTCGGAAGATGACCTGTGGAGTTGATGCATACCTGGAAAAGGAGGGTCGTGTTGCGAGGTAGTGAAGATCTGATGGTACCATCAACAAAGATCAACATATATCTCAAATTCCGTGCACATCAAATTGCCTGCCAAGACGAAGGAATGCGAGATCAACAATGTTGACCTCACTACCGCGGGGCTTCACAGAGTCCTCGAAGTTCAACGATATAGGCTGATACGGGCCATCGAGTTCCAAAGGCGCCTCTGAGTGGATCATGGGTGATGAGAAAGTTAGAACGTCTTCCTTGCGGGGAATAAGGCACGCAAAATTGAGAAACACGACAAATGATAATGGTCTACCCAACCGTGACACTGCCTCAGTCCACGGCTACGCATTTTGATTGGGGTTACTCGTCGGCGAAAGCATCCCTTCTCCTCCATCATGACTTGCTTCTGGATGGTTGTTGTAGACCTCTTGGCTTCATAGACATGACCAATGCGCGCCCTGACACATAACGCTCCTAAATATATTTCTCGCAGTCGAATTCGTCCAACTCTCAATATATCCAGAGCAGTTGAGACCCTTTGGCTCGGTATTCCCGGTCTTGGAACTGTTACAGCCTGTTATCCAGATCAACGCCAAGTATGGATGCATGAGGTTACTTACTAACTGGAGCTACCAAGCAACACGCCTCGGAGATGCCGCGGCAAATGTCAGGGACGATTATTGGGTGACTGGGTGACTTCCCGTAAGGATCTGGGAAGGATTTAGAATAGGCGACATCCAGATTTTCGCATCAGCCGAGATGCCGTAGCCAAATGGGGTCGAATTTGATGGTAAGCAGCAAAAGTTGACCTCTCCAGATTTCCTCGTCGTCAAGGATTTACAGAGACCTCCTGATGCCTCTGTAGACGAGAAAATCTGTGAAATTCGCCTCCAGATGACATCGCGGTGATGGGATCTCTGCATTTCGGGCTCCGGTTGCCCATTTAGATACGACGCACCCGCACAACGGCTCTTTTTTCATTCCTCCCTTTCTACCCCCTTCGAAAACATCGCTGGTCGACGTATCCGAGTCCTTCATTCTAATCTTCCAAAATGGCAAATTCTCCCAATCAAAATTCATCTTCTCATCCCAGAGGCCCTGGAGGTCCAGGGAACTCTGAAACCCCTAAATTAGCTGGTCACTCCGACACAAATCCTAGCAGCCATGCTAGCTATTCCGCTCCTTTGCAACTCGATAATCCCCAATTCAACTTCAGCAACACTCATTATTCTGCCGCAATTCCTGCTGGTTCAGGATATAATCCTGTATGTTGCTTTCCCTGCGCTTTTTCAATTTTTTCACTCATGTTGTATCCTCATGATCAGTCTCCATACTCGTTCGACAATAACTTTAATAATCATTATACCTATTCATCCGGGCATCATCAACCTCGCTACGCGATGCCGCAGCCCCCCGCTGATCTGCGAGGCAGTCTTCCCGCGACACCAGCTGGTCGGCCAACCCCGCGACCCTTATTCGCGCGTCAGCCCGTGGATCAGACTCAAGCAACGCCAAATCATTCCATTCCGAACCGCCGCCGACTACCTCCCCCTAGCTTTAACCTTCCATCGGACTTCGGAGCCATGTCACCCGGTGACCAGTTTCGCTATATCCCTCCACGTAGCCCTTCAGCCTTAGATTCCAATGATGATACACTACCTGAGCCTAGTGATATAATTGCTAGCGCAAATTCGCAGGCAAAGCGACGTCGTAAAACACCTGAGACTGATGAAGAACCGGAACTGCCGAAATCAAAGTCTAAAGGGAAGAAGAGAGCCTGGGAAGACGACGAGGATGATGAGGCATCAAAACCTGCCACCAAGAAGAAGCCAGCACCGCGCGCGTCTCAAGCCAAAGGTCCGAAATCGAAGCCAGCCGCAACGCCGAAAGTCAAAGCTGAGCCGAAATCCAAGGTCACGAAGGGTCGTGTTGCAGGTTCACGCAATTTCAGCACGGAGGAGAATCTGTATATTCTTCACTGCATCGAGCGCAGACTGCCAATTGGTGGGGCGGGGTGGCAGGTAGTGGCAGCAGAGTACAACAAGTGGGCAGCCAAACATAGCTACGTCGAGAGAGATCATAAATCCATCAAGGGCAAGTTTGACGCGGTATGTACATGATAGCCTGTTGATTTTACATATGCTGATTTACCCATGTAGCTGGTACGCTCAGCAAAAGACAAGCCCACTGGAGTTGCCAACCGTGATCCCAAAACTAACCCACTGGCCATTGCGCTCGCTGTTGAGGAAGCCATTGACAACAAGGCGGGAACTCTTACACTCAACGACCCCGAGTTTGCCGAGGCAGTAGCCGAAAATTCTGACAGCAACGTGTCTGAGGAAGAGATCATCGAGATCACGGACGAGGACGACATTGACAAGAAGAAGTCTAAACCCCGCGGGACCACCAAGGACACCGTGATGACAAAAGCTTACCGCGTTACCGAGCCACTTGCTGATGCCCAACGTCGTCGCCCACGGAATTCCGCTGCCACTGAAGCCCTCTCTTCACTCACTAACATCTTCAACCCATCCACCTTGCGAGAGCGTGACGAGGCCCGCATGTCACAAAGTATTCATCTCACTCAACTCGCAGCAACACAACAAGAAGTGCGCGAGCTTCGTGCACATAACGACGTTCTCAATGACCGCCTAATTCTAGAGACTCGACGTGCAGACCGTGCTGAGAGTCAGGTACAGCTACTGAAGACCCTCCAGCAGTCTCAGAGCCGCCGCCGCCGCCGCCGAGCATCTCCTGAGTCGGATGATCATGACACATCACCATCTCCCCGCCGTTCTCACACTCGAAGGAGGTCCCGCTATCAATCACATTCACCAACTCACCGACATCGAGGCTTTTCATCACGAGACAGTCGACGGTACCAGGAGGAAGATCCAACGGTGACCAGTGTCCAAGGGTACGAGGGCGGACCAACCCAACACGAGGCTATGCAACTCAGTAATTCGCGGCAATTTGGGCTTCGAGTCCCGTCACAACAAAGTCAGCCGGCCTCACCGCAAGATTCGACGATCACATTTTTCGGTCAACAACCCCCTTTCAGTCCCGGCCCTTCAGTGTTCCCCGGCAGTCTCAATACTCTCGCCACTGCTGCGGCTTCGCTGCCTGAATCTCCCGGCCACATTGCACGACCTTTGCACCAAGGCGAGGATGACCAGGACCCCACCTTTTCGAGCATCACTCTCACTCCTCGACGGAATCGTGATGGCAGGTTTGCTTTCGATATCACTCCGAACCCTTAATTAGCCTTACCATACACACTCTTTGACCCCCATCTTGTACCTTTCCATGCCTCTTATGTTGTAGCGCGTAGCAAATAGTACAGAATGCTATGGACTTAATTATCTACTACGACAAGGTGGAACCTTGAGACACGGTCACGTCGACGGATCTCCCCGAAAACCATTTCCCCCAACGCAGTCCACAGCTCGTCGTCTTCCGATGCTCGCCAAGTGGGCATATACACCTCCCGGATTTGATTAATACCTACACATCTTGCTCGCAGGTTGCTGAGACGGACACAGATCTCGAGCAACTGCTTTCGCCTCTCCTCAGAGTTGATGGGAAGAGGCACCCGTAGACGCCCAAACGAACCCTGGAGCATGCGCATCCCCCATTCAGCCGTTTGTCGGTAGGACAGAAGCTGCCGGTTGACTCGCAGAGCATGTTCTTGCTCGACTGGATCTGCAGGTATGTACTCTCCACCTTTCATGGGTGCACGGATCTTCCCGCTGATTGATGCGGTCCCTCGAGGAAAGGCGGTATCGGCGACGAGGAAAAAACCATCTGGAACGTCGTTCTCGAGAGCATGAAAAATAGGGCGTGCCACGCGAGAATCATGCCAGCTCCCTGGTGCATTGAGAACAGCCATAATTATAGTACCTAGAAAGCTCATTAGATTTCTTGTGATTAGGCTCCGAAAACGCGACCACGCACCTTTCGGGGAGAATGCGAGGACATTATTGATACAGTGGTTGCTCTTCCAGCCATTGTATGTCGCATTTTCCATCTCTGGATCATCAGACTCCTCCGTGGTCAAGGATAAGCCATCCAGCCCACCAAAAGCGCCCTTAAGCAGTGGGTGCCGTGCAGATATCAACTCTGATTCTTCTTCGAACTCCTCCAATGTCCGTGGCAAGGAAACCTCCGCCTCCTTCATCCCAGACAGGGTCTCATGGAGAATTTTAAGTGAAAAGGATAGGTAACGCGACACGGTGGAAGGAACGAGTGCAAAAATTTGCTGGAGATGGATCTCGAGCATTGCAGAGCCGAGATAGTGCAGTGTGAGACCGAGGGCTCCAGCTGCGTCGAGTGACCGGCTCCCGAGACGCGGCTGTCCCACTGTCGATACATCTTCTCGCGGAATTGGATTTTCCTCCCACCTCTGAGCAAAACGATCCGGGCCTTCGAGAATGCGGCGGAAGGTCTGCACATCAAATCCCATCGTCGTGATAAAAGCCCGATCGTTCTGACTCGCCCACAGCGTTTGCCACGGGGTCCCCGCTCGTGGGTTAGGCAAGAGTTCTGGCCTGCGAAGGTACAAGCGATGGAGATTCCGGTGTCGGATGCGGTTTTGTCGTGCTTCCTCAATCCCGACTAGGACGACCAGTAAGACTGCAGCTTGAAGAAATAATGCTTCTTCGTCATCCTCAGCATCAGAAAAAAGCACGCTAGCGGCAGAAACAATGTCATTTGCGGGCATGATCGATGAGGACCGTCAACGACGATGGGTACAAGTGACTCGCGAGCCTTGCAGCCTGTACCATTGATTACGTGTGCGTCACGTGTGCTGCTGCTATGGGCATATTTGTAGTGCGACTTTTTGCTCCAAATCTGGAGCTTTCGGGCTTACGGGTTACAAAAATCTAGAAATCTGTACTCTAGATATTTTTTGATCTCGTTGCGACGTTTTCTAAATCCTAGATCGTTTCCAGATCCTTACGGGAAGTCACCCACTTCCCGTAAGGATCTGGGAAGGATTTAGAATAGGCGACATCCAGATTTTCGCATCAGCCGAGATGCCGTAGCCAAATGGGGTCGAATTTGATGGTAAGCAGCAAAAGTTGACCTCTCCAGATTTCCTCGTCGTCAAGGATTTACAGAGACCTCCTGATGCCTCTGTAGACGAGAAAATCTGTGAAATTCGCCTCCAGATGACATCGCGGTGATGGGATCTCTGCATTTCGGGCTCCGGTTGCCCATTTAGATACGACGCACCCGCACAACGGCTCTTTTTTCATTCCTCCCTTTCTACCCCCTTCGAAAACATCGCTGGTCGACGTATCCGAGTCCTTCATTCTAATCTTCCAAAATGGCAAATTCTCCCAATCAAAATTCATCTTCTCATCCCAGAGGCCCTGGAGGTCCAGGGAACTCTGAAACCCCTAAATTAGCTGGTCACTCCGACACAAATCCTAGCAGCCATGCTAGCTATTCCGCTCCTTTGCAACTCGATAATCCCCAATTCAACTTCAGCAACACTCATTATTCTGCCGCAATTCCTGCTGGTTCAGGATATAATCCTGTATGTTGCTTTCCCTGCGCTTTTTCAATTTTTTCACTCATGTTGTATCCTCATGATCAGTCTCCATACTCGTTCGACAATAACTTTAATAATCATTATACCTATTCATCCGGGCATCATCAACCTCGCTACGCGATGCCGCAGCCCCCCGCTGATCTGCGAGGCAGTCTTCCCGCGACACCAGCTGGTCGGCCAACCCCGCGACCCTTATTCGCGCGTCAGCCCGTGGATCAGACTCAAGCAACGCCAAATCATTCCATTCCGAACCGCCGCCGACTACCTCCCCCTAGCTTTAACCTTCCATCGGACTTCGGAGCCATGTCACCCGGTGACCAGTTTCGCTATATCCCTCCACGTAGCCCTTCAGCCTTAGATTCCAATGATGATACACTACCTGAGCCTAGTGATATAATTGCTAGCGCAAATTCGCAGGCAAAGCGACGTCGTAAAACACCTGAGACTGATGAAGAACCGGAACTGCCGAAATCAAAGTCTAAAGGGAAGAAGAGAGCCTGGGAAGACGACGAGGATGATGAGGCATCAAAACCTGCCACCAAGAAGAAGCCAGCACCGCGCGCGTCTCAAGCCAAAGGTCCGAAATCGAAGCCAGCCGCAACGCCGAAAGTCAAAGCTGAGCCGAAATCCAAGGTCACGAAGGGTCGTGTTGCAGGTTCACGCAATTTCAGCACGGAGGAGAATCTGTATATTCTTCACTGCATCGAGCGCAGACTGCCAATTGGTGGGGCGGGGTGGCAGGTAGTGGCAGCAGAGTACAACAAGTGGGCAGCCAAACATAGCTACGTCGAGAGAGATCATAAATCCATCAAGGGCAAGTTTGACGCGGTATGTACATGATAGCCTGTTGATTTTACATATGCTGATTTACCCATGTAGCTGGTACGCTCAGCAAAAGACAAGCCCACTGGAGTTGCCAACCGTGATCCCAAAACTAACCCACTGGCCATTGCGCTCGCTGTTGAGGAAGCCATTGACAACAAGGCGGGAACTCTTACACTCAACGACCCCGAGTTTGCCGAGGCAGTAGCCGAAAATTCTGACAGCAACGTGTCTGAGGAAGAGATCATCGAGATCACGGACGAGGACGACATTGACAAGAAGAAGTCTAAACCCCGCGGGACCACCAAGGACACCGTGATGACAAAAGCTTACCGCGTTACCGAGCCACTTGCTGATGCCCAACGTCGTCGCCCACGGAATTCCGCTGCCACTGAAGCCCTCTCTTCACTCACTAACATCTTCAACCCATCCACCTTGCGAGAGCGTGACGAGGCCCGCATGTCACAAAGTATTCATCTCACTCAACTCGCAGCAACACAACAAGAAGTGCGCGAGCTTCGTGCACGTAACGACGTTCTCAATGACCGCCTAATTCTAGAGACTCGACGTGCAGACCGTGCTGAGAGTCAGGTACAGCTACTGAAGACCCTCCAGCAGTCTCAGAGCCGCCGCCGCCGCCGCCGAGCATCTCCTGAGTCGGATGATCATGACACATCACCATCTCCCCGCCGTTCTCACACTCGAAGGAGGTCCCGCTATCAATCACATTCACCAACTCACCGACATCGAGGCTTTTCATCACGAGACAGTCGACGGTACCAGGAGGAAGATCCAACGGTGACCAGTGTCCAAGGGTACGAGGGCGGACCAACCCAACACGAGGCTATGCAACTCAGTAATTCGCGGCAATTTGGGCTTCGAGTCCCGTCACAACAAAGTCAGCCGGCCTCACCGCAAGATTCGACGATCACATTTTTCGGTCAACAACCCCCTTTCAGTCCCGGCCCTTCAGTGTTCCCCGGCAGTCTCAATACTCTCGCCACTGCTGCGGCTTCGCTGCCTGAATCTCCCGGCCACATTGCACGACCTTTGCACCAAGGCGAGGATGACCAGGACCCCACCTTTTCGAGCATCACTCTCACTCCTCGACGGAATCGTGATGGCAGGTTTGCTTTCGATATCACTCCGAACCCTTAATTAGCCTTACCATACACACTCTTTGACCCCCATCTTGTACCTTTCCATGCCTCTTATGTTGTAGCGCGTAGCAAATAGTACAGAATGCTATGGACTTAATTATCTACTACGACAAGGTGGAACCTTGAGACACGGTCACGTCGACGGATCTCCCCGAAAACCATTTCCCCCAACGCAGTCCACAGCTCGTCGTCTTCCGATGCTCGCCAAGTGGGCATATACACCTCCCGGATTTGATTAATACCTACACATCTTGCTCGCAGGTTGCTGAGACGGACACAGATCTCGAGCAACTGCTTTCGCCTCTCCTCAGAGTTGATGGGAAGAGGCACCCGTAGACGCCCAAACGAACCCTGGAGCATGCGCATCCCCCATTCAGCCGTTTGTCGGTAGGACAGAAGCTGCCGGTTGACTCGCAGAGCATGTTCTTGCTCGACTGGATCTGCAGGTATGTACTCTCCACCTTTCATGGGTGCACGGATCTTCCCGCTGATTGATGCGGTCCCTCGAGGAAAGGCGGTATCGGCGACGAGGAAAAAACCATCTGGAACGTCGTTCTCGAGAGCATGAAAAATAGGGCGTGCCACGCGAGAATCATGCCAGCTCCCTGGTGCATTGAGAACAGCCATAATTATAGTACCTAGAAAGCTCATTAGATTTCTTGTGATTAGGCTCCGAAAACGTGACCACGCACCTTTCGGGGAGAATGCGAGGACATTATTGATACAGTGGTTGCTCTTCCAGCCATTGTATGTCGCATTTTCCATCTCTGGATCATCAGACTCCTCCGTGGTCAAGGATAAGCCATCCAGCCCACCAAAAGCGCCCTTAAGCAGTGGGTGCCGTGCAGATATCAACTCTGATTCTTCTTCGAACTCCTCCAATGTCCGTGGCAAGGAAACCTCCGCCTCCTTCATCCCAGACAGGGTCTCATGGAGAATTTTAAGTGAAAAGGATAGGTAACGCGACACGGTGGAAGGAACGAGTGCAAAAATTTGCTGGAGATGGATCTCGAGCATTGCAGAGCCGAGATAGTGCAGTGTGAGACCGAGGGCTCCAGCTGCGTCGAGTGACCGGCTCCCGAGACGCGGCTGTCCCACTGTCGATACATCTTCTCGCGGAATTGGATTTTCCTCCCACCTCTGAGCAAAACGATCCGGGCCTTCGAGAATGCGGCGGAAGGTCTGCACATCAAATCCCATCGTCGTGATAAAAGCCCGATCGTTCTGACTCGCCCACAGCGTTTGCCACGGGGTCCCCGCTCGTGGGTTAGGCAAGAGTTCTGGCCTGCGAAGGTACAAGCGATGGAGATTCCGGTGTCGGATGCGGTTTTGTCGTGCTTCCTCAATCCCGACTAGGACGACCAGTAAGACTGCAGCTTGAAGAAATAATGCTTCTTCGTCATCCTCAGCATCAGAAAAAAGCACGCTAGCGGCAGAAACAATGTCATTTGCGGGCATGATCGATGAGGACCGTCAACGACGATGGGTACAAGTGACTCGCGAGCCTTGCAGCCTGTACCATTGATTACGTGTGCGTCACGTGTGCTGCTGCTATGGGCATATTTGTAGTGCGACTTTTTGCTCCAAATCTGGAGCTTTCGGGCTTACGGGTTACAAAAATCTAGAAATCTGTACTCTAGATATTTTTTGATCTCGTTGCGACGTTTTCTAAATCCTAGATCGTTTCCAGATCCTTACGGGAAGTCACCCATTGGCACAACTGAGCACAGCCTCAGCACTCAATCATTGCGATTTCATGACGTCGGTCAGATGCTGAAGCGATGGCACACGATCCATACTTTTGAGCAAAGTCGGTTATTGGTACAACAAGAAGTGTTACAATGTCGTCTCTGGGGGCCCATAGTTAGTCTAGTAGTTCCACACAAAAAGTTGGAGGAGACACATACATATTTATATCAGGAAATCATTCATCATTCACATTAGCATACTCAGTGTCCAAGAATGAATGATCTGCGTAGCTAAAGATCGTCCGAGAGATCCCCATCGTCCACGAGACAATCCAGATAATCCTAATCAAATAATCGTCAGAAACAAGGAGCCAGAGCATCGACGCGACAAGAGCGCACATTGATATCAACATCCTCCTTATTGACGCTCATATGCATCGACTTCGCAGGAGTCGGGGGCGGCGCCTGTCTCGTCGCGTCCGGGAGTGGCGGGTGTAAAGTCCGTACAAGACCAAGTGCCAACGCTCGTTCGGAAGCAGAAGGTAGGTCTGTGAATTTCCTCACTATGCCGGGACTTCTCGAAGGGGACGGTGAGGCTGCGCAACTATGCTGGCGGGAAGAAGAATCAAGGCGGTGGGGCTGGGGGTTGCGTGCCTTTCTCGGTGACAAAGATTGTGCAGCCGTCGCTGACACGGCTGCTGGTTCGGTAGGGTATGGGAAAACCTCATGCCGAAGAGTGGTAGTCTGTGCAATTGCCATTGACCTTGCAGATGAAATTGCCGAGGTTCTTGTGCCATTCGAGGGCGACGAGGATACAACGGCGGCTGTTCGTGATAGTGGTGGTGGTGGGGAGGGAGTCGCTTCGGTTGAAAATGTGAGTGCCGATGGTCCGGTGTGAATAGACTTCGACAATGGAGGTGTTTTGGGGGCTGCTCTGGTGGGAGAGATGGGGGGCGGTAACCTTGAGAAAGGCAACTCGTGGCTGACTTTTCTCATTTTCCGGGGTGTTTCTGTAGGCTTCGGGAGGTCATCGGTAGCCACTTGCAGAGGCACCATTGCCGGCTTATCGATGCTCGTCCTGCGCTCCTCCTCTGCACACGCCTTGACTTCCCGTTCTAACTTCGCCCAATCTCTCTCAGGGACCGGGTCCTTGTGTGCCCCGATATTAGCCTGGGTATCGGCGCCGTCATTGCCTCGGTCCCCGCTATGGCCCTTTACGTATTGCAGGCGGACCTCCTGACCGAACAATTTTCGTGCTTCAAACAGAGCGGCTAGATATCGAATGATACCAGGATTTTTCACAGGTTGACCGGCAGCTGTTCTGAAGTTATTACGAACCCACCCAGGAAGCCATTCATCGAAACCTAAAAGCGTGTTAGGTGGGCTCGCTTCTCAGAAACAAGCTAGGCACATTTAATCGAATATTGGGAATCGGTCTTGATGAGTAGGGGCCTCTTGCTTTTTGGAGTCGTTTCGAGCACTCGCATGATGGCCTGAACATTTATCTATTAAATTGACTGAAGGATGATTCAAAGTGAGAGCACATACGATTAGTTCCGCTCTGTTGTTCGTTTGATCCCCAGGACATCGTTCAGCGATGTTCCTAAAGCCAGTCAGGTACTATGCTACTGAAAGTAAAGGCGTACTCACCGTGGATCATTCTCTCCCCACCAAACTCCAACACCTGCATAAGAGCCTACTGTGCCATTCCCCTTGCAAGCTCCATCGGAGTAAACGACGTCCCACCGCGACTCATCTTGCACGTTTTCTCGCATCGTGCGTTTCTTTCCCTTGTAATCGGAACTATCGCAGGTAGAGGATGTGGCCTTGGCGGGTGAAGGAGGAGCAGTTGTTAGACTTCCGGAAACGAAAGCCTCCGCATCTGCGGCATTGCTAAAGCTTTTGTATTTGGCGCCAGTATATCCTTTTACCTGCGCCTCACACTCATCCCTTGATTGGAATCTCAAATTTAATTCACTGGGGGACTCGAGGTTCCTCACCATGACAAGAAAACGCCGGTTTCTCGACCGATCTTGACTGCATATAACTTTGAGCCCTTTGCGGGCTTCGGCATGTCCACCGGTCTTCTGACAGCTGGTATAGAGCTAGGCCGCAGATGGGCACGATAACGATGGATCCAGATAGAATTCCGGAGGAACGAAAACAGGAGTGACCGAGCCACGGTGGCGGTCTGAATGCAAGTTGTCGAACATCACGTGTTGTGACTTTGTCGCGTGTAGGCTGGCACGCTTTTGGAAGTCTTGGGCGTACAACCTGAACTTGGTTGGTGCCAGTGCTAGCCAGCTCAGGCCAGCCTTTAGGCGCCGCCGCGGTTGTGCTAATATGACCCATATCCTTGATATCTATGCTGAAAAAAAACGAGCAACCATGTATGCAAAGCTTCAATAAAGCTTATATGGAACTAGGCTGTGGTTACGGTGCCCCAAGCTGCACCGGAGAGTGGCCAACAGAGCTCACGAATAGCATCATAACAATGCAGTATCTGGCAGCCAATATCCCTCCTGATAAATCGTTCGGTGATTGCGGTTGCCCTATTCAAGAAAGTCGCAAGGCAGGGGCGCCGGATTGAATATCGGATAGGCGGCGCGCATTGAAGCCTAGCACAAAGTTACCTTCATTGGGTAGCCCAACAGGTCATTACGAAGCGCTCAACCTTGCTTAAGAAGGGTCGGGAGCTAATTTGTGAGAAGACATGGTGGAATGTACGTTTAATGATCGTTGGCGATGTTTGGGGATCCGAGATAAATGCTGGAACGCCTTGTACAGCTAGCGTCTTCGAGGATACATGTACATGTACTACTATGGAAGAGTACTGGTTACTATGTTGTTGAATTTTCAGCTTTCCACGGTGAATGATAAAGCCAGGAAGTAAGAAGACATCCGAATTCCGACAAGGCTTCCCTCCATACGGTCACGACGGCTGGACCTTTCCTGGTTCAGCGATTCAATATGGCGTTGAGCCCAACAGAACTCTATCTCCCTCCCACTTTCCCTTATCCTATCAAGATTGTATCCATAGACGCCCAGCCATCCTCTTCCATCCAACGCGGCACGCGACTTTTAGGCTATTCGTTTGTACATCTTTTACCAACACCCGACGCCCAACCAGAGACCCGATTTGGTACTTGGGACTCTGCCGTGGAAGGTACCCTTGACAAGTGGAATGTCAAGATTGGCGATGTCATCTCGCTGCGGAGGGCTAGAGAGAAACCCGTCGTTGTGGTCATCGAACCATGCAAACATGGCATGCAGCTGGGCGGGTTGTGTGTACTCTGTGGAAAGGACATGACCAAGTAGGTGTCCCATCTCGCCCTTTGCGATTTAACATTAAAGAACACTCTAGTACCGACTACACAGGCTTCTCGGATGCGTCTCGCGCTTCCATACAAATGACTCACTCCGCCTTTGGTCCAACCGTGTCGCTCGAAGAGGCACAGCGGATCGAACGAGAGACCGCCGAGAACCTGCTCAAGTCACGGAAACTGTCTCTTATCGTCGACTTAGACCAGACTATCGTGCACGCCACGGTTGATCCAACCGTCGGTGAATGGATTGGCGAGGGCGAAGAGTGGGAGGCAAGACGAGCAAGCAAGGCCTCTACAAGTAAGCCTCGCGAAGACGACGAAGATACCTCTTCGGACTCTGACGACGAGTGCAATCCCAATTGGGAGGCCCTGAAGGACGTCAAGAAGTTTCGTCTTGGTCCTGAGTCCTTTGGCTCGTCCTCTCGGGCCCTACTAAAGGGCAAGGGGAAGAACAAGGTGGTCGAGAATGACGGATGTATGTATTATATAAAGCCAAGGTAAGACGGTCTAAGAAGCTTCAGTCCCACGTCCATTCACTCATGCCGGTACAGACCCGGTTGGAAAGACTTTCTGCGGGAGACCGCCCAAAAGTACGAAATGCACGTTTATACAATGGGAACGCGAGCGTATGCGGAGGAGGTGTGCGCCGCGATTGATCCAGACGGCAAAATTTTCGGAGGCCGTCTGCTCAGTCGTGACGAAAGTGGTAGTAAGTTACCTTCTGGTCCCCTCTTCTGACGTGGCGCAACTGCTGAATTTCCCCGAGGTCTTACCCAGAAAAGTCTGCAAAGGCTATTCCCTTGTGATACCTCCATGGTGGTCATCATAGATGATCGCGCGGACGTCTGGGAGTGGAGTCCGAATCTTATCAAAGTCGTTCCTTGTTCGTACTTCAAAATACTCCCCGCTCTCCTGGTTTTGACGTCTGTACCTCAGATGACTTCTTCGTTGGAATTGGCGATATCAATTCAACGTTTCTACCAAAGTTGGAGTCCTTGACTCCTGCTCTTCACCCTCCATCGCCGAGTTCTAATGCCAATGCAAAGGTGTCGCCCTCACTCCCTCCAGGAAATCAGCAACAACGCAGCTACTCCCAACACGCATTACCTGACGATAATGCCCCCTCACCAGCCACACCCTTAATAGTACCAGAACCCGCTCCGCCGCGTGAAACCGAGGGCGCCGATATCACAAAAACGATGATGACACGGAATAACCTTGCTCTCGAAGCCCAATTAGAGGAGCGGCCGTTGGCAAAAAAGCAAGAAGCGCTTTCCGAAGGTGAGACTCCCCATGAGCATCACCACCATCACCGCAAGGATGAGTCCAAGCCGGAAACCGAGGACCAGGTGAAGGAGCAGAGGTCAACCACACCAAAACCCGAACGGAAGGCTTTATTGAAGAACGACGATATGGAGTTAGAGCGGGTATCCAAGGTAATGAAAGTTGAAGTTGCTACCAAGGGGGACACGATTGACACATGGACTCTCAGCTCTTGGACGAAGTTCACGAGCGATTCTTCGATTCATATGACTCGCACGCCGCTCGGAAGGTAGCGGGAAAGCGGCGCGAAAAACCTTCGTATGATGTTACGGTCAGCTATCTTCCTTTTTCCGTCAACAGCCAATCCCTAAAACCCAATAATCATACAGCGTATCATCCCTCGAATAAGAATGGAAGTATTGGAGGGCGTCCACATCCTGTTTTCCAGCGTCATCCCTCTTGACACCCGACCGGAATCCACAGAAATCTGGAAAATGGCGCACATGTTTGGTGCAATATGCTCTACCGAGCTCAAGCCCGAGATAACCCACGTCGTCGCCGCTAAGGTTAGTCGCGCCTCGACTTCTTGCCCATATATCTGATCCTGAACCGATGACCCTCCGCAGCGCGGTACAGTCAAAGTAGACATGGCACGCAAACGTGGCGGGATGAAAATCGTATGGCTCGCCTGGTTCACCGATTCCATCGCACTCTGGCGGCATCAAGACGAGACCCCGTACTTGTTGGATGAGCCGCCGGCACCTGGGCCCCGCTCAAGCCCGGCGGTGGATTCGCATCAGATCTCTTCAGACCCGGAGCCGGACGCGGACGATTGGGACGAGGAAGCACCGGAGCCGAAGGACCCAGGGTCATTTGAGCTAAACGCGATCAATTGGAGTGATATCAATGACGAGGTCGACGCGTTTTTGAATGAGACGGACGATGAGGACGATGGGCAGAGTGAGGCGAGTGGGATGAGAAGCGGAGCCGTGTCCGAAGATGACGAGTCGAGCAGCGAGATGAGGTAGGCTTCGTACCTTTTCCCTCCGTTATACTCATTTGATCCTGACTACTTGTGGCGAATCTAGTATCTATAACACCCCAAAGGCAAGCCGGAAACGGCTACGGAGCGTGACGCCGTCTGATTCCGGGGGTGCGAATGGTGCCGGGAAGGAAGATGTGCTGCGTTCGCCACTTGCCAAGCGGAAAAAGATGGCGGCGGATCGGACTGGGTACTCGCGGTTGAAAGAGGCAATTTCTGCGGACGATCTAAAGAAAGACACGACAGGGACAGATGACGAGAAAAAGGCGGGCGGGCGGGCAGACTCTGGTCTACCTCCTAAGGTCGACGTGCTTATGGAGGAGGAGGACGAGGAAGACGACGATGAAGATGACGAAGAAGATGACTTCCTGGCGAGAGAGCTTGAGGAAGAGTGGGGATAGTCGATATATCACGACACGCTTTAAATTTCATCGCAAAGTATTGGTGCTTCCGCCCTCTCCCTACTTTAGGATTTTGGTTCTTTTTATTCTGTACTATCACTAGTCACTTGTAGTCACTTCTGTATTTCTTTCAACTTCCTTCGACGAAATCGATCCTTCCAAATGTATATATCCCCGTATAGGTACTCCACGCCCATTTACATACGCTCCGGGCCTTCATCGCTTCAGCGTCTAAACTATCAACCTTGTCGTTGGCGTTGGGCAAAGTCCTCCATTTTCTCCGTGGACTATGCTTCTCCTGCCGGATACACAAGAGTCAGGCGACAAACGAGAGGCTCCAGAACAGGAAACCCACGCAGCTCTACTACAATACGACATTCTGAAAAATATCTTTGGACACTTCAGCAACAATTCCAACGATGCGAGAGCTTGGAAGGAGACTCAGGGGCATCTGTGTCAGGCTGCACTGGTGTGCAAGGCGTTCCTTGACCCGGCGCTTGATTCATTGTGGAGGTCGATGACTACTCTTCTCCCGCTATTGAAGTTGCTGCCCACATTACAACTTGTAAACGGTGCATACGTGAGCTCCATTCCCCGATAAATCCGCAAGCCTCTAAAAAATTCTCCCCTGAAGGCAGTCCACGACGATATCCATGACCACCATTGGGCGTACATGGACTCGTACGGAAAGCGGATCAAGGAGTTCGTTGCACACAAGCCCGCTGTTTCTTTTCAAACGTATCTTCAACTCAGCCAACTGCGCGGTTCTTCCATTCTTCCCAATCTACGTCGACTCCATTACCCCAGTGACGATCCTTCGGTGTTTTCGGAAGCCCCGATCATTCTATCTTCCGTGTTGGAGACCCTGCAGGTGGACAACAGCGATTCCTACGACGGTTCCGTGATCCAACCATTTCTCTTCATGATCGCTGTCAAGGCACCTAACTTAAGACACGTAAGCCTTGGTGGCTCTGGAAAGCATTGGGCCAAGATAGGACGGTTTTCGCAGCTCAGCAATCTGGAGATATCCAAACCCATGGACTTTGATTTGCTTCGGCCGATCAGCACTCTTCCAAAGCTCGAACACCTGAAAGTCGATTTAATGGGATGTTCGATAGAGAATATGACTCCGATATTCCCTGCGTATGGATCCCAGGAGCCAGCTGTACTGTTTCCCCAGTTAAAATCCTGGACGGTGACAGGGCGTCTTCCCGTCATCTCTTTCGTCACCGACTTCATCGGCTCCGACCTGGTTCGAATCCTAAGTGTAACCCTTAGACGGGGGGATGGTCAACCATCGCCAGTCGCCACTGGAGAGAGTCGCTGGTCTTCCTTTTTACAAAAGGTCGACCGAAAATGGGGACGGAAGATCGCCTTGCTCAGCTTGGAAGAGGAACCGGCATTCTGTACATCTGACTGGCCAGACCTCCAATCATATAAATTCGACTTGTGGCGTTTCTCAGCTCAAGGATGGTCTGTACCGGACCCTCAGCTTCGAAAGATAGTCCCGATGTTTTCAGATCTCGAGGACCTTTGTTTAACGAGTGGCAGCTCTACCGTGACGTCACTTACCCTATCTGGCCTCCGCATACTGGCGGAATCTTGCCCCAAATTGCTATACCTTCAAGCTTCGCTCGAAATTGGTTCACCCAATTTACTGGATGGTGACGTCTTGTCGCACGGCCTAAAAGAAATCTTGGTTAGCAGTCAAGACATCCTCAAGGATAAAGCGCTTTTAGCAAGGCATTTGGATCGTATATTTCCCTCTTTGTTTGTTGAGGCCACACAGGACTCTGCCGATGCGAAAGGATGGAGAGAAGTCGATGCATTTCTTTTAATGTTTCAGGGAATTAGAGAAGACGAACGTATTCGGACGGGATATGGATGTGGAAAGCGGATCTTGTAATCCTGACTATGCGGCCAGTGGCTGGGGTATACAAGCCCCTCTGTTCAAGTCGTGACGAACCCTATGAAATAGGTGAAAATGAACTTCTCCCAAGTATTGTGGCGGTACTGATCGTCCTCACCAGATGGTGCAGCAGCAAATAGCATAATTTATCCCCCCAGTACGAGATCCTACAATGAAGCGTGAGCGTGTCCCCGATAGAATCAGAGCGAGGGGACATGTCTAAAAATACGGATACGCCGGTGAATGAAGAAAACAAACCCGGTCGCTCTTTCTATGTAACGATAAGCACGGATCTAGAGTAGAGAAAGCATAACCTCCCTTGCCTGATTGTCCCAGTGAAGTGACTTTTGCTGTTTTGGTAAAGCGCACTCCTCCTCTTTCTCTGCTTTGATTTCTCTGTAGCCCTTGCCTTTGGGCAACAATATTCCTTCGTTGCTTTCACATGGGGTTGACAGTGGCTCTTGTCTGAAAGAGGGTCTTGTACTGAGGTTTAGTTAACGCCCCATCTGTGTATTGTCCTTCGAGTCTAGCAAGGAAATACTTTCATCGACCACATAGAACGTTGCCCTGACAGACGTACGGACCAGCAACCAGGTGGAAGGGTCGACGTTAACATCGTTTTTTTTGAGCCTGCCGCAATTTATTAATGATGTGCCTCTCGAAGAAAACAAGGCCGAAGCAGAGGGTAAGACCATGTTCTCGGGATAAAATATGACAGTGAGGTGACTGGGCCCCGTACTTCAAGGACTGTGTCGTGGAACCATTGCGGTGCAGTTGCGGGTCGTAAGTGGATGGTATGGTCAGAAAATCCTCCCGAGGAATGTCCTGAGCGGATTAAAAAAGGGCTGCGTGTTCTCATGTATTCAGATGCTCCTGTAGTTCCCGTCGCGAGTGTGAACGCCGGTAGTATTTGCAAAGTAAAAGGAGCTCAGGACAACCGACGGGATAGCAGATCTAGCATCATGTTCCGTGTCTATAACTGGGACAACTTTGTTAGCGGAGGTTTTATCCGAGTTCGGAGTCTTTCGACTCTTCCCGTCGCGTGCATGGTTGCAAGAAGACGCCCTCGATTTGTTGTAGTTAATTTCCGACGTTCTTGCGAACGTGAGCGAAGTGTTACAGCGTTGTTGATACAACACCAAGAAGGTTTCCGCTTCCCAAGATCCTCCGATTCTAGCCGCTGGCAATAGCCACCGTGGTAGATACAGAGCCTCCCTCGGACCCTAGGCCTTGTCCTCCAAGTGAGCGCAGTACATTATCCACAGCTTCTTCACGGACATTCCGGTGCACTGTTTGAAAATACCCTTGTCGTATGGGACGCCGTTCATGTGCCCATTGAGCTTTCGAATCGTTCCCTCTCCGTATTTTCCTTCGAGCCAAGCGAGGAAATAGCCTGTGGTCTCATACCCAGCATCCCATTCGTCGCCGCCGCGCTGCGTCCAATGTGGTGGGGCGAAGCCTGCGCGAAGGCGGACGTAGTCTACAGCTTGGGATCAGAAGAGGCGAATCAAAATAAACCAGGAATGGAATGGGGTCACCTGCGATTCCTTCAATCAATCCTCCCGGACACGACTCTTCTGCATCGTACTGGAAGCAGTGAACGATTTCATGCGTCAACACGCCCCGGATCTCATCCCGCGCACGATTCGCACTTTTCGCGATGTAATCAAGCGAGAAATGGATTTCCTTGTGGTGGGTGCCGCCAGTTGCATGTGCTACGCCAGGCATTGGGCGCAGGATCAGGACCAGGGTTTCTACACTTCAGGCGATAAGAGGTGCAGAAACGGGTATTATCAATATCATGTCGATGCCGAGAGGCAGGTGATGGACAGAGACGAGAAAAGTGGCTAACTTTTTGGGTGCGGTTTCAGGAGTGTAAAGCCAGGTGAAGCTAGCAATGACTGCCTCGCGCAGTGCTGTGAGCGGGTCCACCGCTTCGAGGAAGATAGATGCGGGGGGATGCGCGAGGTCGTCAATGCGGAGAGATAATTGAGGTACAGGCCATTCAGGCTCTAGGATCGGAGTAGGCGCCATGGATGACCTGGACGGTGACTGTGGCGGTCTCAACTGTCAGTGCCAGTGTCATGATGGACGACGGCGACTCCGGGTGGTCACTGGACCATGGTGAGGTGGGCGGTTACAGCGTCACGTGTGCGGGGTATATGGCCAAAAATAGAGTTAGGGGCTTGCGAGACGCGAGACAATCATTGCAAGTGGCAAGACCGAGTGTGGTACAGGTAGTATGCAGAGTCCTAGAGCACCGAAGATGGATGTGGGAGGCTAAAACTACATGGTATTCCGCTATAAGGGGGTATTACTTTTGGACATTCTAATTTGCTGTTAATCTATGTCGCGAAAGCAGAGCGCACGAAAGGAGTCTGTATAACACCGAGACACCTTGAATAAGAGCCCAATATTGAGTGAACAAGTAACACTCACGAAGAATGCCACAGCTGAGGATGCCACAGCTACGGATGTCGAATCCCGGCAGCAGCTTCAACACGTGAGACTTCGTCGCGCAGGGCATCTCTGCCTTCCTCGAGCCACCGACAATACTCCACCGCACGGAATAACACACCACTCTTTCCCTTGGTCTGCCCCTTCCCTCGGAGACCACTGCCTTTCGGCCTGCCCCTGGTCGGCATCCCGATCCCGTGCGACGACCCTGCCGGAGCGAGCAGTGATATTAGTTGTGCGTATCCATCTCGGATGGCGTTTCGCCGCTTCTGCTCTGACATTATGTGGTTGAGACGCTTCTGGGGAGTCGATAAAAGGGGCTTTGAGCGCGGTGTCGAGCCATTTGACATTGTCTGGTCGTCGTCGCCTTTCAGATTAGGGGAAGATGGGTCTGACGGCGCGCTGCCAGAATCGCTACTCTCGCGCGTGTTATATCCCACGCGTATTTCAGCGGGAAGTGGTGGAGCATGTATAGCCGCTCGCGAGGCTGCTGAACGAGTGTTGTGTCTCGAATGCAACGATGTGGACGGCTCTGGGGTGGTGTTAAGGTGGGGATTGGAATATGGGGCGAGTGTATTAGGGACATAGTCGTTGTATACCGGTTCTTGAGCGGCCAACTCCCAGTCGAGGCCGCCAAAGTTGTCGAGAAAGCACTGGAGATCAAGAGCCTCGTCGGGCGAGAATAGATCTGCCGACGAGGGTAACGGTGGCGGGTTCGGAAAGAGATTAGATAGGGATGGGTCGAACGTAAATTCGAAGTCGGAAAATGGCACCGGGGGCTGGAGAGGAGACATAGCCATGGTCGTAAGGCAGAGGAGGAGAGTGTTGACTGAAACAAGCAACTTTTCGTGATTGTAGACCGGGGCCGGCTATGTCGTAGCCGGTAGATCTAGGGACGTCGTTACGTAATTGGCGACCGAATTGCCGACGCCCGTAACGGACCTCGCCCGCGCTTGCCTCCGTTTGAGACCGTTGCTCCTGAAATGTCGGCGCTCCCCACAGACGAACCGGCGCAGGATGCCTCTTCGTCGATCGACACTCAACAGCTGCAACAGCAACTCCAGCAGCAGCAACAGCAACATCAGCAGGATCTCCTCGGCCAGCCCATCCAGGCCTCGTCCTCATCGATATCTTCAAACGACGCTGGCCGCAAACGTCCGTTCCTAGTTTCCTAGCCGATCGTCCGGGATCCTAATGTTCTATTCCAGCCAAAACACCGTCCGTCCGTAGGGCTTGTGTAGCATGTCATACCGGGAAAACTCGATGTAGTGAGGTCCTACCCTGCCAGGTCCGCAAAGCTGTCTTCATTGGTGTCATCGCAATCGCAATCTCACAGCTTATATCCCCAGAGTTGTATCAAGCGCGGCCTCGCACAGAGTTGCTCGTATCCAGACCCTGATGCACAGGAGCATCAGCCCCATCATACGCCTGGTATGCCTCATACAGCTTTCCTGCATGATTTCCCAATCAACATGGACACAGCGCCAACTGTGCAGTCCTTTGCACCCCCGCCCATGTACGCCACACTACAAGGCACCCCCACCCTGACCCACCAACACTATTACGACTACAACGGCACCTTCACTGGTGCATCGACGTCGACCTTTCGCCCCAATAAACGCCCTCGTAACCTTACAGATGAAGAGACTGCTGCCATTACCCGCAATTTCAGCAGAGGAGACTTTTTTGTCGGCAACAGTGCACCAGTTCGTATCGATCCTCGATTACCCGTCAGACTTACTCTTGGAGAAGGGGACCATGTTCATTTTACAGTTGGGGAGGCGTTGGTTTGATTATGCAGACCATTTTATCCATGTATCTAACCATATCTCGTACGTCTAGCTTTCCTTCTTGGCTCTTCATTGGTGTAGCTCTCTTCGTTTTCATCGCCTTCGATCGTGTACTACCAGCCTTTGGACATAATATCTTCGCACCGTCGCATTATTTTGCCATGTCCATTGTAACTACCGCTATCAATCAACATGCTTTTGGTCAGAATACCACGTACAACTTCAATGTTGCCTGCCATTCATGTTGACCGAGAGAGATGTCAACAGAGAGCATTCAAGAAGTTTCGTAAATTTATAAGAGCACCATTGATAGTTGATACTACGATCGTACGGCGAATCGAATCTACCCCATTCAAGTCGTGGCGAAATTGCCATAAACGCCGGTGGAATGCCGGAGGCATATTTGGCAAAATCTCACGAACCAAACAGACTGAGCGTGGCAAGTGGCTTTCGCGAATGGCTGTCCAACCATCGAGGAAGGCAGCAAAAACCAAACCCAGCTCCCAGCGAAATGGACACTGACATACTTCGAGTATGGCAGCTCGTTCATGAGCTGAGCGATCAGCTCGCGCTCAACCAGAAAATTACAGCGACCCTCCAGGCACAGGCCGGATCCCTCAAAGTTGGCAGTTGTATTGAATTTTACGAGTAAAGACTGAAGCTTTCTCTGACAGACACAAGCCTCACATTCTGGCACAGGATTCACATTAAGACGGTTTAACACTGATATCTCGAAGGGTGCGTGGTCCATACAGTGGCAATACGCGTCCGTTCCGGTCTGACAGCAAAAATTCAGAGTCGTTCGAGTCCGAACTGGAGCGCATGAATGCGCACATTATCATCGACAACCAGACCTTACTTCACGAAAACAAACAATTAAGCCTCCTCCTCAAGGAATACGAGGGAACGATGGAAACTATCATGGCCAAATTCCGAAACCATGCTGTACGTCGCACCTCCGTTTCTCTCCTGGAGAAAGCTCAATGGAAACGCGCATCTCCAGCTCGCAGCGCAGCAACATGAATTAACGCTAACAGCACACTATGAAACCCTCCTCCATACCCGCGAAACACAAAGCTTATCCTCCGACCTCGTCTCCTCAACTGAAATGTCACAAGCCATACAACGACTCTCACACCACCTACGCGGTCTCCTCCGCTCAATGGCAGGCGAGAACTTTGACCCCTCAGATCCAATATACGACGGCAGCACCAACCCGGACGACGAACCCCGCGGCTTCGTCGAACTCGGTGAACTCGAGCACCTGCTCGAAGCTCTCGACCAAAAGGGCACATTTGGCTATTTTGGGACGGAGGGAAGAGCTGACTGGGCTCTGGAGCGAGAGTATGAAATTGCGAGGCTAGAGCGCGAGAATGAGGAGTTGCGGCGGTTATTGGGCATTGACGAGGACAGTGCTGCAGCGTCTGGTGTGAATGAGGATTTAGAACGGGTGGATAGTGGGCGGTATTCGACGTTTCTGTCGAGCTCGTTGAGGCGAAGTACAGGTGGGACTGAGGGGTTTAGCCCACAGCCGATGTATTGGGACAACCAGCAGCAGCAGCAACCGCCACAACAGCAGCAACAATTGTATCCGCCGGCGCCACCGACCGCGCCGCTACAAAGGGCGCTGGATTTGCAACAGGGGATGAGAATGGGTACGCAAGGGCAGGGACGAAGAGCCGGTATATTTGGGGCCGGGAGAGGAGGTCCGAGACGGGGTGGATTGTCAGGTATCGCGGTGCCAGGGTGGCAGCCCGCACCACCTGCGCCGCTTGTGGATAGGCCATGGCCGGGTCAAGGGGGCTCTGGTTTGGATCTTACACGATGAGGGTGTTGATTATATTATTTTTATTCTGGTAGTTGTGCTTACTGTAGACCTTGTACTGTATACCCTCTGTGGATCGGATAAACACAAAAAGTTGTCACAAACATCGATGTCATTTGACCAACTTCCCACAGAATTGTATTCTGTCATCCTCTCCCACCTCCCCTTGCCGTCTCTGCAACAGACAGTTCTCGCGCTAACGAGGGCTCTGCCATTCGCTCCTATCCCACTACACGAACTTTTCTACTCCGTATGCATCAGATATCCTTACCAAGCTCCACGCTTATACCGACGCCTTCGTTCTCGCCGCCCGAAAGAAGATGCAAACCCGGATGGTGTCTTTGACGCTGCAGTATGGGTTCATCATTTCTCCGTAGAGACATGGGAAGTAGACGCAGATATTCTCGGCAACCTGATCCGTCTCCTGCCCAACCTAGAGAGCCTGAGTTTATGGATCGGTCCGAGTAATTTTAGGCCGGAACATTTAGAAGATCTGCTCAAGCCATACATGCCCAGACTGAAATATCTTTCGATTAGATTTCGGCCCTAGTGAGTGGCGAATGTCTTCATGTTTACGACTCCCTACTAACCTTTCGAAGTGTCAAGAAAGCCACGTACTATCAATTCCTCAAGGTACTGTGCTTGTAATACTTTCTTCATTGGTAGTAGGGCTGATCAGCCCTATTGCAGGGGTCTTATTTCGATTCCACCTTCATCGCCCTCTCTTCGTGGCCTTCGTCGCCTCAAGGGTTACCCACCCTCTCCATAGTCCAAGATCCTTTTATACCTGATTCTGCCGATGTGCCAACGCCACGCTTCGCTCAGCCCATCGTGTTCTTCCGACTCGACCTCCATCTCTCCATCCTCATCCACTCACAGGCCTTGTCCGACTCCCTCAAGTCTCTTAGGATCCGCATACCATCGCGTCCCATTGTCCAACCACTCACTACTGCATATTTAAACCCAAATGTACGGGATACGTCTACGGTAACTCGGATCCGCCCTCCTTCCATCGAATTTCTGGATGTTTCGACCTCCAGCGTCTCAGAAGCTGATATAGAAACCCTCCTCGCCCGTTTCAAGGACCTCAAACACCTCATTCTTGATGGATGCACGAGCCTTCTTCGGGGAGGTTCCCCACCGGCACTCGGCCAAGAACTAGATTGGTGGACATCCCTGGGGAGAAGGTGCGCCTTGGCTGGAGTGAAGAAAGCAAGGGATCGAGAGAAACAGCTCAAGTTGTGGTACGAGACACTCGTCCAGGTCAGACTGTCCGCCGACTTGGGTGATCCGCCTGTCGACAGATCTAGTGAGCCTCGGCGGCCACGGCGTGGACGGCGCGGCTTAGCGACCGCGACTATCACCCTGAGAGGAGCAAGTTCTCCTCCTCGTCCTGTGCCCTTATCTACTCCCGCTTCTACCACCGCCATTTCACGCACTCTGGGCAAATCATCTGTTGCTCCCAAGATACACATCATACCCCCGCTCCCAGTGCTGCAGACGCTCTGCCTCTTCCCAACTCCAATCCAGAACACCCCTGCGGCCATCAAGCCAGAAGCCCGCGTCCTTATCCTGTCTGCGTTCGAAAAAGGCTGGAATGATGGGATCCGGGTTATCTGGGAGAAGAGGGCGAGGATGGGAACGAGCTTCTCTCGAGATCCGGTAGAAGGTACGCCGAGGCCTAAATTCTTGAGATTTAGACAGGGTAGGGAAGAAGAATGGGGTGTACAGGAGGAAGGGTTGGAGGGGTTAGAAGACGTGGGGCCAGGAGAAAGGGAAATCTTTTTTCGAAACGAGTCTACCGGGTTGGATCTTGGGAAGACCCCTGTACTCTGCCTTTCTGGACCTGGTATTGGAGTAGATGGGCATGTGGATGGATGTGGGCACTCCGTTGCTCGAGATATTTGGATGGATGAACTATGACGAGCATTCAGGCCTCCGATTAGATTTTGATCATCTTATCTTATCTCCGTTGGAGTCAATGACAAAGTACACCTGTATAGTGGTCATGTCATTGCTGCTATACTCCCTTCACTCTGCACACACCGAGGATGTCCTCGATCGTCGTCCCGTCTTCCACTTCCAACACACCTTCCCCGACGCCTGAAACACCGCCTCCCCATCCACTTCCCAAGAGCAAGCTTAATGCGATCTCCCGCTTCAAGAGCTTCGCCGGCAGTCTCGGCCTCAAGAAGGAATCCAAGGAGCCGCCGATCGTCTTCCCGCCTCCCTCCTGGTTCATAACTGATGACGAACCCACCCCCGCCTCCCCTGACGCGGAGCCAACCAAAGACTCAGCTGCCGCGGACGATGTACATGGCAAAGCAGAGTTGGACGCGCTGGAGCCGATGACGTTTGCGATGAAGATTCGACGAATGATCGATACGCTGCCACTTCCGGCTAGCGTTACTGCAGTGGTTGCGGCCGGCCTCGGGACGCCTTCCAAGGGCACCAGTAATGTGGCGGTCGTAGATGAGAAAGGGCCGCCGATTCCGGATGTGGTCGATGCTAGGACGATGAAGCTCCTGACTTCCGAGGAGGTGATGAATGGAGATGACCCACAGGTGAAAGGAACGAGGAGGCAGAGCGTTTGGGCTGCATTGGAGAGATTAAGGCATGGTCATGTACCCGTAGAGGAGAGGACGGGTGCACCACCGATTGTGGACTCAGAGCCCGAAGAGGGTGTGATGATGTACGCACCTCTCGAACCGACGGAGGACTCAGAGATCGAGCTCGCAGAGTCTGAGCTGGAGTACGCCGACGAAGAGCCTACCGGGAAAGATGCAGACAAGGAAGCCACTCCACCAATCTCGCAACCTCCGGCGCTTGAAAAGGTCTGGGTGCCCTCAACGACAAAACTGTCCATCTTCACGACGTGGTGGGGCTACCGATTGTACCTCCCTCCACCAGTCATGGCGAAGCTCAACTCTAGCCAGATGAGAGCTACTCAGCGCGCAGCATTGATTACGACAGCCCTGCAGTGGTTCTTGGGGAAGGTACCCATGGTGATTGTGCCTCCGCAGCTGAAGCCAGCGGTCACGGTCCTACGGAGGCTTTCACCTTTGCTGGCGTATATTGGTGTTTTCATTGCGTGGAGTTGGTCGAGAATCAGCGCGAGCGATAAAGGCATGATCTTCTGCGCATCTCTTATCAAACCCCATCCCATACTAACTCCTGAACTCCAGGCGATGGCGTTGTACTAACTGCTACGTGGCTTTTACCCGTCGCACTAATCCCTATGTCATGGGACGCAGGCCATATTCATGGACCCCCAAACCGGCCGCCCACGCCCATGGATAATAGGTCTCCCTCCCCGAAAGACGGGAACAAGGGGAAGAATACGAAGAAGTAGGCATGCCCATCCTTGACTGATTGCGGGCGTTAATCTCTTTCCATGGATTCCACGTAAAGCTATTTCCGTCGCTTGTTCTTTCCTTGAATACATTATTTCATTTGCCATTGCCTCGGATCCTAACTCTTCTACATATGAAGCGGCACATATTGAATCCTGGCCTGGAACGTAAACCTTCTTAGCTTCGAATTCTATGTACACTTCCTATGTTTTGTCATTTTACAACATACGAGTATATGATGCTCGACGCGATGCGTAGATGACATCACTTGTACTAATCCGACCTACGATTTACACGATTGCCGGGAAGCTTCAGGGTCCTCGGTCCGTAACCACAAACGGTCCCTTAAACTGCATCCCAAAATTATAAATACACTGGCCCTCATCTGCTTTGCCTTCTCGAAGAACGAGGGAGTAGAATGTGCGGCTGGAAAGTACAAGGAAAGTACGCAAAACGCCCAAGTTGTGCCACGATCATTATGGGGAAGAGTACCTGTATTGGACGGTATAGATCCCTGATAGGTACCGCAGACCAATATGCCATCGAGTACTTACATTAATAGCGCTCGATGTTCTTGGATGACGACGATCGAAAGGCATCTACAGAAGGAATTCCAGGCCTGCAACTGGAGATTGCGGTGATTACAATCGTGATCAATCAGGGATCAGGAAGCCTTGCAGGTTGCAGGGGAACGATAGACGATGGCAGGGCAGGAAGCCACTCCGGGAGAGAACCAGCCGATCCCCCAGGCGAGGCAGGATTTGGACAGGTGGGCACAAGGGCCTGGCTACGATATCTCTATCTGGAGGTCGGAAGTGGGTAGTTTGAACCCGGCATGTGGGGATCCGGAACGTGGTGATGCCCCCCACCCGACTCTCCACATTTCCTCAATGTTCGATGTTGGTCGAGCCCGGTCTGCCCGATACATGAGGCGCGATGGTATCAGTTCCTCGCTGCGTCGACCTAGCTCCGGAGACGCGAGCACTCGCACCTCGCCTAGCCGACGCAGTACACGGCACGGGATACAATGCAATTCATCGATACGCGGATTATGATCAAGACAAGCATGGACCCCTCTTCAATCGAGGGTGGCTTCTCAAGGTAAGTTCCTTCACAGAACACTGGTGGAACATCGGGAGTGGACCCACAGAAGTTTCGAGTACACTCCAAGGAACGTACTTGTACATGGATAATTATACACAGTCGGTGGTACACACAAATCGTCAAGGCACCATTGGTGCATATACACACATGCCCCCGCACTATGGGCATAAGGCAACGCGATGAAATCATGAACCCGCCTGTCTCCATCCGGGCCCTACGGGTCCTGAAGCCCCCCGCGCGCAAGTAATAGTATGCTATCGATGTCATTTGTAGCGTCCACGAGGCGCAGATAAACAGCACCCATGTGCACGGGGCATGCCTCGAGGCAGATGGTGTGTACTGGATGCATAGAGGATGGCGTATTGAATCGTACAGCGATAAAGCTGCGGGGCAGGGTGTGGTGATGCTGTGCCTGTAGAGGAACTAAAGTCCGGCGACCATGACGGACAGGCTGTGAGGCGAGGACAGTCATGGGCTGGTGATCGTATGAAAAGTAATTTACGATCTTTTGTTGTTTCGTCCTGCGCACTTGACTACGGTGCGGTGCGTTAGCAGCAGCGGGACAACAGCAGGGGCTATACGGAGCTACACGCCACTATCGAGCCATGTAGCGCTGTGAAGTTTTGCAAATTAAGATCTGCGCTGCTAGCTATAGACAAGCAGAATTTAGAGTTCAAGCAGAGGAGCCAGTGTGGGCGCGGTAAGACTATGTGACGTGCGAGAGGAAGACGGATAGTAAAGCGTCCGGCTTCGTCAGCGTTTATAGATCGCTTATCTAGGCGCTCACCAAGAATGAAATAAGAATCTGGAGAAGCAGCGGACGGACGCCTTGAATTATATCATCGTATACAGCATGAATGCCGGGACCATCTTTGCATGCAATAACCTGTGCTAGCTGACGTCGTGAACCGAAAAGCGAGGTCTTCGCTTCTGTGTACTTAGCATGCATGGTCTGGTGATAATGCCATGAATGATAGATATTATGGGTTGTTGAGTACAGTGGGCGTCGAGATAAGAACTTCGAAGCAGGAGGCAACGTCACCGGCCTGTGAAGGTATAGCCCCGGAAGACATACGAGGGTGATCCGCGAGGATGCCGGTTATTAGGTTCAGAGATGGTTGTATGGCCGTTCGTATTGACCGTGACAGACAGTGGGATATGACCGCAGTTCTGGACGGGCGTCGAGATACGCCCAGTGCCATTTGGAGTGGGGTACTCCCATCCGCGATGATAGCGATTGCTCACAGCCCGACGCCGGCGAAAACCTGATACATGATACTTGAGCGTTCGCAGTTTCCCGCTGATAGATGGACCTGTGATAAAGGCTATCTGTGTTGGTAACCTGGAGTAGTTCCAGAATTAGACAATGGACCACTATAGAGAGCCCGCACGGAAGAGGGAAGGGAGACCCAGCGGAGGAGGTACACTGGGATTGGTGGGAATAGGGCCTTGTGTAGAGTGGAGCAGTGGGGGTCGTCGTGATTGTGGCGCTGTGGTGGGATATCTTTATGTTATGTAGTTGCGGTTGGAAGTGGGAGTTCCACCTTTCCCCATGGTGTACGGTGTTTGCCTACGCATTGGGTGTCAGGGATGACATATAACAGCTTGCGAAGATGGCGGGTCGCTCGGGAGGAGAGGGTTGGTGCATGGTTGAGTGATTCGTGCACACTCAAGGCAGCGCCGCGTGAACCAGATACTCAAGGCAGTCCGGGAAGGACGCATGGTTGTGCAGCATCCGATGAAAGACCGAATGGGTCAACATGGCATGGTTGTGAGGCAAATATCGGCGTTCTCCGTGAATATGCGATCTTGGTTCTTATCTGCATTCATCTCAGCCTCGAGGCTGATCAGGTCTTTATATTGACGGCAACCCCGGCCTGTCTCCTTTCTTTCCTACCCCGCATTGGAATGCTCACCCTCCGCCCCCAGGCCCCGCCCCTGCGGCCCCCTGACAACGCCATCGCATGCTGGCGCGGACGCTCACGACAGGTCTCGCATACCGCGCTGGCTAGACAGGCCTCCGAGGAGCGGCGTACTGTCACTCACCGGACCAGGGCTTCCACAAACCCGGAGCGGACCTCGAGCGAAAAGTCCGACCTTTTCTATGACGCGCCACCACCTCCGCCCATGAAGCCCGTCGCTGCACCAGCTCCTATTAAACTGGCGTCCAGACCAGCGTTTATCCCACCCCCGCCGTCGTTGTCCTCGTCGGCTTCCGTGTCGCCCGACTACTACGACTCGCCGCCGTCACCGCCACGCTCGCTCGAGGACCAGGTCCACGTCGCATACGCAATGGACGACATTCATCTCGCCAAGATGCTACTGCTCCGTCTCAAAGGTATCAATGTCACCTCCACCGACGACCCCCGCATAGCTGAGGTCAAAGACGAGGACTTCGACTTTTGTTTTGTTCCCCATGGGCGGCTGATGGATGAAGAGGACGAGAAAGCGTTGCATGAGAGACAGAGGAAGGAGTCGGAGAAGTTGGAAGAGAAGCGGCGCATAGAGAGACTCAGGGATTGTGAGCGGATATGGGAGCAGGGAAAGGAACGGTTGAGGGAGGCAAAGGTCTTAGCGGCACGCCGGAGGGAGGCAGAGGAGAAAAGGAGTGCTGAAGAGCAAAGATTTGTGGAAGACGGTCGCGTGCCAGTCAGACGCATGTCTCGCCCAAGACCCTCTGGCGCCTCGCCACGCCCTGTGGTGACATATAAACTGACCACGGCGTCCTCCTCGCAAGACCAGGAGCCCTTTGTCTACGACTTCATGCCTTGCCCGACCCAATCCTGCCCGCTCTCGAGACCTAAGGCTCCAGCCCAGCCCAAGTCAAAGTCGCCCTTCTCGCGCCCTCTCTTTGATGATTCCCGGACCGTCCCGTTCAGCGATGTTCTCGCTAGCATGCAGGGCCCGTTGTTCCTCCCCGAGCGACGACCCATGAGTCCGTTGTCGACGAGCGCCAGCCAGGACCGTAAGCGACGCCGCGAGGTGGAACTGCTGGAGAGCTTGCTCAAGGTTGTGGAGTGGGAGGAGGATGAGCGACGGCGGCGAAAGGGCAAAGGGCCAGCGAAACCACCTATGAGGAGGAGGGGCAGTGATAAATCTGCGCTCCTGTCTTCCTGTGCCGCCTGTTCCTCCTCGTCTTCCTCCTCGTCGTTGTCTTCGGCCTCCTCGCCTTCATCTTCGTTGTCGCCAACCCCTTCGCGGCGATCGTGGTTGTCCTTCTCTAGCACTTCGTCTTCTGCGTCGACAGCGGCTACGACACCCTCTAGCTCCCCGCCGACGTGGTTCAGTAAATCCGCCTCACCTACACGTAAGGATCGACCAAACTCCTGGTTTCTAGCCCCTCCATCCCCCGGTACACACAAGCCCTCTCCTCCACACTCTTGCAAACCATGTACACATCTCACACCTGTCTCCCCTGCCGACAGCCCCCTCCCAATGAACACTGCCAACGGTCCCAACGCTCCATACGTAGATCACCGCCCCTTTACCACATCCGCATCTAGCTCAATACCCACTGGCGCTAGTGACGACACCTTTACCCATGCCAGCGTCGTCGTCCGCCGCGTATTCCAGTTCCTCGAGCTAGCCAAGGGCTTCCAGAACGCATACATGAATGCAACGATGTTCGCCATCTCCGCCTCCTCAGACTCGTTAGACGACCGCCAGGTCACCGCCCCCTTCGTCCTGAGCGTCTCCTCCCGCAGATCTACGCCACTAAGAAGGAGTTGGCGCCCGCTCGGCCCTCCCGGGCAAAGAGTGCGCGCCGCTGACGTCAAGGCGTTCCTCAATACGTCCCCAACGCCTCATAATACCCCCAGCCCCTCCCACCCCGCCCCTCCCCCACGCCCGATTCCTCTCCGCTCGCGCACGACTATAGCGGACGGCACAGAGCACGACGAGCCCCCGCGCACGGTCCTCCCTAACCCCCTACCGTACGCCTTACACTTCAAGCCCCACCCCGTCCCGTGCCGCTCGCCCTTCCGCGTACACGCGCACTATGCGGGTGGGGCTGCGCCGTGGGGCGGGCCGGCGCTGCATAATGGGGCGGTGGTGCTGCGGGTGCGGGCGGTGGAGAACCCGCTTTATTTGAGGGTGAAGGCGTTGGGGAATGTGGTAAGCGAGGGGGGTGGGGAGGGAAAGGGGAGGGCAAGAGAAAGAGAGGGGGCGATGGGGAGTGGGAGGGAGAAGGTGCTGCAGATTGCGTATGAGGGGATTGGGAGGAGTTGGTTGGGGGTGGGGAGTGTTGAGACGAGGGGTGCGGAGGGGGGGGTGGGTGTGAGGGGGCAGAAGGGGGGTGGTGGTGGTGCGTCGTGGTGGTAGGGTTGGAGGGCGTGTTGAGTCGTGGTGCTGCTGCGGCACCTGCTCGACTGTGCGCTTGGTTCTCTTCTTTTCTTATTCGGGTTTCGGACGTTCTTGCTGTGTATTGCTTTCGCTGCTTAGGTCTTCATCCGTCTCTCCTCGAGGCGGGTTAATGGGCTTCCCACGTCTTCCTCCTCATGTTTTCCATGTTCACGCCTTTCTGTATATATCCTCATTCGCACCATACCCTACACCTGTATTATCTTCTCTGACGTGTTGTACTGGTACATGAGAGCACGATGTTTTGTCTTTACCTTATACTTACCATTACATACCAGCCCTCATATGTAGATGCGCATGCCATCTGCGCGGTGTATTTTCCCTCTTGTACTACGAGTAGAAGTTATATCATGTTTTACTGGTTCTCCAACCTAGTTTCCAATAAGAATTGATACTTAGAACTAGTACATGCCTTGTTAGAATCATTTATGTAACGACCTTGTGATTTCAAATTTCCTGTAACTCGAACCATCACCCGCCTTCCAAAGCATCGACTCCTCTGTCGGAAACACGTAGTCTGGGGACGCGCAGCCTTTGGAGATGGCTATCATGGTCCGTCCCTCCTGGAAAGTCGAGTCGCGCGACTCGGGCCCGTCGCGTTGACTCCCTCGGACCCGTCGCTGCTGCGGCCACGCTATTCTACCACCAGATAAATATCGGATAATCTAGATCATAACATCCCAGTCCCGAAAACGCAACCAAAGATCGACCATCTGCGCCTTCTTCCTACCACCCAATCACTATACCCAAAATGACCGAAGCAGATTTGACCACCGTGGAAGCGGTGGGGGCCTACCTCGCTGATAGCCCCTTCGCTAGTGGGACGGTCACGGTTCTCAGCGGCGGCACTGCGAACTTTGCGTATCGGATACATCTGGACACGCCCTTTGAGGGCCAGGAGACGTTGGTATTGAAGCATGCGCAGCCGTACGTGAAGAACCTTGCGAGCCTTCAGTTTTGGCTTGATCGCCAGGTCTGCAATACTTTCCCCTTCAAAATGCACTCTGTTGGTTGATTGGGCTGAGTAGAGATTCGAATACGAAGCAATGACGCGCATCAAAGCCTGGCTGCCCCCCGACTCCCTCGTCACAGTCCCTACGATCTACAAATTCGACCCCACGCACAGCGTCATCGTCATGGAGGACTGTGGCGTGCATACCCTCACACTCAAGGAATTCATGCGCCAGGGCCGCGCCGCTTCTACCCCCGATGCACCGGGTCTCCCAGAGACGATCGGGAGTTCTCTGGGGCGCTTCGTCGCCGCGATGCATAAGTGGAGCCGTGCCGATCCAGATGGGATCCTTCAGCTGTTCGCACAGAACTCTCAGGCGCTTGAGCTGTCGCCGTGGGTGACGTATGGACGCGTCATGCAGACGCTTGAACCGGGCGACGGGGACGAGGTGCTCCCCGCCCTAACGGATCCCCTGCTGATAGCGGCAGATGCGGATGTGGAGGTTGTGAGAAAGGTGGTGGAGGAGATGATTGGGGCGATGAAGGCTGCGCGTGATGTTGTGAGTACCCCTCCCGTGTTCGGTATGATCTTGTGGTTAGGGATTGAATGGCATGGACAGTTCGTCATGGGAGACTTCTGGCCGGGTAATATCATGGTCACCCTCGATGATAAGCAGCAGCTCCAGCGGCTATACATCGTCGACTGGGAACTCGCCAAGCCTGGCCTTCCTGGCGTCGAGCTCGGCCAGTTTTGCGCGGAGATGCACCTCTTGCGGCGGTTTGTACCGATTGCGGAAGGCTCGGCGTCTACGGTGCTTACTACTTTCCTGCAAGCGTATGCGCAGGAATATAAACCCGACACGGAGTTGGCGCGGAATGCGCTGGTGCACTGGGGCGCACATCTTGTGGTCCTGACCCCACGTGTGCCGTGGGGCGACAAAGAAAGCACTCGGAGGGTTGTTGAAGAGGGTGTGCACATCATTGTTGCTGCCGCTGGTGCAAACGAGGAGGACCTTAGGGAATCGCTCATGGGGCCTTTGTTATCGAGATGATTTGAACTTGCATCTTCTAACAAAGAATATATGACCCCTTCCCATTGATTGCCTAGATTTCAGTCTGATTTCGGATGAGTGGACTCTCAGGCCTTTCTGGATCTTGTGGTGACACGGACCGTCGAACGCAGAAACACCGCCGCTTCAATCACTGGACTTGGCCCTTCTTTGACATCTTCCCTCTCAATCCCACTTCACCCTGCAGTCACGCACACCACGCCAGCCCACCCTGCACAAGGCCACACGAGGCATGTGATGGTGTCAATCCCAATATGAAAGATTCTTCTCGCGATGTTCCATGTTCGGTAGGGTATAAAGTGGCAGGGATAACCTCCTCAGTGGATAGGTTTTCCGTCACTTTCATGGACCACCTTGTGTCTCGACTCTCTGGCCTGCTTGTCATAGTATCAATCGGTTTCGTCGTGAAGCGATGGTTTTCGGTTTCCACAAGGCCTCCATATCCGCCTGGTCCCCAACCGAGATGGATTTCAGGAAATTCGCATGAGCTTCCGACAACCCGACCTTGGTTAACCTACTCTCGCTGGGCCAAACAGTATGGTAGATATTGTTCTACTGCTTTCACTGTATAGATGTTTGACACCATCTTAGGTTCCGTTTTTCACTTTAGGGAATATCATCAACATGTCATAGTGGTTAATTCTCTCAAAGACGCAGTTGCGCTTTTCGAGAAGCGTTCTCAGATCTACTCCGATCGCCCAGCGATGACGATGGTCAAACTGTAGGCCGATATTGTCCTGAGCCGTGCATTTCTCTTAACATCTCCCGCTGCAGCATGGGATGGGACTTCAATATTGCGGTCGTACCTTACGGTGACAAGTGGCGGCGCCATAGGCGATTATTCCAACAACATTTCAAGAAAGAAGTTTCAGCTACCTACCAGCCCGTACAAACCAAAAAGATACATGAAATGCTCCACGCTATGCTGCTTACCCCGGAAGATTTTTTGGCGCATAACAGAACGCGAGTTATTTTATCTTCCCTCTTACATGTTCGTTGACAGGGGCGCAATTTAGTCTCGCTGCAACAATCGTGATGGCGACTATGTATGACAGCAATATCTCGCTGGCGAATGTCAACAGGTTCGGCAATGCGGTTGGGCTGGCAGTGGACAAACTGGGCGAAGCCATGTTCCCTGGAGCCGTCCTTGTCAACGCCTTCCCGTTTCTTCGATATCTTCCATCATGGCTACCAGGAGCAGGATTCAAGACATTTGCCGCAGGATGTAAGACTCTTACAGATGATGTGCTGAATGTTCCCTTCAGCTGGATAAAGGAGAAAATGGTAGGAAAGCAGCACTTTTGAGTATATGTTAATTGATAATAGTATGTGACACGATCACTCGAAGGCTTCTGGCGTGGAGGTCTCGGGCCTTGTAGCGAGGCTACTGGAGAAGAATGACGACCAGGACGGACTAGCAGCTGCAGAAGCGGAGGAAGATATCAAGCAGGTTACAGCGACTGCCTTTGTCGGTGAGCACTGAGGTCCATCCTACTTGGATAAATGACTCAGCGACTCACGAATTCTCCTTGGCTTCACTCTTCGGAGTAGGTGGCGCAGAGACTGTGAGCTATTCTGTAATCATATCCTTCGTTCAAGTTGACGACTAAAACCCATCCCAGACAACATCGTCTCTAGGAACTTTCTTCTACGCAATGGTAATGAACCCTGACAAACAACGAAAGGCACAAGAGGAAATCGATGCTGTGATTGGAACTCATCGTTTGCCTGACTACGGCGATCGCGGGTCCTTGCCCTATGTCGAGGCTATATATCGAGAAGTCATGAGATGGCGCCCTGTCCTCCCTTTGGGGGCTCCACATGCTGCCTGGGATGAGGATATCTACAACGGATACTACATTCCGAAAGGTATGCAGGATGATCACGTCCCATGCTTGTTTCTCACAATTTCTACAGGCTCGGTGGTTATGGCGAACATTTGGTCTGTAAAAGTTAAATTGCGCGTTTTCCGATGTTTATTGTTGGTCGAACAGGGCGATGGCGCATGATGAGTCGATATACCCGGAGCCTGACTCGTTCCTTCCAGAACGCTTCTTCGACGACAAAGGGAAGCTCAATAACGACGATCAGGTTCTTGCATTCGGGTTTGGCAGAAGGTGAGAGAAAAATACTGGTTGCTTCGTCTACCTCACAGCTTGTCGAATTCATGGATTCGGAATGCAGGATTTGTCCCGGACGTCACATGGCCAGTGCAACAGTGAGAAAGTCCCTGCTATATGTGTGATGCGCAGATACATTGACCTTCATAACGCAAGGTTTGGCTAACGATCGCAACCGTTCTGTCCACTCTCAACATCACCAAAGCAAAGGACATGGATGGCAAAGAAATCCCAATTAGCGATGAGTACTTGGATGGTTTAGCAATGTAGGTTTGGTTTGTCGTCTAATGTGGAGATAGTCTCATTCATTTTTGTCTCCCTAGCCACAAGGCTCCCTTCCGTTGCTCTATAACCCCTCGCTCAGTGGAAGCACACGACTTAATTGTGGCGGCTAATGTTGCTCATGATGAAACCTAATTTTCAACGTTCGTTTCTTCTCTAGCGTCGCCTTTTGTCAGTGGGTATGTTGAGGATATGTGGAGATCGTGATGCAATCCTCAGAGCCATTACGGGCTCCACAGAGCGGCGTTTCTGGTATATGAGTAGGCCTCTTATTCGAAGCTGTCGGTTATCGTCCATGGCCTCTTTACAAGTTGTGGTCGGAGCTCTTCCAGGCCTGTTTAACATCTCTATAATTGATCCTCGACCGCGCCCACGATTAAGAGCCTCTTTACAACCGGTAAATTAGTCTAAAAATCACTCAGAAATTCTCAGTCTCCACACTACTCATCCTCGAACATAATTCTCAAGTTCTCGATACTTTCAGGATCAGCTTTGGCTCCTTGAGTACCGCTCCCTCGGAACGCTTCTTTCACGATGGCGGTCTTGCGTTTCTGGATCTGGATGACGCGACCTCCGATTGCAGATTTAACGCAGAAACAGCGCTTCAATCACTGGATTGAACCCTTCTTCGACGTCTTCCCTCTGCGTCCCGCTTTGCCCTGCAGTCGCACACACCACGCAGTCCACCCTGCACAAGGCCACTCCAGACACGTAAGAGTGCCACCCTCGATACGATAGGTCCTTCCCGCGATGATCCACGTCCGGTAGGGTGTGATAGGTTCTTCCCGCGATGATCCACGTTTAGTAGGATATAAAATGACAGAGATAACCTCCTCAATGGACAGCTTTTCCGTTAAGACTTGCATGGACCACCTCGTGTTTCGACTCTCTGGGCTGCTTGTCATAACATCAATTGGTTTCCTCGTGAAGCGATGGTTTTCGCTTTCCACAAGACTTCCATATCCGCCTGGTCCCCAACCGAGATGGATTTCAGGAAACTCTCATGACCTTCCGACAACCCAACCTTGGTTAACCTACTCTCGCTGGGCCAAGCAGTATGGTAGATATTGTTCTGCTGCTTTCACGGTATAGAGTATTTGATACCATCTTAGGCTCTATCTTTCACTTTAGGGAATATCATCAACATGTCATAATGGTTAGTTCTTTAAAAGACGCGGTTGCGCTTTTCGAGAAGCGTTCTCAGAACTACTCCGATCGCCCAGTGACGACGATGGTCGAACTGTAGGCCGTCATCATTCTGAGCCGTGCGTTTCTCTTGACCTCTCCTTTTGAAGCATGGGATTCGACTTCAATATTGGGTTCATACCTTATGGTGACAAGTGGCGGCGCCACAGACGATTGTTTCAACAACACTTCAAGAAAGAAGTTTCAGCCAACTACCAACCCGTACAGAGCAAAAAGATATACGAAATGCTCCATGATATGTTGCTTACTCCAGAAGATTTCATGGCGCATCACAGAACGCGAGTTGTCATTTTTTGGCTCTCATGTATTCTCTAACATTGGCGCAATTTAGTCTCGCTGTAACAATCATGATGGCGACTATGTATGGTAGCAATATCTCGCTGGCAAATGTCAACAGGTTCGGCAACGCCATTGAGCAGGCAGTGGACAAACTGGGCGAAGCCATTTTCCCTGGAGCCCTTCTTGTTAACACCTTCCCGTTCCTCCGATATCTACCATCATGGCTACCAGGAGCAGGATTCAAGACATTTGCAGCAGGGTGCAAGACTTATACAGACGATATGCTGAACGTTCCCTTCGGCTGGATAAAGGAGAAAATGGTAGGAAAGCAGCTCTTTTGAGTATATGTCCATTGATACTAATATGTGACATGATAACTCGAAGGCTTGTGGCGTGGAGGTCTCGGGCCTTGCAGGGAGGCTACTAGAGAAGAATGACGAGCAGGACGGATTAGTAGCTGCAGAAGCGGAGGAAGACATGAAGGAGGTTACAGCGACTGCCTTTGTCGGTGAGGTCCATCCTAATTGGATAAAAAACTCAGCCACTCACAACTTGTCCTTGACTTCTTCACTCTTCGGAGTAGCTGGCGCAGAGACTGTGAGCTATTCTATCATCATATCCTTCGTTCAAGTTAATAGCTGAAACCCGTGCCAGACAACATCGTCTCTAGGAACTTTCTTCTACGCAATGGTAATGAACCCTGACAAACAACGAAAGGCGCAAGAAGAAATCGATGCTGTGATTGGAACGCATCGTTTGCCTGACTACGGCGATCGCGAATCCTTGCCCTATGTCGAGGCTATATATCGAGAAGTCATGAGATGGCGCCCTGTTCTCCCTTTAGGCATCCCACATGCTGCCTGGGATGAGGATATCTACAACGGATACTATATTCCGAAAGGTTTGCAGGGTGATCAGGTCCCATGCTTGTTGCTCACAATTTCTACAGGTTCGGTGGTTATGGCGAACATTTGGTCTTTAAAATCTGCAATTGCGCGTGACTTCATGTTTATTGTTGGTCGAACAGGGCGATGGCGCATGATGAGTCGATATACCCGGAGCCTGATTCGTTCCTTCCAGAACGCTTCTTCGACGACGAAGGGAGGCTCAATAACGACGATCAGGTTATTGCATTTGGGTTTGGCAGAAGGTAAGAGAAAAGTACTGGTTGCTTCGTCTACCTCACAGCTTGTTCAACTCATGGGATGCAGGATTTGTCCCGGCCGCCACATGGCCAGTGCAACAGTGAGAAAGTCGCTGCTACATACATGATGTGCAGATACAATGACCTTCATAACGCAAGGTTTGGCTATCGATCGCAGCCGTTCTGTCCACTCTCAACATCGCGAAAGCAAAGGACATGGATGGCAAGGAGATTCCGGTCAGCAATGAGTACCTGGATGGTTTAGCAGTGTAGGTTTGGTCTGTCGTCTATTGTGGAGATAGTCTCATCCATTTTTGTCTCCCTAGCCACAAGGCTCCCTTCCGTTGCTCTATAACCCCTCGCTCAGTGGAAGCACGCGACTTGATAGTGGCGGCTAATATTGCTCATGATGAAAGCTGATTTTCAACTTTTGTTTGTCCTCTAGCGTCGTCTTTTATCAGTGGGTATGTTGTGGATAGGTGGAGATCGTTCGAAGAGCAGTGGTTCTGGTATATGAGTAGGCCGCTAATTCGAAGCTGTCGGTTATCGTCCATGGCCTCTGAGTCTTTACAAGTTGGAGTCGGAGTTCTTCCAGGCTTGCTCCACATTTCTATAATTGATCCTCAGACAGCGCCCACAATTAAAAGCCTCTATACAACCGGTAGATTAGTTCAGAAATCGCCCGGAAATCATCAGTCTCCACACTACTCGTCCCCGAACATAATCTTCAAGTTCTCGATACTTTCGGGATCAGCTTTGGCCCCTTGAGTACCGCTCCCTCGGAACGCTTCTTTCACGATGGCGGTCTTGCGTTTCTGGATCTGGATGATGCGGCCTTCGATTGTATGGGCCACCTGGTAGTGTCTGGTCAATAAGGGCTATGGTAAAAGCTCATTCGATTCGACTTACAATGAAATGTGTTACATAAACCGTTTTTTCTTGGCCAATACGGTGAACACGGTCAATAGCTGGAATAAAGAACTTTTAAAGCCCGCGGTCTTCGTTGACTATCAGAAATACTGACCTTGATTTTCTGTTGCAGCATTCCACCAACAGTCCATCTAAACAGAAATTTAGAACTTGGTAATTTGTGCTTGGACAATGTAAAGCTCACCATGAAGACGTGATTCGCCGTTGTCAGCTGAAATAATCAAAGAATTATAAGACACCATATATTTTGAACTGGGAAGAAACCGACATTTAACCCCACACCTCCAGCTTTCAAGCTGATGACCAGCACCTTCGGCTTCCTCGATGGAGCCTTGAACTCCGAGACGGCAGCGTTCTTCCTCTTGATGTCCATGGTTCCGTCAAACCGGTAGTGGTCGAAGCGCTCTCTTTGTAGCGCCACTTCAATGAGATCCAGGAAGCTGGTGAACTGAGAAAATACAACAGCTCTGAAACAAGGATCTTGGTCGCGGAGACGCTCTATATGCACCGTATTAGAAAAGTATTTCCAGCACTTAATCAGCACGTACGAAGGCTTTTGAGGAGGGCTTGTAGTTTTGTGGATGATTGGAAATCATTCCGGCGTAATGTCACATCGGGCTCAGAGGTCTGGGAGCTGGGTATTTCTAGGTTCTTTCTCCGGCGAACAACCTCAAGAAGTTCGCTCGCCTACAATGCCGATTAGTAAGGAATGAGGAATGTGCTTGATGGTGCATTCGACCTTGATAGGACCTCTTGAGCACGTTGGGCACCGTGACTCTTCACGCCTTTCTTCACAGTTGGCCAGATAAGCAAGGATACAATCCTTACAACTAAGGGCCGGATGTCAATTTCGGCGGAATGCGAGGCAACAATCCTTACCATTGGTGCATGCATCCTGGGATAATCATCGGGGTCTCCATTACATCCATACAAATTGGACATTCTTCCGCCTCGGCATCCGCCAAGTTCGCCAGGACTTCCTCAGCAAACGCGTTGTTACTACCCTCCATGCCGCTCTCGGTGGCAGCGAATCGACGTATCAGGTCGTTGACATCAATAGTTCCATCACCATCAGGGGACAGTGCACGCTCGTCATCTGCCGTGAGCACGAGATTTGGGTGTAGGACGGCTCGTCTCAACCTTCGGGAGGTGTTAGGCGTAGGAAGTGTAGCAACGGTTCTCAGAGGCTGACCTCATTAACATAGCAAGAATGTGGGTATAGTTTCTACCGACGAGGCCTTTGGCGTTCAGCGTTTCGAAATTCCTCTTTGCAGATGTGTATATCTGATCGTATATCTTTCTTTCAAGAGGCGAAAACTCCAGCATTTCCACCGCCACCTATGAAACGACCTTTGAATATCAATGCCTACATCTAGGGACGACACGCAAACCTCTTTGGTTGGGAGCTCCACGATCATGTTGCCATCTGTATCGCGCATGTTCTTCTCGCGCCGCAGTAACACACTCTCCAGGATGACTTGCACCACTTCAATGGCTGTGGGATCCCGCGCCAAAAATGGTAGTGTGATAAAACTAGATATCTCTGGTCAGCGAGCCAGATGCGGTAGGGATAGGGACAGGGAGACGCACGAGCGGAAGAACGCGAAGTCGGCCCAAGGTTTGAAGTCAAGGAATTTCCTGTGAACGCAGTCAGTTTATGAGACGTTACTCATGCAGATTTGTCTCACAGAAGGGAATAGAGATCTTCCAACTTGTTAACGATGGGAGTACCTTTTTTCAAGTAAATTGAGTAGTACGCAAGACATTCAAGATCTAAACGAACCTGTGACAGCCCATCTCCTTCGAGCCCGGAGAGCATAAACAGCTTTCGCCGTTTTGCTTGAGCGAGACTTGCATGAATGAGCCTCATCCAGGATGACCCGAAGCCAATCAACTACGGGAAAAATACGTCAACAGCCATGACTTCCTAAAAGACCAGCAAACACTAACTTTCAAAAATGGGTGATACACTGGTGGACTTCTCCGATTTGGCATGTTCAGAAGACAGTACCCCGTAAGACGTGATAACAATCTTGACGCTTGTATCACCGTCATCGGTGTCTTCGGTCGCAGTTTCCAGATCAAGTCGGTTTTGACCGTGCCACACGAAGGTCTTGACTGTGCCAGGTTTACTCGAACGCTGGAGCTCCTCCGACCATTGAGCCAACAGTGAGGTGGGTGCTACGATCAGCGTCGCAGAACTAGGTTTCTGTGACTTGCGTTGGACTACAGGACGGAAGGCATTGTTGAGTTTCAGCTGTCGTCGCTTGGCTGCTGGCGGCGGCGGCGGCGCGGTGTCCTCTTGTGATGGAGGGCTTGTGTGAATGAGGGCGGATAACATGATCGTCTTCCCCATACCCACTGAAGAGAAATAATGAACAGAGACACCTCGTAGAAAATTCTAGACACATACTCTCTGTCGAGAATTAGGACACATATACCGTTAGCCATGAAGGAGTCAGGCGAATTGAAATAAATGGAATCACCGTCACTGAAATTGTGTTGAGCACTCAATGGACGCGATGACGAAGGTCAGCTTACGCGAGGATCCCCCCTCTGAACTTTCTTTCCGACTTTGGGAAGTCTAAACTCATTTCGCCAGAATATGGGTTCATGTAGAAAGGCTTGTCGTCTGCAGTGAGGTCGATGAGGTTCCCGTCCAGAGTAGGTTCTTGAGGAAAGAGGTATCTAGGGAGTATATTAGTATGAGCAGAATTGACTCGCTGTTTCTAAAAGCGTACTGAGTCCATAGAGGATGCATAGAAGAGGCTTCGCGTGCATCCATCTTCCCAGATTCCAGGGAATGCATCCACCTACGACATGCTCAGTTAAAGATCAATGCGGTAGAACATTAGGTCTCATACAGAAGTGCTTGCTTCTGATATCCTCGGAGAGTGAGCGTGAATGTATCAGAAGGTTCCATGGCACCCATGGTCCGATCATTGTGTTGAGCTCTATGAGAAAAAAGATTTGTGCTGTGAAAATGGCATTCCGACATGCATCTCACCTCTTATAAATAGCATCAAGGTCATTTTTTGAGAGGTCTTCTGCATCGTCAACTTCGATTTCTTCATCGTCCCCGACAATTTCCGTTGCCTTCTTAGACTTACGGCTCGCGAGACGTTTGAGAGCCTCCTCATGGACTCTCTCCTCGTCATGGGGTCCGCTGAATTTGGCTCCAGCCTGTGGCTTCAGCCCAATGACATCGAATAGTCGTAGAATAGCCTGCTTTCGCTCCCTCAGAGTCCTTTTCATAATGATGATTAGTATGCCATATTGCATGGTAGGAGGAAAAACTTGCTTCTCGTCCAATGTCTCTTGACCTTCGTTGAACATGATATTATGTTCTTCGTCCGGATTAGAAATGGTGGGAGGTTTGAAAGCGGATGCAAGGATATATACTTGCAGAGTGACAAAGAGACTTGCACCAGTTGTGAGTTTCGCTGGACAATCAGTCATCATGCCTCGGAACTCCACAATCCCTACAGAGACTGAATGAGGATAGTGTGATGTATCACGATTGACGTACCCAAGTCCAATAATTTGGATACCCACCATGATACGTCTGTGGGGAGACGACCAAATTCTGAGGTCTGTGGATTAGTGGACGCATGAGCTTGAAAGATGGTGTAAACTCACCTGTACCCCTGCTATTTAGTAAACGAACAATATTATCTCCTTTCACCTTCTTTTTCACCTTCGAAGGTTGAGGTTTTAGCATCGCCGCGAGGGACAGTTGCTTCTTGCCATCCGAGCCTCCCTTCTTCCCTTGTGCAGGATTTGGTTTACTTTGTCCAGGCTTAGGTTCATTCTGTTCATCCCGGTGAATCTGAATAGCCTCGTTGTTCTTGATATACCCCTTCCCTGATACATTGCTCCAAGCATTGGGAACCAGAACGTCACCCAAATAGGTTGGTAGGAAGGGTGGCGGAATCGAGGGGGTTGGAGACGGTGAGATACGTCGTTTCTTAGGAGAAGTCGGCCTATCTTTCCCGGAGGGCTTCCGTTGAGGAGTAGGAGACAAAGCCTTGACCAGAACGTCCGTAACACTCCCCGCACTCGACCCGCGACGGTAAGCTATTGGAGAAGGAAGCCGGATTTCATCGTCCTGATCGTCATCCAATATCGTGAGCTTCCTTTTAATGGGAAGGGGAGATAGAGCTATGTCCTCAGCCCGATCCTCGTCTTCACTGTCAGGTAGGAAGAGGCTTGGGGGTGACGATGGGCCGGAGGTGGTGGCTGCTGGCGTATCAGCCTGTTCCATAGGTGCATCCTCACTTTCATCATCAGATCCAGCAAAGAAAAGGCCGCTAGGAGGTCCCTCCAAGAGTTCGTCGTCGACCATGGGAGAAGAGAGACGCGTTCTGTCAAATGCATAATTTCCAGTGGCGGACGCGCCAAACGCGCTGGACAAACAAATACAAACTGCCCGAGAAATATCATTGCGGCTTGGCCTATCTCCATCTCCTCACCCTCATCCAAAATGCAACGCGGTCTAGGGATGGTGTGCACTACTCTTAAATTATCTTTCACCTGCTAATCTTGATTTTGAAAGCAACCGACTGTGGTCCTCCTCAAGGAGGGCACAGATACTTCGCAGGGTACACCCCAACTGCTATCCAATATTTCGGCATGTCTCGCAATTGCAGAGACGCTCTCTAGCACTCTTGGGCCGAGGGGAATGGATAAGCTTATTGTTTCGGATCGTGGCGAGGCGCAGATCACCAACGATGGCGCGACAATCTTAAAACTCCTCGATATCGTGCACCCTGCCGCGCGTACCCTTGTTGACATCGCTCGCGCACAAGATGCTGAAGTCGGTGATGGGACAACGAGTGTTGTGCTATTGGCCGCACAGCTGCTCAAAGAGATCCGCGGATACATCGAGGAGGGTGTTAGCCCACACATTATCATGAAGGGCTTCCGCCAGGCATCTCAATTGGTACGCGCACCATGTCTCGCGTGTATTTGATCTTCTTTAATCTCTGTTATAGGCTATCGATCACATTAAAGAACTTCAAATAACGATAGATAAAACAGATCCCGAGTAGGTCGCCCGTATCTTCGTCGAGTCACCCTTTTGAAACAATTTCAGGAAATTCCGATCTCTTCTACTCAAATGTGCTTCGACATCGATGTCATCCAAACTGATCCACTCCGAGAAACCCTTCTTCTCCAACATGGTTGTAGATGCCGTCCAGAGCTTAGACCAGGACGATCTCGACGAATCACTGATTGGAGTGAAGAAAATCGCTGGAGGAGGCATGCAAGACTCACTCCTCGTGCGCGGTGTGGCCTTCAAAAAGACCTTCACCTATGCCGGCGCGGAACAACAACCCAAACAGTTCAAGGACCCCCTCATTCTGTGCCTCAATGTGGAGCTCGAGTTGAAAGCTGAAAAAGACAATGCTGAAGTTCGCGTCGAGGCTGTTTCCGACTACCAGGCTATTGTCGATGCAGAGTGGGAGATTATCTACAGGAAGCTGGAAGCCATCGAAAAGACGGGCGCCAAAGTCGTCCTCAGCAAACTCCCCATAGGTGATCTCGCTACTCAGTGGTTCGCCGATCGGGACATCTTCTGCGCCGGTCGTGTTGCTGCTGGCGATCTTCGCAGGGTTGTTCAGGCCGTCGGGGGTGCTATCCAATCCACTTGCTCCGATATGAGCAGAGAGCACCTTGGGACGTGCGGATCATTCCAGGAAAGACAGATCGGTGGTGAACGATACAACCTCTTCGAGGACTGCCCGAAAGCCAAAACTTGCACTCTGATTTTGCGCGGTGGCGCAGATCAGTTCATTGAAGAAGTAGAGAGAAGTCTCCACGATGCGATCATGGTCGTGAAACGTGCTGTCAGGAACGGAGAAGTCGTCGCTGGAGGCGGAGCCATCGAGGTACGCTACCCCACTGCTCATATCGATGTGTCCCAGCTTATATATTGTCATCCAGATGGAACTGTCTGCCTATATTCGAAAGCACGCTCTGTCGATCCCTGGTAAACTCCAGCTTATCATGACAGCATTTGCAAAGGCACTCGAAATCATCCCCCGCCAGATCTGTGATAACGCTGGTCTGGATTCGACCGACATCCTAAACAAGTTGCGCATGAAGCATGCTAACGGGGAGAAGTGGTTTGGTGTCGACGTCGATGGTGCCTCAGGCGTACGTGACAACATGGATGCCTTCGTTTGGGAGCCCAGCCTCGTCAAGGTCAACGCCATCAGCAGCGCCGCAGAGGCAGCAAGTTTGATTCTCAGCGTGGACGAAACTGTCAGGAACCCTCAAAGCGAAGCGGTAAGTGTTTCCTTGACTGAGAGGTTCGCGTATGTGTGACTGACTTGCCCTTAGCAAAACCCCGGGCCGAGAGCACCACCTGGTACGGCCCAAAGAGCACTGAGAGGACGAGGCCGTGGACGGTGAAACGGCACAGTTCTGTAATCCGATAGCGCATGTTCACTTTACCAGCAAGAATAATGTAAAATCATGGTCGAAATAGAGCTTTCAGATCACCCCAGTGATTTCGCGCAAATGCTGTGCTTCCTTAAAAGGCAATTTGACGACCACACAAAGAAATGCTTCTTGACAATGACGCGGCATCTTCTTAAACTTTTGACATCAACGAGCAAACTGTAGTGGCGCAGTCCACACACGGAATACCAGGTCGAAGTAACAAACAAAAGTCGATTCAAGGTCTCTGATGGTAAAAAACGCGAAAACTACTAGGATTATATGTAAACGACGACATGCAAACAGAATCGATAATGTTAGAATTGTCCTCAACTCCGTGCTGCCCTTTGCTCCAGAATGGCAGCCTTGCTCTCCTCAGCCCTTCTCGCCTTGATCTTGGCCCTACGTTCAGACTCAGCAATGCGTCGCAAACGCTCATCGACCTCGATAAAGTGACCCCCGACATCAACGAATTTGGTAGATGGTCGCCCTGTTTTGGTGACCACCTGCACTTTCTCCTTCGGGGTTTGAGTCGTGTTGTCCTTGATTCGGGGCATAAATTTGGGATTCGACTTGAACGCCTCTTCTGCCTTGGCATAACGTTTGGCCGCCGACCTGGCGTGCTCAAGGGATGCTGGAACGATGGGTTCCTACAAGCAGCTCGGTCAATACCACGAGGCATATCAGGATCTGGCGAAGAACTTACTCGACCGTCTTCGGGTACAGACTCCCAGTACAGTTGTTGATACCGTTGCCGAGCGGCATCACGTCGCTCCTCTTGCTCAAGGACATCTGCTTCGTGGGCATCCTTCCTAAGATCGGCGGACAATTGGACGTCGGAGGAATCAACACCGAGAACCTTCTCCATGCCAGCAAGGAAGCCTGTTTGTAGCGTTTTACCCTGAGACAAGATTGCTCGTTAGAAAAATGACGGCGACGGCGACAAAGCAAGAAGGCAGGATCAGATGGGGTTGCAAAACGGCTTTTAACCAAGATTTGGGTGATGTAAGGCACCTCAAATGTCTTCCATTTCGCGAATGAATTTTACAGTTCTCATCACAGAAGCATGCGTAGGAATGTATCACAGATAGAAAGACGACTGACCTTCTGAATAGTCGTGAGAGACCAAGAGGCCACGGTCAGCATGTAGAAAGAAGGGAGAGACAATAATGTACCTGTAGAGAACGGAAATCAGTAATCAAGACTCCAGAATAGTGATTAGGGAGATAAATATCAGGAGTCCATAAAATGGTATTTTTAACCATGAAGGTGTCTTCAAGACTAATCGTTTAAAACATCATGGAAACACGACCGCTATGCGGTGTGAGAGAAAGGAAGTCACACTAACCTTAACCCAATCATGTTCCATCCCTTTCAGCCGCAAGATCGCGTCGACGCGCTTCAAGCTCAAATGATACCGCTGTGATAGCACTCGAACACTGTTCTTCACGGGGTCCAGCATGTAGCTGCGGTATATCATGGTCCGTACGGCGTCTGACACCGGCGCTGGAGGCTTGAATGAAGGGTTCATTGGAAATGGCTGAACAAAAGTTTGAGTTGGTTGTTGAGTGAATGAAACAAAACGAAGAGGGACGAACTCAACTACTGTACCACCTAGCCATTTGTTCGGTCCGTCGGCCTTCTTAAATTTCTCGCCCATCGATTCCATGAATTCATTGTAGGTCTCTGGTTGCCTGCCTTCTTCTTCTGCCCTAGACTCCAGCTTCTCGATGATCTTTTCAATGACAGGATCTTCGAGGTCTGCTTCGGAAGGAGGTTCGGGAGCAAGTTCAGAGCGGTTTGGGTGGGTATATGAGATGCTACGGCGAGCACAGAGTTGAGGAGATGGTCGCGAACATGTTCGGACACATCTTGCGGCAATACGAACGTTGGAGAACATGGCGTCTCGGTGGCAAAAAAATTTGAGGGATTTCTGGACATGGTCACGTGTATTAACTTTATGGCCGGCTTGATCGGAGTTAACCTTCGGTGATTGACATCATCTAGAGCTTTTTAGCCTCACCTCAGAGTTCCTCGTAAATCGAATGTCCAATGGCTCTCGGGCGTGAACTTTTCGACGTTCTACGTGCATTCGCCTCGCTGGTACCCCCAAGCAAAATTTGTTTCCCAAAAAATCTATCCCCTCTCATTGTCCATGCATTTTTCCTTGAACAAATTCTTTTGGATCCTCATTTCGTTCAATACCCACCATCTGAACAGTACCAGAAAATATTCTGGAAATGGGCGATTCACCATTTAGAGAACATGCCGCCGACAGAGGCATGTCCGTGTACGATCGAATCTGTGGCTGTTCATGACCATATGCGTGTTCTCCAGGACTTCGAAATTGATGCTCGCATCTATGAGCACTATCTCAGTTTATTGCCCTCGGGACCGTATGTATCCTTCTATATCCCTTCTTCATTATATCCAACCTGAATTTAGTGCGCCCGGCTCTGAACATCCGGGTCATCGCGATCAGAGTCCGCAAGGGCTTCTTCTCCAGAAACCTCCGGCACCATCATATGTAACTCATTTCCGGAAGATTCCACAAGACGCAGGACTTGTGCAAGGTGGTGTCCAGGTCCAGGCTGAACAACTTTCGTCTGGAACGACCCACTTTGAGGAATATGAAACTGTCACTCTACTTGAGTCGCGGACGACGATCGAGAGCGGTACGACGGGCCTACGGACGTGGCAAGCTAGTTTTGTGCTGTCTCAATATATAACAAAGCACCCGGGTATGATGATCCTTCAATCTTAGACGCTGCAGTCAATTTTGACGCCTAATATATGAAGGCTTGTTGAAGGATAAACGAATCCTTGAGCTGGGTTCTGGCACTGGCTTCCTAGGAATCATCATTACGCGTCTCCAACAATCATCTTCACCGAACACGCCATGCTCAGCTCTTTGGTTAACAGACGTCAACGAAGATGTTCTTGCAAGATGTCGGGACAATATACAAATGCCATGCAGTATGCCTCGGTTTATTTCGGCTTTTTACTGACGCCCCGCTCACCTGCTTGAAGATAGATCCTCCTCGTGCTCTCAGGTTCACTACAGTTTCTTGGACTGGACCGACTCACAGAATCATGAGCGAAAGATACGCCTCAAATCACTCTTACAAAATGACATTGACGCTGATTTGGTTCTGGGTGCCGACATAGTACGTGTACTATAACAGTTCCTGCTCAACCGAGCTTAAGGGAGCTCTTCGCAGATCTTCGACCCGTCGCTGATACCAGCATTGACTGGAGTTTTGCATCTTGCTCTACAGCCTGGATCTTCTGGGTTACCAAAATCTGCGCTTATTGCAGCAACGATCAGAAACAAAGAAACATTCGAACAATTTTTGCAATCTGTCCAAAGTATGGCGCATTCGAAGCTGTTTCTTTTTACCACTTTATCGCTGATTGACTTCAAACTCAGGAGAGACGCTTCAAGTCCGAGAACTCCACATCGAGGCTGAAGAGACGGTATATATGCAGAACATTGACAGCAACGGTAGCGACAACGTCAGGATATTTCAAATTACTTTGTGATGTATGGCAAACGTACGGAAATGACTCTATCCTTTGGTATAATAAATAATAGACGGTCTAATCTAAATCTAGACAGCCTAGGAATAAAGGTCGAAAAAAACGTCAACTGCTCGTCTTCACGGTGCCACAGAACTGACACATCCAACGTTCATGGGGTATACCAACTTCACCACACGCCAGGCACGCCCACCCCAAGCTCAGGTCAGGCGGCCGCACCGTAAAGCATGCATCACATTGCAAAGCCACCGAGTCATTAAGCAGCGTACATATTGAACATGGCCACTGAGTCGAAGCCCGAGGAGAGGTTTTTGGAGGGACTTTATTTCGCGTGGACGATCCAGAAGCGCCAGTGATTGGAGCAGCGTGCGATATAGAGCTCAACTTAGTAGAAGTCGGCGCAGGTATCCTCTTAGTTAGTGGAATAGCTGCTGCTTTCGATGGCCCAGCTAGAGGCATTTTCGGCTCGACCATGAGCACTTCTTCAGAGTCCGAATCGTCCACGGTGAGATCAATGATATGATCCTCAACACTCTCCTTTGCGGCCTTTTCGGCCTCTTGATTGGCTAGTGCGCCGGATGCGCAGGCTTTCTCGTCTCGTGTTCTGCGTTCCGCAGCCTTTTAAGAAAATGTGAGTGGCCTCTTCTCAGTTGGACGAAGGTTGCGCATGCAGACCTGAGCAGCGAGCTCTCTGGGGCTCAGACCCTTCGTATTCATTCTACCACCCAGCCGACCACCGCTGCCTAGGACCCGCGACGACTGCCTTCGCTTCTCAGCAGCTTCGAGGGCCTTCAAGCGGGCCAAGTGTGGTGGTAGATCGTGAGATACATCGGCACCTACACGGTGCCCTTTCGAGAAGAATCCCTCCCCAGCGTACCCTGATCGCTGAAGGGCATCATACTCGTCTTGGAGTCCAGAAAGAAATTTGTAGAACTTCTCGTCGTGCGGGCCGTGTACATTGTGAGTCAACTAAGGGGAAAGTGAGCATTGATGTACGATGTTGAGGTTCTTGTTACTGACTTCGTGAAGCATCGTCTGCACCACATCTTCTTCATCGTAAAATGTGTCAGGTGCATGTGCTGGGCGCAAGCGTAGGCAGATCTTCTGTCCCATATTCACATCTAACTTGATCAGCGATACGCCCGAGAAACCTAGTATTACACCACATACTGAGGCCTGGTGATGTTGCGCGTCAAACGTGTAGGCGTAAAAAACAAGAATATATCCAGCGTTGACCTACCTAGAAGGTTTGCACTTTCTGGAAAGAATTCAGCTAGCACTGGAAGATTCCAATTATGTTTCCGCATGATTGGCTTGACAAGCGACGCGATTCTTTGAAGCATTGCGACAGCCTGATCGGCCTTTGGCTTATCCTTCAGGTGAGTGAAAACCTGTACGAAAACCTGTGTCATCGCTGTGGTATTCTCGATTGGTATGAAGGCGCTGGGAGATAACGTCCAAAAGGTATCCGAGACCGTCCAGAGGTATTACTATCAGTAAATGAGGAACTCGCAGGGAAGAAACCAATTTAAATTAAACGCGTAACCCCGGTCATGTGACGCAGTTTCCGGTGCTCTGCGCTTCCGTCGCCGACTCCGAGGTCCCTTCCTATGGTGCGGGCCGACTAGTCACCACTACTTTTGTACAACCGAAATAGAGGGTCCAAAAAAGGCTGAAATCCTTATTTCTTTAACAAAACGGCTTGGTTTGATGAGACGAAGAGAACTGTTAAAGCGATTGTTAAAAAGGTAAAAACTGAGAGAGTTATTAATTTTTGACCTGACCGCATTTGGCCACGTCCCCCAATAAGGCGATTAAGGGTCCAGATAAGATAACGATCTGTAATCTACAAAGTCATCGTGCTGCTCTACTGCGTCGCCCCCTTCAGAGCATGCTGAAACCACGTTCTAGTGTGCAGAATACGTGTTTTCAGATATAGTTAATTTGCTTGGGTAAGGGTAAGCTTTTCAAAAAAATTCTCCAGCCAATTTGGCCGCTGTACAAAAGTAGCGGTGATTAGTCGGCCCGCACCATACCAAGTCGCTGCTTACTGAAATCCAGAAGCTCTTTTGCGTCCGGATTTCCGCCGCCGAGTAAACTCATAAGTCGAATCAGGACTAAGAAGGCATATGTACAGTACAACAGCTCGGATGTTACGATAATTGAATCAAGAAAAGCACAATAACGTATGCAAAAGACATAAAACTTTAAACCAATGATGGGTTCTACAGAGTGTAGCAACAACAATGCGAGAGATGGTCCATGATGTTTACGAGAGCAATTATTTGTAAACGAGGATAGGATGGGATGCAGAGGTAGAAAGACAACAAACAAGAAAGGGCGTACGATAATTTGCTTGGCTGACATGAGATGCAATATTGATACAGTGGATTATCGGTCATCGAGTCGTGAAGAGGGCGTAAACCTAGCGCGGGGGACTTCGCGGGGCCGTCCGAGGGAACTGCAGCGTAGACAGGGAATACTCGCCCGTCTTGATGGCTTCATACACACGCAGCGTCCGCACGTGGGTGAGGTCGTCATGCTTATACGGGTATGCTGATGAAGGGTCAGATGCGTCACTTGGCAATGTCGATGGCGCCTCGAGGGTCATGGAGTTACGGAAGGTGGCAGATTTCGGGGTGTCAACGGATTTGGAGGTGGGTACGGACTCAGGAGCGTCCGTGTCAGGGTCGGCATCCCAGCAGTCAGGAATCTCAGATGGCCAGTTGAAGCGGCGCCGGCGGAAACTGGGGTATAAGGATCAGTCAAGCGTCTTTGCGGGGGAGAGCAAAGAGTAATCACCATTCGTAATCCCATATTGCCTGGTCAAAGTCCTCATCGCTCTCAATCCTGTTCCCTTCTTCGTCCACGAACGACGAAATATACTCCGCGAGAGCCGGTTTGCATCCAATAAGCGTGTGGATATATTTGCAGGTATGCATCTCGAGTTCGGCGGGAGACATGGGAATAAACGTCGAAGATCCAACGATCAAACCAGGAGACTGCAACGGGGCCACTAGATTGACAAGTGTCGATGAAGACGATTGCGGGCGACGAGAGGATTCGGAGGATGCCTTTGCCGATGCCGCCGCTTCGGTCAAGGCTGAGTAAGAGATACCAAGACGATGCGCCGCCTTCGCACTGAGCCGGCTTTCCGAGGGAGAGCCTACTTGACTGTCTCGACTCCTTGTTTCAGCTAGAGGGGGGGCAGTAGCGATGGTAGGAGAAGCGGGAAGAGAAGCAGGTGATGTCGTGGTTGCTTTCACTACTTTGGGCTCGGGAGCAGGGGATCGCAACTGCGCCGATTCTTCGCTTTTCAACTCCCCCGTCATGGGAATACCAAGACGATGAGCGGCCTTTGCGCTGACATTTTCTGGGATGCGAGAAACGGCCTTGGGAATCGGACTCTCCCCGCTAAGGCCGAGGCGACCAGCAGCTTTCGCGCTGAGAGTCTCTGGAATGCGGGTGTCTGGTGGGAAGAATGATATGTCCGTCGTCGGCGTCGGGCTCTTGGCGAGCTTCTTGAGACGCTTTTTCTCTTCCTTGTCACCGTCGCCATTAAACCAGGGCCTAGTCATTCCGTTTATCCTCTTCTTCGACTCTGCCACGGCTTTCTCGTCTTTGTCGCTGCCTTCCGAGCTACCCGTCCCACTAGCATTGCCACCGCTCCGTGCATATTCTATGTGAGCGTCTTTGGGCGCCAACTTCAAATGGTAGCTTTGCAGCTTCTCCCCGTTGCCAAAAACGTGTGCCATGACATTGACGATGAATTCCGATGGGCGCGAGTGGATGCCGAATCTCTTGTTGAGCATCTTTTCGAAGACAGTCTCCATATCCTTTGATGCCCTCGCGTGGTCACTCCATTCGGACGGGTGGGCCGTGTCCGCAGGTTTGATCGTAGTTGCTGAGGTAGGGGCATCGTCGTCGTCAAGGGCTGCTGATGCTGGTTTGGGCTTCGCCGGGCTGGGGGCGTCGGGGTTGGAGATAAACAAGCTATCCCGATGCTTGGTCGAAGAAGATATTGTATCTCCCTCGCTGATGAGCGTCGACTGGGACCCGATGGAATCAGCATCGGTTTCTTCTTCCTCCTCATCCATCTCAAAGAAAGAAACCCCTTTATTAAGAGGAGGTGGTTCAAGAGGGGGAATGGAAAGGGATAGCGAAGTTGGCCGTGCTGTGGCTTCTTCCGCGTAAGGAAAGAAAATTTGGTCGTCGATCAGCTCAAGTCGACCATCGATTGTAAGCACCCGGTGTACTTCGGCCAAGACATGCTCCCATCTGTCATACGGAATGCACAGAGAAAGATTAGCCATGCGTACAAGGTCGAATGTCTTATCTGGCATGGGCCACCGCTGGAGACTGCCAAGGAAGTTAGCAATAATTACGTAGGATATTGAACGACGACGTACAAGTTTCCACGACTGAAGTGAATTTTGTCATGCTCACGCGCTTCGGGAATCAAGATGTCTACCATATCAAAACCAGTGATTGAGGAGTGGTTCCAATGGGTGGCAGCCTCTAGGAGCCAATGACCAGCACCACACCCAACATCCAGCACGTAAAACGGCACATTGCGTCCATAGTCATGGAAGGAAGGATTTTCAAGAGGGTTGATTTGTCGCAGCAAAAGGTCTAGCTGCCGGTCACTTGAAATTCGGTTAATGAGGGATGGGCTGACATGATGATAACGATCACATACTTTTCAAGAAGGATAGGATCGTATGCTTGCATGTAGACAGCCTGATTTTGAAGGGTGTGCACCTTCATGTTGTGACGCTTTGCCCAAATGGCCTTCTTGCTGCTTGGGCGGGGTGGTTGGGGTGTCGGGCCTTGCAGTTGTAGCTGTCTATACTCCTCCTTTCGCAGATCTCGTTCGGTTGCTCTCATAGCCTTTTCTTTGGCAACTGACAGGGAGGATTTCGAGGACATAACCAAATGAGACGAGGATGCAGCGTCAGAAGAATGCGTCCGGGAAGCTCGTGGTGGTTGGGTGGCTTCAGCAGTACCTGATTCGGAGAGAAGGGACGCCAAAGATCTCTTCTTCTTCAAACCCTTTGGTTTATGCAGGTTAAACAGACCATGCGACGAAGTAGGCCGTTTTGGAAACCGAATCGAGGGCGGTGGGACCGTCGCGAGGGGTGAACTCGGGTGGACATTGGGAGGAGAAACGACCTTGGCCTGGTCAGCCACCTTACCAGGACGACTATTCTCTTTCTCCTTGACTTTCTCTTTGAAACCAAAACCCATGCTCGAAAAAGATGCTGATCGAAGGATTGAGTGCGAACGGGATGGTACGAGATCCTCCTGCTCTGGCAGGAATTCAGAAATATAGGAGAATCGTCTGAGAGTGTAGTGTCCGGAGGTAGGTCGTGAAAGCGATCGTTGCAAGGGCGTTAAATGATCGACAGAAGAAGTCGTCGGGTCTGACGGCTGGCTCAATGAAATGGGACGAGCTATTGAGGCCATTGCTAACGAGACTGATTATATAAAGGGGCACACCCAGATGGCAAAGCGCAAGGGTCTTTGTCGGGTAGGCCGTGGCCAGGCGGGACGTTCTTTGTGAGCGGACAATGGCAGGTGGTGGTCGAAAGGATAGAATGGGGCCCCTAATAGCATGCGGAGGGCATTGGCATTCACAGCCGACTCCCAAGTAGTCGTTACACTGAACTCCGGTTATCGGAGGTCCATTGGGATAGTGGGTCGAGTGCAGGTGTGATCGAAAATATACATCTCCCATCACTAATTCACTCCAAATGCGTCAACCGAATTCGTTTGATCATTACAAAACGTCGTGCACACCGCGGCTCATTCAAAGCCTGTCATCCTTGACTTGATGTACCGGTCAAATGCCACACAGTATATTCCTACATATGTACTTATAGAGCGAAATTTCAGTCTTCGTCTTTACGAGGGGGTGGCCCACAGGGCTGCAACATCCGCTAGAGTGACAGTGACAGTCAGTTTTTGCTCCACATGTGCCTGTGAAAAGACACAAACCTCAGTCATTTCAAACTTGACACGCCCTATTGACTCTCCGTCTGCTATCGCAAGGTAAGACAGGAGGGTAGGGTGTCCCACAATGGAAGCCAAGGTATCCCGATGTTGGTGGGTAAGCCAGTCACTTTCCGGACATTAGGAGCTGTTGATATCACGAGATGCAGAATTTGCACATACTATTTCGTCAAGTCCGCATGCCCTGCGAGTCTGTGAGTATAAGCCGCGTGGGAGGGTACAACAACATACCTGTACCAGTGTAACGAGCATGAACTGTGAGAAGGCGAGTTGCGTTAGGTTTGAAGTTGAGGGTGACAGAAGAACTCACGATGCTCCAACTGTGTATTTGCTGTGTATCGCAGCTCCGAAGACTGTGAATTGCATAGCAGATTAGCTCAGAATAACAACTCAGGGACTCTGAGCATGACTGACCATGGCAAGGAACGTGTTGACCGTTGTTTATTCCGAAGGCGCGAAACGATTTGTTTCCGTTGTCTGTTTTTTTTATCTAGACGCGACGCGTATTGAAGCCGTCCACGACCACCATGACCAGCCAGACGGAAAGAGCAAAAACAAAGCTCGCCAACTTGTCCTCCTCTTTCGATGACCTAGAGGCCATGCTGGAACCACTCTTTGCCCAAACCCTCCCAGAATCTATCGTTGCCCTTGAACCGATCCAACAGGCCAAGTTACAAACCGTCCTGCCATACCTTGTATACGATCTCATTTTCAGTATGGCCGCTCTACTCCCTCGCTATTAGACCTTATTCGATTCTTTAGTTTACCTCAAATCGAGGGGTATCGACCCGAAAACCCACCCCGTGGTCCCTGAATTGGTAGGCTGTGACTGCTGTCAGATCTAGCTCTCCACCTGACCAAGCTCACGTCCTAGGATCGAGTAAAGGAGTATTTCAACAAAATTTCTACTGCCGAGAATCCGCCAACGAGTATGTCCCCGTCAGTTCTTCAGCCGAAACTAATACATATACTCTGGGCTATCAAGAACGTGCAGAAATAGACAAGGGCGCTGCGCAGCGTTTTATCAAGCATGCTATTACCCAGGCAACCTACGGCGAGACACCGGCTGATGAGACACCCGAACCCTCATCCTCGGCCCGAGTGCAGACCAAGATAACAAGCAAGATGCTCGAGCGGCAGCTGTACGAAAAGAAGCTGAAGGAGCAAGATGCGCGGGAAAGCGAAGAGGAGGAGCTGGAAGTATTTGATGGTGCTGAAAACGATATGGAGGTCGACATCAGCGCCCCAAAATCCAAGAAGGCAGAAGGAAAGGCCAAAGAGGTTCCTTTAGCAAGCGACGCGCCGACATCAAAGGGCAATAATAAGCGCAGGCGGCCTGCTATTGATCCATTTGCAGGTGAGGGTCCCTTGTGCGGCCAGTTTAATATAGCATCAAACGAACTACTTTTCAGGCTATGGCGATGATACTTCTGTCTCGAATCCTGTGGACGCCTCTCCCAGCGAGACATCAACCCCGGACCCTCAAGTTCGACGCGGCAAGAAACGGGTTCTGGACGATGCAGCAACCGACTCGGCTACTGGTACTCCTGTAGCCGGAATAAGAGCATCTGACAAAGGCGATTCGGAACAGAATTCCCCCGCACCAGGACCCGGAGACATGAAAAAGGCAAAGAAGACGAAGAAGAAAAGCAAAAATCGTTGACGATGTTGCGCGTCCGAGGTTCTTTGTCGTCTGTCATGACCTAGTATGTTGGAAATAGTCATCTGTCTACATCATGTTACACCAGCAATTTACATACAATGGAAAGTAATTTGTACAAGATATAGCTATGTCGTTATGTTGTGTCAATGAAGTGAGGTGGTAGTACATGTTCGTAATCCGTCGTGGTCGTGAGTGCGAGGAGAAGCAGGGGAGAGCAGTAAAAAAATACATCGTACACCTACAGATATCAGGGAGAAAATTTATACAAGAGAGACTGTCTTACAGCAAGTTACATCATTCTACACCCATCGCCGCTCATATCCGCGATGTTCAGTGGCGAGTTCCTGCCGGATCGAGGCGTCCTTCGCCCTCCCGGAGACCACCATCGCAAGGCCCGCCCAGATGCTTCATCCAAGTCAGAGCCGCTCTCGCTCGACGCCAGCTTCGACGCCTTGCGTCTCTTCTCCCGCGCAGCCTTTACCGCATCCACGGACTGCCAGGAATAAAACGACTTCAACACCACCCGCTTCTCATCACACTCGTCCTGCCCAAGCTTGAGCTCATCAGCGTTGCCATCCCTTGTATCCAGATACCCAAGCTTCCGAGCTTCGTGCGCCCGCCAGCCCATCCGCGCACGCGTCATCCCCGAGAGGTCCCTCACGGTACTGTCCGAAATTCCTCGACAGTCGACCACCACCGCTTTCGCATTCTCCATCTTCCGCTTCTTGCACTGCCGGACAAACTCTTTCAGTACCGTGCTGCTGATTCGAGTGTTGTCGGCTTCCAGCTGCTTCAGGCGTGTACACCTTCGGATGAGCAGGAGGAGCGCGTCATCGGTCACCTCTGTCGCAAACGACATGTTAAGCTGCTCCAAGGCATGCCCCGGCTCAGGTGGTGCCATGTCAGGAATGTGCGGCTGGGCGCTGATCCCAGGTGTGATGGCAACGAGAAGTGCATCCGTAATATGCGAAGCGTCTTCGAGGTCGAGCCGCCTGATATACGGGGTGGTCTTCAAGAGGCGGAGGAGCCCGTCATCTTTGAGATCAGCGCCGATGCCGGCAAGCTCCAAGAACTCCAGCCGCGGAACGGAGTACGCCAGATTGGAACATGCGTCATCCGTAAGCAGGAGACAGCAGGACATCGACAAATGGCGCAGGCGTGTCACGCGCCGCTTGATCTTGAGCTCGCTGGATTCCCGGCCAACGTCTTTCGGGGATACAAGGATTGTCTCCAGGCCTAAACCTTCGTCTGACTTGCAGGCCACGAAGGCCTCCACGGCAGAGTTGTGCAACTGCCGCACGTAGCTCAAATCCAACACCTCCAGGAACGGTGTCGCCCGGCCAAGGATGGCCATCGTATCGTCGTCTATGTTCTTCAGGCCCGACATCCGCAGCTCCTTAAACCACAGGTGTTCCCCTCGATCTAGGGCAGCAGTCGCCATGCTTCTGATGCCTTGGGCATCCATGTTGGAGCACCTGCTGATATCCAAGGATATCAACTGGGGGCAGTATGTCGATAATATGTTGCAGGTGGTGTTTGTGAAAGCCGCTACACCCTTGACGCATAGTTTCTGCAACGAGCGGGAGCGCACAAGGAGACGATGAAGGGAGCGAGTTGTCAAGGAGGAGCAGCCTTGAAGATTGATGGCCGTTAGCTGGCTATAGCATAGAGAATGTATATCAGGGCTGGAGTTCACGCAAAAATGGTCCGCCATATCTAAAAGAGTCTCGGCGGATAGCTGCGCGTGACCTGAAATGTCTAGATTCCTCGTACATTGGCCGCCCGTGGCCGTAAGACGAAGGATAAGGGATTCAGGGATGTTGGGGAATGAGCGAAGATCAAGGTCGGCCCATAATTGACCATCAAATGCGAGTGTCTGCCAGGATTTTGAAACCTGATAATCAAGGTCAATGATTACATTCCAATCATTATGAAGGGGGATGGTCGACCTACCCTGCTTAACTTGACCAGCTCACGTACACCCTTGTCTCGACCCACCCACCTATTCTTGGCAGATGCTGCTTTTGTTGCACTCCAGCGCCCATCAGTAGCGAGACGTAGGTAGTCTGCTCTGTGTAGGCCGATCAAAGCCTCGAAGATCTGCAAGCGGAGCTCACGAGGAAGAACGTCGTCAAAGTAGTTCTTCACGAAAAGAGGGAACGGGGTAAATATATCTGTTGTTGCCACAGGTACAAAATCAAGAGCTGATAAGGGGAAGGGGGAGGAGTAAGAGCGCCCCTTGTGCCTCAGAGGCATCACCACATTGTGGTAGAAGATGTTTCCCGGCTTCAAGTTGATATCCTGGAGTCGAAGGTGTGACAATCGAGAGATAGTAACATCTAGTTCATCCACTTTCAGCCCGGTACGCCATGGATCAGAAAAATGGTCAGCGCCAACAAGTTCCCCGCCGTTGACTGCTTTGGCATCACTGAGATCTGCTCGAGAAACCTCCGGTTCTGCTGGTTTCCTGAACAGGAGTTTGCGAGCAAGATTACTAGAAGTGCGTGTTGATGCAAGCTTCAACTTGGCTCTTGACATGGAACATGCCGCGAGACATCCTTCAGAATGAACTGAGAGGTTAGAGAGTGACCGGCGGCGGGATGGCATACGGTTTAGAGAGGGTGCAATGTCATCATGTCGAGGTGATGGGGTGTGAGGCAGGTCTTCTGTATTCGCCTTGGACTCGGGATTAGTATTGACGCGAGCTAGACGGCAGCTGGATGCGTATGACGAGGGGCCGGGGGAAGAAGACATGACGGGCGAGGATAAGGGTGATGCATAGTAGAACTCTGTCGGAGAGAAGGTCAAGGGAGGCAAAACAGGCGGGAGTTCTTTTCCTTTGCCTTTCTCCGGCGATTCACCGAACGATTCGAAATTGAGATCTCCCATATCCCGTATGACAGGAGAAGCGAGATGCTGCTGCGTATCATTGTAGAACGGAGAGTCTTGATTGAAAGATGAAGGGGTCAGAGGCGTCAGTAAGAACGAACGGCGGGAATCGCGACTCGTCGAGGGTGCCGTGGAGGCAGAGCGTGCCATGTCGAAAACATCATGGGCGGCGGCTATAGGAACACGGATTGGCACGGATTTCGTCACACCTTTACCCTTCTCATCTAATTCTCGGGTGGCTACTCCGCATGTCTCCTCAGATGTGGAGGTACCATCGTAAGAAGACATCCGGGAGCCTGATTCAGCGACATTCAAACATGGTCGCGCAGTCGCAGCGATGGGAGAAGTGAATTGGAGCAAGTCCGATTCGTCGCAAGAGTCGAAATGGAACAGATGCTCCTCGTTATCGATGTCATTTGTTTGGCTCATGGTAGAGCCAGTGTTGCGAAAAGTATATGAAAGGAGAGAGTGTTACAAGATGGAGAGCCAGGAATGCACAGAAAGCATGAGAGAAAGCACTGGAGAGAGGGGACAAGAGAGACAAGAAATAAGAGGAGATATATAAAGATAAGGGGGCGAGGACTGAAAGATCTCAACGAGGATCGCTTCCGCCAAGTACCGTCCCGAAAGTGCGACACAGTCACGAGGCGATCATGTGGTCTTTTATATTGACATTGACGGACATAGGGGTTCCCCGCCACAGCTTCACTACTGCTAGTGTTCCTCCATAAATGTTCCTAGTATATTCGTTTGTCCAAGGAGTGGCTTCTGGCGCCTCATAGATTTCCAATATTCAAGCCGGGGAGCTTATAGTGCAGATAAAAAATGCATCCCCGAGGTTTCATCGTGTATCACACGCGCGTCAAAGCAGCGTGTCCGCACATACAGCATGCTCACGCCTGGTGGATAGTGTACAGTGATGTGGAGCCAACATCCTCACCTGAGCGTCGAGATTCGTCATTATATTGCTGTTAAGAAGCACCACTCTGACATGATGACAACACGCCCGATGAAGTCATTCTTCGTCGGGGCGATTCTGGCGCGTTCTGGCGTTCAAGTGAGCCATACTGTTCGGAAGTAAACAACTAGTCACCGCATCGTCAAGGCCAGTCTTTCGCCTCGCGAAAACTGACGATGAACGGACGTACAGGTGTAATGCGAGCGAGAAGGCGATGTACATGTGGATGGTGTGGGTTCCAAGGGTTCCGAATCCGCAAAATGGCATGTTCTCTGGGCTGAATGAGTGATCCTCATTGGTCGCGCCGCACAGGAAGATAGAAGACACTTGTTGGCAACGAATTGAACATGGTAAGGAATGTATGATAAAATAATAACATATAATTCAGACAGCAGTTCGGAAGCGAGGTGAACACAGATGTGGTGTAACGATCGTGGTGGTATATGTGACGCGGAGAGGCAAGCCCAGGTGTCGGTGCCGATCGCGATCGTAGAGAAAATACAACAGAACCAGAGTCGAAGGTCAAGTAGCTTTGTTCGGATTTTCTTTCGCCGTCTTCCAGTTCGCCGTCGCCAATTTGAACCTAAAGGGAAGTCAATCTACGCGTGGGTGGCGTGGGGACGCATAAATACCTCTCCTGATGAGTAATATCAGGTTCGTCTTCCTTGAGGCGCGCCATCTCAGTTTGCTGCAACCAACAAAACATCAAGGGCAGAAATGTTAGTTGAAAGCGGGGTGCTCACCATGAATTTGTTGAAAGCCGTGAGCTTTTTCCTTCCACCTCCACCAGACTTCGCTGAAAAAAATAAACAACAGGAAATGAATAATGTCTAGCGCCCAGCCGAACTAAGATGCCTACGCTTTCTTGCTGGCTTTTCCGCTGCAGCCTTGGTCGCAGTTCGTGGCGCCATTTTACAGGACTATGTGTGTCGAGGGGAAATTAAAAGGGTACAGGACGGACACCACGTCGTTTAAAGTTGGCGGAAATGCGTCGCTGGCAATAGGAGAAACGCTTTGGGCATGAGGATAAGTGTCCAAGGTCGGTTATCAAGGAAAATAGGCAAGAGCACTTACGACAATTGGGGCCAGGCGGAAATCAGGAAAAACGATGAAGTGGGTGGGTGGATGGCGAAAAGGTTCAGAGCCTCATTTTGGTTCAGGCGGAACTTATACTTTCAGTCCATGCAACTGACAGGGCTTCGATCGAAATAAACACCGGACCCCGATCACCCTGTTTGCTTCTAGAAAAGGACCTCGAGGGTCAGGACAGACATGACGCTTGGCCTCCTCCGACCAGCGGAAATGTCAGGATTATGCTGCCTTGCACATGGTTCCTTTGGAGTCAAGATTGGGATGATATCGTATCCTCACCAAGGCACAGGGCATGATGCAAAATCGTGAAATCATTCCACAACCAGCCAGAGCCTGAAGGCCGCAAGGGGAGAAATAATTAGCTATGCAAGTTGAAGTAGCGCTTCAGTGAGCTGCTTGATGCCGTACATATCAGGCATTCAACCTTCCATAAGCGTCAACCACCTTCGCCAGGTGGCGTTCTCCGTGTGTGTCTGGGGTCCTTACCCCGCACGGATCCGAAGCCAAATAAAACAAACGCGTCGCGTCATTCGTATTGTCCCCCGACAAGTGTGCTGACGTGAACTTGGGAGTGTATATACCTCGACCATGTGGCTCCAAGGGCCTGTGGGAAGTAAAATAACGTCTATATCGGTATCATCATCATATTCCCACATCCCCCGGTCAGATACCAGCGGCGCCTCTGGAACCTGCTGTAGGTTTCCCAACATCTGCAATACTATCAATAATGCTGGTACCACTGATTATCCCTGTCGTCGCTATCAAGAACTTCCGTCCTGCGTGACCGCATAATCAACAATGATCGCCGGACCTGCCTGATAGAGAACTCACCTCGGTTTTGTCGACCAACCCATCTCAATGCGGCAATTTCTGTGTACGTACATCCACCCAAGAAAAACACGACTGTCGTCGTTACTTTCTCCCGGGGTTGGACTGCCAAGATGTTAGGAAATATCCCACACGATGCTTGATGGACACTCACGCAATGAAGCCATGGGGGGTGCTCGTCCGGTAGTGCCTGTCTGCACAATGTCGACAGTTGCTCCTGGTATCGCGGCAACCACGTCTTCAAATCCTTTCCAGCCGACAATTGGATGGGCCTGAACTTTCCCTTGTGGAGCAATACGTTTCCCATCGGTATCGCTCGCGGCTTTTTCGGCAGGGTTACTTATGACACCTCCCTTCTGAGCGACACATTGGACTAAACGAACGCTGATAGGCGCGTATCCAGAGTATGTGAAACTGATATCATTTTCCACTTCGTCGAGCCCTTCAGGAGTATCGTCAACGAGCAGGCGAAGAGATTTGCGAAGCGTCGCAAAGGGATATTTCGAGGCTGCTAGACTGGGAGGGGCTGTTGCTGGGAGAGGATGTGGTAGTAGCATACCGAGTGGTGGTGATGCAAGAGAGAGTAAGAGTGGGAGGTAGTTGTATCCATATGCCTATGGTGGAGTCAGTTAATTGCAAGCAGAAGGCCTCCTCAAACACACCTGTAATATTTCGCGCTTGATGGTTTCAAGGGTTTTCGCTTTGATACCGCCAGAGGTGATACTTGCGAGACATAACAATCTGAGAACGACTTGCATGTCTGACCCTTGTGCAATCATGTCTTCTACCGCAGTGATTTGCGCAGAAACTTCATAGGAAGCAAGTAAATCTATGAAACAGGTCAGGCTGGACAGAACAAGTTGGACGTGAAGACCCACTCTGCTGAATTTCCAGAGATTTATTGAATTGCTCCGTTCTCGTCAAAGGAACGAGTAATTCAGACAGGCCGGTGTCTAACTTGATATGTCAATCACTGTAAGGAGTAAACAGGAATACATATACGCACGGAGCCGTAGAGATTGGTGTTCCGTCTGGAGACCACCAAGTTTACCAACAAAGTCGCGCAACTGAGCAACAGTCTTGGACTGCAGATTGGTCTGCAGAAAATAAACATTTAAGCTGGAGATTTTGTTAGAACAGGGGTGGCAATTACCCTGTAGTCTTCGTCTAGTCGCCGAGCCACTTTATTGAGCTTCCGCCCCACTGAAGAGAAGTTCACATCTCTGAGTTCTTCATAAAGAGGGTCTGTCGCGGTTGTTAAGTGATGCTTCTTCTTGGCGTCTTTCTTCAAGCTAGGGATTGGTGGATTTGATGTTGGTGTCGATGTTGATGGATCAGCGGCCTTGGCCGCAGGGGGAGCTGGTGGCGATAAAAGCGATGCTGGAAGTTCCACATGGGCTGACGTTCACGTCAGTACTGTTCACCCAGTCATTTAAGATGCTACTCACAATTCTTAATCCCTATCAGTTCATCGATGAGACCCTCATAGGTGAGTTGAGTGAGCAGAGGCGTAATCATGTCGACACGTCGATCTACGACAATCAAGCTATCAATCTTCTCGGATGGTGTTAAGAGTGTGTCTGGTGAGGAAGAATTGGAGGATTTGGGAGTTTCGCGGGCCAACAAAGTTGCTAGACGCTATTTCGCAGTCAAATAGTTGTGAATTAGATTAATAAGAAGTGTACGCACAGCAGCACCATCCCCCTTCCCAACTATTCGCGGAAAGAGCCCATACAGCTTTTGGAAGGTGGTTAAAGCTTGCGCGGAATCAAAAATGACGCTTTCGTCTCCGTCCTAGCATATGATCAGTAGGATACGCCTCTTAGAGGTTCCACGCACCACCCATAGGCTCTTGAATGCATTGTCGTGCTCGAGGGATATAACATCGTCTGCCAAAGGTATGAACTGAAGGTTGTAAGATGATATGGTGACATCTCCCAGAACTCCTTCCTCCTCAAGTATCTGAGTAACAAGTGTCGATATCCGTGGAACAAGCAAGAGGGTATAAGTGTGCTTTCGCGACTCTTTCGCGTGTTGTTTGATGTGGGCTACCCAAAGTCAACATAGACGGACGAAGATGCACGGCACGGACATACCGGCAATTATTTTGACGTACTTTATCATAGGCCGACATAGATATACGATGCTGGCTGTCGTTGAGGATAGTGAACCAGGTTCCAGCCAGAACATCTTGTCGACGCCATGATGCTGAATGCTCTGTTCAGAAACCGGAATGAAGTCTTCGATGCGTAGGCTTACCTTCAACAACGAAACTTCTGTTATGAGGCCAAGCGGTCCAGCTAACGAGGCATCCAGAACGAGCGTCTTTGCCCCATTCACCTACAAAGTATTTAGTGTGTTCGTCTGAAGAATTTGACGCGACATACTGAGTTCAATGCATCAATCAGTGCCTTTCTCCCAATCTCCTTCAATAAGTTCACATCGACAACAGCTTCAGAGGATTGTGGTGTCGTGTGGTCGTCAGGCTCAGAAGACATGGAGGTCGTCATCATAAACGGGACAGACCGAAACCTTTTGACCGGCCCGGATGCCGGATACTATTATTGCTAGAGCAACACTGGCTGCTTTAAAGTTTATTGAAGTAGTACGAAGATACATGAGTGCATTCTACAAAGTCCGTGTATAGTAAAACAATTGAGGGTTATGATGTTGCGATAATTGGTCCACTCGCTAGATCCTGGTGAGTAAAAGTCGATGAAAGGAGGATTGACTATACGGAGTTCCTCCGTGCACTGCGCCCCTTCTTCCTGCCATTCATAGCTACCTCCTTTCCATCGATAAACGGGGAGGGAAGTCTATCTTCTTCGTCTAATTTCTTCAGAATTTCCATCGCAGCTTGGTACCCCTGCTGATGGATTTCCTCGAACTTGCCAAATTGCAGGGTCCCATACTGTACGAGTCGGTAAATAGACCTAGAGGGAAGAATAAGCTAAGCGACGTACCTCGTGCACAGGCAGTTGAATGTAGAAACACCCCTTTGCCACCTTGGCGTCTTCCAGCGTCTTCACGCTTGACACGCTAGAACAAGATCAGATGGACTCAAGAATAACAGCATGCGTGAAACACGAACTATGCTAGTCGACTTTGAATCTCTGTGATAGCTGGAACATCCCTTGCATTTGAGAATGGGTTCCACCTGTTTATCAAAAGCCACCATCCGGACACAGAATCACCGAAGTTGCGAGGAGAGTTATCGTCGAGCTGTATTGCAGGAAATGAGCTTTGAACGCGATTGTCTGCAAGCATAACTCACCGAGCCAACATCACACGCGAAGACTTCGCTCGCGCCCATAGAGAACATAGCCGATACGGGGAGATTGTCGACTGTAAGAATGACTTAGGACATTGATCCACTTTATGATTTGTGTTTCTTACTGTAACCACCATCAACCAAGAGATTTCCGTTGTCGCACAGCGGTGGCAGCAGACCAACCAATGTCATGGATGCACCTGGACCACGACGGTCATAATCTTAGGCAAAGAATCAGATATGATTCAACTCACGGATAAATCTCCAAGCATAGCCAGTTTCGTGAATTTCCATCCGGGATGTGATAATATTCGTAGTGTTGCAAAAGTACGGCAACCACATGTCTTCTATGTGGAGGTCATAGAACGCCTGTTGTACATTTTAGCAAGGGCATGAGACCAAGACAACGACGATCCCACCTTAAATATTGATCTGTTGAATTCGTGACCCTACGATTGGGGATGAGCTGCGGTCTGTAAAGTAAATGATGAATGAAAATATTCACCGTAGTGTATGCGACGATGGGATAGGTCACATCAGACAGTATCCGCCATATGTTGCCCATCCTCCCGCTGAATTGCTTAGCGCGACCAGCAGTAGAAATCAGATCACCCTCTCTTGCGTAAAGTCCACCGATCAATGCACCGATACTGGTGCCTATTGCGGTTCCACGTCAGTCATCGCAGGCGACAGGAATGAACGGCGCCTCTCACCCGCAATATGATCTATGGGAATCTCATATTCCTCCAGCGCACGAAGAAGGCCCTAAGACGGTGGTCAGCATCGTTTCAAGAGGTCACCATCTAATGATTTACCAAATGCGCAATTCCACGAGCACCACCTCCACCCAAAACGAGACCAATGGACTTGCCACATATCCTTCTTGCAAGTCGAGCAAAATCGTTGATGTGAGGTGACCGTTGGGGGCGAAGGTCAGCTGCGGTACCTCGGTATTTTTGAATACCACTTTGAACTTTGTCTTTGAGGTTCTTGAGAGCCGTCACCGCATCCGGATCTTTGGGAAGGGCAACGGACTTGGGTATTGGCAAGACGAGACCCTGCACGCGAAGTGAGTGAAATCCTAGAAGTTAGGCGGAATGTCTTACCGTAAGTTCGACGTGGACGTGTCGATGGACCCATGGTCGGTTCTATGAGACATGAGCAATAGCTTGAAAATAAAGTGGATCACACTGACTTTCAGCCATTCGCGGGTAGAGCCAGGAGCGACGGAACGATCCGGATGCAAGAGAATAAGCTCCTTGCGCGCAGTTGTCTTCATTGAGAGTAACAGCCTTTCGTACTCGCCTATACTGGGATCATCTCCCATCCCCACGATCATGACACAATCCGCCTGCCGAATGCATGTCTGTGTCCAAGAACTATTAACAGGGGAGTCCGCAACGTAGAGCACCGTCCGGTATTTCTGTTCCTGGTCAGCAAGCCAGCCAGCTGACTGATACCGTTTCAGTATAAGCCCTCGACGATGACAGCATCGGCATGTATTCACCTTGAGCTTCCCCATACGGGTAAACGCATGCCGACCTAGATGGCTTGAAATGGAAGCTTGGTTAAGAAAGGAGGTGGAAGCCCCGATGCCCTCCAGAGCCACCTGTAGCTTGCGAGCAAAGGCATCAATTGGCACGTTCCTGGAAACCGGGAGGATGGCGACGGTCTTCAAGTTGGTATTGTTGTGCCCAAGGTCTGGGCTCAAGTTCCTCGACTGCGCCGTTGTAGACGAATCAACTTCGTCTCTGACCCGCGAAGCAATCATCCGTAAAAGCCTGGCGCCGACAATTAGATGATGTGAGATAGGACACGAGTAAGCTTACTGAGCGGTCGTCTGAGGGTTCCTGTTCGAGGTTCGAGATGTAAGAGCTTGAATGAGATATTGAGACGTTTGTACTTACCGGGCGGAGATCGCATTAAACAAAGTTTGAGGCATCCGAATAAGTTCGGTATCGCGGATCGCATGGACAGTGTTTCGCCTGGGGGAGCTTGTAATGACGTCTAGCTCACCAACGGTGTCGCCCTGACCGTATTCTCCTACGATAGTGACTGCGCCTGCTTCTGTCTCCATGATCGCCCGTAAACGCCCATTGATGACGATGTAGAAGCTGTCGCTAACGTCGTCTGGTCTCCAAAGTACCTGACCAGCGTTCACTTGCACCCAGTCCAGGGATGCATCGATGTGCAGGACTAAGGCAAGTCAGGACTTCGGTTCCACTAAACTATGCTCTGGGACTCACTGAGGGGTGAAAGCATTGATATAAGACGCTTCGCAAGGGTCAGTAATACAATGGGCCGTTTTTCAAGCAACCGCTCTAGCGCATGAGAGGATAGGAATCCAACGTAGGTGTCAGTCTTCGCCGTGATATCCACGTAGGACGCAGTGTTACAGAGCGAAGCTTAGGGGAATTGAGAAACGCGGAGGACAAGGGGACCAAAATACTCACAAAGATAACCTGCTATTCCTCCAGGCTTGACAGTGAATAGAAGCTTTTGTTGTGTCGCTTTGCTCTTCGCTCCAGGATCAGCTTGACCTGAGTTCGGAGTACGGGCTGATGGCACTTCGCTAGGTAGAAGGATGTCGAGGAACCCTTCAATCACGTAGAAAAGACCTATCAGTCGTTGAGATTTTGTCTTCGAGGTGAAAAGAAAACCAGGTTCACCTGCATTAAGTTCGCCCGCCCTCGCAAGAGTAGTTCCGGCAGCATAGAACAAAATCTCGACCTCATTGTCAAGACCGCTCATATAATCTCCACTAGAAGTGATCGAGCTAGCGGTGAGACTAGAGCTATCATCGTTGATATCCAGTAACGAAAGGGAGCCAAATGGCGAGTCGAACGTTTCCGAAGAACGTCGAGAATCAGCGGGGCGAGTCGCGGGAGATGTTTCAACAGAATCACTTCCGCTCAGAGGAGGCTGCAGTAGACCAATCGATTTGGCGATGCAGGACATCACCTCTTCTCTGAGGTCGAAGTCCTCAAAAGATGATGCTCTGTCAGCTTTACCAGCGTGAGGTTCTGTCTCAGGTTTTCGAGTAACTCGGGGGGTGTTCAGAATACTATAAGACCGAGTGAGAGGTCGATGGCTGTCGTTCGCTGCACTTGATGGGATGAGAAGATCCCCAGCTTGCACTGTATCTCGCGAACCCCTGCTGAAAGGAGAGGACTGCTGTCTCTTGAAAGAAGGAAGTGGAACGTTTGGAAGATCCACCTTGGATGAGGATCTAGAGGCCTTGGATGAGCCGTCTAACGATTCTTCGGCTTTCGACTGGGGTGACGCCGTCGTTGGAGTGTTGGTAAAGCTGAAGTAGTCGTTCTCCGTGTCAGACGATCGTCCATCGAACCGTTGTCGCAGGTGCTGGACGCCTCCAGACTCGTAAAATGAGGCTGGAAGAGGATGGCAGGCAATATCATTGATGGCCTTCTCTGTTCGAAGCACTTCACTAGTCAACCCAAGGTACTTGTGAGCTGCGTTGAAGGTGACGCGAGAAAACCTTGTAAGGATCACTGGAAGCAAAAGTCATGAGAAAAAGGAGGGTGCACAACAAACCATCACTATAACCTTGAACGATGTGACCGGTGGCCTTCGGAAAGTTTTTAGTGAGCCTTCGGAATGCCTCAGCTGGAATGACGGCTAAAGTTGTGTCCTCTGTAGCCCGAGCAACGACACCGTCATGGGTTATATTGCTGGGCCGAAAAGTACTCTGCGAGAATGAGGGCATGCGTCGTGTCTGTGGTTCGTCACGGGAACTCGGGGACATCGACCCCCCTCTCGTGGGCGACAGGACCTCGGCAGCATGAACCGTTGAAGCGGTGGATGAGACCGATGACTTTCGCATATGACTTCTGGGCTGACTCTCGAGATCAAGCTGCGAGACATCTGAATTGGCTCGTTGAAGATGAGGTGCGGCTGCAGTGTCGTTATCGTTGTCAGTGTATTCGTCGGCAACGTCGGGGATATCGTCCTGCCAGCTCATTTTTACATCCTCTGTAAATAGACTGAGGATCGTGAACAGACTGGAAAGGGTTCCACCGCTTCCGACCTCGTTGAGGAGCTGGTAGCCATTCATGTCCTCATGATCCCACAAACTCTGTTGCGATTCGGCCTTTGGACCCGTCTGAGCGAAGACTTGCACCATGCCATCAACAACGCAGTAGAAGCTCTTGTCCTGATCAAGAGACATGCTGTCTCCTGCGATCAACCGTCTTGTCTGAAGATGTCGGGCGAGTTCATGGAAGACCTAGGCAACGGATAAGTGCCGCAATATGGGGTGGCCAGGATGGCACATACCGGTTTTTCCAACTTTAGTTAACATTCAGCTGTGATTTGACTGACATAAAGATGTAAGACTCACGAAGCCGAAGACGCGGACCGCTTGGAGGAAATCGTCGAGGTAATTGTGAAATGTTGGAGGTGGATCTTGACGGGTTACACGTATTAGGTGATTCGTAAAACGATAAGAACAAGCTCTTCACCTGTGTTAATATCAGGATGTAGTTCGTTCACGTCTGGCTTCACCAACGGGGGTTCCTTCAACTGAGTGTACTCGTTGAGATATCGGAAGCGTATCCAGTAGTTCAAAGCAATGCACGAGAGGACGAATAGAACAGCAAAGTTCCAAAAATTCAACTGGGGTATCGAGGTGATAAGCAATCACAATGCAGTCCGGGTACGTATTAGAAGTTGCGGACGCACTGTTAAGGTCATGGAGTACGAAAGGATGGCATAGATGTATCGAGGGATAGTTATGGTGACAAAAGCGACCAGCGCCCTCGTACATGATAGCACCCATACTGGCAATTGAGTTAGATTGTCGTTCCGTTGAACTCGTGGCCGCAGACGTACGAATTACCCAAAAACAAGCAGACACCAAAGACACAAGTGGGTGTCTATCAACGGACTCCACCGCCTCGGCGTCCATGGCTGCTCGTGGTGGACGCTGGTGGACAGAAATGTGGTTGCAGATGAGGAAGATAAGAGGGGGCGTGTGTGCAGGGTCCAACGAAGAATGGTCAGTACGCAAAGTAATTTGTGTATCACGTTCAGGCGCGGCTAGACGTCATCGATATCACCCACGTTTACTGAGTTTACTGGTTGATGTGATCTTGTCATCAGAAAATGACAGGATCTTCTATTTTACATTCATCCCTCCGTCCAGCTAAGTACAATACATTAACGAGCGGTATAATTTGCACGCAATCGGCTTTCAGTACCCCAGCCTTCGGTCATCGTAATGATGGAGAACATCTTAGCTGCCACTTGGACCTGTATGTACGAATTTAGAACGTGTGTTCCGTAGAATCTTTTCCAATGGCAGAGGTCGAAGAAGACCCTGATGAGACGCTCGATAAGATTCTGTCAATGTAATTTGCACCACTCCTGGCGGCCCGAACATGTCAGTCATGCGCACCAGATGAACGAAAGAGACAAACCATTTCTGATGGGTCAGCACATCGCAGCCAATCTCTTTTTCCTTGCGTTGGATGAGTTGTACGTAGGCCAACATACCATCATCTTTGAATCTGGCAGCGAGCTCAGCTGAGAAGGGAAACGGTAAAGATGCATTCTGAAAACTGAAAGTCATACACGGACCGGTGACGACAGCGTTGCTGTGAAGTCCGGCCAATGAAATGAGTTGGAGGACAAAGCTAACGATAGCTCTTGAGTAATGAAAGGACAATGAAAAGTGCACAATTACCCTTCTTTTGCCAGCTCCCACACAAAATTCTTCAAGTCGGTATCTAAACAGTCAGGTCAGCAGCACACTTTTGGATTTGTAAATAAGGTTACCAGAGAATCCGTGCTGTGACCAGTTGAAACTCGGACTCAGATTGTATACAAACCATCTAATAACCTTCAGATCAGATGCCGCCGGTAGGAATGTATGGTATAATGAAGCTTACTTTCCAGGGTATTTCTCCCTGATCTTTCTCGCAAAGTATCTGGCTTGCTCCAGATCCGGTGCCTTGGTTTCTAGCCACAGAAGGTCCGCATACGGCGCATATGCCATGGTACGTTTGATTGCAGCCTAATGGGCCATCAATTAAGTCTTCGATTTCATGCTGTCTGTGGGGTGCGACGGACCTCAACACCGCCCGTATAATGATAGTATCCCTCTCGTGTGCGTGGAACTGATGACAGGAACGGTTGTCTTCAACGAGATCAGGATCAACGCACGCAGAACGACATACGGTCACAATCCCAGAAAACGCTTTCGCCCAAGATATCGGTCGCAATTGCGCGCCTCTCATTAGTTGATTTTCCTGCGACAGCAGAGAGGTATGACTTGTATGCCTCATCTTTGTTCCCAATGCTAGATTTATCAATTGCCTTTTGCACGGCTGAGCGCGATAACTGAGCATGCGTTTCACCTGACATATATAAAGACCAACCTTGATCAAATGTCACCATCTGATGACTCGCAGTCCAATCTTTCTCCAATTGATCAACCTCAGCACCACTTGCGCCCCTGGCTTCGGCTTCCGATAGCACTTGGGCGAGGGAGTGGGCACTTTCGATTGTAGTCCCCAGGATAAACTCTTGGTCGGTAACATCAACGTTTGAAGAGATGAGTTTCGCAGATTCAGAATCAGTACGAGCAATCAGGTGCATGGTCGATTTGAGTATGTCCGTTTGGAATCGTCCAGCAATGAGGCGTGAAATGTGAGTGGAGGTCGGGACAAGAACTTTGCCCGCGAGGTGGCCACACTAGCTAAAGAGTCAGCTTCGACCTGTATGGATGATATCCTAAAACCCAACCTTTTTACCACCGTGCAACTGATCCTCGAGATGGATAGCAGACGCCCCCTGCCGTCATTCAATATTTAGCTTCCTTGAAATTCCCAAAATTTTAAATGACAATGCGTGGATTTACAGATTCTGCAAAGAGTTTGACGAGCTTCATGACAGCTGAGAGGCCACCATGTCTGTCAAAATGTTACTGAGGCCTTGTCAAATTATGGATATAGAATATCCACCCAGTATCGGCATCCGCAATGATAGGTCTGAGGTAGTCGACGTATTCCATTTTTTTACGTTGTTCGGGGGAGGCAGCCAAACGTTCATCATAATGTTTCTTGTCATGTAGCTGTTGAGCACGGAATATCCGGTGCACCTGATTTGGTACTGTGGTGTACGGGTAATCACTGCAGCACATATGTTAGCAAGGTATCGTCGGAGACCATTTGTGGACATACCCAAGATCCGGTCCGACTTCGTTGTTGCCGGTGGTCAAGACACTGGACGCTGCCCAGCCCGAGATGTATACGACCTCCTGGTGACGCGCCATCTGGGTCATTTGCACAGGGTCTATGGCTCCCATGGTGTGTATTGGCTTTTCTTCCTTGGCTGCTTTGGAGAACAGAGCATGCAGCTTGTTCGCAAGCAGTGTCGACGGAAGAGGCAGAGCAGGCATCGAGCCTTGCTTTGAGGCAACATCTGAGGCAGAATAAGTTCGTTTGATAGACTCAAACCTGGGTTGATTGAAGAAGTCCTCCATCTCCGACGTGCGCTGCCCGAAAAGGGCAGCCTCCTCGTCCACCGAAGGGGGCTGAAGTGGAAGGGTTGGAACAGTCGAGGCCGCCGATGACATCGTTCGAAGGGTTTGACGAATGCCAGAAACCCTGAGGGCTGGCCGCATGGAGAGCATCGCGACAAGCTACGTGCTTATCCCGTCCACCTGAAGGTTATAGAAAGAGACCGGGTCAGTCGGCTAATCTGCCCGGCACATACTTCAAGGACCAAATACTAGACAATAACGCGTCGCCTCTTTGAACATCATCTGTTTCCGCCCAAGTAGTCCTTATTCTCAACATTAGCCGCCACTGATGGACGCACGCCAGAAGAATCTCTTCCTCAACCCGTGATGATGGAGTGTGCTGTGGCCATATAATGAAATATCCTCACTCGATGTTGGCGGAGCCGAATTTTGGAACAAGCTTCAGGGAGAGTGAATAACTCGTTCACCGCCTTCGCACATCGGCGTATCTGTCGTGAATGTCTAGGCGATGAAAGACTTCTATCTTGCCTCCCTCAAACCCTAGGGTGAGGTCTGGCTCTAGCCTGAATTTGTACTGTCTACTGACCCTCCACTTGGCTTACTACAGGTACAAAATGCGATCGGGACCTGCGAGAGATATTATTGGAATGGGGAACAATTTCCCTGCCCTCGCGTTCTGGATTGCTCCCGAAGTAGACGTGTCAGAGGGAGAAAAAGAGGAGAAGCTTCGCATCGCCTTCCGTGCGTCCAATTGCCAGCAAGTCCGGGACTTCCATGCCGCTCTGTATATTACCAAAGTTTACGCTCCTATCTTCTGTTGACGACTCTTAAACACAGAAAAGCAGATACAACCTGTAACCGGCCACCGGGAATTCGAAAACAATATTTTCCGACTTATCATGCCGCGTTCGTTCTTGACCCCGAGGCACGTAACATCGAGGCATATTGCATGAGCCCTGCATTTGTTTCGGAGCCAGTCCAGAGGCACATTGCAGCAGGTGGCGCCATTCCTGCAGCAACTATATTCTGCGCACAGTCTCGCTGCAATATTTTCTAATTCAAATTGGCATTTTGTACCCCTTCGCACCACAATGATGGACCGTTTTGTCCTCCTGACATTTATAAGTTGTCTCTAATCATTCGTTCTCGTCATATACTCATCCAACCTATTGATTGGTCAGAGTTTATGGCTGTCTGTGTAACTTGGCATCAAAGGGGGATGATTCAATTCGTCCACCTGTGCTGACTTCAATCTCAGTAGTAGGATGGCCAGCCTATCCCTTCGCCCCGAGTTCACCACTAAGATGTCTATCCGCCATGTTTTTAAGAGATTGATTGATCATTTATCATCTTGAGCTCCACCAAATTTCATATCTGCAACTCCCGAGCCACGAGGTTCGTTGATGGACTCTTATGCATCATACTCTCGAGCTCGATCGTACCTACCGACTTCGTGGCTTGAAGACAGCTCATCGGAGCAGTCCATTGTCTCAGTAATCACTAAAAAAATGGAATAAGGTGAAGGGTTCGCGATCAACAGCCTAAATTCAAAATCATAGCATGTAGTACTGGCTAATCTCGACGATCGCTTCAGTCATATGTCAAAGATCTTTTAGAATAGACGGAATGGTAACTAGTACTTCAAGAGGGGGTGCATAGAGAGTTGTTGCAGGCGTCGCTGACTTTGAATCTCATCAAATCAATGCCCGCGATTTGACATCAGCGATTTTAGAGATCTGACCACTGATTATGTCAAAGAAACTTTTTTCTTTCAGTCGAAGTGCTGCTCTTTTCTATGGAGAAGACTTCTCATGTGCTCTAGTCTCCTTCAATAGAAGGGTTACCTCACCCTGGTCAGCTTGCTACCCAGGGTATGACTACCATCTACGAGACCAGGGTAAAGAACGGTGAAACTCGCGCCTTCACGCAGAAAACCATTCCAAGAGCTTTTCATACCCTTACGATACGAAGCAAGCCATCCATTGACCATGTACCGTGTTGAATGCATGGATCTTCGAAATCATGCTGCTAGTCACGGTGTTTATTTGCGAAGCTGTCCGGGAAACTTCTTATAGGAATCCAAATCCGGCCGGCCTTCTTATTCTCGACGCCCGTCTAGTCTTCGAAGCAAGGGCTCTGTTTCTAATGCCACTACGTACGAAGTAACTGGTTCTTGCCCATAATGACTGCCTGGTGCCGCCTGTCTTGAGCTGTTCCATGCTACAACCTCACATCACGTCACGCCCGACAAGCCCACTTTCATCCGTAATTATCGTCTCCATTCAGATATATGACCCACCATGCGCTCTACTTATACGATCCACCTCTAAAGATTTCTTCTCACCCGAGGCGCGACATGTCAGAACCTGCAATCACTACCTCAAGGTCGATCCTCATGCATACATCGCTTGCATATCTTTCACCAGAAATTCAGACCTTGGACTCCATCCTCCAGGATTCCTTCACTGGAAAGCTCAACATTATTCCGGCAAGATTGCGGATTCCCACAGAACTCCTGCTTATCATCCGTAACCATCTCCTGCCCGCCGTCACAGCGCACCTGTTCGAACGCTCAACCCAAGCTCTGGCCCAATATGAATCCTTCCTTCGAAAACTCCTCTGCCAGGAATGCCTTTCGTACTATCAGGAAGTTTACGGTCCTGATATATGGGGGTGGGAGCAGTTTACGGGCGCTTGCTCTTGTCGAGTCGCCAAAGACGGTTTCGACGAGGGATTTGGAGAGCATACCGAGAAGTATCGTGACCTCTGGAGTCAAGAGCAATCCTTCCCCAACTGCTCCACTTGGCTCGAGTTATATCTTTCTTTCGAGTCCTCCCGTCTTGCCGACTACCCAACTTCCTTCCACTCCATTTGGGACGTCGTGAGCGTCGTCTTGGGTGTATACGGATGTCAGTTAAAAGATAACGTGACACAATCCAGCAAACATCGGCTCTTTCTGCCATTTCAACGGATAAAAATCACTGTCGATATCCCCACACCCGTTACCATTGTTCCGGCGACGTCGGCCCTCCCAGGTGATGCTAGACATTCTGCGCCAGCCATCCTCCATCGCGCCGACCGCGATCTTTGCCTATCTTTCGCATATGAAATGGGCCTGGAAATCTGGAGGGAGCGCTCCCATTCACGATCGCGTTTTTACTCGAAATTTTCTCCGACCTTCACATCCAAGATAGAATCGCAGATTTCAGCCGTCTTCGCAAGCATCTCCCGCGCCATCGTAGCCGCGTTATCACTCCCTCTCACCTTTGCCACCATAGCGATGGCGGTTGTTTGCTATTATTCAAACTCACGGGCGCTGCGAATCTTGTAATCGATAGAATCTTTGCCCTTCTCTGCATGGTTTTCCTTCACACGCATTCGTTACCTGGGGCTTTTATCCCATTCTCATCCAATATTCCGGACTCTCAGTCTATATACGGACTTCATCTCACACTCCCTTTCCTGCGCATGGCATTGGTACGGTACCGTAGACATCTTCTTATTTCCATGTCTAGTTTATTTGGCACGAGTTGGCCATAGTTTCCATATCCAACCTTCAACGTTGGATCATAGTAGGCGAGTGCTTTATTCCAGTGCACTTCTCCGCAGCCACAATTATGACTACTCTTCGATTGCTAGTACGACGCTGCGCGTGTAACCCTGATATCATGCTCTTCAAGAGAATCAGAAATCCAGTGGCCCGGAGTCACTACGCCATGCGCTATGATATCTTAGAGGTCGACCTCGGATAAAGTGTACCACGAAGCAGACCAACGAGAGGCTACGGGGGGGGGGGTGTAGCGTAGTACTTGTCAGGTCATCAAGGCTCTTCTACCAAACGTTCACGCCTGATCATACATCGCCAAATTCATGCTGGCTGAAATTCGACAGGTGCATGAATGACTGCAGTGGTTGCTGCAGTTCACTAGGCTAGCGTTGCTGGTCATTTAAAGCAACGTGAGGTCTGCACGCCAACAACGCCAAGTTGCAGTATTCTCACTCAGGGAAGTCTTCGAGGGTCAAAGGAGTCCTGACTCACAGTAGGTCGGCTGAAGATTTACTCTCGATATGTCCAAGAATTTTCGAATCAAGCTTGGCTTTGGACGACGCGGACAAGGAAACCTCGCCGAACGCCAGTGTGACTTGTATGCAAATACCAGGAGACTTACGAAGAGCAAGCCACAGAGCAGAGACGCAAGGCTGTCCATGTAAGCCAGGAAAAAGAAGGTCCAAGCCTCAAGATATGCTGGAGGTGCTATGTCGTTGATTTATCCTGCTCGGTTGAAGGACTTGCCCTGTCAAGCTGTGGCAAGCACAAGTCATGTTGGGATGATCTGAGTAGGTCAATGGGCGACATGTGTCCTGTACACCTCGAATCGTCTGGCATCCAGCTGGAGTGGGAGGGCCGGGAAGAATCATGAGCTCAAAGCCAGCTCAGTGAGAAAAAGCTTGTCCAGTGGATCAACCAATTTATAGTGGGCTGTCCAGTACTACTAGATACGGGATCGGCACAGAGACTTCGTGAGCTGAATGAACACCTTATGTAGCTGGGTTTGGTCTCGGAAAACAACAGTCGAAAGGAACGGAAGTGGTCCAGGCTCAGGGGTGGAGGGCAGATGGTAGGGATGAGGCTGGCGCCCATCATCTGCTCAACATCTCCAAATACTAAAAATAGCCGTAAAAGCACTACCCGGGTTCTGTCACTGCCGGAAACTATTTATTATCAACTGCAACCGCAACGTTCTCATGTTGCTCGCCCACCTGGTCCCCCTGTCCCCCAATCTTCCCCATTTTATAGGGCTAACTGACATCGATCTTGACCTTGGGGTGCTGCCATGTTGGCGCGTCTGGCAAACATGAGCACCGCGTTGCGGGAGTGGGAGTTGCATTTCGAAACCCCAGGTGGTGCCGTATCGGTACTCAATGATAGGAATGTCCTCGTGCGTCTCTAATTTATTCCCGAGAACGAAACTAACAATGCTACTCAGGTCGTTGACTTACAGGCTCTGCGTTCCCTCGTCCAACCGCTTGACTCTTCCGATTTTACGCTGCAACATCTCGCAGGAGATTGTGGGAGAGCCATTGCGCCAGTGTATCACAGCCTGCACAACATGATCAAAAGCGATTTTAAACACGTTGTAGAGGTCTTGGCCGAGCTGGAGCACTTATCTGAGGCTGAGGTCGCCGATGTTTTGGACGAACATGCGGTATGTTATTTGTGTTTCCTTCTACGTTTTTCTGGTCTCAAGCCGTCTTTTCCAGGGCGTGCCTCTGATTCCTGCTTGTCCTATAAATTCTGAATCAACATTACCTCGATTTCAGCAGCGCAAACAGCTTATGCGGCGGAATTCCTCGTCATACACCGTGAGTCTTGGTTTCTAGACCTGTATACATGCGAAGGTAACTCTCCCCGAGTAGAAAGAAGCTGAAGCAGGATTTAGTTCCCAACCCATGATCCCAAAAATAATCATCACCCCTTGTGGGCCCCGTGAACAAGATAGTCTTTGTCGCGTCCCTTTCCAGAATAGCGCGTTTGGTGACCAGCTTACAGTTCCTGGCCACCCTGTGTTCAATCACACGTTTCCTCCACTGGCTCCCCTACCTTGCACATTCTCCGCGCTACAGGACTGGACTTGGCGGTCGGGACATTGGCAAGCGACATTACCTTCCATCTATGAACAGGAGAGGAGAGGGCTCTTCTCAAAAGCCTTGGTGAAGCGTAGAAAAACGCGTTGTACACGCAACCGACCATAAGACACGGACGAGGGCTGAGAACGTCACCCGCAGTTCAGGACCGTGTCGCGTTATGATCTTATGTTCACCGTATTATGGTACTGACATGTTCCACCTATCATATCCTCATGAAATAATTATGTAGACGGCTTGGATAACGATCACCTTGCCATTCAATGTATTATCTATTATACGACCTCGACGTACCTCGTATCGTCAACACATTGGCGGCGACGAATCTGATTTGGTTCCGTCACTTAGCTCCGTGGCTTGGCACGTGCCCGAATTGTGACGTTGTCCCCCGAAACGTGTTCCTCTCTCGTTTTCAAGAACCCTCTACATTCTCCGTTTCTCTGGAAGCCAATTGTAGGCCCTCTTGGCCCCTTCTTCCATTAGCAACAGCGCCTATTCAAGAGCTTCCTGCTCAGCGTTGGACACTAATGACTCTCAAGGCTTTGTTCTACGCATATGTCCTCGGAGGAATCACGTTCATTCCCCTTGTCGTCGCTGGCCTCATATTCTTCACCATCTACACCTCTGTTCCAGTAGGAAGTGCGGACGTTGACAAAATAGCCAAAGGAAGGCTCGAGGCGGAGAATCTGAAGGCGGGTGGCGCGACTTCAGACGCAGAGGACGCAGACGTTGCGGCGTTCGAGACGGACGACATCCCACGCACTCGGAAAGGATGGCTTACTATGAGACGGACCTTTGAAGAGTCAAATTTGGATGGCGGCTATGTGACACTCGTCCGTTCGTTCTTGGACGCGCGATCGAAGGATCCAAAGCGGTCACGACCTAAGGATATGTGGTATGTTGTTTTGAAGGGCAAGGTGCTTTATCTCTACGAGGACGAAGAGATGACGGAGTGTGAGGCGGCTGTTGAATTGGGCGGTCATGATGTGGTCATTTACCCCGAAGGCCTTCAGGACGGCGAGCTATTCGCGAAGCGCAATGCGATTTGCCTCAAGCCCAAGAAATTGGATGCGGAAAAGCATATGCTAAGCGTGACGAAGGAGATGAAGCTGAGTGATGAAGATATGGATGCGAAGATGGAACAGAAAGAGGTCACCCCAAAGCAGCAGGAGAAGTTGTTAGAGGCGGAAAGGATAAAGCAGGCAGCTAGAGAAGAGGCACTGAATCCGTCTACCCCATGGTTCATCTTCGTTCGCTCTAACATAGAGATGGAGGACTGGTACTTCGCCCTGATACATGCATCCGACCATCCCACCAAAACCCCCTCACTGACACCACTACAACCAATATTCCAACCGACAGACATGAACCATCTAGTGGCTACGTTGGACGAACAACCAGATGTCATTCCGACCCGATGGCTTAATGCCCTGATTGGGCGTGTATTTTTCAGCTATTATCGGACCCACACACTGGAGGCGTATATCATCGGTAGACTCATGAAGAAGCTATCCAAGGTCAAACGCCCAACGTTCTTGACCGACATTGTCGTTACCGAAGTCTCCGTCGGGAACAGAGCGCCGACCTTGAGCAAGCCCATGTTGAAGGAGCTCACCAAGGAGGGCGATGCCGCGATGGAGGTTCACTTTCAGTACAAGGGAGAGTTCCGGATAACCATCGAGGCCACAGCGACTATCAACCTCGGCTCATTCAGATCTTATACAGTCAAGTTGGTTCTTGCAGCTGTTTTGAAGGAGCTCGAGGGCAATCTCTTGATCAAAGTCAAACGACCACCTAGCAACCGTATCTGGTATGCGTTTACGCAAACGCCACGAATGGTGCTAGAAGTGGAGCCTATTGTCAGTGATCGACAAATCACTTGGAGCATGATTCTGAGTACAATTGAGTCGAGGCTCAAGGAAATCGTAAGTCCAAACTTTCGATCGAAAATTAGTATATCGCTGACTTCTCTCATTGCAGATACAAGAATCCGTGGTCATGCCGAACATGGATGACATTGCATTCTTCGATAGCGCAAAGCATGAACATCGAGGTGGAATATGGCAAGACGCCGCTCGCCAGGAGCGGCAGGAAACTCCTGCCACGGAGCACACAGAAGCCGAGGACGTTCAGCCGACTGCATCTGCTCCTGTGCTGGATGTTCCATCCCCTATGGTTGACGAAACACCCGCTGCGCATGTCTCTGAAACTGCTGAGGAGCTTACAGTGTCTGCGCCGACAGCTACACTGTCTTCGCCTGCACTGTTGAGCGAGACAAGACCTGCAGAGGAGGAAGCTGTAGAGACACCTACCATACACAATCGCCGTCGCTCCTGGTTCTCCAGCGTCAGAAGTGAAGGGTCAACTCCACGGAAAGGTGCTGATCCCGAAGATGACCTTGATGATGACCCTCATCGTGGACGTTCAACGGAATCGGAGAAGGGTGCCCCAAGATCACGGTCCACACCTCACAGCCCAGAGAACTTGCACTCAGACGGCGGCGACCGAAGTCCAGGTAGTGACGATTCCTCACTGCTAGATACGCATCTGCAACCACCCTCTACGCGTCGGTCTTCATCTCAGCACTCATCAAAACGCGATCACACGAAGTCACTATCCACGGAATCTACAAAGAGTGCACCTGACCCTAGCGTATCTGCGAATGGAAAGTCCTCAGGCAGCAGCACTCCTGCCAGCCCTAATTCCTTCCTCTCGACGCTCAAGTCCCGCGCAGGAGACAAAGAAGCACTCAGCAAAACTGCAAAGGAAGCGATGCGGAAGTGGGGCGTCAACTGGGGCATGCGGAAGGACACAAGTGCTGACGATGCCTCTGACCATGGCTCGATAGGATCAGCTATTGGCTCGCGGTTGCGGCCAGACACCAATTTCGGCGTGGCGACCAAGGCGAGGGCGAGCTATGCTGAGGTGCGGGCAGCAGTGGCCCAAAGGAGGGGCAGGGATGCCAGCGGAGATAGGAACACCAACGCCACTGACGAGGGAGGGGACGCAAGCCGGCCATCGTCACCCGGAACGCTGCCTGTCCCTGTCCCAGAAACACCGAGAGGGAAGGCGCGCGCAGCGAGTAACCCATGGTCGGGGTCGGAGCTCGCTCCCCCTCAGGACGCGCACATGGGACCGTCATCGTACCCTGAAAGTGTGGCACTATCAACTTCCGCGCATTCCGCATCCGCATCCTCATCGTCGTCGAAACACTTGTCAGTAGGCGACTCAGCTGGGGGGTCTCGAAAGGCTTCCCCATCAGTTTCACGGACAAATACTGAGGGGGATGCGAGCCAGCCTTTGAAGCCGATCCACGTCGTGCAGCCCAAGGCCATGACTATGTCAATCCCCGGCATCCATGCCAGCCACCGTGGTGAGATCATGGCAATGGGATACAAGCCACCGCCGCAGCCACCATCAATGGTAGCACCAGAGGGCAAATCCTCCTCAATATACCGCCTGTTCAAGAACCCGGTGCTGTCCGGATCCGGTGATCAGCAGCCACAGCCGCCTTCATCGTCCTCGCAACAATCGACCTCCCAGGTATCATCCCAGATTTCCCAGGACGATACCGATTCGCAGGTGGACGAACCAGTCAGGGACGCGTCGACCCTTGCATCTCCTGCATTGTCGTCCAACGTCACTCTCAACGCGGGTTCGACTTCTTCGCCGCAACAGCCGCTCTCCCCACGCGTCCCTCCACCGCTCCCACCACGATCCACACCGGTCTCCCCAGCCGCCGTCACTCGTCCGCCGGTACCACGGGAGCCACCCGCCATCCAGTCTACGCCGCCGTCCGCTGAAGAGACACTCAAGTCGATCGCATTGAAGAATGAGAACAGCTGGGCATCCTTTGAGAACGGAAACGGGAACGCGAATGGGGTTACCGGGTCGCCCGCCGCCAGTGGAGACGTGGAGAATGTACCCACTGACCCGGATCATCCCTGGGAGACACTAAGCACGCCCTCGAAACCGATTGCTCCCAGTCCTAATCCTGGACCTCCATTGCCTCCGCGTCGTGTACAAGTTGTTGAAGCAGAAGCTCAGGCTTAGACATATGTATGTTAGGGTCACATTACGTATTCTCTTCTTAATACTCCAGGCACACCGTCACTCGTCGCATGTTTTGATTCTGCACACCCACGCCCTGCTCCTCCATTCATTCCTCCATTCATTATTCATCCATTCGCATAAGGCTATCAGTGTAACATTTCATAAATCATATCGCCTATCTAACTACATCCCAACCGCAATGAGAGATGTTTTATCGAAATCGGGGTCGGGAGGGGTGTCAACCGTCGAAGCCTTCTATTCTTGAAAACTGTCCCCTTCCACATGCCGCGTCTGAGCTTCGAATGCAGGGAACTTGGCGTTAAGCCGTTGAACCCGTTAAAATTGTTTTGGGTAGGCAGACACAGCATTGGTGACAAGCGCTCAGGTCTGATCTTGATATGTCCAGTTCTGTAAGCCTGTTTAGCTGGTCTATATGCCTCAAGGCCGGAGACATGTCCCAAGTTGTCAGCTGTGGATTGATGCCCTCCGTAACACACCCCCAGATATGAGATGGATAACGGTAGGATGGGGGCTCTTGGACCTGAACCACCACCATCTGGTGGTTCAACACCCGTTTCCCACCGTTTTTCGGTGAGCTTCGGTGCGAGACGGCTTCTGCCGGCTCGTGACTCTTGACTGAGACTCTGCGCGACCGCAGTAGTCCAAGATTTTCGCCCCCCCTCCCTCCTCCTCTCCCTCGACGAGACTTAATCCAGTAGGCTCGCTGAAGGCGACACCCAGCACACAACCGTCCGGCATCAATGAGGCCGTCAAGCCTCCCCACTGGGGTGACATACTCAACTTCCATCATTACATCATTACTTGAGTGACACACCTAAAACCCCCGATATGTCTCCGTGTGAACGATCTCGAGACCCTGCCCCGCCTAACCCTTGTGCAGTTCTCCGTCGCCCCTGACTGAAGTCGGAATGGCTCGCATATATACCCTACACCCACTTAGCTCGTGCGCCCCAGCCGTGAGCTGCTGCGAGAGGACGAAGCCCCTAACTGCTACATGTCTCAGTAGGAAACACACGTGCCTATTAGCCCGACTGTGTCATCATTCATCTCCTCGATCTTATATACATCTTGACTGGTAGCAAGGAATTCCACTACCGACCCCCTCCTTGAGCTGATCCCGCTCGACGCCTGCTATAGCGACGATGTTCCATGTCGGAATTGCACCAGACAACCTTCACTTTACAACCCCTCTTCCCTCAGGAGTGTCAGGCCAAGGGAGGGGGTCCTTTTGGTGTCAATTTGCCCCGTTTCGCTAGAGCGGTTTTGCCGGCCGCTCTTGGGCCAAGCAAGGGCTACTCACGTGGAGATCCTTCTATTCAGCGCCGTATAAAACCCACAAGTAAATGCACACTCACTCAGCAACCCAGAAAACCACGCTCCTTTTCATGTTTTACTTTGTCCCCCCCGCCAACCTCCAACGCCGCCCAGCCCGCGGCGACGCCTCCTGCCCTGTAGAAGTCAGAGTTGGGAAGTACTCGTACCATCCGTCGTGGAACACATACCAATTCCATTGGAGGGTACAAATGCTAGGCACCCCAAGCACCACAAATAGTCTGGCAGTGGGCGATTACATCCACATTGTCTCCCAATATTCCTCCTCCAGCTTTGGCTTGGACGACTTAGCAGATCTGCATGGCCGTATTACAGGCTTTAGCGCAACCAACTCGGTCTACACGGTCTCCTTCACCGTCAAGACCGAGGAAGATGAGACCGTAGTGCTCGACGTCCCGTATCACTACGCATCCCTCAGCGCCGAAGACTTCCTAACACACTCATCCAGGATCACCACTCCCCACCACGAGTTCGATGTCGACCTCCATAAGAGGGTGGAAGCCATGATTCGCAAAGGCAGGGAGAGGGACGCATCTAGCCCCCACAAGGCACCTGCGAAGCGTATCAGACGTTGACGGAGAGCTTCGCAATGCTGCTTGCCATACATGCCCTCTACGTTTCTCCCGCATCCGTAAGTTCAAACGGCTCGATCTCAACCGCCCGCGCTAATCGGGATGAGTAGACCCCCACCGCACCAGAACGCCACTCGCCGATTACCCACCCTGCGGTTCCCTTAATAAATTACGTACCTATACGTGTGCCACTCTCATTCTCCCCCAATGCACTCCTTGTTTGCCTTAGCCCTCTCCGGGTAATAAACATTGCTAAACTGCGCTCTCACACGTGACACGAACTTGTGGCCCCCACGCCATTGTCCTTGTTAAGTCCCGCGTCTCAGCCCCTGCAGTCTCAGGACGTACCTCGTGCTGAACTTCTCTCTTCACGTCATCTCGTCGTCATCCGCGCACATTTACGGTCATTGTATGAGGGTCACCGAAGGAGGCTGCGATGGTCGGGGTGATTGTTATCCCGGTAAGGCGTTCTCGTCCCGTGTCCCCAGTAGCCTCGACACTCAAGACCCCGTCTCCTCCTGGTGAGCGACGCAGCGACCCGGTGGGACGCCCCAGTCCTCAGTCAGCTTGGCCCCTCTGCGAGCGCGCGTAGAGGAGAGTCGACGTGTGCACTACGAGTTCCCTCTCCCCCCTACTCGCCCCTCCATTCCCTCCTCGCCGTCCCCAATTGGCTCCGCATTCACTAGTCCTCTTAGAGCCTGAGCTCCCGGCCACCCTCATGCAGTGGCGTTCCTCCGACTATTGCAGTGTGAACTTTAGGTCCGACGGTCTTGGCTTACCTTGTCTACGACTCCCCTGTTACTCGCCGCCGAACTTCGATCTGCAGCCACTCCTTGATGCCCAGTGGTGGTAGATAAGGATTACGGCACTGTCCTCTCCCAATGGTGCCATCACCGCCCAGGTCCGACGAACAGAGGCGAGGTGTCTTCGACCGGCTACGGTGTTCTAATCTCGCCCCCGAGCAGGGTCCCCGACACGACGACTGACCTCTATCCCCGCCCGCATGCACCGCGCGACGGCTCTCAATTGCAACGACACCAGGGCGCATCTCCCCCCGGCATTCCGGAGTCGCAGTGAGAAGCCGACCCTCACACAACCAGATATCACGTTTCACGCCAACTCGCGACGCCAACCCATCCATGATCTCGCATCAGATGTCGTACACCGCCCACCCCCAGCAGGAACAGATGTTCCTCTTCCCCCTGAACGACGGTAGCTGTCGGCAAAAACGTCCAACCGCGAGGCTCGGGAGCGATTACCGCCATTCCCTAGCATGAGAACATACACGAGCCCCTCTTGGGTTCTCATTGGAACCTCCCTACCATGTCACCGATGAGTAAGCGCCCAGCAACCACTACCATCCACGTCGAGTAAGACGGGGAGGCTGAACTATCGCCCCAGTCCGCCACAGGTTCGTGCCGCAATGACCCCTCCTCACTGACCCAGGCTAACTACCACTTGAGCAGTAGGCAACCCAGTACACTAGTTGGGCCTAGGACCCCCTTCACTCTCTCGAAACTGAGGAGGCGAGGAAGGCGGAGGTACCATTTTCCCGGCACCAGGGCACCCTCCAGGTGTTCACTTCTTCGCCGGTTTAGGCAACTGGAATGTCTCGACGCCAAGGAGTCCTGCCGGGGACCCATCCCCTTGCATGACCCGTTGTGCCGCTCCTCTCGCACGAGTGGATACCTTGGCTGTACCAGCCGACCGCAGTTAGCAGGGGCTCCTCCCACACAGCGCGGTATGCCGGGGCCAATAGTCTGATTGGACCGTGCCGTCTCGGAGGCGCTTTCCTAGTACATAAGGGGCCCAGTAGATCTTACCAGTCTGACCAACGCAAGTAATCTTGTACGCTTCTGCACTACAGCCACGTACCTGAGCTATCTGCACTATCTGCCTCTCTCGCTATGCTCGACCGCTCTACCCCGATCCCATTGTCCCCCGTTGCTCAGAGGGATGCCGCCCCGCCCGCGACCCCCCCCGATGCAGCCCCCTTCGCCCCTCTGGTACCTGCCTCCTTCGCGTCCGTGCTCATGACGGCGTCCAACAAGAGGACGGCGGAAGCCAGCCCTCAGAAGGATCCCGGGGACGTGATCTTTAATGCTTACAAACGGAACACCGCTGATCGTCTCCCGCGGGTTCCCCTGACCCCCCGCGCCATCAGGTCCCCTAGGGTGGCTGCGGAAGATCAACCCGCCGACCCTTTCCCCCCGCTCGCCGTGTCAGTCGACCCCTTCCGCTCCTCTAGTGACATCCGAGACCCGTCGCAGGTCGCCCACTGGTCTCTTGTCCCCGCGCTGATGAATGCTCGTACCTCGCGAGAGGCCAGCCCCACCCGCTCGGACATTAATGCGGATTCGGACTCAGAGGCCGACTCCCCGCCTGCTTCGCCGCTCGATGACCTGATGGCAGAGGCCCTCGACCACATCGAGGCGGAAGCTGCTCAGAGGGGTATGCTAGACTACAGCCGCAATCTATTATCGACACTGGAGGGGTCTCCGTCTCCTCCACCCAGAGGCCCTCCCCTCTCCGCATCCTCCTCCGTCCTGTCTCGTCTGCGGTTTACCAAGAGCCCAGGAGGTAACCAATGCGCTCTACTCAGCCACTCATACCCCCGCTGACATTACATGTAGTACCCAGACCCACAACGGCCTCCTCCCCCGCCCATGACTCAGACGTTGCGATGACGGACACACCACGCGAGCTGTTGACCCCAGTCCCTGCGCCTAGGACGCTAACACATGGAGACCCACCACCGGTAGACGCTGTGCCAGTAAATGACGGTGCTTTCGCCCTCCCCGCCTTCATCCGGCCTGGACGGACCGCAACAATCGAGGACGGTGTGGTCCACCTCAAAGAGGGTGGTGACCCCATCCTACGCTTTACCGCCAAACCTGTGGGAGGCTTCCCCCCCGTGGATATGGGCGCCCCCCCACTCCATAACGTTGCACGCGACCTCATTGCTCAGTGGTCCGCTCTAGACTCCGAGAAACTGCTGTTGCGGCAGTACAGGGCTGTCTACGATGCCAACCCTCAAGAAGCAGCCCACAGGGCCGAGGACCTCCTCATGCTGGCCTTAGGAGACGAGGGTAGGAATGTCGTGGTCAGCCCACCGAAACAAGCTGTCAAGGACGCATATCGCTTTCCCGCACCTTACTGTTTCCTAGTTTCGGGCATCACCAGCTCCGCCGTGAACGAACTACTCGACCTCGGCATCCTCAGCACCGATAAAGTCACCCTCTTCTTCGACCCCTTCCACCCCCGTAATCCTCGACACCTGGTCACGATTAGAGGCCTGACCTTCCGTGATACCCCTGAGGCCGCAGCCCAGGTGGCGGACCTAGTCCGCTTCCATTTGGTCGCCAACCCGGAGATAGCCTCGAACATCCACGACTTCCTCACTGTCCCGGATGCGGGAGCCGTAGCTTCTGCATACGAATCCATCCGAGCATCCGCAATAGTTGCGGCCCTCCCAAGACAAAAGGGCGGCAGGCAGCTGATGTGGAACGTCGAATGGGACCCCCCCCTCGTCAAGATCTCCCAGTACTTCAAACTGGTTCACATGGTGCAGGGCCTCCAATTCCCGACAGCTGTGCGAGGTACCGGCCTCCCGCTCCAGAACGAGTTGGTTTTCCGCTGCGTGGGGTGTAAGAGTATGGCTCACCCCACCCCTCTCTGCCCGATCCCCGACATCCCGGGTTGGCTGGGACCCAGGAAGGTCTCAACCGAGTCTGACGAACTTGCACTTGATGCCTTTAACCGTCCCGCGACGGCGCGAGGACCCGGAGACGGTGAAGGTGCTGGATCTCAATCAGGGGGGAGGGGGGGCAGGAAGCCTCGAGGTGGTCGCGGACGCGGCCGTGGTGCCGGGAGACCCTAGGCGGAACAACCCACAACCTTTGTCCTTGCCTGAGGTAGCATATGTAGATTTGCTTCGTAGCGCATGTCCCCGATGCCTGAGCCTTTATGTACGATTAATGCAGACTAGTGTCGAATCCAGACCTCTCTTTCCTGCATGCAATCTGTGGCTCGAGTCGCTCAGTGTTTAGCCACGCTCTGCGCGAGTGCAGCGCGACCTCGGCTGTGACGAGGTAGCGCTGTACGAGGGGTGAATAGAAAAGTGGCCCGGGGGAGATGGCTCTGTTGGGCTGAATTTACTGGCTCCGGCACAGGTAAGCCCTAGACGAGCACGCCGAAGTGCGGCAAAGAACGGAGGCCTATACAAAGTAGGCGACATTCCCGTGCAGCAGTCCTGCTTAAGCGGTCGAAGCGAACCATGTTATCCCAGCCAGCATGTTTTACTCGTCCGCAATTGTCAACCGTCGTGGGCCTGGGTCAATGCCTACCTCCCGTACAAGCTAGTTGTCTTTCGGGTGAGTCTTTACAACTACTTCCACACTAATTTTTTCCCCCTCTACTCTAGGTGCAAATCTCAGTAACGGTCAGTGCCCTCTCGCCCCCGGAGAGCTTATCGGGCCTGCCGCCGCCCAGGGTCCAGATGATGGAGGCGAGAGGTACGGAGGCGGATTTCGTAGGGAGGTTGAGACGCAGACCGCGCCTCACACCCTGGGTGCCCCGACGGGCGCCCGAAGCTACGCGGATAGCTTCTCCCCCTTGACACAGGGGGCCCGGTCTGACGGCCGGGTACCAGCCCAGAGTTCAACTGCGGCTCACCAACGACGGGGTGACGGAGATCCGTCTACGCCTGTCCCCCAGAGGACGGAAGCTTCAGCTGCTACGCGCAAACTGACGAAGACGACATGCAAGCTTAATACAAAGGCGGCTATTAGGATTGCATCCCTAAACATGAGGGGATATCGGGCAGCTGGGGGTGATCCAGCTGACTCGAAGTGGTTCCATGTCAACCAGCTAATGAGGGAGAAGCGAATAGGCATCCTTCTAGTACAGGAGTCCCACCTGACAGAAGAACGGAAGGACGATATCGAGAAGCTGTTTGGCAATAGGCTGAAACTATACATCTCCATGGACCCGGACAGCCCCTCTGCAAGAGGGGGAGTAGCAGTGGCCCTGAACCGGTCCCTGACAAACGTCGAAGGGGTCAAAGTCACGGAAGTCGTGGCAGGTCGAGCGTTGCTAGTCCAGTCAAACTGGCACCTCGAGGAGAAGATCTCCGTGTTGGTGGTGTACGCGCCAAACGTGACGAGCTCGGATGGTCGGGAAAATGCTAGTTTCTGGGAGAGAGTCTCGACCTTCTTTGCGAACCGACCGAACTTGAAGGTTGATATCTTGACTGGGGACTTCAATGTGGTCGAAGACCTAGTGGACCGCCTCCCGATGAGGTCGGACCCATTGGTAGCAACTGCTGCCCTGAAGGAACTTACGAGCCGCTTAGGACTGCTTGACGGCTGGAGGGAGATCTTCCCGTCCACTAAAGCCTACTCTTTTCTGCACAGTTCGAATGGGACGCAGTCACGCATAGATCGCATATACTGTACCCCAGAAGTGCTAGCGACAGCTAGGGACTGGCGAATCGAGCCGACGGGTGTCCCGAATGCTGACCATAGCTTAGTCTCCGTCCAGGTCGCCCACCAGGCCGCCCCGTCAGTGGGGAAGGGAAGATGGTCGATCCCGGAGCATGTCATAAAAGACAAAACCCTGAGAACCTTTGCACACGAGAGTGGTCTGAGGGCCACGGAAGACATGGAAAGGCTCGTGGGCAGACCGAGAAGGGACGATCATAACCCCCAGCTGATCTTCCACTCATGGAAAGTGGGAGTCCTGGAAATGGCAAAGGAGCGAGACAAGCTGATCATCCCGCTGATCAAGGCCAAAATCAAGGAGCTGGAGGACAACCTGGCAAAAGTAAACAGTGATTTCTCGCAGCCGGAGGCGGTGCGATGTAAGGCGTCAGCAGACGTCGAGGGGAAGATTCGAAATCTGGAGAGACAGCGCCACTTGAATGCGCGGCACCAATCCTCCCTGCGCAATCGCCTTGAAGGCGAGACGATTTGTAAATACTGGACCCAGTCCAACAAGGCTGCAAAACCGCGCGACCTCATCTACGCCCTGAAGAAGACGGACCGGCAGCAAGCCGACCCTGTGGAGTCAGTACCTCTCGTAGGACACCCCCGCCCCGAACAGCAGTATGAGAAGGACTCTGAAAAGATGGCTGAACTTGGTCGTGACTATCATGACGACCTGCAACGACAAGGGAACTCGGCCGACCCGGATAGCAGGCGTCGGACGACAGCATCGGTCCTTGGGGGTCTCTCGAATGAAACGACGGAGTCCCAGAAGAGGGAGCTAAACGCTTTTGTTACTCGAGAAGAGGTGGCGGAGGCCTTGCGGCAATCGAAGAATGGCACGGCCGCCGGGATCGATGGGGCGACTTACGAATTGTGGAAAGCCCTAGATAACCGGTTCAAGGAGGACAAACGGTTACAAAAGTCCGCCTTCGATGTAGTCGGCCTGATGACCGCTGCTTTCGTGGACATACAGAAACACGGAGTGGTGGCCTCGACTAACTTTGCAGAGGGATGGATGTGCCCTCTGTACAAGAAGGGTGAGAGGACGGATATTGCGAATTACCGACCAATCACCTGCTTGAACACGGATTATAAAGTGTTTACGAAAACCCTAGCCACCCGATTGGCGGGAGTCATAACATCGCTGGTTCACCCCAGTCAGGCGGGGTTTATCCCCGGGCGGCGCATCACAGACCAGACCAAGTTAATCCGCATGATGATCCATTATGCGGAGGCGACGGAACAGAATGGCCTCATCGTCTCCCTCGACCAGGAAAAAGCTTACGACAAAATCGACCACGCGTATCTGTGGCAGACGCTGGAGAAATTTGGTATTCCGGAAATCTTTATCAACTCGGTCCGTGCCCTGTATGAAAATGCTGACTCCAGGATCATGATCAACGGGCACCTGAGCTCTTCTTGGAGGGTAACGAGAGGGGTACGACAGGGTGACCCGCTTTCTTGCCTTCTTTTTGACCTGGCGATCGAGCCCCTAGCCGCCTCCCTGCGGAACTCCAATCTGTCAGGATTTAGAATCCCGGGAGTGGAGGAGAAACTGATTGCAAACCTTTTCGCGGACGACACGACTACTTTTCTGTCGGCTGACGACGACTTCATGTCCCTGCAAAGTCTGCTTGACGAGTGGTGCGCTGCTTCCACCGCGAAGTTCAATGTGAAAAAGACCGAAATAATTCCGGTGGGCGATGTTACCTTCAGGAGGAGCGTGATTGACTCACGTAGGACGGCTGCAGACGTCCAACGTATTCCGGATGGTCTGCACATCGCTGCTGAGGGCGAGGCCGTTCGCATCCTTGGTGCTTGGTTCGGGAACGGAGTGCGCAAGGAGGAACCGTGGGATAGAATATTAAAAAAGGTTGATGAATGCCTCTCCCGCTGGGAAAAAGGCCACCCGACACTGGAGGGACGCAAGCTGATAGTCCAGATGATGGTCGGGGGGATGACCCAATACCTCACGCAGGTACAAGGCATGCCGAAGGGTGTGGAGAAACGCCTGAAGAAGGTGATTCGCAGATTTGTCTGGAACGAGAAGAGCTCCCGCGTAAAGGAGGAAATCCTCTACCAACCGGTAGCCTCGGGGGGCAGAGCCCTCCTGGACTTAGGGGCAAGAAATGAAGCGATAAATGTGATGTGGCTGAAGTCCTACCTCAACCTGGGTCCTGATCGCCCGTTGTGGGCCTCTGTGGCTGACGCCTTGTTTGCGGGGAATGTCCCCAGATCCGAGGACTCTGTGGACCCCAAAGTCCGGATGAACATTTTCCTCCAGTCCTGGAAGTCGAAAGCGACGGAGAAAGCGGGTGTCTGCCCGGACCTGTTGCAATTGCAATCCACGGCCAAGAAGTACGGGGTGCGCCCAGAAGGACTGGCGTTCACCAAGGATCTAGTCCGACAACGCCCGATATGGTTCCATAGCGATGCGGATCCGAAGATTCGACGTCATGCACACGGGAGGGCTGCGGTTTGCCTCCGGGATAACCATGGAGTGAGGTCTGTGGGTGATGCGGAGAGGGTGGCGGCCCGTCTGGTCTCCCCGCTCCACCAACCAAACTCGGAGTGTGAGTGCACCTCATGCATGGAAGTGGAAAATGAAACAGGCTGCCTCCACCCCCATGAATGCAGCAACAAGGCGAAAGCGCTACTGCGCCTCCTGCCCCCGAAGTGGCACCCCGGGTTCGCCCCTGAGGGCGTCCCAGACGATGGGGAGGACGCCGAGGATGAGAGCGGAGCCAGATTCCGCCGCCATATAGTAACTGACGGCCCCCTAGCGGATATCTTCCGCATCTTCACGACTGGACCTCGCGTGGGCGAATTGCCAGATCTAGAGCCGCCCTCACGGGACGGTAACGTGCTCCTCCTGGCGGTAAAGGGGTGCTGCATGAATAGCAGTAAGGACAACGCAAGAGCGGGTGCGGGTATCTTCTGCGGAGAGAACCGCGCCAAGGATCGAGGAGTACGCGTCCCTCCCCCCCTTCCACAGTCGTCTCAGTCGGCAGAATGGCTGGCGGTGAAGGAAGTGGCTGAGAGTGATCCCCAACCACGCCCCATGGTGATCGAGGTGGCCTCACAGTGTATCGTTGACCAAGTCACGAGTAGCCTGAAGGAGGATGAGGACCGTGGTTATGTAGACCGGAGTAACGGCCCCCTTATGCGTCTCGCAGTAGCCAGACTGCGTGCACGGCGGGGAGAAACATGGCTGAAGCAAGCAGCCGGACCTGGCAGCCGCGTGAGAACCCTGGGAGCCGACACCCTCGCCCGGGCGGCAGCGCGTAGTGATACCCCCACCGGAATGGACATGTCGGTGCCCCCCCCCCTCACCTTGACGGGGGCCAGGCTGTCTAAGATTTCACAGTCGATCGCCTACAAGTCGATTAGAGCAGCGAAGGTGAAAGTAGGGTCAGAGGCTCGTGCCCGTACGTTAAAGAATGTGAAGTCCATAAAGGAAAGTGTCAACAGGCGTTTCGGTTTCTTGCCGACGCAGGGGATGATCTGGAGTAAGTTACGCAGCAAAGACTTCTCTAGGCAGGCGAGGGTACTGGCTGTGGATGTCCCTACATGATGCGTACTGGATAGGGTCCCACTGGTCAAAACCGAGCTTTGCGCCGGAGATCCAAGAACGTGCGATCTGCCCTCACGATGGGGCGGTGGAATCCATGGAGCATATCCTGACGGAATGCGAGTCGCCTGGCCAGAGGGAAGTGTGGGCCCAGGCGGGAGTCCTGTGGGCTCGGCAACGTGAGGGTGCCTGGTCAACCCCCTCCTATGGAGATATCCTGGGCAGCCCTCTGGCTGCTCTCACCGGTGAAGATGGCAAGCCGCTATCGGGCAGCTCAAGGCTGTTTCGTATACTGGTGGTCGAATCGGCTTACCTTATCTGGAAGCTGCGGTGTGCGAGGGTCTGCGGAAATGACAACCGCCCGTTCTCCAGCGTGGAAATTTTGAACAGGTGGACAAAAGCCATGAATGATAGGTTTGACCTTGACAGGGCACTGACCGACAAGAAGTTCGGCAAGAAGGCTCTCTCACAGAAGCTGGTGAAAAGGACCTGGGAAAAGGTCGTATTGCATGGAACTAGGCTCCCGGACGATTGGCTGGGAGCACCTGGGGTTTTAGTGGGTATGGTTCGGGCGGCGCAGCAGGGGGTGGGGTGAGCTGTAGCGGGCCTGAAGTCGAGTCCCACACTTCAAGTGCGTAATGCATTTCCTCAGAGGTGACCTTGTCATGATTAAAGTTATGGTTAATTGTGAGTTCCTGACGGGGTGGCAACCCCCCGTCACTTCCAGCGGGCACGAGCGAGGCGAGATTAGCGTCGGGCTCCGTGCCACCCGTATGGGTAACGTTACACCAAAAAAAAAAAAAAAAAAAAGATAACGGTAGGATCATGATGCGACGGTGCCCCTCGGCGGAGGCTGCGGACGTTGCCATGTATACAACGTCATGTACACCCAGATACACAACATAAGCCGCTCTAGGCGGAGAATCACTGCGTCCGAGGTTGTCAAATGGGTTACTGGCACAGGGAATTGACTGTAGCGAACGATTCTATTGGCTAGTGCGGGTTTGGCGCGTGTTGGACAGGTTGCACACTGGAGAACGGGGGAGTTACAGCCTAGATTTTCTAATAGGGGCGGGGCTTTTCCGATGCTTGCCTACGTTAGTGATCAGTGTGCTGGGTTGGCTCCTGTATTACACCTCCTGTAGATAAGCACACCTTGCATCAGACCCCACAGGGCACCGGCGACGCAGGTCGACACGAGAAGACAGGCGGCACGCCAAACTAAAACCGGCAAGGTGTGTGTGGTGGTGATAGATATATGCCTAGCCTGCGGGCCGATAGGTGCGTTCCCTCTGCCAAAACCTGGGTGGTTCTCGAGCTTCCACGACCGACTGTCCTTCGTTCGACAGACACTCGACAGCTGCCGTTGAGACCTGCCTTATCCACTTTGCTTCCTATGACGACGACGGCTACGACGACGAGCACATGCATGACGATGATTGGAGCTGGGCAGGACGTGATTTACGATGCAGACGCGCGCCGATCTGAGGTCTCGATGAGGAGCCCGCATTCGCTTGTCATCTCACCCAACCTCGACGCGCTGCTGGAGTATGACGAGAAGGTGCGAGGAGTGTGGGCGACTTCACCTACAACATCGGATTGCGCACCAGCAGGCCTTCCGCCCCCGCCACGGCGCAACTCGAGAAATCCGCGATCACCGACATCTCCCAAAGTAGGGAGCCCGCTGATCCAGGAGACATCACCGACATGGGATGCAAGCGGATCCGCGGCTTGGAACCCGTACATCAATCCGGCGCCGACACTGGCTGCAGTGGTGGAGGTTGAGGAAGAGAGACCGCGTGATGTTGAGACCGGCAGACCCGAAGCGGCTGATGGGATGAGGAGAAGCGAGGGGCGAAACGGTGTCGATCTGCAGCAACCGTCGAATGTTTCTCAACCATCACAAATCTCAAAAAACCGCGTTGACAAGCTGCTTGGCATCGGCAAACTGCCCTTTGCTCTCTTCCAGGACCCCACCTCGAAGAGCCAGAACGACCTCAAGCCTGAGCTCAACGACGTCTCCAACGCCCCTGCACGCCGCCAATCGCAGCCTGTTTTGAATCTCCGTGAACGAGCTCGCGCGAAAGGCAAACTACTGAAGCTCATCCGTCCCGTCGGTGCGTCGCAGCGTCGATATAATCGGTTGCTCGTAGCTAATGCACAGAGAAAGACAGTAATCAGCGTATACCAATGCGCCAAGGTAACGATCAGCTCGTGCTTGACATACGGCGACAGTCGGTGGACGTCCCTAGAGATGAAGTTTGGACGCCAGACTCGGACGACGAGAGGGGTCCCGAAATGTTCCAACGTCGACCCTTGCTTTCCCACGGACCACGGCGGTCCTCGTCGCGACGATCGTCCTCGTCCTCCTCTTCTTCGACCACCACCCACGGACCCGCGTCGACCATCGATCTGCGCGTTAGCATATCCAGCACAATATACCCTGCATCCTCAGCACATTCCCACCCGCATGACATGTACCACACTGCGGACTCAATACCCATAATACCGCCCCATCGCTCGTCGTCACTTCAACAACAGAACTCACCCACCAACATGCGAAGCACCGAACGCCAGTCCTTCATCGATATTCTCTCCCCTACCAACCCCGAATTCGTACTCCCAGAACTTTACCATCACCGCACACACTCTCACCCACCCAGTCGTACCTCCTCGCCGAAACCCACATCATCTCCGAAACCACCCATCCCTACCGCCCCGAAACCTATCTTCAACAGATTAACGCCGAAATCTTCACCCCAGCAACGTTACGACGAGCCCAAGCAGTTTTTGGATAAATTACCTCCGACAACAAATTTCCTTGATCTCGATGAACGCTCCGATCTCATTAGGAAAAACCGCAAGCTCGCAAAAGTCTTTGGCCAGCCCCCAGGTCCAGATGCCTTCCCTCAACAACAGGAGTCAACGCGGTCCAATAAACCCCCTGTCTTGCCTCCGATATCCTCCAGCAACAACCACCACCTGCGTGGAGTCTTGTCGAAGAACCTCGATCTTGCAATCAATTCGGAGACTGATTGGCTGCCCGCATCGGACTACATGAACATTCATGGTCGGAGACATTCCGCACCCCTTAGTCCCGACGACCTGTCATTCCTGAAAGATAGTAAACATTCGAGGAAAACTTTACGCTCACCTGACGCCGACATCCGCGCACCAGACGAAATTAGTTTGCCTTCACCGACATCGTTCATCGATCTGTCAGATGATCTCGGCTCGGCACCCCTTGCTACACCGAAAGAAGCCGCTCCAAGCCGGGGCCGGCGCCCCTCTTCTCCCTCAGCTCAATCACTATTTGAGAACATGACCCCAGAAGAACAGGCAGAAGAGGCCCGCAAGCGCAAACGCGAGAAGCTTGCAAAAGTTCACCGATTCTTGGGCTCGCGTGTCCCTGTTAACCTCGTCCTGGGCCCCGACGATCTCGAATCCAGTCTACCCCCTCTTGATCCCACCATGCCCTCCCTGCCTGAGAACGAAGAATCGTCGAGGAAGGCGTGGGTCAGACGCCGGCGGAGCAGCTCAGCCGCTGCGTACCGCTCGAGCTGGTCAGACGAGGTTGACAGGATCAAGGAGGATCTAAACTATCGGGAGAAAGCCATCAACGTCCGGCGGGCACAGAAGATGGAAAAGGTATGTATTGAACCGCTGTTTGCTCCTACGACGATGTCTTACCCGCCTGCAGGTATTTGGTGTTGCACCCCCGCAGACCTTGTATCACACCCACCGCGCCCCGTCACCCGCGGATCATGCATCAAACAAATTGGTATCTGGCTGGACCTCACCTGGCGAGAGCCTTCCGGCCGTGACTGGCCTGCGCAACCCGAACCGCTCCTCATACTCGAAGCCTAAGAAGTCCAAGAACAATCGCCCAGGCACCTCAGAATCCAACAAGGCGCTACTTCCCAAGGGGCGGAGCGACTCTCCAGAGCGGGACTCGGGCAGGCGGACATCGGCAGTTTATTCGCACTATCATGAGTCGCTGAACTCGCTGGTCGATATCCTGGATCGGGTGAGCTCATCAATTACTCCCGCCTCTGCTTATCCACATACTCATCTTTCTTTTGGTTTCAGGACGACAAGGAGTCGCTGGCAGAGCTACACGAGTACCTCACAACTGGAAAGATGGCCGAGCCCCCGCTGCTCCAGCCTTTCGCGCGTACCACGCCCACTGGGACCAGCGGCGACCGGCGTGCATCGAATGCCTCCTCGATAAAGTCCGAGCGCCGTCGCTCACTCCCTGCGCGCACCTCCATCATGTCCATTGCATCTGAATACAGCATATCCTCGCCGCGTCCGGAGGTGACCGACTTTCAGGCACGCAGGCGGAGGGCGGCGAAACTCACGCAGTTCTTCGGTGTGGATTACCGAGAGCTCATTACGGATGTACTGGAGAGTATCGAGACTGGCCTAGAGCATGAGAGGAAACGCGGGACGCTTGATGCTGATGAGGTCGAAGTAAGTCTTGCTCTAGTCGCGTTGATGTCCGCGTTGAGGAACTTTCACCTTGTAGGACCTGTTGGCACGCCTTAGGAATCTTCGAACAAAGCGCAGCGGCTTTTTCTAAGCCCAGTTGGATGCATCATAACCTTTGTTTTTTTGTTCAACAATCCTTCACTTACATTCAGTCCTTCATGATCATTCTTGTCATCTTCATCTCCGGCGGGTGGGCATTACCCGGGACCCTTATCTACATCGACATCCTTACCAACTACCCTGCCTCTCTTCCTATATTTCATCTACACCATCTTCAAGCTCAAGTCACGAACACCGATAACGATCTTTGACATTTTTTGCCTCTTGTAGGTTGTACATCGTACTGTCATTTGTAATATTTACCTCAAACTCTGTTCATGTTCATTGCATAATGTTCCCCTCGCATGAGCCTCATACCTGTAGATGTCAATGCTCCTTGAGCTTGAGTCCGAGTACAGAGTGGTCACTTGGAAGGGTCCGAGTCGCACGGTCACACCGCGATCACCTCAAAGGTCTTCCGTCTCCATTCATGTCCGACGACGAATACGCCGCGTTCGATTTTTCTGAATTCACAGAAGATGATCTCCAGCAAATAGATGCTGACTTGATACACAAGGCCAAGGCAGGGCCCAAGATCACGATTGAACTCGAATCTTCGACGCTGGAGGACAACGCGTTGTCTCAGTCAGCCGACGCGTCGACATCAGCTGGCAAAACACGAGAAAGGGCGACTGATTCAGTTTTGAGCCCTTTACAGCAGTATAGACGCGGCGGGGTGCTTACGGTGACCGATCTAGCGTCGCTTGCGTGGTGCGTCGCATCCGCGTCCAATTCATTGACGTTTTGCTGACGATACGAACGGGGGTATAGGTGTGAAGTTCAATTTGACTATGGATTACGCCAACGAAGGTCTAGACCCATTGCCTCGCGCCCGGCATCTTTTGTTTCTGCGCGGGGGAAGGAGATCGTCGTCGAGAAGGCCGTGGCTGCTAATAATGACAAACGCATAAAGCAAGGACAGGTGAGTATGCCCCACTATGTTAGGTGGACAAATGGCTGAAGAACTTCGCAGGCGATTCATAAACGTCTTGAGCTTGAAATTCGACCCGAGGAAGTACTAGTGAACGTCACCTCAGAAGAGGAACAGTGGGCCTTGCGGTGTGGGATGGATTCTCCACTGAGCGTGTCCATGGCGCTAATGTCTATTCGATGGCGTTTAGTCTTCTCAACATGGTGTCGAGCGTGCAATGTATTCTTCTTGAAGGCTTTACTGTGAGTCATATACAATCACTTGGTCCGGAGCTGACAGGGATTCCAGCGTGAAATGAACGTCTTTGGCGTCATACACAATGAAGTTGTTGTTGGAATCATAGTAAGGATTCCCTTTCTTTCACAAATGTGTGTTTTGACAGTATGATGTGTATAGGACGAAGTTGTGAGACTGCCACAACTACAACCGGTGCCGCAAAAGCGCCACCAGGCCTCATCACCGACAACACCCAAGTCGAAGAGACCGAGAAGATCGATGTCACCTTCTCAGCCCTCAATAGCCGAGTTTTTTCCGGGGCCCTCGACTCAGAATACAATCTCTGCTGAGGGTGATTCGGAATCTAGTATAGTCGAGAGTGCCTCGCCACTGCCTTTGAACACCTCGACAATTCCTTCAGCTCCATCCCAAATTATTCTTCACCTCATAGATACCAAAACAAGACGGTCAAACTCGCTCCCCTCGCATCAGGACTCGTTCCCTTCACGGATACAGCTAATGTTGTATTACCGCCTGCTGAGGGACCTGATCTCAACCTCTCCTCCTTTTGATTTCGGGTCATTCTGGAGACGGCTCGATGTGAACCCCTCAGCGTCATTTTCTACCCAATTTTTGGTCCAGGCGCGGCTCACTGCGGAACTCCAGGAAAGGACAACCTCGTGCTTGAATGACCTCGCCCAGGCTTGGACGGAAATGGTCCAAGTACTCAATGTCTGCGATGTGGATACCTCTTTGGAGATAATTTACCGCCTCCAGCCTCCGGGTTCGAAATGGAAATCCAGGAATAGAGGCAAAGGGAAGACACACGTCCAAAACAGTGTCAACTCTATGACGCAAGAGGAACTTGATCTTGCTAGAGCTATAGAAGCAAGTTTGCGTGATCTTGCTCACGATCCGAGTAGAGAGTCTCCTGACATCTTAAAAGCGGCGGCTGCTAACGAAGTCGTATCCGTGTTGACCTCAGTAGGGGAGTCGCCGCCTCCACCCAAGGAAGGATCGCTCTCAGAAAAGGATATCGTTGCTATCGTTGACAGTAACGGTACTATTGGTAACGATTAAATTCCTCTCTTGAACCCTCTTGACGGACGAGTCCAGTAGGCCATTCCCATCCCAACGAGATCGATGTCCCTCTTCCCGATGCAGTGCCACATAAAGGATTCAACGAGAATCTTGAAGTATACGATCTGTCGATCATCGGTGTCAAGAAATTCATATACGAGGAGCAACTGCTCAGCAACCATCTTACACAGGTGTTGCAGTGGTGGCATGGTGAGAGGGAACCTCAGGGGGTGTCACTGCAGGACGCTGGGAGATGTCGGTAGGCAGCTCTTTGCTCTTGGTATCTATATTCTGCTCATGCCTGTCATCTAGCTCGTGTGAGTACGAGGCCCATTGCGAATGGCGGGAGCAAAAAGCGCAGGAAATGAAGGAACGGATACAACGCTAGCGATGAAAGCCGATTTATATATTCTTCCTGGATAACGAGGGCGTCACTTGTATTATAATCGTGGGCGGAGCTTTGAATATCAAATCCTATCGAAACTAGATGTATGCCAAAGTCCTTGCTCATGCTCACAGGATGACCAGATCCCCAGTGCACGAGTGACACCAGAACACGTGAGAGTCGTCCAGGAATTGCGGGCGATGCGCCACACCCGCCCGCGATTCCGACAGGGAATGTGTATGCGAATGAGGTGAACCTGGGCGGGACCCCATATCTGACCGGACGGGCGAGAGGGCCCGTACTGACGACGCGCGAGAGGACGGCCGCGAAATGGTCACTTCCACCTCACTGTCAATGCGCGCTTTAAGCATGCTCAAGCTGACCAATCGCTTGTGTCTCGTCTCCGCAGACATGTTCTGGTCGAAGATCGAGCGCGCCAGGGGAGCAGGCGTACCAGATATACTCCTCGGACGATGAGAACTAAAGGACGAGCGCCGCAGCTCTGAGTTACGGCTGGTGGGACGCAAAGCACTTGGGACAGGAGAAAAGGAACGCTGGCCTAGACGCGAGGAGGGGCGTGGACGTGCTAGTTGGTCCTCCAGTGCACTGACTTGTTTTTGCAGGCCGTGTGCACGCGCATTGGCGTCGAAGACAGTTGTCTCCAAAGCACGGATTTGGGACTGCGCGGCGGAGAGGTCAAGGGCGTGTTGTTGGCGGAGGGAGTTGAGGAGCTCGTTGTCGAGGAATTGCGGGCCGTTCGTTCGTGTGGGAGAGGCTACTGCTTCGCGAAGTTGTGAAATTTCGTCCTCTTGCGCACTCAGGTGGGTCCGAAGAGCTTCTATCTCGTTCTGAGCGCGTTCCAAGAAGTCTTGGCTTTCATCCTGCGTGATGGCGAGTGATTAGAGAAGGCCAAATAATTGACAAACGACTAACCCCAGCATTCGTAGCGATGTCCAATTCTTCACGCAGGGAGGAGATCTCCTCTGTCGTAGCCTTGTTTAATGAAGTGAGGCGCTCAATCTCTTGAATTTGACGCTCTGTTTCTTGATGATGACTAGCTCGCTCTGTTTCGAGATTGCGCAAGCTCGCGATTGCGCTGTCGAGCTCTTCCTGAAGCTCGGCATACGCTTTCTGAAGCTCAGATGAGTCAGACACAGTCAGTGTTCGTTCTTTTTCGTGCTGCGCTGAAAGCTCCCGTAGCTGTTCTTGCAGCTCCTCCTTCTCTTCGTCCGTCTCCTTTAGGTAGGATTCCAGGTGTGACACCCTGTCTCTACTATTTCGGAGATCAAGTTCCAATGAGCTGATAGTCTCCGTCAACTCCAGTTTCACCCCTGTCAGCTCGACGATCTTCGGCCGCATTTCGTCCAAGGAACGCAAGAGATTTGTGCCCTCTGCCTGAAGGTCCGCCTGCATCTTCTCTGCGTCATCAGCTCGCCGCGCCGCGGCCTTCAGTTGGTTCTGCACAGTCTGCAGTTGCCGGGCATTGGAGGCGACGGCGGCGGCGGCCTGCACTAATTTTTCCTGCAGATCGGAAAAGGACCCCTGCATAGATTCGACTTGGGCCTGAATTTCGGATTTCTCCTGGACAAGAGAAGCCTTCTCAGAGTTCGCAATAGCGAGCTGTTCAAGTACTCCTGTGTGAGCTTCTTGCATTTCCGAAAGCTTGATCTCCAACTCTGATGCAGTGCTGGAGTGGAGTAGGCGTTGTGATTCAATTTCATCACGTTCGACTTTCAATGTCGTGTGCACCTGAAGAAATTCGTCAGCGCAACGTCTTCCAATTTCAATTCTGTGCCCATACTCACCTGTTTAAGTTTTGAAAGCTGGAACTCAAGCTCGTCAGCACGGTCTTGTGTATTCTTCAGCGAGTTTTCCAGCCGTTCAACCCGGTCGTCACTTTGAATCTGTTCCTCCAGCTCCCGCACCCTCCTTTGATGCTGCTCCGCCTCGTGCTTCAGATCATTCACCGACGAGTTCGTCAGTTGAAGCTCTCGGTCCTGTGACCGCTTGGTGAGAAATGATAGATGGCTATTCCAATAATAGTAGCATACCTTCTCCCGGCATCGTTCAGTCAATTCCTTCTCCTTAGCCAGGGAATCTTGAATGACTTTCTCAGCCTCCCGCTGATCCGCCTGTAGACGTTGATATTTTTCATTCAATGTCTTCCTATCGCGGCGCTCTTCTTCCAAACTACTTTCTAGAGCGTTTGCCTCTATTGAAACACGGTAAGACAATGGAGCTCCAGATAATTTAAAGCTGAGGCAACATACTAGATTCAACGTCTTCTAAACGCTGGACTTCAGCTGCAAGCGAGGATTTCTCTGAAACGAGCAAAGATATTGTCTGCTGCTCGTTCTGGAGAGCCCGGCCCTTCTCGTCTTCTAAGCGTTCAAGTTCCTCCTGTAGGTCTTTGGTTCGAGTACGTTGCTCTCCTAATAGTACCTCGGTCTGTTGAAATTCTATATGGGCCTACGTCATTTACAGTCAAGGAACGAGAAGAGGGAGACGCACTCAATTCGGCGGCTTGTAGGTGTTTCACCTGGGCTGTTAACGATTCATTTTCCGAATGCAGTGTAGCTAGCTGTATTCGTTGTTGTTCGAGCAACATCTCCGTCTGCTGCGCTTCTACTCGCATTTTAATTGCTTATATGTGTAAAAGTTAAGATGAACTTACCCGTCCTTGAGGCTTGCAACCGCTTCACCTCGGCCAATAAGGACGCATTCTCGTGCTGTAGGGCGCTGGTGTGATCTGGAGTGGGCGATGCAATAGCAGGAGGTGAAGCGATGCCATTAGTGGGCTGGGGCGAAGCAAGCGGTGATGTTATTCGGGGAGGTGGTGAAGGTGCTCGAGGGAGGGAAGAGAGCCACGACGTGTCTGAGTCGTCTTTACTGAACCTGAGAAAAGATTGGACGTTGAAGTGGAGATTTGCCTGATTAGCGAAACTGCCCAGAGGCCGTCCAAATATGACCTGCACCTACACGTCACCCAGGTCTCGTTTATCCTCCTCGGAGGGTCCTTGGGGCGCGGGAGAGAGCGTTCTCGCCGGGGTTATGGGTGACGCGACACTAGAGCTGGATGCTGCGGCGGATACCCCGCCAGCTTTCTCTCGCTGGCGCTTTTTCAGCTACGATGGATTGGGTTTCGTGAGTCGGGCTCAGACAACCAGTAGCACAACGTATACATACCAGGGCCTTGGCTCTGGCCGCCTTTGCAGCGCGGTCGGCGTCCGACATCTTACAGAGACCAGCAGTGGAGGTTTAATTAGAACTTGAAGAGCTAGTTTAACGAGGCGTGTTTACACGTGTTCTGTACTTGCACGTCATGTCCAAAAATCCAAAGTCATAAAATAAAATTGCCAGTATATACGAAGACCTGAGAAGATGAATGAACACAGAAAGGAGTATAAGTAGTGGTAATAGCGGGGGTTGGACGCCGTGGCTATATGGCGAGTTTGACAGAGCTACGCAAACAGTAAAGACCGACTCGAGGCGCCCACTTCCATCGTGGTTCGGGTGGTTCGCAAGTGAGTAGTAGTTGCATGATATGGAATAACAGATGCGACGAGGGATAACGGAAGAGGACTGAGCAAAAATTGTTTTCGTCCAAGGGGCAAACATAAGGCTTGGGGAGGTAAGGTATATAAACAGATTGATGCAGAATTCCACGAGCATACGACTAGGCCCAGACCTATAGGATACGGGTGAGATTGAGACCGAGAATATGTCATGAAAAAGGCGAACCCTGAGTGTGCTGTCCCAACTGCCGGTGCACAGAGCCATACCGTCTGTGCTGACACCCAGACAACTGACCCTGTTTTCGTGACCTGTAAGGACACCGACACGCTCTCCCTTCAATGTATCCCAGACATTGCAAGTCCAGTCATCATAACCACCAAACAGAATGCGGCCAGAGATGGAGAAAGCGACAGAAGTGATGCCGCAAAGGATATTGTCGTGCGTGAAGGCGTTTAATTCACGGTCAGCACGAATATCGAACAAACGGCAGGACGCGTCGTCGGACCCCGTCGCGAACGCGTCACCATTGGGGAAAAATCTGAGGAGGAAATGAGAACGTCGGATTTTTGCTCAAGATCACATGACGTACTGCACAGCATTGATATCTGATTCGTGTCCAGTGAAGGTCTGTGTTGCACGACCGCTGCGAATGTCCCAGAGCTTAGCCGTTGCGTCGCATGCACCGGATACGAAGACGTTTTGGTTCGGACCAAGGGACAAGCTGACAACATGGATGCATCAACAAATATGTAACGAGGAACAGCAAAAGTAACGCACCTCATCACATCGCCAGTATGGTCACTGAATTCGACTACTCGTACACCGGCTTCGATATCCCATAGCATGCACGTCATGTCACCAGAGCTCGTGACAATTTGTCGGTCATTGATAAATCGGCAGCACGAGAGATAACCGGAATGTGCACTCAGTTCACGGGCTCCCCTTGCATTTGTTCCATCCCTGTTATTCAGATTGTAGATGGAGCAAATATTATCCAGACCACCACAGGCGACGAAGTTGCCAGACGGTGAGTATGCACAAGTCATGACCCAGCTGGACCGGAGGGGAATAGCGTGGACCTTGTTTGTGGTGTAGGCATCCCAGACTATGAGTTTACCGTCTTGCGAGGCGGATACTAAATGCCTCCTGTCGGTCGCCCAGTGCATGGCGTAGATCTTAGCAAGATGTCCACGGAGGGCACGCCGCGGTCGCATAACAATGCGGGGCAGGGCATCCACTTCTGCCGCCATAGCGCGCACTAGAGCGCTCATAGTCAAAACCCCAGAAACTGACGTAGACATGAGAACCAGCGTTGACTTACAACTTGTGTCCGCTGATGACTCCTTCTTAGTGCGAATCTTTTCCTTCAGACTCTCCGCCTCTCTGCGGGCAGCGGCGATCCGCTCTTGAATATCACCTTGATTTTGAGACATAGTGAACCTTCAATAATCGAGGGTGCGTTATGGGAAGCCTTTGAAGAGGATATAAGTATAAGCAGGCCTAAGAAGCTTGTCACCAGGCCCACATACACTTGTAGGGGAGGCGAAAAATGAGAAGACGACGGTGTCAGGGAAGTAGCCAGGTGTTGACCAAAGCAGGCTTGAGTAGACCAGACGTCGTAAAGAGTGCCGTCAGGTGCTTTCAGGTCGTTGGGGACGACGGTGGGGGGTGTTGAAGAGTGGGAAAGGAGAGTTTGCGTGGACAGCCTGTCTACAACTGATGGAATGATCTTGCCATTTGCTGACCCATACGCCCGCAAATTGCCGCATTGCCGACATTGACTCCGACCCACGCAGAGATTCCCGATACCCCTTTGCTCTCGTCCAGAAATTCCAAAGAGCAGGTAACAGCACCGGGACTACTGTTATTCCCTTAATGACACCAACATCCTTTATGCTCCCTGACCATTTCGTTGCTGGGCACCTCGGTAACATTCCCATTACAAGCGACGTTGGCTGATGCCATCTACCCACCTGTCGCATGCGACGCGGGCCCATGCTCAAAAATATTTCATGTGAGGTCTTGGTGGTCACCAGGCCCATTAACTGATTTCTCTGTCTCACTTTTGCTCTGTGTTCGAAACCCTTGGAGTCAAGGACCGGTGACCGATAAACAAAGTACGTATATACAAGGTGTGTGGTCAGATCGTGTTCTCCCGAAAGTGCTCCCGCTGAAACTGTTACCTTCCATCAATTAGACAAGTCGAACTAATAACTGATCAATTTCGTTGATACCACAGCACAGCAGTTTTCGACATTCGGCGAACTCACCGTCTTGCAACCTCTCACCTTTAACTCGAAAGGAGTCAATTGATAGATCAACCCGACCGTCAATGCAGGTCCAATCTTGAATGGCTCTAAGGAACTGCTGCAGACTTGTAGACCCGCACCCCTTTGAGCGCTCGCGCCTGGCGGTTGTCGTCCTGTGATGTCTCTCGTGATCAACCTTTCTGTCTGACACCTAGCCGCTCCAACAAACGTTGCCTTGACGCGGTTTGACGTTGCCGAAGCTAGGCACCTACAGCCCCGTCTCAACTACTTAATGATATATCCATCGATGCTAGTGCGTGGCGCAGATGAATCGTTCATGGTGCGGCTCCGTCTCACGGGATTACGAACTAGCGGTGGTGTCATACTTGGGTTCCAGGCGCTTAGCATTGTTGTTTTTTTGGCTCAAAACGCAAGTTGCCTGTCGTCAACTCTAACTCTTGTCTCTTGTATTTCCTTGGCGGTGTCCATATCGCAGGAAACACAACGCTAATCAGAATCTATTGTATCAACAGCACACTGGTGCATTATCAGTCATACTATCCCCGGAGTGAAGATTTCTCCGTGCAGGGCGTTTAATCATGGCGTACTTAGCCCCAGGCGCTCGCCAGGGACTAGAGCTAGCACCGCTTTGACATGATCTAAACGCCAATCGCTATTTTGACTCTCTTTGTGCGGTATTTCCGAAGCGTGATCAACGGTGGACATTACTGAGTAAGTCATTGGATCCCAGCATTTTTATGGTGACAGAAGCTCGGGTACCTGACTTTATACCCCCATTTTTGCTTTGTCTTTCTTACGTGCCGCAGAAAGCGGGTGCGTGCTACAAAAATCCGCAACAAGATGATTAATATTTCTCATCTGATTACCTGCTCGGGTAATGCTTTGGCTTCGCCTACAGCAATGACACAGTATTTATTGATTTATTTTTCAGAGCACCTATGTCATGTTCATTTTTCATTTCCGTTTTATTCGCAGAAAAGTTATTCCTTGGCCAGCAGGACGGGCAGTGGCAATATTCGCTATAATGTTGACATTCCGGTGATTCCACCAACTGCGGCGAAGCCGAAGTTCTATCCTGTAGTTCCGCAGGACGATCGAAAGAATGCGGGCAAAGCACACTGGAGCCGTGAAGAACATCTTGGGGGCCACATCTATGTTACCCTGAAAACACACCCGCGGACGGAAATGGCTTTATGTGAAGACAGCCAGCAGTTGTTCACATCGACCTGAGACGTAATTGGTAAGTAACTACCGCCCTTCGCATAACATTTTGCGCAATTCAATATATCGCAAAGACCTTGCTGCGGGGCTCTTGACGAGCGATGGTTCTTCAGGAAGATTCAGCCGTTGATAGTGAGCGGCGAACTCCTTGATTGCCTCTTACCTGAGACGTGTGCGACTTCATTGCGGGTCGTTTCACCCCGCGTTAGTCGACAGTCAAATGTTCCCTAAAATTACACACCTCTCACAGCATACCCAGTGACAAGGTCGTCTCTGGTGGAGCGTAGTATAGCAAAGTAAGTGCCCTCGGAATCACTATCTTTGCCATATGATGTTGAAAACAATTGATTTTCGCCTTACCTTATACTTTGTAGCCGCACCTGCGTCATCTTTCGCTTATTTCAGTGATGATGCCTCTTCCAACTCCCTCTAGCTCCTTTTCTTAGGCGCCCAAGGCACCGACTCACCGCCGGAGCGCCCAACAAGCGCCTTACTTATTTGCAACAATTTCAGTGATAAACCTTACCTCCGTCGTACAAGCCGAAGGCTGGACAACCCGTAACCCCGCTCTCGGCCTTCGTGAGTGCGAGTACGCGTGCACGCCTTCGCGAGGCTTATTCCTCTATAGCATTCGATGGCTTCACAGTATATTCCAAGTACAACCTCCCGTCCATACTCCCTGTCACCCACATCTCCATCCTCTTCGCTCCTCGATATCTCATCTCCTTTTCGCGTATTGACGTGCTTTGTTTTTTCTGTGTTTGGATTCCCCGATTCACAAGTGTTGTTCTCCACTCAGCGGATGGACTGATGAACCGGATGCCTTATTCAAGTCGGTTTCAGCTGCCAAACTTCTTTTTGCGGCTCTTTATCTGTTGATCATAGGTTTCCCTCCAGTGAATGTTCCTCCATTCGCCGTATCAAATAAGATCTACAACCGGGATCGAACCCCGCCACTACGGATGGCAGTGGTTGTACAAGGCATGCTCTCAAATCCCGACTGTGTATCCTTTTGTATTGGATTTTCACGATGCTCGTAAAACAGCTACTCTATTTTTTTTCCTCTATGAAGGCCGAAACGCCTCCGCACATCAATAGAGTCATCGCAACAGCTTTAAGCCTCCATAAAGGTGTTATAAAATGCCTCCCAAGTTTTCCACCTTCTCATCAATTCCTTCGAGGCAATCGGCGTATTCCACATTCCAGAGAACCTAATTTTCGATGGCCAGCAAGAAAGGTGGCGTAACAAAGCGGTTTCCCCTCCTTCTACATTGACTAATCGTTGACAAGATTACATAAACGAGTTCAATACACAAGGGCAGCTTCGTGGACAAGCTGTCCGCTACGAATACACCGCCAAAGGCCCACAGAATGATGAACAATGGTTTGCGACCGTCTACTGTAAGTGTTGTCTCCTAGGACCCCCAATACTAGGCTAATGTCGTGGAAAGTGGGTGAGGCAGCATGGGCCACAGGCGAAGGAAGAAGCAAGAGAGCAGCCCAGGCTGATGCAGCCGGAAAAGCCATGGCGCTGGTCGCGCAAGGCTACTAAGATTTCTGATATTGGTAGCCTGAGTACAGTGTAACGTGAGTACTCAACGGTATCTGGATCCTTTACTTCACTCTTAGTTTACCAACTGGTCAACCCGATATACAGATGATAGCGCCACATATTTAGACTCCCGTTCCCGACTGTCCGGAGAGTGGCGCCTACTAAGTCTTTCTTCCCTATATGCCCGGTTACATAATCTGTTATGTTTAATTTTTGGAATTTATTACTATTTACTTGCAACCTCTACACTCCGACATGCCTTGACCAAGCAGCTATTCAGCAACTCACGAAACGCGAGTCAAGGTCACCGTCGTATCGAGGCTTCCTCATGCCAATCTATCTTTTTTCCCCGCAGCTTTTCGAAGACCCTCATGGACCATTCGGATCTTCCTGTAAGAGCAGATGAATCCCTACTCGAGATCGCACCCTGGCGAGTTCATAATTCTCCGCGAGTTCTTTCTTGCGAGTGTCAAGAATGACTGTGGTGCGCACAACTGCGCGCATGTCTTAGTGCGTATTTTGTATTTCTGTCATCTTAGGTCGTGCTTCTAGGCTGAGTGCTCCCATTGTGAACCTTCAAGCACAGCGCACAGTATCCCGGGTCTTCTATCACCAGCTTCCAATGAATGACATTTCATGGTTCCCTAATGAATGAAGAAACGAGGCGTCGTGCTCCAGCTGCAGTCGAAACGACGATGATATAAAGCTGGTCTCCTGCTGAAGACATAGACTCAAGTTCAGGCGAAAGATGTCGACAGGTATATCTTCTCAAGCGTAACAACCACACCGAGAGCTAACATTCTCATCTTTCAGGAGGTACCTCTAACCTAAATAACTGTGGGTTCATGTTATCTACAAATTTACGTCCTTTCAAACCCAGTTCAGATCTCCAAAATAGAAACATGCTTGCTTCGCTGAGCTGGCATCACTCCACATCTGGTCCAAAGACTGCCCCGACATGGACCTCGATATGTAAAAGTAATTTCAACTCCTTTATCTATAATCAGATTGCTAACAGTTGTCTATCATGAAAGTCAACGGCATAGAACGCGGAACGGGAACCGGTACACACAAGCATGTTGCCAGAGACAATGCGGCAAAAGCTGCTTTGGAATCTTTGATCGAGGAACTTGGCGCCTGACATCACTGGTTACGAGAACGAGTTAGGGACTCTCACCCATGTTTATCGGAACTAGTATTTATCCAACGGTGTCGTTAACCTCCATCGGAACAGTCAGACAGCCACTTCTAAGGTCTATGCTGACCATAAATGCGTCTACTCCAGTGAAATTGCACTCTATGGTGCATCTCCAAGAAAGGGCTACGCGCGACTCACGGACTGTCCCTGTTTAGATGTCTCCTAGAGATCATCTTGCATATCCAGTGTCCAGGGAATCGGTTAGCACGGCCCGAGCTCAGTCTCTCGCCATCTACCTGCGTCCACTGTCTCCTTGGGACACTGGCGGCTTCGCATACGACATGCACAGGACGGCTTTGATGTTAGACGCGGAGATTTGTTCACTTGCCGCCGCTGACGCGTGACGCGACGACCACAATCTCTTAACAACTCCGCACAGTCACGGTCGCCTCGTTTCCTGGGTCCTCGCGAACATGAGGCAGATCAGGACAAGAGTTGGACGCAGTCCGAACACATCTACATCGCTATCAAACATCACGTCATCAACGACGGGCGCTCTCATCGTGTTTATTGGTTCAACACTGCATGAAAGGCTCCGTTGGAGGCGGTTATAACAAGCCGCCGTTGACACCAGCTTTGTGGAATGTTGAGATCATCTGCTGTCTATTTGGATTAAGTCCATAGGTATCCTATCCTCTTCGTTCCTGCTCGCTTCCATGGATCTCGATATGTTCGACAAACCCCTGGGATCTTTCTTGCGATGACGCCACTGACATACTGCAGACTGGACCAGGTGACATACATTCCGCTTTTATCTGGAACAGATCACTAACTCAAGGACCGTGACGGGATTTCATTCCTGTCAGATTCTCTGCCATGGCCGATATACGGGACTGTTCTACTGAAACGGCGTTCGGTCAATTGAACGGTACTAAAACCCATTTGTCAACCCCGGAGTCGAAAGGATACCGGGATAGTCGCCCGGGAGCAATACAAAAGGCCTGCTGCTTACGCCTTCTAATCCAACGAATTATCCTCCTTGTACTCATTCATCTCTTTCGCAACTGCCAATGTCGACGAGTACGTCCCCTTATCTTCTGTATCATCGAATGTTACGCTCACAGGTCTAAAGCTACTAACTCTACTACCAGTTTACATAACTGTGAGGCACCATCTTGGTTTTTTCTTGTTTTCTTACGAACTTGCCCACCAGATCTCGCAAAAAAAGGACAATCCCAACTTATAAGCTATGCGGAGTCACAGACAGGTCCAAGTAGCGAAGCTGTATGGACCGTCCAATGCAAGAGTACGTTGTCTTATTTCATCGACTTGGTCACTTTCACAAGCATACCCATTAGTTGGCGGCGAAGTCAAAGGTGTCGGTGTAGCAAGCAATAAATCGACAGCGAAGCAGGCCGCTGCGAGGCAAGCCCTAGACGTAGGTTCTTTTCACTTTTGTCAATGTCATACCTTGCTGATGTCTGTGTATCATCAAGGCTATTATATGAACATGACGTTCGGATTGGACTACGTCTTCGAAATCCACTGCCTCGAATATGATCTCTGTATGATACTAATACTGCCAATGTCACCTATTTTTTTCTGAGTGATTATACTTGCTCTTTTACACATAAATAGCTACTTCGTGTATAAACCATCCTCTCGGTTATGTAGAAGTCCTCATGACCTAGATCCCATATGAATTAGTGTGCACATTCTGACAAGAATTTTATGGGGTCGGATGCTGTCTTATTCGTGTCGGGGCGCGAGCGTCACATCCGAATCGCGTAGAGTTTAATTTCTGGCGCCTCGTATATACTATTATAACTCGGCCAGCTATCATTACAATCCCGCAGCAGCGGAGAAGTAATTTTACCGAAGTCTTCAAGAAGTATCTCACTAGCCGCGGAGTTGTAAAGTTGAAACACATGTCTTCTCACGATCCCAGACAATTCGAAGAATTGGATATCAGCCTTTCTCCTCTGTCACCACTTCAACAGATGCTTCGACGCGTTTCACCTTACTTGGTCGCGACTGTAACAGGTGCAGGTCTACTTCTAACTGTTAGAGGTGTAAACAACTGAGATGAGCTCCAGGAATCGTCTCTGGGGTATACATTTTCAAACCTATGATTGTCGAAAACCTCCAAGAGCAGGAAAGGTATGTGAAGGAAGTCGTTCCATGGGTTTATATTATCAACATAATTGACAACTCGATGATGAAAGAGTCAATCGAACGCGAAACGAAAGCACAAACCGTGGTGCTGATGCTGTCGAACACTCGAATCTAAGGCGGAATGATGTACCAGTGGTGGCGGCTTCAGTTGACGAGTAATTGAAGTATAAGATCCCTGATGTCCGACTTTTCGTCTTATCCAATTTAATATTATTCCCTGGACGCGGTCAGACAACAATATTCCGGGGTCCACAACCCGAGAAGAAACTCCAACATTGCGACCGTAAAGCTATGATTGTTTATCAATATCCATTGCTCCATTCCCCTCCGCATCATGCGCTCTTCGCTCCCATATCTGTAAGGAGTATCGGTCAAACATTCATAGGGCGCCATTTAGACAGCGCGTACCTGCAGAACTGTCTCCCCAAGGAAAATCATTTCCTTCCTGGTTTCCTCCACTATCAAATCCTGAATCATGAACCATTTCTCACCCTCACCACCACCACTTGCGGCTCGGAGATGCGCCTTCCAGACAGTATTCTCCTTGTCGCGAGTAGTCCCCGCGACTGATTCGTGGGTCACATTTGCGATCAGATCGTATAGCGTTGATAGATCGGTGGAAGGAGTATCAACATCTGGAGGTGCGGTATCATTACTCTTCGATGCATGCCATAAATGGTGAGTACTTACAAGCTCCAAAATCCAACCCCCGGAGAGGGAAGTTGACTATAGTTGGATTTTTCTCCTCCACGAAAGCATTTTTTGTAAACCTTTTGAAGTGGAGAATGATATACTGCGGTAACCGCTTGCATTTAAAACGCCGAAGCTGTCCGAGGGATTCCTGGGAGGCAAGGTTAGGGATCTTGCTTAGACAGCGAACGGGTCATCCATCACTCACCTGGGTCGTTTTCCCATCATATTTTGCTAACACCGAGTGGATGCTGACTTGAGGGATGATGTTCTTCTCGACAGCGTCTTGAAATAGAGGCGGAGGGGGAAGGTCAACGGCAAGGAATAAGAATGGCGATTCAGATGCTTTGATGTCTAATGATGGGACAAAGAGTCAGGCATCCATCCGATGTGGGAGCAGGGTGAGCGTTTAATACCTCGACCGATGTCAAATCGCGGCTTTTCATTCTCCCCGGCGTCAGGCCGGACCAGAACCTGCTGGTTCTCGACACGCAATTCACCTTGAAATGTGGAGAAAATAATGCCTATCAAGGACTCCTCAGTATAGCGCGCATTTAAGGTTAAGGTGTAACACATACTCGAATGCTTCTTCTTGGTCCCCCCTAGATCTTTATGCAGGCGATTTAGCAGCCACCCCAGAAATTCGACGGGGTCTCCTTGCTGTTCCAAACGGAACTTCCCAGCGCTCGCTCGATTGACTTCCTGCAAAAACTCGTGGGGACTAACTTGGCTCTTGAATAACCGGGGGTTCCAAACTTTTTTGGCTAAGCCAGCGAAGCGCTTCAATAGTTCCGACTCCTTCCCGCGAAAATTGGAAAGCAGGAGAAAGTCACGTAATGGCGGAATGTGTAGAAGAGAATGTATCACAACATTCATGTGGTCGTTCCTCTTAATATTGTTAAGACCAACGTAGCCAGGTAGATAGGCCTTAGAAGCCAGATCATAGGAAGGTTTGGCGAGATGAACGGGTGAGGAAAGCGTGGCGACAGAACGACGAGTGAAAGTTGGTGCAAGAACGTATGAAATATCTTCCAAAGACGGGTCGGAGACTGGATACCCATCGGGGAGTACGTACACCTATAGTTCGAGTCAGTCGATACCAAGGAGTGGGGGTATAGGTTGTGTACCTTGGTTGTATCAAGGTTAATGAAAACATGATGATCTTCATGTATTGAATGGGAATAGGCGTACGATTTGCGACCTCGTCCTTGGAAGTATTTTCCGCATACAAGACAGCCATATATGTTGACATTGGAAAGAGAAACAGAGCATACTTTCTCGAAGTCAAAGTCAAGGACTGCACGATTGATCTGGAGAATACAGGTTAGCCCTTGAACGCGGCAAAATGAGGCAGCTTGCCGTATCAAGATAGAGATCTGAGGGATGAGTCTCCTCGGCTGGTTGGGCAAACTCTTCTTCATCGTCGTCGTCATCGGGCACATGGGCCTGTAACTGGGCCTCCTCGTTGTCTGAGGTCGTTTTTGCTCTCTTGGCAGGCCGTTCTGACTCCCGAGAACTATCCTCCTCGTTTCTGCTACCTTCTGGGCGTTTTGGCCGCGTATCCGCCATCTTTACAGACCTGCAAGTGATCTTGAGTGCTTGGGGAATTGGCCACCGTGAACGGTCAGATTGGTCGCGTCCAGAATTAGTGATTAGGTAATGGACACTGTATCCGCGGCCACGCCAAAGAATTGTTTTTCATGTTTCTTGCTCGACGCCCTGGGTTGTGGTTCTGTAGTCGTCGCCCCTTTGGCTCAAACTTTTCGAGGACTTTCACAGGTCATCCAAATCCACCCCTCGACCTTGATCCTGGCTTGCAGGCCGTTCTGAACAATGGGGACATGTCACTTGCGAAAGGCCGCACGAACAAGCCCTTCAAGGAACTGGAGGTTGTTCCAGTCGAAGAGCAACTTGAAGTGGCAGCCAATTCGGAAGTGGACGGCGAAATATCTGACTATTCTTCGGAGCGCAAGTCCCCCGCTGCACACTATGGAAGTCAGCAAATTGGAGCCGTTATTCTTCCCAACCAAATGCAGAACGCTATTAATGCCATGATATCCGGTGAGACGTCTTGCCCATGTTATGCAAACTCGTGCTCATATAGGACTCAGATTCGAACAAAGTGCAACTCCACAGCGATGCAATGCGGCTGTTCCTCGACGATGAAGGAGGGAAAGGGCCTGAAAACGAATGGGAAACGCGTTATGACCCTCAAGATTACCGTTCGCGAAAGCAAGCAGCACGTCATTCTTACCGTGACGGTACAGCGTTCGCTACCATTGCCCTCCCAGCCCATTATTCTGCAATATTATCCGTCTTTGATCATGTCAAGCGACGGTTGGAACCGACGTGGAAAGTTGAGCGCATCATTGACTGGGGCGCAGGCACAGGAAGTGGACTTTGGTATGATCAATCCCTCACATCATCTTTCATTGCATTTATTGACCCATCCTTAGGGCCGCTCTCCATGCCTTCCAAGCACCTCTAGCCCCCAAGAGCATGACGAGCATCCAAGACAAGCAGATCTCCAACTCCACTCTCGTGACATATCTCGGGATTGATAAACGCGATGGGCTAGTTTCGATCGGGAAACGACTGTTCAAAGGTAAACTTTGACACCGGTCTCCGTTGCGTACGCTTTAACTGATTACCACGTTCAGACGTTGACACGGGTGGCTTGAGCATGTCATGGCAGAAGTCCTTCAAGGAGGATGATCAGATACGCCGGTCTGAAGGCCACGACGCAGTTGCGTTGTCAGCCTTCATGCTCACGTCTTTGGCTACTCCGCAGATGCGCAAAGCACTCGTCAAGGAGATGTGGACAAGTGGGGCTCATGTGATGGTAAGTTATCCAAATTTATACTGATGTCGGATACTCATGGTCCTTGATAGGTACTCATTGATCATAACACATCTGCCGGATTTGAAGCTATTGCCGAGGCGAGGCAGGTCTTGTTGGACATGGGTAGAAGGGAATTTGAGGACGTTGAATCGCCCGGTATGGGGTCCCATGTTGTTGCACCAGTCAGTGAATCTCCATCGTACGTTCTTCGACCAATAATTAATATATTCGAACAGTGCCCCCATGATGGTGCATGTCCGCTCCACCATCCGGGATCGACCCGGCTCGTGTGCGGTTTTTCGCAGCGTATGCAACGCCCTTCGTTCGTCCGTAAAACGAAGCACTCGGGTGTTGGACATGAGGACATTGAATATTCATACGTGGTGATCCGTCGCGGGGCCAGACCGCTACCTACGACCACGTACTCCGGAAGGGTTGGCGAAGTCGGCAGACGGGCATTGGATAAGGACGCTTCGTCACGGGCTCCAATGAAAGAGCTGAAACTCCACAGTGAACATGAAGCCTTAGCCGGTGCTGCCATGGAGGAAGCACCTGCTGTGGCTTCGGAAATACTGTTAGCCGAGGCGAAAACGGAGCCCGTGTCCCAAACGGAACTGGAGGAAGCCTTGAGGCTAGAATCCTACAGCTGGCCGCGCCTCGTCTTCCCCCCCTTGAAGAAGAGTGGACACATCATCCTCGACAGTTGCACGGCTGAAGGTATGTCATATTCAAGGAGTGTTTCCCTGAATTAAACAATATTCGGCAGGCAAAATCATGCGTTTGACAATTCCCAAGTCGCAAGGCAAACAGGCGTATTATGACGCCAGAAAATCGAGCTGGGGAGACATGTTTCCCCATTCGCCTAAGAATCCCCCACAGGAACGTCACCAGCCTTCCAGAGCCAAACGTGAAGGTGGAACGATGCCGATGAAGGGTTCAGACATTGGTAAGAGAGGTAATCGAGACAAGAAAGACACGGTCAGCTACAAAGCGCTCTCGAAAGGTTTGAAAGAGGACAGAAAAAAATCACGGAAGGATCGCGTTTATGACTTGTTACATCAAGGTTCTGAATCTTAGTTTGCTTTCCATTTGTTTTTCGTCGTCGCCCCCACCCGCTTCTGTATTACTAGTCGAGCACCCATCTCCATTACATCTACCTACTTATCATTTGTATAATTAATAGTCTAATATTTGGATTCCTGGCCCTTGTCTTGAGCTGAGCACGACTTTGGCGATGTTCGTAACTGCCAGGCAGTCAGGATGTGCAAAACGAGAGGGTGTGTTAGGTTATCTCACCCGGTTTGGCGCCTGAGTTTTTCAACTTCCGGCTATCGTCCGCTTCCTTTGTATTCCCAGTGACCCTCTTAACAGAGGCCATGAAGTGGCGTATGTTCTTAAGCATGTCTTCAATGGGAAACGTCATCTGAAACGCAAGGTCAAGCGGTATGCTACAGAAGGTGATTGAGGACTAACGAGTGCTATAGGCATGTGGATATTCCCGGTTTTGTCGGCCCTCCACTCGCTTGTCCCGCGTATCCGCTGGATGTACCCAGCAATATCGTCGGTTACCGTTCCACGTCGCTCTGAGGGCATGAGACCTAGAGGGCCAAGAACTCGTCCCAACTTCGGTGTGATAGCTCTTATAAGGTCGGGTGTGCAGAGAATAGTCGTCGCCTTGAAGCGGTTGTTGATTATCTGAGGCGCGTTTAAGTATTCAAGCATCAACTATAATGAAGACGATTGGACGTACGCCGTCAATCAGTTCGGGACCCCCAACAAAATGCGCTCCAGCCCTTTTTGCCTCCTCAGCCTGTCGACCCTCCGCAAATACAAGAATCTTGTCTTCACTCATCGCCTTGGCTTCCCGAGGGAGATTGACACGTCCCTTTGGAACAGCTACACCGTTCCTTATGTCGGTTTTGACATAGAGATCCAATGTAGAGTTGGGTGACGCGACTTCGACGGCCTAAGCGTAGCATTAGTGTTGGGCAGCATAAGAAATAGAAAATGCTTACACGTAGGACGGCAATGGCATCTGAGAGAGTGAGGAACTCGGAACGGTCAATAGCTTTAGCGGCAATCGCCCCCTTTCGCCTCGCCTTCGCAGCAGCAGCTTTTTTCGAAGGAACGCGGATCTTCGACTGTTTTTGACGTTTGGCCGAAAGAATTTGAGTAGTTGTAAACTGCCGCTGGAATGACAGATTCTGAAGACCGATTAGCAGAAAGCACAATAGTGAGATAATAGCACATACTGCTCGTGCCAATGTAGGAACGTAACATTGGCGACAAAGCGAAAACAGAGTCGACATCTCGTAGGAGCAGTCAGGAGAGCAAGTGAACGGTGGTCACCAGTCCACCATCAGAATCGTGAGAATGTTGTGCCAACTCCGCGAATCTTCCTCTTTCACAGAATCTGTAAGTTCAGCGCGCCTTCTGTGAATTTGCAGATATTCTTAAAAAGTCGGGATGTCATCCATCTCGTCGGGGTGGGGTTGAGGATCGGTGGAAATATATTCCCGGTTCAAAGCGTGAGAGGTTATCACGGCGTGCCATCCGGCTATGTTTTCCACAGGTCTGGAGGATAGATGGTCAGTGGAGCAAGACTGCAGGGCTAAACCAGGTTGTCCGGATTTCACCGCGAGGCAATATATTGTGGCTCGAAAAATTTATGCAATGGTATTGGGGGGCACTTGGGAGTCCTTCTATAGACATATTATACGCTTCCGAGCGTCCTTTCACTGCAAGTCATCTAATATGTCTGTAATGCTTGCACTAAGAGGTTTCTATTTTGTAGTAGCAGTGCTGCGTGAGAAACAGTGGAATGTAAAACTCAGCCGTCGCGTGTTGTACGTGCTGTACATCCTCTTCTTCTGTTTCTCGAGGTTAGTACACATACAGTGGGATCCGAGTCATCGGGAAAGGCAGCAGCGTTCGCACGTCAGGAGCGATCTTTGCCGTGTTGGAAGGCGTCGATAAGGCACTGGCTCAAAGTCAACTAGAGTGAAGAGGGATTGATCCTTGCATGCTCCTATTGCAGTTGCTATTTCTTGATCCATCGCATTCAGAAGGCGCCAAAATGATCAGGATCTGTGCCAGACGCAAATGATTCGCCGTGTCCAAGGACTGAGGAGAAGCTAATGCGACCCACAAGGAAGCCGCCAGATCAGTTACGGGATTGGTTTCTGGGCGTTAAAAGGCATCGAGCTAACGTCGGAAAGTTGATGGGTTTGTTTCGATGGGGTCGGATGTGTGTCCAATGTCTGAAATGGAGAGAGCAGCTGAAGTGAGGTAAAGAACAATGTTGGAAGGTTTGATTGGGGCACGATGTAACCACGAGAAATTCACGAAACTTCAGTTGGATCCCGCGTTAGATAGCCTGTCCTGATGGCGCCTCACGTACCTTGGTAGGCAGAGTGCTTCGCAGCCCTAGAGTGCCGGCAGGTTGGCTACGAAAAGATCGATGGGCCACAGGAACCCTGATAGTGGAAGAAGCAAGAAGCGACAGCTGGCTCGTACTATGTCACAGGTTAAACCTAGAAGACACAGGGAGCGTCAAAATTCTTTCGCGGCACATGTCTTGCTTCCGCATGGATCGTAGCAGCATACCCAACAAGACCAATGCTGGATATTAGCCCCACGCCGTGTGCAAATGCCGTGGGTCCCGATGTGAAGTATGCAAGGCGTCTCTGTATCAGTCTACTGTCAGGAGTGAGCTAAATGTTTGTTCCGGTAACATGCCACTCGACTTCGAAACCTGTGGCACCCCCGGTCAATATTTAGCGATAAATGAAGATGTGTTGGATCCGAAGCTACTCGGTATGCTGCGCGTTCCCAAAGGTGATGACGGAATCCAGAAAGGGTGGTTGTAGCCATGAAAGGTGGTTTTTTTCAGTCGAATGGAATCCTGAATGTTACCGTCAAATTGGGGGTATCAATATTAACATGAGTTAGATAAAGGCTTGACTTAGCAGATAAAAAAATCATTCCTAGTAATGGGCCGTGGGAACCAATGTACTAAACTTCTGAAGTCACCTGCCAGCCAAAAACTTCCACCCATGTCGACCTCACTACTTGCCCCCTGCAGAGCTAGGTCTGCCAAAGGTTTCGCGCAAATATCCGTGCGCACATATGCTGCCAAGAATGAGGCCGTAGGAGACCCAAAGAAGGAGATAATCAGAAAGGCCTTATACCCTGGCAATATTCGCAACCGTGCGTCACCCACTGGCACTTGGCGTCCCGACGTGGCCAGAGCCCTCCAACACGCGATACCATCCGTGCAAGCACACCATACGATAGAACGCGCGTGGCTTCTTCACCGGAGACATTTGCGCAAGCAGCGAGAGACGGAGTTGGCAAGGAAGTTCGAATGTATGAGGAAGGCGATGGAGGAGCTGGAACGCGTTGACAGTCGGCTTTACATGGAGGCAAATAAGCGGGAGGATCCGAGGGCAAGGACTGAAGCCGAGCGCGAGTTGGCCAAGAAGCTGAAGACGACGGAAGTGCGGACGCTGGAGGCCAGGATACGCGGGTTGTTCCCTCGTGAATTACGAGTGCCAACGGACACACCACCTCGCTCGGGATGGAACTATGAATGCAAGCCATTCCCTCGGCCACTTTAAGATGCCTTACCAGTACGTCTCCAGAAATGTTTGAGAGTATTGAGTCGCGCTGATTTGAACGGCCAGCTCACTGAATAATATTAATACATGGTTCCTTGGCTTCTTTGGCTGGTACATATACACGTTGAAGATCATGCGACGTGAGAAAACGGAAATGGAGACGCAAGTACAAAACATAACGACAATTTCAATGCTCTCGACCAGGAATTATGAAGGTCTCGCCCATGCCAGGATCCATCATTCTCCCACCAGATGTCTTGCCAACGACTGCCCCATGAACAGCTTCCAGCGCCTCGGTCCATTTATTTAACGCCGCGTATCTCTTCTTCTCCAGACTTTGCCTGCAGTGGATAGTTAGCGCTCAACCGAAAGCTTAAAAGCGAGTTAGGACTTACTTTCGGTCAAGCTCGAGCCTCATGCCGACTTGATCAATGCGACCCTCTACTTTGCCCTCTAGGATCAGTCCAATGAGGAGCTCCTCGACTTCCTCGATCTCGACATTCAGTTGCTGAGAGAAGATGGTTAGCTTTTTTTTATAGGTTGACGTGGGGCTGCGCACTTTTCCAAGGAAGGAAAGTTCAAGACGTGTATAGGGCTTGATAAGGTCAATCAGGTATTGTGTACGCAGACTTCGAAGGAGTTCGCCAATATAAGCCCGAATAAAAGGGTCGTCCATGATCGTGGAGCGATTATCTATAAAAACAATTAGAACCTCTCTTTCTTAGGGAGGAGTCATCGATGCCTTTCAGAATCTTTTCAGCAGAGTGAACCTCGCGACGTTGATATGCATCCACGAGGTCTGTCATGGCCTTGATCTGAGGATCCGTCTTGTATCTGAAGACAGAAGCCTCAGTAACATGGGAATACACATCTGCATATTACTTACGGCTTCGTTTCCTGGCTGTCAAAGGGGTTGACCTCGCTACCCGTCAGCATGTTCGCCAGTACCAAGTACTTGAGAACCTGTATCCTTTGAGGTGACCCTGCCTCGTCGTAGTTGCGGAAAGATTCGAAGAAGTCTTCGCTTGCTCGGTTCCATTGGCCTGCAGTCCTATTAGCGACACGTCTGTGACAATATTGAGGACTTACGTTCTCCCATCCACATCTTTCCTCCGCATTCCTTGATTACGCCCATGATACGAGGGTGAGGGATAGCAGATCGGACGTCGTTCGTGGCATTGTAGATCTCCTACAGGATATTATAAAATATAGGTGAGTGTGGCCCTCAAAAGCAAGCATCCACTTACCTTCAGTTTCTTGAAGTTTCGCGTCTCATTGTACATCTGAATTTCGAGCGCGTATATTTCCAAAAGTTGCGTTCCCCGTTGTGACTGGTCGTCCCCTTCATTGCCAGACCCTGTAGCGTTGTGCAAATCCCGGATCAACTAAATCATGCCAGATATTCGACATCATGGCTACTTGACTCGAGAATGAGTGACGTACCTTGGATAACCGAGTGTACTCCTTTCTATCTAGCCACAGCTTCGCGAGTTTCAGATTCGTTTTGACCGACAAGCGCTGAACAATACTTGAATCGCTTCTCATCACCAGTATCAGAAATGCATACCTCGTTCTTGGCGTCCTCTAGGGCCTTTTTAGTTGCTTGATAAAACTTCTCCAAGACATCCACTTCAACTACGCCACCCTTTCCGCCACCAACATAATCCAGAATACCATTGATCGTTTTCTCCGAATAGTTGCGGGTCACAGCCGACTTTGTGTATGTGAGGAGCTGGGTATACGTCTGGAGGGCATCGTTTGGTCTTCGAAGGGTAAGATAGAGGAGTTTCGTAGACTGCTTGAGTGCTTTGAATCCCCTATGATTACGAGGTCGAGATTACTCTTGAAATGTGTGCAAGATCGAGAAACTAACCAGTCGCCTTGTTCCTCTTCCTGGTCTACGATCGCGCGGAATTCTTTCAACGCTTCCTCCGGATTGTCATCCTTCTTGGCTGAAGAGAGGTTCAGACAATGAGTAGACGGTTCAACATAGGAGATACAGACATTTCGCTTTGTAGTACAAGTTCTCGACGTCTGCACTCCCTGACTCGTTTGCCTCGTCATTATCAGAGTAATCGAAGCCATAGTCCTGCACATATTATTCATAGACGGCCAGGCAGTAGAAAAGAAACGCACTTCGTCGTCGCTGCCTTGCATGTAGTCGGCATCATCGTCATCCATTATCAGAGTTCAGTGAAGATAGGTGAAATGTAGCTTGAGATCACAGGTCTGATCAGATGAGAATTCATTGCAGCGGAGAAGTAAATGAATACCAAAACCCAGAAGACTATGGCCTCGTAGATTGAAGGCCCGAGGGGTGCTATTGAAATATTAAGGGATAATGCTCACTCAAGTGAACCTCTGGAATGTGGTATCCCACGTGCCACGCGTCTTGATGCAAATAGAAGTAAATATCGCCCGACGCGTCGGCGCGCCCTATTCACTATTCACACAGTTGCTTTCTCTGCGACGGAGACCGTGCTCGTATATACTCATCGAGGTAACTGAGTCGGGACTGATCACACCCCGTGTCACTAAATGCCCTGAACGATGATTTATATGTCATATACAAATGGGTACCGTGTACAGTGTACTGCGGATTTAAAAGTACTGACCTCCACGTATGATGTATTCCGCCACACGCCGCGCCTAAGTAGTTCAGCTTCAACAACCCCACATTAGCTGTTCAAGAAGTGCTTCTTTTCAAGAATAGTGGCACCGATATCCATTATCACAAGGCGCACTGGTGCCGATGATTGGATAACAATGCAGATAAGTATCGGATCTGTCACCGGGGACGCGAGGCTAGAAGCTCCCCACTAATAGGTAGACAGCAAACATCAAAAACTCAGCTCTACGCGAGTAAGAGCTTTAGTAAGACGTCATCGCGTCCAAGGGTTGCGATACCTATGTGAATCGTTGGACTCAGTCTAAACTCAATGTGTTCAAGGAGCGTATGGGGGGTTGCCCATTCGCCTGTGACGTTCGTATATCGGCAGAGGAACGTTTTGTGATCGTCTTCGCCTCACATAGCTGCTTGTGCTCCCAAGCATTGATGCCATGAGTCACTTTGTGGAGCGGGGACCGTGTAAGTCGTATAACAGTATACATGAGAGCAACACTGGAAGACAAAATGGATGGTAAGGATAATGATAAGCAGGGAGGGCACATAGGGCCCGATGAAGAGCTGAAGAGATATGGATGGAATGGCTTCGCCGTTAAAGCTGCCAGTGCAGAGCCCGATGCTGCGAACCACGTGGTTCGGCGCGCTACCCGAATTAGCAATCGAAGGATGTTCTCAAACCGACTATTCTACCAAAAGGTCATGAATCAGAAGCGAAGAATTGCAGCGAGCCTATTCCTTTCTTCATGACTACCATCGACACCCCTGCAGTCACTTCTCCTGTCCATGGAACGTTCAGCGGATACTCCTCCAGGTCTAGGAGTAGCACGAAGCTTAACGACGATGTGACAAGCCTTACCTCTTTCAACCCTTTCTCTGAAGAGGATGAGAATGACCAGTCTTCATACACGCTAGTGACGTCTATCTTCTCTCGTATGAAGAACACTCTTTCTGCTCCCCTCTCATCAGCAGCAACTCCGTCATCGACCATCAACCCCACCGTGTCCCCCAATCTGACCACAGCGCAAGGTGCCTCGGAGCAGCGAAGACCCTCATATGCCGCTCAGTCCCAGCCATCCAGCTTCTCAACGCGGTCCTCAACTGCAGATCGCCCCTTCTCACTCGCAACAGCGCCAGCTCAGGTGGCTCCACCGCTTGTATCTCTTACTCCAGCCCAATCCGAGCTTCCTACCTATAGCATTGACTATGATCGATCGCCCTCTCGAGGTGGCTCATTCTACTCTCCGGTCGCGGAAACGGCGGAGGGTGCAATGTTTGGAACATCAATACCAGGGTTCCCAATTCCAGATGATGCACGCAGCATCAAGACAGCCACAAGCCTACATAGATCTGGTTCTGTTTCGAAGGTCATCAGGCGGATACGGGGTGAAGGTAAGCTGCCTACCAAAAGATTAGCTGCATATCCTAAAGTGTCCCAGGTTTATCTCGTGATTATTGGATGGACGACGAGAATTGTAAAGAGTGCTATGATTGCAAGAGCGTCTTCTCGACATGGCGTCGGAAACATCACTGTCGGATATGCGGTGCGCTACTTTCGGTCGGAACCGCTAGGAAAACTGACGCGTTGATACAGGGCAGATATTTTGCTCCCGCTGCGCGTCCAACATAATTAAAGGCTCTCGATTCGGGCACGACGGCATGGTTCGTGTGTGTAACTTGTGCCTCGAGAAGCTTGCCACTGTAGATGAAGACGACGACGACGACCGGCGCTCAGTCGTTTCCTCGGTTACCTCCTTCCCTGCTCACCAACTTGGTCTAGACCCTGGTGGCCACCCACAATCGCCCTTCGCCGCCTCGCAGCTTTTTGGACGGACAGATGAACCCTTCAATCTGTATTCTATAGCGGAAACCAAGCGGCCAGTATCCGGATCTGACGAAAGTGGTTATGGATCTCGACCAGTTACACCACACCTCAGAGAACGCGAAGATGGGATGTGGGAACCCATCCAAGACAACCCCGCGCCTTTTCGTAGAGCCGTCTCCGACGAAGAGAAGGACTCGGGAGGTTTAGCGAATGGCTTTCATCACCCTGAGTCCCCGACGGCTCCTGGGTCCAATACACCCGACGATCGCTCTAATGCAATACCTATCGGTATAGAAGGTCCTATGAGTTCCATACAATTTCCCATCGGCTCTCCCGATAACGGACTAGATAGCCCTCGTCCACATAGCAGGCTGAGATCTCGATTCAACTCCTATGGTGAATTCGAACAAGCCACACCTTTCATCCGAAGTCGGGTACACAGCCGTCTTGATAGTGTGGCAAATGGTGAACCGGGCTGGCGGACTCGCCGAGAAAGCACTGCGTATGTCGCTGTCTACCTTATCGATCTCATAACTGAAAGTCCTCTTCAGTTATGCACAGGAACTCAATTTGACTTCAATGCTTCATCTAAAGGTCATGCTGCGACAGATGCTCACCAGCGAGCATATACCAAACGTTAAAGAGTGGGAGGAGACGCTGCTCAAGCTAGCACTTCGCATTGCTCGTGAATTGACCTTCACTACCTTACCTCACCGACAGGGAGAGGACATGGATGTGCGAAAATATGTCAAGATAAAAAAGATTCCTGGTGGTAGCCCCCGCGACTCAGAATACGTCGAGGGTGCAGTCATTACGAAGAACGTCGCTCACAAGCAGATGTCTCGCTCTGTCCGCAATCCCCGTGTCATGCTAGTCACTTTCCCTCTGGAGTTCTATCGCGTTGAAGGGCAGTACATGCATTTTGGGCAGGTAGTGCGCCAGGAGAAGGAGTACTTGGGCAATCTTGCTAGCCGCATCGCAGCATTACGCCCGCACGTCGTTCTGGTTGAGCAATCCGTGTCCAGGCTTGCTCTGGATGCACTTGCGAAGCACGGCATCGCAGTCGCACGGACAGTCAAACCATCTGCGATCCAAACGATCGCTCGCATGACACAAGGGGATGTCTTCTCTTCCATGGACAAACTGGCGCTCGAACCTCGATTGGGCCATTGCGCTCGTTTCCGCATCCAGACCTTTGATCATCCCTTGATCCCTGGCCGTCGGAAGACGTATATGCGCTTCGAGGGATGCAACCGGGAGACGGGCTGTACTATCATCTTGCGCGGGGGTGATCTCGATACTCTTCGCCGTATCAAGAAGGTTACTCGGTTCCTTACCTTCATCGTTAGGAACCTGAAGCTAGAGACCCACCTTTGGAAGGACTCTGTAATCACCCTCCCGCCATTCAACCCAGATGCAGTGCCAACGACTCTCAACGAGCGCACTGGCATTATGAACACTTCTCTCGCCTCCTCGTTCCCATTCAATTCCTTTTTATCGACATCTCGCTTATCCACGCCAACGATAGAAGTTCACGAATCACCTTCGTTTGCGACAATTACAGAAGTCGATTTGGATACTGACAATCCTCCGACTGAGGATGACGAGCAACTTTCACTTTCGAAGCGTATCGACCAGTCGCTCGAACCGTACGCCAGGACGTTTATATCCGTTTCTGCCACTTTGCGCTTCCCTCCCCCATACCCGATAATGAGAATGAAAGACCTGGATGACGAGCTCACCCGGGCTAAGCAGGCTTGGGAGGATGAGGTCATACGGCGTGAAGAACGCTCTCATTTCCTTCACTCCCAGGAAGTTACGGTCACTGCAACGTCGCCTGCGGGGTCCTCCCACAGTGACGATCAGGGTGACTATTAACGCTCAAATTGAAGCCTTACCGTCGATCAGAACGCCTGGCACGCCGTCGAGCCCGGAGGCAATTCACCCAGCTCTGGGACAGGCTGAAGCCTCGTCCTATTTCCTTCACCCTCCATCCACAGCTTCGTCAACCCTCTCTTCTGATTCCATGACTTCAACCGTTAGCCCTAATACGCCAGAACTGCGCCCAGAACGACTGAAAACGCTCGCCGATATAGCGTTGGAGAGTCGTTTTAGTCTTACCAAGTGGCAGCATGAAGAGCAGCGCCGAATCTGGGAGTGGTATTTGCGGAAGAACCAGGACGACTTTATCGTGGAGAAGTACCAGTGCATCAGCTTGTGGGAAGTACACCATCCCAACGGCAGAATTTGGGCAGCATCAAGCGTGTTTCGCGCCACGCCTGAACTATATCACATTCTACGGCGAGAACTGATTGTACGCTGGGCCAGTTTATCGAGCGGTCGGTTGGTGACACCTTGGCCCAGTTCCTGGATCCGAAGGCCATCTGTACTGGAAAAGGATGCGACAAACCTCTTGCCCGCCACTGCAGAGTCTACGTTCACAATGAAACACGTCTCTTTGTGGCCGTCGAGCAATGGGATGGGCAAATTATCGGGCGTCAAAATTATTATCCAGCTCCGGATCTGGTTACGACGTGGAGTGCATGCCGTGTCTGTGGTTCGGCGACGCCATTCATCCCCGTCTCGGAGGAGATGCAGAGATACTCCTTCGCCAAGTTTCTCGAATTACATTTCTACCCTGCGGACGTCAAGCTTGTCCAGGGTGCAGGGTGCCAGCATAACATCTATAAGCACCATATCCGCTATTTCGCGTCGAAGGGCATGACGGTCCGCTTCCAAGCTGACTTCCATTTCTATGCATGAAATTGTATACCCTCCCTTCCGCATCCGGGTCCGTCCTGAGACACAACTGGAGCTCAAGAATGCAGATTTTGACCGCCTGCATCATCGAAATTTCATGTGGTACTCAGCCTTGATCGATGACCTCAGGCTAATCAGCATAGATGCCGCTACAGGAGATGAGGAGACTGATGCTCGTACTGCTCTCTGACATCAATACCTTGATCACTCGAGCTCAAGTCGAGAGGGAGGACATTGGCAGACTCATCAATAACATTTATCGAGAATCTCCAGCGACGGATACTCTTGCACTTAAACCAGGTGCACTCCTATCGACAAGATAAAATTGTAGCCTGGCAACATGATTTCGACCGACTACCTAAACCTCGTCCTGTTCAACAAACCTTGGACCGTAACAGCAAAAGGGCATCCGCATTTGGCTCTGTTCGGGCGATGTGGCCTCGGAGATACGAGCTGTCTGGTGCATTTGACCAGCCACATCTCCCGTCCTCCAGCGTTTCCGAGGCAGAAGAGGGTCCTATGGATCTACGGAGGGTTACAGGAGATTCATTCACCTCGTCAGCTTCAGAAGCATCAGAATCTGAAACTAACATGGAGGACGGCAAGAAATGCATCCCACCTACTGAGGTTGGCACTCGAGTAGCCGATTCACCTGAAGGTGAAGAGGTCAAAGTACTCAGGCCCTGCAGTAGCCCCTTCGGTTATTGTAGATGAAGCTACTCCGAAATCTGATCCAGAAAGTGACTCAACAATCGGTGCAGGGAAAGACGACGCTGACGCTCTTCCGACGTCACCCGCCCCAGTAAGTATCGCGATGTCTGTATAGGAACTGCTTTAACGTTTTGCTCCCTGCTGTAGGACGTGTCTAAACCAGTTGGGGAAGACGTGCCTGTCCAGCGACTATCAAGGCTACCACGGCGTGCAGTACATCAGCCCAGCGTCGCAGAGTTGGTAAGGAAATATCAAGACTTCCTACCTCCTGAAGGCGTGCATGACCTTACAAAAACGGCCCTGGCACCCCGCGCTCCTTTTTCCGAATCAGAACAAGAGTATACATCCCCTATCCCGCGTCGCCAGCCTCTGCGTAACAAGAGCCGACATCGATTACCATCGAAAAAGGCATCAGTATCAGATTTTGAACAGGGATACTGCCGCCAACATTGCGCCAAGATATCTCACACATTCAAGAAGGGGACTGGTCCACACAGGAAGCCGGATTCCTGGTCCTGTGGGAGGATCCGCATTTGAATCCCATGAATCTTCGCGAAGACCCTCTCCAGAAAAGCGCTCGTTAAGTGGCCGGGGTAAAGATATCAAAGCTAGTCGTCCTTCATCACCCACAAATGCCAGGCAAGCGTCCACCAGTGGGAAGCTTGGAAGACAGAGGATCTCATCCCGCGCGAAGGAAAAGTTGCCTGCTCGCCCGCAGTCCACCAACCCTGTGGCCAAGTCTACTTTGCGCAGACCTTCTACAGGTCCTGGAAGTAAAGTTTCAAATATCGCGAAACACTTCGAACGTCTCGGTCGAGATGCCTGAACGTTTAAAGAGTCGTTATTCCGTCATTCGGGGGAAGAGAGCACGCCCTGTGGCATCTGCGCGAGCGAAAGTGGAGATTCTTGATAGTGTTAAGGACGCCATCAAAGATGAATCTGAAAGCTCAGATTCTAGCGAGGCCGATGATGAAGGCGAAGGCATGGAAGAGGAACGAACTGTACCGGAACTTCTTCAAGCATCTAACGAATCCGATTTGATCTCCCCGGGGTCAGCCATCAAGACGGCGCCTCCACTCATTTCCTTGCCCGACGTTGTTGATGGACCAGTTACGCAAGACCAATTACAAGAAGCTCCTGTCCATGAGCCAGTATCTTTGCCGCCTTCACCATTCCTGACATCCGTCAACATGGAGAAGGATGCTTCGTTGACACCACCAACATCTGATGAACTCCCAGGCGCTGCTGAACGCACTTCGATTTTGAAGGCTTTATCTGGCTTCTGGCTGCAACAACCTCCGACATCTAGACACTCTCTAGACGACGATCCCATGAATGATCCGGAGCATATCTTCAGAGGTTCGTCAATGGTGGTTCGTACGGACGAGCCAACATCAATTATTGCCCTCGCTTTGAAGTACGCTCTCTGCTGCTACATGGGGGCTTTTTCACCTGACTTCCTTCACTACAGCTCGCCTCAGTACCGTGAGATGCTCGCGAGGTCTCGTGCTGAGAAACGAACGGCAAGGGAAGCAAAACTCAACGACAATGGCGAAGCATTCATGCCCGACGATCGGTCGGTGGCGGATTCAAGCTCCACCTGGGGTGTTGTCAACATGGACCCCCAAGAATCTGCAGATCCCACCGAAGATCTCAGAGTTCCTTCGTCAAAGCTCCCCTGGGCCATAAGTCAGTGTTGATTTAATCTTCGTGGATTGCGTAGTTGATTGGATCATACAGCCTTCGAGAGTGGAGGGCTGACAATCAGCTGCACGGTTCTCTACCCCGAACAATTTGACGCTCTACGTCGTACGTATGACTGCGAGAAAAGCATGATCGAGTCCTTGTCTAGGTGTGTCAAATGGAATGCTAGTGGGGGGAAATCAGGCTCCGCCTTTCTGAAGACCAGAGGTGAGTGTATGACGTAGAACACTCAACACTGTTATTAAGGCATTCGCAGATGATCGCTTCATTGCCAAAGAACTCTCAAAACCTGAACTTCAGACTATGGAAACTTTTGCACCTGCATATTTTGATTACATGTCATCTGCCGTCTCTGCGAACGTGAGCTTCATCGTTCTTTGAAGCACTGTCTTGCTTATCCTCCCCCAGCGTCCAACTTTGCTAGCTAAGCACTTTGGCTGCTTTAAGCTGACGTTTAGGAAGACGGGCAAAGACAGAGGTCCTGGAAAATCGAAGTCGACGCAAATGAACCTTCTGGTGATGGAGAATCTATTCTATGACCGGCGCTTCACTAAGGTTGGCTCAAGCGTTGCTTATGTCGCGCAATTTTCTCCAGTTAACCTGATGTCTCGTACTAGATCTATGACTTGAAAGGATCCACACGTAATCGTCACGTTCAATCCACTGGTAGAGAAAACGAGGTCCTCCTCGATGAGAATCTCGTTGAAAGTGAGTAGATGTGCTCCACCGCGAGAAGATGCTGGCATTAGTCTTACGGTTCCTAGCCGCACATTTGAATCCGTTTTATCTTCGCGAACACTCTAAGCGCATCTTGAGAGGTGCACTTTACAATGACAGCAAGTTCCTCGCAGACATCAATGTCATGGACTATTCGCTGGTTGTCGGGGTCGGTAACTCTTACTTTCTTCCGTTCAACCTTGCTGAATTTGTGTGCTAGGTCGACAGTCAAAATAATGAACTAGTCGTCGGAATCGTCGGTCAGTATGGCAAATTTCGTTACTTAGGCGATTTAATGAACACGGAGTCTAGATTATATCCGTACCTATACCTGGGACAAGAAGCTAGAAAGTTGGGTCAAAGAGTCTGCTTTCCTAGGTGGTCGGGGCGAGCCCACTATCGTAACTCCTAGGCAGTATCGCCAGCGATTCATAAGCGCGATGGAAAGATATTTCCCTCTTGTAAGTCTATGTCATCTTTCATCATACTTCGGCTGACAATCGTTCCAGATCCCTGATCGTTGGATGAAATTGAAGGACACGCCCGAAGAAGACTCTAACAGCCTTCTAGAGCTGTGGCCAGATTGGTAGCATCAACATCCCTCTTGCACTCTTTTTTTCTATATCATTGCACTTTTGTCTGATATCATGGCCCATTCTCCATATTGATTACCCACACATTATTATACCCTATTTTACACACTACATTCACTGGGTGTAGCAATCCCGATATAGTATAACAACTCCGCATCTATCCTAACCTACATTTATTGAATCATCCAAGCTTGGCCTTCTTCATCGGTTGTGGGGTCCCCTTGTCACCGTCTTTCCTCTTCTTCGACGAGCCCGACCTCCAGCTTTCCATCAGCTCATTGAACTTGCTGCGCACGATTATTGCAATGTCAGCAACTTCTGACCCAGGCCCGTTGAAAGTAATAGCGTTGCTCAGCATGAGCTCTATGTCCGCCACGAAAGCCTCCACAGTATCGTACTTGTCAGCGTCGAGTTTCTGCCGGATCGTCCTGAGATCTCGAGCGTTTTTCTTCGGTATAATGTCGTAATAGGTTGGAATACCCAACAGGACCGGATCCACAGGTTCACGGAAGACCCAAGACCTGCGAAGGACATCCAGATTAGCTTTAACGAAAACAATAACAGAAAGATAAAAACTATCTCACTTCTCCTCCTTGACCAAGGAAGTCATCACGCCTTGCAAACCACGCTTCTCCATCCAAGAAAGCTTCCTCTCCAACACTTTCGGCCACTCCTTCTTGAATGCCTTCTCTACCACGTCCGTGCATGTTACTGGGAAGGTAGCAGGGGGGTTGAACCGCCGACAGTTGCTAAAGACGAGCTCTATGTCCGCGCCAAACTCCTCAGTAGTGAGATACTTGTTTTGATTAAGTTTCGTCGTTATAGTGCCAAAATCCATAGGGTGCGAAATTTCTTGCAAATACCTAGAGGCCCATCGGATCAGTGAACTCATGATATAGATTGTAGCGGAGACGTACGTAGGACAGCCATCTGCGACAGGATCAACAGGACGCGAAAAGATTCCAGCCTCTGGAAGTCTCTGCAGCACCTTCATGAGATCTTTGCACTTCTTCTCATTGATAGGGGTTGTCGGATGCGCTCGTTTCTTTGGCTTTGGGGCTGGGGGCGGAGGAGCTGGACTCGAAACTTCCTTCTCTTTGCCCTTCAAAGATACACGAGGCACATCAGGTGTAACGACAGGCTGGGCCTGCTTGTCTGCTTTGGACTTATGGGACGAAGGAACAGGCTTGACTGTTGATGGTACAACAAGTTTCACCTTAGGAACCGTAGATGAGGAAGGACCTGGAGGAGAAGGCCGTTCTTTCTTCGATGGTTTAGCAAGGGCCACGATGTCGTCCTCGCTCAGTGCATCACTCTTCTTCCGCTTTCCGGAGACACCATTGACGGGCTGTTTGTCCTTTTCTTTCTCCAATGGGGACGGGGCTGCTTGTCCTTCTCTTTCTCTGATGTGGAACGATGTCGCTTCTCGTCTTTCTCGCGTTCAATGGCCAGAACCTCCTGAAGAATGTCATGAGAGCCGTCATCAACATAGGGAGGTGGTGGAGGTTCGACAGGAGGTTGATCAACAGAGGGTGGTTCAGCCTTGGGTTTTCGTGCACGAGGTTTGGCTACTACTTGTTCTGGGGTGTCTGCGGGTTTGGGCTGAGAACCGACTTTGAGTTTGATGGTAGGACGAGCGAGTGCCGCAACAGGGGCGGCGGGTGCAGGAGGAGGAGGAGTGGGGAATGCTCTTGGCACGGGAGGTAGGATTCGTGGTGCGCGCTGGGGCGCGGCAGGGACTGTGGCAGGGGCATGGGATTTGTCGGCGGCTTCCAAGGTTTTGGTAATGATAGTCCATTCTGCAACTTGATTTAGCATTCCATAACACACACATGTTAAGGTATTCATACGTTTTTCGAAGAAAGTCTCCAGCGCGATGGCTGCATTGTGTACGAAGCTTCCTGGAGCGTTGTAAAGTTGCGAGTTTGAGATCATGAGACGGAAGTCGGCCTCGAAAGCAAAGCGGTCCTTGTACATCCCCTCTTCCAGCTTTGCCCGCATGGTACTGAGATCCATAGGGTCCTTGATAATGTCAAAGTACCTAACACGCACAGTTAAGTAAGATATATCCGGAGCGCTTCAAGGGACGTACTTAGGTGCCTGGTCCCTTATAGGATCAACAGGCTGCTTGAAAGCGAGAGCATGCTTGTGCGCCGTGAGCTTCTTCCAGGCATTTCGAGACGCTGTGAGATCATTCAAAGTCATTCCGCCTGACTGCGCCTTCGGGACGTGGCTGGCTTGCTTGTAGTAAGACTCTTCGTGGGCTTCGCTACTTTCACCTTGCCTTTGGGAATAGGCGGAGGAGGAGCAATAAACGCAACATTCTTCTTCGAAGACTCAATACGAGGCGTTGCAGGAGTCTGTGGACCTGCTTGAGGCATGGGACTGGCCGGTAACCTAAGCTTAGTAGGCACATTGAACGACGTGAAAGGACTCTTGGGTGGGGGCCGCCGGATTTAAGTGTTCGAGCCGTCTTCACAGGGCACCTTGACAGGGGGGAAGTTGGGGAGGGACGTCCGTCACTGGTGTACTGGGAATGTGAATCTTCACAGTGGGAGCCGCCTCTTCGACGGGACGAATGAGGATGTCAGCTAGTTTGAGAATACACCACCGAACTTCTTGATCAACGTCAGGGGCTCTAAGGGGCTCGTCAGTAACAAAGGATGCAACGAAGTATGCAAAATGACATACAAAGCAATCGGCATTAGGAACTCCCGCAGAACCTCATTCTTCCCAACTTCACGATCCTTCCGTAAAACTTTGATCATGATATCTAGTTCGCTCTTCTTCGATTCTTTCGCCTTCTCCGGCAGTGTCCCATCCTCCTCAATGAGCAGTGACTCGGTCTCCTTCAGACCCGACTTCATCTCGCCCATCTGCACCAACAAGGCCAAGCTATGACAGGCGCTCCGCGCAACGTGCCTGCGGATTACTTTCGAAGGATCATTGGCCATTACTGCGAGAACGTAACGCATGATATGTGGCGTATACCACTTCGTCAGGAAAAGACCATCAAATGCGGCAATGCGAACTTGGGTATAATTTCCCTCCCTAAGATGAGATGATTAGCAAGGTATGGACGGGAAAGTACTTAATCACATACCGTGTCAAAGGGAAAAACACTGCGGGAGAGTTTGGAATAAGACCGGCGATACCGAGCAGCATATAAAACTAGCGTAACAGTAAATCATGCAGTCCTGTATCGGCGCATCGTAAAGAACTAACCTCTAATGCTGCGATAGTGACACAGTTGTGAGGAGAAGGGATCAGCCGGTCCATGCTGCGATAACGATCCACTTCAGCCAGACTTTGTTTGAGCAGTTCAACGTCCTCGGCGTTCTGCTCGTTTCGAACCTCCGAAGGGAGCAGTTCCCCTCGTTCGGGTGGTGCAACAGGCATGGTCGCAGACGCTGCTGCATGAAATAATTGTGCATATGTAAAAACCGTCAGAGTACTGAAAATAGGTCTGTCAGTCGTGGAGCATGGTTGTTTGACTATATAAAACTTACTGGATTAGCAGTATTGTCGTTGTAACGTAGTTGGTCAATCAGAAATTGTCGCACGATTGAGGGCGATTTCCCGTTCTCGAACCGCACCCGAGAGATCGCATTTATAAGGTTCTGCCAAGTCGTCAATGAGGGAAACGCACAGACAATGAGAGTCACGTACTTTGCGCACAAAATACTCAGCGAAGTCGGAAAATTCGTTCGGTTTGGGTACATAAGTATGGGCGAAGAGGTCCTGATTGGTGTCTTCTGGTTCATAGCAATAGCGTAGGAAGAGTTTAAATAAATGAAATAAACCCAAGAAGTCAAGCTTGCGGATTGCGCACTGTATCATTGTGAGTAACACGACTAATGAAATCCAAACGTCAAACACAGTACGTTGACGAGGGCCAGAGCAGCTTCAGAGCGAATACGGAAATAATAGTTAGATACTAGCACAGTCTTCGCAAAGGTGCTTGACACAATGGCAGTTGGTTTTTCTGCTAATGCGTTGATAGCCTGCAGATGATAGGAATCAGGACACGAGGAACACTGTTTGATACAGCCTTACTCACCTCTACTTGCGCGACAACATCTCTGTCCCTTTGAAGCTGTGACACCCACATGAAATCTGGTTGGTCGAATTTGATGTTGGCGATCCATTCAAAATCCGCGTCCATCCGAATCCATTCATACGTCGCGCCACTCATAGTCCCCTCATCCTCCTCCGTCCAATCGGCGACTTTCCAGTTCTCCCGCTCCGATTCCTTCTCCCATACCTCCAATCCGAAACCCATGTCTACCATCCCCATCGCCTCCGCGGCTTCCGTGTCACCGTCAGCAGCAGCTTGAGCTGCAGCCTGCCGAGCCAGATAGCGTTTGGTATTTCGTCGGACTCGCTTGTACTTGGTGTTGAACGGGGACTTCGTAGCGTTTGAAGGCGGATCTTATATCCAGGACGTGTTCGTAAGGAGTCCCATCCGCTTCGTGTATCCGTATCGTCATTTGGCCCTACCCAAAGTCAAACTTCATACTTTTGCAGGACTACCAATGAGACACACCTCGAAGAAAGGAACTGGCTTCATTAACACCTTTGATACCTCGCTAGTCTCCATGGCCTTGTACGCAGGAGCGTCCTTGTCGCATAGTGATCTCCACCGCCATTTTCTTCCGATTGAATGTCGCCGAAAACCCGAAAGATGGACATCCGCTCCCGTATATCCATTGCTCTGCAAAACTGCGGGGATCCACCCCGCTGACCTTCCTACAGATCCTGAGAAACGCGTGCGTTGAAAGTGCATTGTTCTGCATCTCTCCACTGATCGCTGACAAGAACAGCTTGGGCAAGACACGACTAAGGCCCAGGGACGTTCCCGATTTCCCGAGTCCTCCGATCGAGTATGTGCAGCACCAGGGGCGCCTTAAGATTGATAAATGGCAACGTGGCCGAATCTGGCGGCTCGAGAACTTGAGGTTGGCAGATAGGAGGCATACTACCAATGTCCCATTCTAGCACGCGCTGCATGTCCTTCTTCAGTCTGAATCGGTATTCGTTGTTCCCAAGTAGCTTGCGCAAGAACAAGCCGGTAATATAAAGTGACAGGCCGTTGACAAGCCACGTATCAGACCAGTTCTTGGGTAGGATATTGATACCAGCCCATTGACATGCGAGTGCGTGGGCAAGGACCTGCCGCGTTTCGAGAGCTTGTTCGATGGCATCGTCCCCGTGCAACAAATCGGTGGTAAGGATAGAGAAGGTGGAGCTATCGAAGCGTTGGGTCGGAAGCTCCTCGACGAAAACCACTTTATACGAGCCAAAGGGATATGACCCAAACTCTGTAGAGTAAAATGTCATCGCTTGACGAAGGACTCCTGTAGTGATCGGAAGGAGGTTCTCGTGGCCTGGTAAGCAGAACGCGTGCATCAAGGGCTGCACGGCGCCTGAGACGTCATCTGCGGTGCCGTCTGCGGGTATAGTGTGAAGATGGAAGGGACCAGCTGCGAAGGCGATGTGTTGTACAGAGGTAAGGACAGATTGGGAGAAAAGGAAGATGGTTTTGTTGGAGTTGTAAGGATGCGCAACCTTCGACGTATGAGATATCACTCAGTGAGGATATGAAAATGAACACACCTGCTCAACCAAGTCCCCGCTGCAAATAACGAGAGTTGGAGTCGCGTCACTTTGCTCTTCCTCATCTTGGTCGACCTCTTGCTCCTCCAGATACCGCGGGACAACGAACTCAAATTCCCAGGTACACTTCTCCCACATATTGTCTACACATGGCACCCAGCATCTTGCCGCATCTGGCGACGAGGGAGATGTGTAAGCGTGAGGGACGCGCTTTGGGTGTGTCAGTCATCAGTGCTCCACAAAGGTGACCTTACTCACATATGGATAGGAGTCAGTCGGGAGCACGAATTCGAAGCCGTCCACCGGGTTTCGAAGGCTGTAGGCGATGTTGATCGTGATAGGGGAGAATTCTGGGATGGTTTGAGACTGAGTGAACCCAGGCGTTTGGGGCTCCGGAGTGGCGGCTAATGATATGATGCCGAAACTGAGTGTGAGGTGGCGTTTCAGCAAGACACTTGACTCACCCTCACTGAACACGGCTCCCGTCGGCAAATGACCAGACTGCTTCAGCGGCACCTCCCTGGGAATAGCAATTGCAAGTTCGCCCTCATCTCCTTCCTGAAGCGCTGCGTAGAGTTTGCGTTTGAGCTCCGGATGTCGATGGCAGTCCTGCGCTTCGTTCGGGAGACCCATGGTGATATTGGTGAGGGGGTCGGAATGCGTGAAGTCAGCTTGGTGACCAGCAACTGTGACGGTGTGGATGGCTGGTGCCATTGTCGTGAGTTCAGGTCTGGAGACAGATGGACACAACATACTGCATTGCCTTGAATTGAGATAGACGGTCCTGAGCTCCTTGCTTGTTGGTACAATTGTGATCTCCGTGTAACCCTGGTTGCAACATGAGATGTGGTGCAGACGGAACCATAACGAGACATACCCAGAGATTCCCCGAGAAATCGATTTCCAAAACGACTTTTTGGTGACTAGTAGAGAAGAAAAGAGGTGTCAGTAGGCGAGTCGAACGTGAATGTGAGTGAAGGCGACGTATATAGAGAAACCACGGCGAACGTGTTCGCGTTGGAGATTGATTCGTGCGTCCATTCGAGCTGTGTTCTGGGCGAAGATGGGTGGTAAGATACGTCCCAGCCGTGACGAAGGTGGAGAACGGGAGGCAGAAGGGGTATTTGTGCTGAAAAGAGTTGGAGGGGGAGGTGATGATGACTGACGGTGCTCAACCGCGCAAGACACGCTTAGGTAAGCACACCCTCTCCTCCTTTCACCATGCCACCAAAATCAATATTTCGCCAACCAGGCGCAAAGCATTTCCAGCTCGTACATCGCTCCCAACGCGATCCCCTCATTCATGATCCTGATGCGAGCAAACATGTTCTCAAGCCCGTCGAGCGCGAGAACGCCAAAAAGGTACGGTGTCTGCCCGATCTCTCCACAAATTTGATCTGATCTCGAGTCAAGGGGAAAAATCGTGCAGATCTTGAGTCCGTCCTGCCCTCTACGGAAGTAGCGAACGACAAGCTTGCCAACGTCGGCGAAGCGTCTGTATATGGTGTCTACTACGATGATACCGAATACAACTACATGCAGCACCTTCGTGCCGTCGGCGTACAGGAAGATGGTGTGGAAAGTGTCCTCATCGAGGCACCGTCCACCTCGAAGTCGTCAAAAGCGCCAGCCAGAAAAACTCAAGGCATCGAATTGCGTGACCTTCCTCCAGATGTCTTAGCCTCGAAAGCAGAACTTCCAAGGACCTATGAATCGCAGCAGGCCGTTCCAGCAAGTATTTCAGGATTCCAGCCTGACATGGACCCCCACCTTCGGCAAGCCTTGGAGGCATTGGAGGACGATGCATTCGTGAATGATGACCTGGAGGATGACTTTTTCGGCGAGCTGGTGGGAGATGGCGAGCGTGACAGTGATGAGAACCTCGAATTTGATTTCGATGAGAATGGTCTTGAGGATTTGGAAGCTCATGAAGGAGGTGTAGAAAGAGAAGATGGGGAGGATGAGGAAGGTGGATGGGAGGAACGGTTCGCTCAATTCAAACGGGCTCAGAAGATCAAGCAGGCTCAGAGCGACGATGGATATGATGGTTCCGAGGGAGGCGATACCATAGGAACGCTGCCTGCAATGTCTGTCATTGGAGGCAAGAAACGAAGAAAAGGCACGAGCGACGCTTCAGGCTACTCCATGAGCAGTTCTTCTATGTACCGCAACGAAGCTCTCCAAACTCTGGATGAGCGGTTTGACCAGGTAAGTAACGATCCCTACCAAATTTCAATACGTTTCTCACCTGGATCTATCAGATGATCGTCAAACAATACAACGAAGACGATGAAGATACCCCTCTCTCTGAGGAGGAAAACGACTCGGACGAGGATGCACCAGAACTCATTACCTCCCGCGCAGATTTTGAATCGATGATGGATGAATTCCTGAACGACTACGAAATTCTGGGACGGAAGATGAAGCTCAAGCTCGCCGGCGAATCGGGTGTGGAAAAACTAGATACTATACGACGTGCTCTGGGCCAAGACGACAGAGTATGGCTTGGCAGTGCAGAAGACGACGACGTTAACGACGAAGATATAATGATGCCATTGGATCTAGACGACAAGAAGGATCGGTGGGATTGTGAAACCGTTTTGAGTGAGTGTGTTGTCTAGGCCATCTAACTCAAGGCTGAACGTCCCTGATAGCCACATACTCGAATCTGGAGAACCACCCCCGACTCATACGTGCTCGTGATCCTAAGCCTGTTCCAAAAATTCATCTGGACCCTAAAACCGGCTTGCCGACAGTCGTTGACCCTCTCCAGAAAACACAGCCGAAGGTAAAATCTGGTCGAGGCCGAGTTGCCTATGAAGAGTCGGACGATGATTCTGGCTCCGACACGGATACCCCAGGTACGTCGGTAAAATCATTTCCTTGCAACGCATCTTATTCGTTTCGCCAGCCCGTCAAACTATTACGCGCCCTCGAGATGAGTCAAAAGAGGACAAAAAGCACGCAAGGACGCAGTGAAGGCGGATAGACAGATGCGACGCGTGGAAAAGAAAGCGGTGAAGGAGCAGTTTGGGGCTGAGCTCAAGTCACAAAAGCGCACAGTTGGAAACAAGGAGAGGAGGCTGAAGAAACTGTGAGTTAGATTAGATTAGATGTACTGTGATAAGATTGTATCACCATGACGTCTGTTGTGCTCCAATCTGGGATGAAGGAATCAGCCCCCATCGATAACTCTAACTCCCAGCTTCCACGTCGCTCTAAATACCCCGACAACCAACGTTCAGTCAACTTTTACCTACAACAGAATGGCATTCACGCCGAATTTAAGCACAACTCTTCTGCTACTCACCGTTATCGTAGTACTTCTCCCGGTTGAGACCTACGCCTTCGGTGCTGGCGACATACCCGACTTTGCATACCTCAATGGTTGGTGACGTCTTTCTCTCGAGCTAAAACTCTCTTTTTCTTACAATCTTCTTTCAGACAAGGCCTTCAGACACGGTGACATCGAGAGCATCCTGGAAACTCTGGTCAAGAACGCCGGAGGAGTCGCCGCTGGTGGTGGACTTCTCGGCTTTGCATCCTCCATGCTTAAGCAAGCTACTGGCGGTGCCAGATTTACCAAGAGTGATATCAAGAAAGTTTACTTTGTGAGTTATTTCACTAGTTCATCCAAGCTGATCGCCAAAATGATGTCAATATCCAGGGAAATTGGCTGAGGGATTACTCTCAGGTATGCGCGGATGCCACTATATAAAATACACATTGACACTATGAAAGGCTATGGATATTGCTGGTCTCAGCAAATTGACTGCCGATACACTCGTCCTAGTCGTTTCCGTTTTAGGGTTCATGGTACGACTTCCTTGCTTCTATTTCTCCTGAACAAAAACTTACTAGTTTTTTCCCAGACTTTTGGCTTTGCCACCGAAGAATACCAGGTTACGGCTGATCGCCTTGGGGTTTATCTTCCTGTCGTAAGTGGTTCGTCAAACCTGACTATGGGCATAAACTTATCGACGTGGAATCACAGGAACATATTGATAACCCCAAGTAAGTAGTTAAACCTTTTATATCACTCAGGCTTTCTTAAAGTGGACGCAGAGGTTATGCTGCCAAGGAAGGTGACGCTCGCGAATTCCACCCCAAGCTTCGCCCGCCCGTCGACGATCGCGAACTCGAAATCGATGAGCGTACGGGCATGAAGGTAATTTTCCCTGTACAATATAATATACATAGTCACTAAAATATGTACAGAATTATATGGCCACAGAGAATCAAGGATGGGACACATCTACCGCCTTCATCAGGCGCACCCTCCGCGCTTGTATCGAGCATGGACGTCGTGCCGGTGGGCAAGAAGGTGCCGAGCTCTGGGAGGCCTACCGTCTCCTCGGAACTGGTCTCCATACCATGGAAGATTTGCTGGCGCATAGCAACTGGTGCGAAGTTGCCCTCAGGAAACTTGGGCACCAGGAAGTGTTCTGTCACGTCGGAGACGATGGTACGAATGGTCGCTTTTTATGATGAGCTTTGCTTGATGCGCTGCTTCTACCAGTCTTGGTCGATACCCCCAATGGCCCAGCGCCACCCCTCGTTACCGGCACTTTTGGCGGTAAGTATCAATGTCCTTCTCGCCTTCCTGAAAGTCAAGCCATCATTTGTTCTTAGGTGCCGATTTCATCTTCTCGCTTATGGGAGAAGCAACAGAGTGAGCCTTATTATTGTGACACATTCTTTGGCTTCTAAGAAATTGTGCTACCTTCCCAGTAAACTGAGTCAGGCAAGCGTAACCGATCTTTCACAGAAAATGAGCGCAGTATGTTGCCAATATTATTTGTGAAATTTCAGCTCATCCGTTCTGCTCCAGGCTTCTGGAGATGACAACCAAGGCAACATCGCGAATTTGAAAAATATCCTCAGTCAACTACCCATCGGCGGAGGTGACGACAAAGTCAATCAGGGTGAAGAAATGTCCGCTCAGGCCAAGGCCTACGAGTTCAACCCAGACGATGTTGCGCCACCCGAGGTACAACAACAATTGTTGGACTTGCTTAAATGGCGCGATCAAGTTTATAGGGATGTTGTCGCAAAGATCGAGATGGTCCCCGGGTTGACTGAACTTCTCGATGAGCTCACAAATGCGCTCAACGCTTGTAAGTCCTAAGCTTTGTGTCGTGGTCCTTTGCTGAACACTGCTACCAGATGTCTACACCGTCATCTCTCCCTATGTCGTGGTATGTTTACCGTAAGAAATGCGTGGCATTGAATCTGATTAAAATCCTTTAGCCTATTCTACAACAAGCAACTGGTGTTCTCGGTGAAGGAAGCAAAGCCGTGATTGATTCTGAAGACCAATACGAGGTGTGCAAAAACTGGTATGCACGGCCTTCATCCATCTGACATTGAATCGTCCAAAGGTATTCAACAATTCCAACGCATCCGACCCCTCGCACAGTATGCTTTCCAAGGTTTGTCGGCTTGTCTGTTGGAGTCGATCATGAGACTCACTTCAGTGCTCTAGGACCACTTCGATCTCATCTTGAACGAGCCTGCCGGTAAAATTGCGCAGATCGTCGTTCAGAACAGCGTCAATCTTATTGTACAGGTAAGCATCGATAATTTGCTGGTGACCTCGTCTCACTGCCCTTCGCGTAGGCATGGGCCGATGATAGTGACGCGGATCAAGTGATTAACCAGGTGTGCCATAATCGTCATTCAGACATTTGAATTACATTGACCTGCGTTCTAGATCCTCGAAGCTTTCCACCACCCATACTACGCTGATGGTAGATCCAACATTCAACGTCAAATGTTCGACCATATGAACCAATGGATTGGTGGCTTGGGCCATCAAGGCGCGCAAGAAATCATCCAGCGTTTGACCAAGGTCTAAACATATTCCTCACTGAGGTCATACACCGTGCTCAGATTTGGATATCTAGGATAGCGTTCGTAATGGACAGAACAAACGTCCTGGCTCCGAAAACGAGTCGCACGATGAGGTCGGCTATGGAGGTCACAGCCACGGAGGCCACAGCCACGGAGGTTCGACATACAGGCCTGCTGTTGGCGGTGGTGGCGGTTACCAGAGCCAACAAACCCAACAGAGCCAGCATGGCCAAGGTTCATATGGCGGTATGTATAACATCTTAAGATGTTAGTCTTGAGATTGACGTCATCCATAAAGGTGGCCGCACCGATTCGTCCAATCGATATGGGCAAGAAGACAACTCCCGCTCGAGCAACCAATACGGCGCTGGCGATCCGTATGGCGCTGGCAATCAACGCACTTCGGAGAATCAGTATGGCTCAGGCAATCAATACGGTTCTACCAACACGTATGGCTCTGGTCGTACCAATCAAGAAGAAGGCGGATATGGCTCCAAGCCTTCTAGGAACGAGTACTCGTCTAGCAACACCTACGGTCAGTCAGAGCCTCAGCGCTACGGCCAAGGGGAGACAGAGCATGGTTCGAGGCGTCACGATGATGAGCACTCTCGTGATAACCGTGGCGAATCACGCTATGGTCAAACGGAGAGTGGAAATACCTATGGTGGCAACCAAGCTCGCACCACTTACGGAGAATCTCAGAGGGAGGAGACATACGGCTCCAGACGTTCCGACAATGAACACTCATCCGGCCGCACGCAGGGCTACGGACAAGATAATACGTCCTATTCCCAGCCCCAGCGTGACACTTACGGCTCCAGCGAAGGTCGTCGTGGGTACGGCGAAACGCAGCAGGAGGGGTACGGGTCGAAGCGTCATGAACACGACCGTCGTCGCGACGACGACGACGATTCCGACGACAACAAAAAACGCCGGTCTCGTGAAGAGCATTCTCGTCACGAGGGTGGCGGTTACGCACCGAGCTACTCGCAGCCTTCCAACGCATACCAGAGTTCCGGCGGAGGTGAATACGGCTCTTCTGGATATGGCGGAGGAAGGTCCAAGGAACAGGCTTACGGAGGGTCTGGCTTACAACCGTGGAGGCGACGATCATGACAGGGAGCGTGCGTATGGACGCGGTGGCAACGACGAGACCTTCGGCGCTGAGAGGCTTAGGGTCAATGACTCCGACGATGATGATGATGACAAGAAACGTCGTCGTCACCGCAAGCGGAACAGCGACTAAATCCTTCCTGACGACCGAACTAGGCAGATCGCAAAGAATAAAGCTCGTAGGACGTTTAGTGCAGTGAATAGCATACCAGAAGCATACGATGTATAACATAGGACTGAAGTAAATACATCTGGATGTATTCGATATCATCGATGTCATGAGTTTCCACGCTCTGATCTTGCTCTTCAACGTCAAACATGACATCTATACTGGACCAAGACTCGGACGCACCTCCCGACATCGACCCCATATGGACAACAAGTAGAACAGCTCGACAGATCTACGCGTTGGGCGAAGTTGAAAAAGTGCGATTTTTGTTAGCTACCGAGGTACATAGCACAGTTAGCTTGCTCACATACGACCAAGTTTAGGACATCACCCGTTTGCTGTCCTTAGCCGCCTCGTCTATATCGCTTCTTACATTGCCTCAAACGGACGGCCCAGAGGATAATTTACCTCAGGGCGAAGAACGGTCAGAGCAATTCGTGCTCGAAGTGAGCGAGTACTTCGAGCGCCTTGATGTAAGCTCCAACGATGTACACAGCCGTTCTACTCTGCCTCATCTATCGACCTATCTAGACTATCCAAGGGGCGATACGTTCATCTCTCGCGCATATCAGGCATGCTCGAATAGCTCCTTCCGCCATTAACGCTCCTCCGCCCGGATTCATACCTCCCTCATTGGGAGTCGGCCTCCCTCAATTGGACGGCGACGATGGAAAGAAGAGTCGCGGCCTCCAAGAAGAGAGAATCGAACGCGATGCATGGCAGGGCATTTTAGCTGCCCTTTCACGCCTCAAGCTTCCCAAGACTCCGCTAGCCAAGTCCCCGAACCTTCGAATTCTATGGAAGAATAAAGCGACGGATGTACAGTGGGATATAACGTCGAGGGGAATACTGTAAGTTTCTGATTATGTTCATCTCTGGTGCTCTGAATTACAGCATGCCTAAGCTCCCGCCTCTCCCAGGATCGTTTCTGCCTTGAGCAATTCCGCGTCTTCAGCGAGTGCTGGATCCTTTTTCCCTGAAGCCTGTTCCGGCGATGTAGGAACGGTGTTGAGGTCAAACGGGTGTTAGTGAACAGGGGGCATGACGTACGATGAGGTCCTTCAGTTCACCCGCAGCCTTCCCCAGGCGATTGGCAGCGTCTACGATCATTCTGTTTGCTTCCTCCATCATCCTCGTCTAGTACGTAGTTCGTTATGGAGGTCCGATATTGCAGAGTAATAGGAACGCACCCCATTGTTAATATCCCAACCTTCAGCGCCGTCGGCAATGAACTTGTCAAGCTTCTTCTGCTGTGCTTCAGCCTCTTTCTTGTATAACGTGTGTTCCTTCGCAAGTCTAATGATAAAGAGACCGGATATAAGATGAGCCCACGAAGATCGATGCGTCTGCACGATTACCGTTTTACAACACCGGACTTGATCATGAGCTGCCTACGCGCAGCAGGCAAGTCGCTCATGGTTAATCGAAGGTTGAAACTTGTTACAAATTGAAGCTAAAGGTGTTTGAGCGTCGCAGACTGGAGGAGATGTGAAGGCTGTTGGATTGTGGTGGGAGCTTCCAACGACTGACCAGTTCCGGAAGAGCTCATCGATAACAGTGATAGAAGGTTCCTCAACTCAATGATTCTCGGTAGCAAGGTCATAGAGAGGTCGTTTCATTGCATCGTAAGATATCACAGAAATCGTACTACAACGGAACTTTGTAGATGAGCGATCTGAAACGATATGGGGGTACGTAGGTAAGAGCAAGTCAAATGATAGCTAAGGTTGATGACCAAGTCGCCTGTGCGCGAGGACACGAACACGGTGACGGGAGCTTCACAGAATCGCAGCAGTTAGAAGGTATGTGTTGGGACATGGGGGGCATATCGTAACGTGAGACATAAGGACTAGTAGGTACGGAGGAACAGTCCCAGAGGAAACCGACTGGCGGCAACGACTGGAGAGCATCGAGCTTCTTGTCAACGGTTCCGTATCGTCGTCGCCGATCGAGCAAACGGCCGCAGAAAACAGTCAAACAAATCAAACGGACGGCCATGCTCAGCACAACTCGGCGTCAGGGTCGATGGACTAGCCATGCCGTGAGCGGAGAGGCGAGGGCGGAGCGTGAGGTAATGATGGAGTAATCGGGGCGGTGTTGCAGGATGGGGGAGGAGGAGGGAACCAAGGGTTGTCCGTAGTCTAATGGACCTTTCAGTCAAACAGTCATGAAGTCCGCCCTCGCCGCACCAATCCACACCTTCCTCAGCCGACGGAGTCTGTTGGGCACTCATCATGCGCTCGTGGACACGTGCAATGTCCGGGGCGCTGCAGGCCAGCCTCGAATATGGGATCATCGAGGGGGTCGTCGGAGAGAGAGAGGGAGGAATAGATGATAGAAATAGGAGCGGGGTGGAAATGGGATGGTTAGGGTCGTGATGTTTGAGGAAGTGGGGTGGTCGCGAAGAGGCGCTGATCAGGCACCAGGTCTTGACTGTCGGATTCGAGGATGTTGGGGAGCGCGATGATGATGGCAGTGTACAGAATAAATGGTTCAATAAAAAATTGCGATGCGTGACGATGACGAATATCGCCTCATCGTTGGTCGACGGCTCGTGTCCAGATGGCTATTGAATTGACATCCATATCGAGAAGGGTGGGTCCGCGAGAGTGTAGGTGAGAAGTCGAAATTAAGAGGAAGACGATGCCAGTGTGTCGGCACAGGCGAGGCACGGAACCACAATTAAGTGGTCGTCGCCTCTAGCGTGTTGATGGGTTGGAAGGGAAGCGGGATGCAGGCGGAACAGGCGACGGTGTAAGAAAAAGGGTGGAGGCAAGAAAGGGCCGAGACAGGCGAGGTACGCACTCAGCCTCGAAAAGAGGGAGCTCTGCGCCTCAAGCGCTGTCATCGGTCTTGCGTCAGTGTCGTGTCCGGGGGTTGCATCAACCTTCAACCGTGGGTCCATCGATCGTCGTCGGTCTTCTTCGTGATTCCTCCATGTACTACGGCAGGCCGAGCGGTGAGGTGACCCCAGGTCAGATCCTCATAGCAGTCAGGCGAACCGAAGAGATGTGCGGCGCGGCTGCAAAAATACAGGCCGCGGAACCAGGGGAATGGATGGCGTCGCTGACGCGAAAGCCAATGAGTGTCGTCCAAGTAAACGAGGGGGGGATTACGTCGGGGAGCGGGGGAACGTGATGATGCGTGCGTAATATATACAATAATGCGATGTGTCCGTGTCATAAATCAAGTCAGTCACCTGTCCAGGCAGATATGGAGATGCGTCGTCTGGTGGTTTTGTCGCTGCGGAGGGCCCTGCGCGGTATAGATATTTTGCGTGGGGGGCGATCAGAACGTCGTTGGGACGGTGGGGACGGTGTGCCTTGCTGTGCCGAGCATAAGAGCCTCGTTGACGTTGCGAAGGCGGTGGACTTCCTGTTCCGCGGACTTGAGTCTGGCCTCCAGCTGTTCCCTGACGGTGTCGAGGTAACGGAGATGGCTGGTGGCTGTATTGATCGTGTAATGAGTAACCCGATCGCATAATGAAAGGGAAAGTTCACATACCCCGGTCGAGCAATGAGACTTTGCTTGACTTCTGGTTAGACGCGGGAAGGGTCTCCTTGAGGCGCGCATAACCATCTCGTAGCTCGTCACGTCGGCGTTGCTCAGACTCGATGCGCTGCTTGCGGATTGTCTCGCGGCGGCTAGATATAAACTGTTAATTGGTGAACTATGTCGTCGAGGAAATGGACTTACGAGTCGGTTCCATTGCCAATCAGGCTGGTGGGCTGGAACTCCTCGTCCTCAGTCGTCGCTGTCGTCGTTACTCCTGCTGGATCTCCTCCTGTGTGCTGCCCTGACGCTGGCGCGGGTGGTCGGTGCCATGATGGGGTTGAAGCGGTGCGAGCGGGGCACCGTGGCAGCATATGGGATGGCGGGCGGCGAGTGGCTGCCGCTGCCACGGCTATGCCTCCCTGAGGGCATGCCGTCAGAGGAGAGCTCACCAGCACTCAAAGTGTACGAGAGGGTGGGTGGCGACAGGCTGGCACCGTCGGCTGGGGTGTACGGGCGAGCAGGGGGCGAGGCGTAGGTGTAATCCCCGACGGTCGCGGGCAAGTTCAGGCTCGCAAAGCTGAGCGGCGAGTCTGACTGATTGGGCACTAAGAAAAACAGAAATTAGGACCAGATTGCATCCTAGAAATATCCAACTTACGACCGATGGAGACACCATAGGCTGGCGACGGGGGATAAGGTTGCAGGTAGTCCATACCGTTGTCCAAGTAGCTGGTGAAGTTGCTGTCCAGAGCGTCCATGTAACTAGGGATTCTTCGAGTGTTCAAAATCCATGGCAAAAGTGGTGTTGGCCATAGGAGAATGCGTGAGAGTGCGAGTAGGTGATGGAAATTGACGAAGAAGAGAGAGATCTATATAGTGTAGCGGGACAAAAGATTGTCAGTTGTAGTTTAGCGCGTTCATTGTATTCCGTTGTTGCTCACCGTCGAGGACAACAACAAGACCAATGGGTTGGGGTGGCAACTGAAAATGAAATAGGGCGGCGGGGAGAAACGAGGAGGGCGGGAACAGGAGGAGGAGGGTAGGGGGGTAGGGAGTCAGAAAGGGAGGAGAGGCTCTATATAGGCGGAGGCAGATCCGTGACCGCCATATCGGTGGTTGAAGATCGGATCTGCCTCGAGGCAGGCCACTCCGGGAAGAGACTGACATTCGGCGATTTCATTCGCCCCTTCCCTTCACACAAATCCAGAAAAATTCTTTTTCTTCTCTTCTCACACCCTGCCCGCCACATAGGCGGATTTAGTCGTCTCATTCTTCCCAATGCCCTACCCCCCAAACGCGAAGCGACTGCTATGAGTTTCAAGTCTCGAATTTCACAAACTGGGACCTACAACTATTCACACTTCATGTACGCTTCATCTCCATCGGCTGCCAGTGCTTCAGCTCGCTCAAACGATCGTCCGAGAGCCCGGCTTGCTTGGGAACCTTTGGTCAGAATCTTGTTCTTTTCCAGGTATCCTTTCGTACCGGTGCCCCCGTAATCATGCCGCGCATCTGTCACCCCCATTCAGCAGATATCATGATCCGGTTTCCGAGGGCTAGGGCTTTGTTCGCTGCGCTACGACGGCGAGCCCACAATAACAGTCCGGGGAAAGAATTTCTCCATTCATTTTCCTGGACTGGCTTCTTGGACTGCCAAAGCTTGTGCCTGCGTGCCGTTACTTGTTGATACATGCACAGCAAGATCCAAGCTCTTTGCATGCAACGTTTTTTTAATATTCTCAGACGGCCGACTGTTTTCGATTCTTAGACTTACATGGATTACCCCCATCAGAAGAGATGCTGCGACGCACAGCTGTCCTCGACAGAGTAATTATCCATATGGGCGTGAGTTTGTAATAATGGATTGTGTGACTATTCTGGGCGGGAAGAGTCGAAAAGGCGCACGTACATCTGAGATGACGTGTTCACCTTCTCATATGGTCCATAGCAAGTCCATAGAGTGCAGAATGCGCTCCTGAAAGATAAAGGTATCACATGAACAAAAAGTCATCAAAGTAATAAGTCATCGTAAAGCCAGTGGGATCATCCAGTGGCGAGTCATAATGTCATACGTACGTGGAGAGAGGTATCATTAAAAATGTCCGTATCCGAAGAGGGAGTGAATGCCAAACCAAGAACAAGGGGTGACGGTGTCCGAAATTGTGTGGATGATAACAGGCGCTTAAGCCTTGTAATACCCTAGACCCAAGAAGCAACGTTAATCCGGAGCCAATGTAGATAAGTTCAGATGATACCCACCTCCGTGGAACGGCCCTTGCATATTCGAGTAATGCTCCAACCGTTTCGAGAATCGCCAGGTCAAAAAGTACATATAAACCTGGCCAGGGAAATATCGATCAGAAACGGAACAAGGATAAAGAGTGATAGACGAACCTGGCAGACGATGTCCACTAGAAGTGAAACGATGAAGGCAATATTGAGACTCGAGAACCCTGCTGCACAGAAGCCACTGGGCAGGGAACCTGAAGCTTGGACACCTGACGCGGCGGATGCAGTCCAAAGCTGGCCTCCGTTGTCGCATTCCCATGCAATCTTGTCTTTCCTGCGGTCGGAGGAAAATGTCAGAAGCGATGTCAGAAGCATGATAGATGGAGTAGAGTGGAGGATCCGAAGTGCCACTGGAACGGCTAGATAGAAAGAAAAAATCAGGAGAGAACTAGGCTTACCCGCGCTGTAGCTCCACGATCATGATAATGGCTCGGATAGTTGAAATAACGATTATGAATGGCCAAAGGAACTTTGACACGCGCGTCCAGATATATGATCGCTGAGAAGAAGAGAGGAGTCAGTGATAGGAACCCATAGCTCCGACGCGGTAAGGAGTTGCACTAACATTGGAGAGAGCGAACATAGTAATGACTGCGCACGAAGCTACACCTAGACCGATTCCACCGTATATTTGCCTACGATTTCCTCTCAGCATCGATCGCTGTGGGAATTATGACGAAAGTGGTACCATTCAGGAAAGAAGAAGAAAATGTATTGGCCCCTCATGAGGAGAAAGACACCACCTGCGATGCTGTATGCCTATCGAAAGTGTGCATCACTACACAGTCCAATGGTACCGACGGTGTTTTGCGGGACGTACAGCGATCATAACGGCCCATGCGATCGCACCAGCTCTCTAGAGAATCATTGAGAAGGGCCATGCTAGCTTGAGTCCTAGTTTCACATACCAGGGGCAGAACAAGTAGACAGTTATCACACCTGAATAACGGTCCGGTTCACGTTTAGAAGGTGCATTTCTGGATAAGATCTGAGCAGAAAACACGCACCACATTGCAAGATTAGTTTGATGGAAGAGGTGGCGCAAAAAAGAGGAACTCCAAGTGTTCTTGAGGTTCCGGAGCGAGTACAGGGGTATCTAGGTGGTCAGTAGTCGTCACGACGGCGGGGCGGCTGCCTATGCAGTCTTGCCTGGGTTGGAGCAGGGAAAGGATGGACGGCGTGACATTCGATGGTGGTGACTATCATGTGGTAGTAGTGTGACTGTCCATTTTCCGACGGACCTGACCAACGTCGACGTCGACGAACAGCCCACCATAACATCATCCTGCAATGTCATGTTTTCCAGGACTGGCTACGTTTTTCCACCAGAAGCTTCAGGGCTTTCAATAGCCCAATCGATTTGTCGTGATTATAGGGTCTTTTCTTGCACATGCTCTCTTCAGTTCTGAGGTTCTCTGAATGGGGAATTTCTCGCGAGAAGCATCACCATGTCACCTGCCTAGAGACCCTAAAACCTTTCCAACATACGCTGCGACATTTCTTGGCTAAACACAAGGCATCCAGCCGTGCGACGCTTCACGACTAGAATATATACTTGATCTTGGTACCTTTGCCATGCGCCGCCGCACATACATTGGGAATAGAACGGCCTCGTCATCCTTCTCCGTCCAATGGTTGATTCATTCGGTCATATGTGCTCATGATAACATCTATCTCGGGTCGCTAATCAAGGATCTGGATGACCTGACCTGCCCGATTGTCCGAGAACGGTTCGCTCGATATGACAACTTTTCTCCACGGACTACTAGACTAGACTGAACTGTAATCTTTCCCTGAAACTGGGGATGAAAGGGCGATCCGTTCTGACGTTTAACTTGATCTGCCTCACCCCTGCAGCACCATGCGATGTTTGCCCTTTCTGAGCTCTTCAGTTCACCGAAGACAGTCGGCTCTGATGAGAGAGACATCTGATGAGCGGGGGCCGCTCGCTATCTCTGAAACCCTAGAGGGTCTTGAGCGGGCGCTTTAGACGCTGCGGGAGCTAATGAGAACGTCAATCGCGACGGGGTGATTCATTAATTTGCCTTGCGTCCAATGCCCTGCGGTCCTGACTCCCGAATCCGTAGGGGCCCTCTCATCACCACTCGTTCAAGGAAGCAAAGCTTTTCGACCATGACGGCGGTGGCTTTATGGCTTGTATATATGGATGTATCCCTTGACACATAAGCCAACAAGGCGATTCCCTGATCTCCGCGCATCAATATAGGTTAAGACTTATAACTTCCAATCTCCCATGCCATTTATATCGCTACAAGAGCTCTTTAAGCCATTGAATCAGGTGAGTGCTACCTTGATACCAGCCCGATAACACGAGGTTCTCCTACAGTGAATCTCGGCTTGAAACCTTCTTAGTAGCTGGTGTGAAATTCAAGCTTCTCTCGTTTAAAGATAGCGGTGCACTCATCTGATTCAAGACTTGTTGACATCTACTGTCCGAGATGAACATGCCGGCGATCCCCATTCCATCTGAGCAACTGAAACGCCGTCTGCAGTAGCCGCGTACAGCCTGAGCCTCAGTATTTGACCACTAGAACATGAAGTCGCCACTCAATGTGCTGCCCATCAACTTTCTGTCACTATTTTTCGGGGGTTTCGACATGTGTTGTCCGGCTCGGGTGGCTCGTTTTCCTTTGAAAGCTTGGGCGAAACCGCCACTTGCCAGTACGCAACGTGTACTACACGTGTATACTCTCCTCATCGATAAGCATGGACCTTGCACCCACCATTCGCTCTCCAAAACCATTCCTGTGGCGAAACACGAGCACGGCGCCATCGCGAAGCCACTGCCCCTTCATTTCGGCAAAATGGGATGTTCTGGATATGTGCGATAACGAAACATCGTGTACAAGAGAAAATAATCGTATATTGCATTTCGTCCCCAAGACCCTAGGACTTAAAAACTAAACTACGAGGAAAACTATATATATCCAAATCGTGAGGGAGCAAAACGGTATAGCCCTTCAAAACCAAGATTCCATCAATTCCAGCTTCTGCCTATGCGCGCCAAACGTGTGCAGCCTCATCGTCAAGACGAGGTGATCACTGGGTCGTCGTCCTTGATTCAAAAAGACGGTGGAGCACGACTCCAATAATCACTCCCCAGGAATCATAACACGGCGCGCATCGTCAAATCGGTTGGCTGCTCATTTTGGTAGTTCCCTCGTGCGGTGGATATGTCGTTAAAGTAAATGTTCGTCAAGAATCTTGTGTGGGGTCGTATCCTCCATCGATAGTGGACCATCTTTCGTGCTGCGAGTTCTCTGAAGATGCAAAAGGTACAGCCGGATGTCGATCTATGATTGGAGGAGCAAGATAAGGTGCAGTGCGTCCGGTCGGTCGGGTTGGAAGGAGATAGATCGACCGCATCATCGAAGAAGAACGCAAAGTGCGTGTAGGGATAAAACGTGGTCAAGGGGGACCGAGGGAGCTTTTGTGCCATAGAAAGGGTGCTTGGAAAGGATTCGCCTGGAATCTATTCTTCCTTCATAGTCACTGTCTTGGAGGCAGGCAGAAGGACGATCATCGATCAACGAGGACAGCATGTGATCCATGGATCAAACACGCATCTCGGCTCGAACAGGTCCCAGCGTACCAACTGCAGCCTCGGGCTGCATGTCCGCCTTCTCACAATGGCGATGATGGAGGTGGAGGTGCAAGTGCGTTTGCGCACGGCGCTGTGTAATGCCCCCAGACCACCATGTATTCGACCAAGTCGCCATCGATAACAAATACCATCCTTGCCAAGTGCGAGAGGGCGTGCGCAAATATGAAGTAGATGAAAATAAAAAGGAGGCGAAAGGAAACCTCGGGGTGTGCGTATGAAGTCGGGTGGAGGAAAAAATGCAAGCCCGGAATATGATGAAGAAGAGCAATGAAAGGTGCACAAGTCGATTAATAGCCATTCTCGGACGCAGATGGGCTCGAGTCCTCTGAAGGTGGTTCCTGCCCTCTGACGGACTTGAGAGAGTGGGTAGTAGTCGAACCATCGGCTGGCGGCGACAGTGGCTTAGAGTCGAACATTCCTGGTGATGGTGTCTCTGTGGATCCGAGGGAGATCTTCTCGTTCACAGCACGGAGTCTAGTCATTTCCACCTCGAGTTCGCCGAGACGAGCCAGCATCTCTTTGTTGGCCTTTTCCAGAGCAGTAATATGGTTCGTAGCTGGGAAGCTGTCAGTCGATAGTTCCAGATACATGTTGATCGGTAACGAACCTCGTTCCAAGAGAGAGACTTTAGAGCTCTTTTGGTTAGACATGGGCAACACATCCTTCAATTTAGCATAGCCGTCCCGAAGTTCGTCGCGGCGTCGTTGCTCGGCTTCGATTCTCTGCCGACGGGTAGCCTCCTTGCGCGTATTAGCCAGGTTTTCTACAAATGCAGCACCCATTTCGTCTTCGTCCGATTCCTGTGAACGTCCACGTCGGCGGCCGGATGAGCTAGTTGGAGATGGAGTAGGGTTGTAACGGATGTGTCGATGAACTAGACTGTTTGCTCTAGAGGACGAAGGAGAGTTGGCTCCGCTACTGTTGGAATGGTGGTAGATTCCGTCCGCCGATGTGTCTGATCCGGAGACAGGAGGAGACAGGGCTTCATACAAATCAGGGGACGGCGGAGGGGGTGAAGTAGAAAGAGGAAGCGAGCCATGAGGCGGTGAAGACGTGCCATACACGGGGTTTGCATATTGATGGGGTGGTATAAGGGAGAGATGCTGATACGACATTGCGCCCTGGTGTTGTTGGTGCTGCTGGTGCTGTTGGTGCTGCAGGTCTGCCAGCTGGTTGCCTGGTGAAATGAACAAGGATAATCAGATGGGCACGAGTTTCGACAGGCAACAGCACGGCACCCACGCGCTGCGTTCACTTGATAGTTTGAAATCTGTGGATTATAGCCGATGAAGGCAGGGTCCTGTTCTGCATAGAAGCCGTAGTTGGTCGGATTCATAGCACTGTGATCGTCCGATATGTGCTGTTGCTGATCCATTGGAACGAGGTGCGTGGAGGGTCGTGGAGGGTCGTTGGTGATGATTCGTGACTGGCCACTTCCGTTTAATGGACCAATGCGTCGTGAAGGTGAAAAGAATAGAAGAATGTGAAAAAAGCAAGAAACAATGGCACTATTGATTGAAAAGTAACCAACAGTGAGGCCGGGAAGAGAAGGGAGAAGAACCAACGGCTGCGCCACTGGTCTGCTTCGCGAAAGTCTTGTTTGGCTCACAAGCCTTTGACTTTGTACACGCTACACAATGCCACCCTCTGCGATATCCACAGCGCTCCTATCTACCCCAGCCGCCGACCAACGCGACAAATTTGATAGATGAAATTCTGGACGGCTCAAATGCTTGCCTTACCATACTTGGTCAGATTCATTGTTGTGAAAAGGGTCAAGTGCGATTTCGCGGGACCTACAACGCACAAGTGCAAACTAGGCTACAATAATACGAAGAGAATACAGAAGCTCTGGCTATTCTCGGTCAACTGATGCTAGCGTGCCTTGAGATGTCATTGAAGAAAAGACATTGGGACAGGTACAGTCATCGTGGATGATTCTAGCCTAACATGCATACGTCCTAGGCATACGACATGGACCATACAAGAGCGCAAAGGCGACGCTGCTGCTGGATGACTATACCGACCACAAGGAAATGCAGCAGACTGGAATGTTGTGTCGAACGAGATCCGCAGCAGCTGCAGTTCTATCTGTTTGATTGTCCGGTTCCTCTCTTGCTGATCTCTGAATCACGGCTTGGTCGTTTTCTGGGATCCACCGCGATTGTTTGCCATCGCAGGCGTCGAAGGCACAGCATGCAAGCACCTCACTAAACAGTCATCTCTGTGTCGGCTCCATATTAGCAAAGTGGGAAGGTGAAATCAAAAAGTGATATTCACGTACCAACGACCTGAGATTATATAGAGAGGCCTGAAGGCTGATGCACACATGGCAGAAGGGGAAAAATCAGTTTCATCGGGATGATGGGGTAAAGATGGACAATTGACAGGGACGTCGGGATCATTGCTTGTTTCTCACGGCCGTTAACCGTCTTTCCAACTTGCGCGTTGGAGTCCGTAGGCTGTCTCCTTTGCTGGATATCGCTACTCTTCGACGTCAAGTTGACTGCAGTCGCCCACTCCTATACGACAAGTACCCTTTTCAGGGTCCGTTCACGTCCAGTTTGCTCATACCCTAATTTCGTCCGATATGTAAGTCCAACTTTTCAACTCGAGCAGTGCGCGCCCAAATTGACAGTCGCGTTCAGCCTAGATTTATGCCATTGCCATAGCACGGCTTCTAATAGACTCCTAGTGACCGAATCTCAACCAACATCCTCCGTGCTGGCGCTACCAACGCCGGTTCAGGCCCCAGCAGTCAATCATGCCAAGCAGTGTTAATGCCGATGCCGTCGCTGAAGGAGCGCTCAGGTCTTCCCATCTATCACCAGTATCTTCAAATGCTACAATAGCACCGACATGGGGCCCACCAAAGTCGCCTTTACCTCCCCACAGGCTCGCAAAACTTGCGAATGCACTTGGCGTATCAACACCCATGCCAGCAGTTCACCACTCCACGCCCTTCATGTCCCGCTCGTATTTAGACTCACCTGGTGCCACATCTGATGTCTTTCGTCGGTCGCCAACACCATCTACTCCCGCTTCCAATTTTACTGCCTACTCACCTGCCATTTCAAAGTATCTCCTCCATGTTATTCCACCGCTTCACCTTCCCCATGACACCGATAACGATACTGACATGACACCACCTCCCTCCAACGCGTCTGGATATCACACTCAGTTCAGTCGTGGCACTCTAGTGCCTATGCACTCAAGTATGCAATCCCAGTTAGGAGCGATTGCGAAGGAATATGCCCTTCCAAGTACTGCTGGCCTCATCCTCTATCTTGTCTCCTCAGCGAAGACTCCGCAACATAGAAGTCCCACACCAGGTATGTGGCTACAGGACGACGAAACCGATGAACCAGGTCCACGGCTGTCAGAAGATATTTGGAAACATCTCTGGACACGAGTTTTTAAGGCGGAGCAGCGCGATGACTCTCTCATTCCACCTCCGAGAAGCCCACTTGGGATGTCTCTTGGAGCACAATCAACACCATACCTGCCTCAAGAATCGAACGGCCAGCCGCTTCGACCTTTCCTCTCCTCAGCTTCAGAAGCCACCCACCCAATGGCCAACCATTTCCCACCTTCCCCTACAAGCCCTTCAACCACTTCAGACATGCGCTCGAACACGAAATCGGCTCCCCCATCCTCTTCTTCCGTTGGCGACCCAGAAACGCCCGATACGTCTTCAGTTGCTCCGTCATTCCTGGAGGAGCCAGCAACGCGAGCAAATTCGTTAGACCTACCCGGACTTATGTCTTCATCCATCATCCCCATTCTAGCTAAAGTTGAGTTTGACATCGACCGTCGGAAGGCGCCGTGGTATGAGCCATGGTTGAGAAGTAGAAGGATGAATCATGCCAAACGCGCAGAGAGTAGGAATGGGAGGAAGGGAAGCATGACCGAAGGTGGAGAGCACTCGGACGGCTCGCAGGAACGGCCACGGCATATCGACTTCTTGACTGGAAAGAAGCAAGTAGGAAGTCCGGTATCCCTTATGCTGTCTCCTACCGAAGAGCAGCCAAATCCGGAGCCCGAGATGACCGCCGTATCCGAGCAGATGTCCATTCCTGACTCGGCTGAGTATGAGCAGCTTGCTGAACCGGAGGAAAACGAATGGTCAGATGACGATTACGAGGAAGAGGATTTCGAGTCGACAGCACGTGTTGCCACTATGACAATGGCCAAGGACCCTCTCGTTGACGTCTTCGGAACGGACGCAGATACCTGGGCGGATCTGCAAACTAGTTCCCCGCGCGACTCCAAGCGTCAGACCAACCCGAATGTCGTGAATCTCGCCCTTAATGCTGCAGATCTCACTGCACTTCCCAGTCCCACCGAGTCAGAGTTCGAGCATCTTGGAAAGGAGGAGGATGAAGTCCAAGCGTTGCTGGATCAGATGTCGCGGCCGAGCTTATCCGTCTCCATCCCGTCCTCGCCCCCGAGTAAAAGAGCGTCATCACCAACGAGCACCAAGAAGCATGTTCCACCGCCGCTAGTGCTTGTTCCAGGGGTGCCACAGAAAGATCACGATCTGGTGGTCCCTGCTGAACCCAGTCCCATGCCCAGCAGCGCCGGCAGCACCAACTTGGCGTACCTCAACGAGGCTGAGAGTGAGGAACCGAAGGAAAATCTGGGTGAGAACGAGGAGGAGTTCCGGACAGACTTTGGGAGGGTACGAAGTCCAGAAGAGTCTGAAAAGAGAGGAGGCGCGGTCTTCGATGATCTGGACCTTGGGTTGGACCCAACGGAAGACGTGAGTAGTGGTCTTTTTCGTATTCTTTTTCAAAAATATAACTTCCTTTATAGTACGACGATAACGATCCACATGACCGACGTCGGAGTCAATACGTTATGAGAGCCCAGCTAGACGAGATCGAGCGAACTCTGGCGCAGCTCTCACCCCGCATTTTGCACGCCGATCTGGAGGATGAGGAGAGTCGTCATATCCCGTCGCTTTCACCAAACTCCTTCACCCTCTCACCTGGAAAACTTAACGGAGACTATTTCCCTCCCTCTCCCAGGCTTCCTCAGCACGCAGGGATGGCGAACAATTTCCCGTACGTCTAATCTACTTCTGATCCCCTGCAGTTCCTGACTTCGCAATATACAGAGATTCCCCAGAATCCAAATCGCAAGCAGCTTTGCCAGCGACTTCTGTTGTATCACTCTCCAACACCTCTCCACCCCGCCGACGCGATGCGCCTCCATCTCCTCCCCGCCTAGCATTAAATGGTGTTACGACATCAGCACCCAGGTCGTACCAGTCGATACCCAGATCAGGGTCTGAGATGTCTGCAGAGACAGAAACCCGAAAACGCGAGCTTGAGGAGGAGCGAGGATATCCCGCTCCTGGAGCCATAAACGCAGGTATCCCTACCGAGTCCCCCATCATTCCTCTTTCACCCGACCCCTTCGGTCGATTCTCGTCGACACCAGCTGTCCCCTCTGGTTCGCGGCAATCTTCGGCATATTGGGATAAAGACTCTTCGACAGGACAATCCCCCATTCCAGTCATTTTGCAAGCAGGGCCTCGCGAATCCGCAAACGGCGTCGATGGCCATGGGCGCAGTAGCTCCACGGCCACGAGTCGTTTCTCGGTCGATTCGATCACGGGGGTGGAAACGAATGCGAAGTCGAGTAATCGTGCGACTATGATGACCGTGAACACGATCAAAAGGTTCTGGAGGAAGAGCACCAAGAATCCTTCCATTTCCATCCCGCCTACCCCGTCGGGTTCATCGTTCCCTCCATTGCCCGAGCGCCCATCTCAGGAATACTCAAATGAACCTTCGAAGACCCCAACATTCGGTAGATTGTCTCCCCAGCCTGCACCGCCCCGTCGGTCGCAGGATATGCCACCACCGGTACCCCAGGCTCCGCCGCCGCTCTCGGCCCCACCGGCTCTTCACCCTCAACATCACCCTCAACAGCAAATGCCAATACCCCCACCGCAGCAGTTGCCCATTACCCCCGGTACCTTCAATGGAAGGAGTATGAACCCTCAGCCGATCGTGGCCGCGAATATGCGCCCCTCAAGAAGCAGTTCCCAATTAGATCGTCTGCACTTTGACCAGGAATCCCCATACCCAACACGCCGAACTCCGTCTCATTCTCGACCCGCATCACCACCCCTTCCTTCGCCCAGCTTTCAAACAGCGCAACTCCCTCCACCCACCCCGACAATGGTGAGCGGAAATATGCCCCTGTCGCTCGCTCCTCCAGCTGCAGCACCGGAAAAGGAAAACTTCAGCATCCGCAAGTCAATCCTCAAGGGCTGGAAGTCATCGACATCTGCTGCTACCCAACCACAGCAGCCAACGAGTGTACCTGAGCCTCGTTCGAGTCTCGAGAGACCGAACGCAGGTGCCCCCCGTGGGAGACGGCCTAGTGTCCTTAATTTCGGCTCGACACGAGGTTCTGTGGTCTCTCCGCCGCCGGACATCCCACCAAGTCCGCAGATTCCTCAGCATTTTGTGAACAGGGGTGACCACCGGCAATCTGTGCGATCTAGGCTCACAAACTCGTCAATCGACTCGTCGCATTCGCCGCCGCAAGTGAATAAGGCCCTTAGTGTGAGATCGACATCGCCCCGCCGGTCGATGGCGTCATCGCGGGAATCGCGTGAGAGCCGGCCCAGCTTCGATACCTCACAGTTCGAAATTGTGTCCCCGAAGATGAGCTTGTCGTATCCGTACCATGAGCTTGACAACGACCCATAAGGTGCCACGAGGGTTCTTGGTTCGCGCACATAGCTCTCTTTGCATCGTTACTTCCCATCATATCTTTGTTACAATCGCATCCTGGTTCTTGCATACCTCCTTTTACCTTCTACGTATATGTACTCCTACGCGACCATCCGGAATAACCAAGAACTTGTTAATCCATTCGCCTGTCTTGCCAGCCAACCACATTATCTGAGTGAATTTGATTATCGAGAGGGAATAATGTTCGAAGGGTATCATAACAGTACAAAAAGTAACATTATTCCCGTAAACTGGTCCGTATCCCACATGGATATACAAAGAAAGAAAGGTACTGTAGCAATTTTCTAGAACCCGAAAAGTCGGAAAACAAGGTACAAGAAAGAACCCATAAATCGAATGGCAGACAATCCAGCGCTGGTAAGCAAAGAGGGTTAGGTTCATAGAACGGGCAAAAGTTCACGAAGGACACGCACAATGCCCAGAATAAGAAAGTCAGGTAAGGGTTGAAGGCGGTGCCGTCTGCAGCCTGAACATGGTCCTTGACCCAGTCTGCAAAGACAGTTTGAAGTGAAAACGACGATCATAAGCCTAAAGAAGAGTCAGACAGGTAGTCCAAAGCTTTCAGCATGCAACATACATGTTTGATCCAACCCATGCAAGCACGACATTCGTTCTGCTGTTCCTGTCGTGATCGGCCTGTTTAGGTGGCAGCATCACGGCTCTCCTTCTCTGGGGGAGGTTTGATCTTGAGGGAATTACGTGCGGCAATCCACAGCTGCTCAACGTCTTCCTTCGCGGTGGGAAGCTCAACCTCCATGACCTCATTGCCATCTTCATTCTTGACCTTCTTCGCCCCTCCAAGATCTTTCGCAGCGCCATTGTCTCCCTTTGTTCCCCAGGTGACATCGTGCAAATTGCACATGGCGTACATCATCAGGATATTGACGTAGGAGGGCAGCAGGAACATGTACTGGATAAAACTGGTGAACATGTGCCATGGCTCGAAGTGCATGAAAGAGCTGATGAAGTAGAGGCCATAGGTAGCCAAAAGAGCGATGACGATATCTCGTAGAGTCTTGTTGGTCATAATGAGACTGTTAGAAGACAATCAAACATTAGCGCTGTATGAGACAGATCAAATCAGAGCGAGCATACTCAGGGAGGTCTGACCATCCCGCCAGGCTATGAGGTACTGCGAGATAGACAGTATAACCTGCACACCACATAGTAATGATATTGCATAGACCGAAGAGGATGATAGCCGTGAAGTATGTCCATTTGGAACCCTGCAAGGATTTGGTCTCAGTGTCTATCATACGATGGAAGACTGTCCTCCCACCTGGGGTCGGTTTCCAAGAGAACACACGAGGACGACGAAGAGAAGACCGATGTATAGATTCAGGAAGACGTCGAACACATATTTCCCTGCGCCGGCGCTCAGGAAATTGAATGCATTGTTCTTGCCTGGTGCAGTTGCCGATGAGACGAGCTGCGAGTAGTTGACGCTCGATCAGCACACTAATCATTCAAGCTTCAGGTCAAAACTTACGAAGAAGAATGCCAGGTAGAAATTAGCAAGAGATGTCCATGTGAAGATAAGCTGAATAGCGTTGTAGATGAATTCAAACTAGAAAATAATTTCAGCGCCATTAATATCAACAATTGAAAGAGTGAACTACCTGGAGAATGATCTTCCGGAAGAAATTCTGTCCTGATGTCCAGATCCTGAACCAAAAGACAGTCGCGTGAATTGATGCGAACAGGGAGCCATTCAACCATCGACGACGTTGGGAAATGAACTCAGGGACCTGTGGAGAAGATTTTCATTCATAAATGCGCCATATCACACTGAAATCAAAAGCGCGACAAACAGATGCAGGCACATCGGTGGAGGCCTTGGCACTCTTGACGTACTTCAAACTTGATCCAATAATCAGGACAGAGCCGGAAGAATAGATATCAGGAGCACATACGTCCAACCCTCCTTCTTCTTAGTCACGATCTCAAAGCATAAAATACGATCTTCGGCAAGATACATATTTCGCTATTGGAGTCCATCAGTCAGTATAACATACATGACGTGCCGAGTAGCGCAAGTTACCTCTAGAGGGTGAAACCATCATAGTCAGCATGGGCAATGAAACGACGAAAGACGAGCAACAACATACCAAAAAGACCCGCATCGCTAGATCCGCCATGCATGGTCTCACCCTTGAAGTATGAGGCAAGAGGGCCCTTGCCGTTGGGGCCATTCAACAAGGCCCGATATCGGTACGCACTGAAGGCACCAGGCAGCACGCTGATATAACCGAACACGCTCTGCAAAGATATGAGATCCGGCGGTCCTGCTCAAACAATGTCAAAACCGACTAACCTCCAGGGGTTTATCGAGAATATTAGACATTTTGTACTATGAACCCGATCAATATACGTAAAGATACGCAAATGCGCCAGAAATACCTCGAAGTTTTGAGATGCAGCCAGGGGACTAGTTAGTAGGAGACTGCAGCCTCTGCCGGTGTCCACACAAATTCTAGCAATCAGGATCAACGATATGTATCAAGAGTGAATTATGCATCATGGCTTACTCTCCGCAGGCGCCGCCGACGCCGGGGTGCTTGTCGAAACCTGTGGTATTGGTTCATAACGTTGAAACAGGATGATAGATGAACGCACATTTCCAAAGTTCGTAAATTGACGTTCCAGTAGGCTTGGTACCGACATCCAGGAGAATACAGACTGAGATCATCTCGTCTCAGATGAGGTTCATTCACGAGCGCAGATGCTGCTTACCGTTGGGCTTAATGAGCGGACCAAAGGCATTGAAGAACCAGCGGTGACTGTTGAGCTTCTTCTTATTCTGTTCCTTGAGACAGAAAAGAATCTGGACGGGACACGTTCCCTGCCCCACTTCGCCTGACTCGGTCACGATAACGCTGGAGGTGTATCTATACAGAAGTCAAAAATAGAACAGGTTGGAAACATGGAATTTCTCACTCAAAGATGTGGGCTGTGACGTCCTTCCCAGCAACGGAATCTTTGGCAATGCCCTCTTGATAGCACCCCATCTGGAAGCCAGGTATTAGATGTGAATGGAAGTCAGCAAAGGTGTGCTCACAAGACTCAGGACTTGGAGAGTACGCTTGTTGACTTTGTTTCTACCGTCGGAGACAACGCAGACAACAACCTTCTTCCAACCCTCGGGGCCCCATGTCTTTGATTTATTTCGGCCGCATAAATGCGCGACATTCTTGATGACACTGCAGATCGGCATTGAATAATGAAGATATGCTAAATGAATTGAACTCACGCGTTCATCGTTTTAACGAACAATATCTCGTCCTCGTTATACATGGTCATCACGATGAAGAGTTCCGTCTGGCGACCCAGGAGGTATGGCCGTAACGAATAACGCGAAGACATGAAGTCGTCCGGGTCGCATGTAGCCGCAGTGTACCTCATCCTGGACATCTCCTCGACATCTTGTTTTCCTGCGGGCACGATATTCGAGGGTACAGGGACGTCGAGCACCAAGTTACCCTGGAAGAGTGGTAACTTGGCGCACAGATCTCCGTCGCATCATCTTTTCCCGCATCACGGAATATCCTGTATTGCTGTGCTCGCGATCGTACATTCCGGGGTGCTGGTAATTCTGCTTCGGAGGGTAGTTCTGCTGCTGCTGCGCGTAGGGCATGGTGGGAACGGGAGGCGCATGCTGGGCCATTTCGTGACCGTATGGGTTGAGATGGACTTGAGAGCCGCCATGGCCGCTCTGGAACGATTTGGCAGACTTGCTATCCCAGTTCGCTTGTCCGTCATAGTCGTTGTATTGATCCGGTGGGTAATCGACTGCAGGAGGATATTGATAGTTATTGGAGGGCTGCTTGAGCTCTAGAATATGGATCGTTCTGGTGGTATGCCATGATTTCTGGCTAGATGGTCCTGGGCAATGCCAGCAATGAGTAGTTCAAAGAGAATGGACGGCCTGCAAGACGAGAAGAAAGCGGCCTGAAACGAGTGAGAAGAGCCGTAAGTGGGAGGCGGGACCACGAAGGAACGATGGACTGAAAAGACCGTTGTACAAGACAGCGAGCCCAGCCAGAAATCAGTGATGGGAGTGAACACCTGGACCATCTGCCTTCACAACCATAACAGAATAGTCTTGGAATAGTCTCCATTTAGAAATGTTGTTCGCAACCGATCATAAATCGGCCCAACTACGCCGTCCTTCGAGCATCTATGCACTGTCTATCTAGGCTGCTCGAACATTGATACCATATTCTTATTTTTCTCAAGGCTATAGCGGTACATATAGGGAACAAAGCGATTTCACGGAATCGCGCGGTCATCGGTATGAGCTTTGATATGAATGTGTCTTGGGTAGCAAAAACCCTCCATCGTTTTGTTTTTCACTCTGCCAACATGATGAATGAATGCTGGCAGTTGGTGTCGGTTTGTGGCGTAGAATCATTCATGAGATCTCGAGGTGGCGAGGTTGATGAGGATCCACAGTCTTCCTCCCCGGAAAATGTTCCCGGAAAAGTTTGGCTGTGCCCTAAAGCTCGAGGAAGGAGGACGCTCGGTGACCGTGGTGGCGAACATCCGCATGGGCTACCGAACATTGCGATGGGAACATTATCTAAGTCCATATTTCTAGTGAGAGTATTATCGGAGATGTTGGCAAATATATTATACATCCTGCCTTCGCCACGAAGAAGAATCATTGGGGATGATTCTACAGATAGCACTGACTGGGTCTTAAAGACTGCGATGACTTGTGGTGCCGGAATTTGGAAGCGTCCATGATGTGATCCGAGTTCGGCGCAACAGCCAGCACGGAAAGCATTGTGCTGCGATGGTATAGGCCACACAAAGTGCGACGTACGGCTGCTTCTCGCATCAAAACACATGGCCCACCAGGTCTGGACAAAAAACTAGCCACCGGCACGAATGGTTGACATCTGAGCGCTTTGTGCGTCTTGTCCGGAGCTGCAGTGGCGGAGGAAGCGAAGGAGATGGGCAACATGACTCTCCAGGCATCAGAGCGGGGTGGTCCTGGAGTCCTGGACTGACCTCCTAAGTAGGGTCTGATGGTTGTCTGAGCAGTTAAATTACGTTTTTAAATCAAATTTTCAACGAGGCTTGAGGGCAAAGGGCGACGAGGGAAAATGGAGACTAGTGACATTTGGACGCAGTCAGGACAGGTACTAGGACAGGGAGAAGGCAGGCCGTTTGGACACAAAGACCGGTCGGTTATGTTGAGAAAAAGGTGTGCGTGGTGAGGAGAGACTGATTCATCGATTGAATTGAGACTCCGCCGGCACAGCTTATTTGGTTCTCTCTTGTAGTTGCCTCAGTCCACCATCCTCTCCCCCTCAAACCTCCTTTTTTCCCTTCATAGCGCCTTCGTTGTTCTGTTATTCTTTTCTCGGTAAGTATCGTTGTTCTCCTTGTTATTCCCCTGCTTTTTCTGCTTCAAACCCCATCATGAACGCCGGCGGGGTCACCGCACAGTCACCGCGGCATGCTCAGGCCAGGCGTGGCGCCCATTGTGGTTTCATTGGCGAGAGACTTGTTATATACGCCTGGTGGCTCATCTTGATAGAGATTACTATTTCCCATCCTTTCCTCTGTCAGCCGCCAGAAGTTGGCCACGTTACGTGTGTTGACAAGTGTCTGATCCACACACCCTCCTGCCCTCACCCCCTAGAAAAACCCTTGATCTCTCCTCTCCTTTATATCCTCTCAACCTCCCGCCCATACTCGACACTCACCTTCCTCCCCACCCACAGATCCTCTTTCTTATAACACATGGCCGACTCCTCCTCTCATAGGCTTGACCTTCGTGTTGGTGGCAAGTACCGGTTGGGAAAGAAGATTGGTTCTGGTTCTTTTGGTATGTGTAGCTCCCAGTCACCCTCTCCCAGCCTATTCACAAAGTCGCAGGCGACATCTACCTTGGAATCAATATCATTTCTGGTGAAGAGGTTGCGATCAAGTTGGAGTCTGTCAAAGCAAAACATCCCCAACTCGAATACGAGTCCAAAGTCTACAAAACTCTAGCAGGAGGCGTTGGCGTTCCCTTTGTTCGATGGTTCGGTACGGAATGCGACTACAATGCAATGGTCCTCGACCTCCTCGGTCCTTCCCTCGAGGACCTTTTCAACTTTTGCAACCGCAAATTCAGCTTGAAGACCGTCCTGCTCCTCGCTGATCAGTTGGTGAGTCCTCCCGCACTCGACGTGTTTTGTTGTGGGGCCGTTCTCATCGATGTATGCAGATCTCTCGCATAGAGTACATCCATTCTCGTAACTTTATCCACCGAGACATCAAGCCCGACAACTTCTTGATGGGAATTGGCAAGCGTGGAAACCAAGTCAACGTCATCGACTTTGGTTTGGCGAAGAAGTTCCGCGACCCGAAGACCCATCTCCACATTCCATACAGGGAGAACAAGAACTTGACCGGCACAGCTCGGTACACCTCGATCAACACCCATCTGGGCGTCGAGCAAGCTCGTCGTGACGATCTTGAGTCTTTGGCCTACGTTCTCATGTACTTCCTCCGTGGTGCTCTCCCATGGCAGGGTCTCAAGGCCGCTACCAAGAAGCAGAAGTACGATCGCATCATGGAGAAGAAGATGACCACGCCTACTGACCTCCTTTGCCGTGGATTCCCCAACGAGTTCGGCATCTTCTTGAACTACACCCGTGCCCTTCGCTTCGACGATAAGCCCGACTACTCCTATCTTCGCAAGCTCTTCCGCGACCTCTTTGTTCGCGAGGGCTATCAGTACGACTACGTCTTTGACTGGAGCGTCCAGCGCAACACCCAGGATGATGGGTCTAAGCCTTCCACCAGGCGCAAGGTAGTCCAGGAAGAGGAGGACCATCGCGCAAGTGACAGAATGTAAGCGGAATTTTCTCCCCAGGTATCTCTGTGTCTCACAAAGAATACGATGTAGGCTTCGCTCCCACACCCGTCAGGCACAACAGGGTGCTCCTGGTGCTATCGGCCAGCAGCGTGCTGGACGAGGCCGTGAGGCCGATCTTTGGTAAACGAAAATGCTTCATGGGCTCTTTTCTCGGTTTGCGCGCTACAAGGTGGCCAGGCGATGCTGGGGTGTGGATGGCAGTTGCAGAGAGAATTTCGCTTGGTCACAGGTGCTGTGTGGTTTTCCCTCGGTGTGCGGTCGCCGTGCCGCAAGAGGTTCGGGGTTGCAAAGGTGCTGGGGAGTGTGGGTAGGTGGATAGGCTTGGTTGGGGCACGCCCGGTTCTGCCGGTTCTCGAAAGTGTGCTCTCGGCTTCCACTCGTTCATTCCCATCCTCGTCACCACATCAATCAATCTACGCCCGACACTCGTCCCTTCTCGTCCTCCCGTGGGCAATTGTGTTGCTGATCTACATTACATGACCACCACGATAACAAGGCTTGCTATTGCCCCCGACTTCATTCGCATACGGACGCTTTTTTTCCTTTCAAGCCATGCCCACCAAGAGTGGCGGTGGGGTGGTTGCCTCTATCCTTCCCTTGTATCATATTCTAGTAACACCAACCCGCGCCCGTAAATATCCCGCCGAGATGTAGGATTTATATTCCCCGAACCCCTTCCGCGAGCACTCGCTACGACCCCTTCCCACCCCATTTTATTACAAACACTCCCTATCCACTACGTACATGGTTCTTTTTCTCTCTGGGTTTGGCCCTCGCATTTGTTGTCCTCTTATCCCCCACCTCTGACAGATTCCTCAAATATGTAGGACCCTGTGGAGGGTGAGTGGGATAGGAGAGGGCGCTGCGTCTGGACTGATGTCGAGTTGGAGCATTCGAGATGTTTAGAAGGGCCAGCGACATTCACAACAAAAATCGACCACAGATTCTGCGCTGCACCCTTCTTCACTTGAACCCCTTTCTACCATTCCTTCCCTCCTCAACCAGTTCAGGCGCGTCGGTGATATATATACACTCGGTTTCCACGCTCTTGTGTACGCATAAAGATAATATATTGGACTCTCAAAACTTGGAGCAGATTTTAGGCGAACACCGATGCTGACCCTGGTGTCGCGGTGTGATACACGAAAGCTTCAGCCAAACAAGGCTGCCATGGCGCAGCCAAACAAATATTCCACGTCCACAAAATCCCTGTGCAACATACTGCGACGAAGCTAAGTAATGGCCTCCTTCGCCATGGCCCTTCCATCGAAAAAGGAGGAGGAGAGTGGTCTTAGCTCGTATTACAACAACAAGACCACGATCATCCAGGAAGCCCGCGTCTTCAATGAATCGCCGATTAGCCCACGGAAGTGCAGAGCACTTCTAACGCGAATTGTATATCTGCTGTATGTCGGCGAGACCTTTGGAACCCAGGAGGCCACTACGCTATTCTTCGGCACTACAAAATTGTTCCAACATAAGGATGTAAGTCTATTATCAATATATATATAATAGCGCATAATTGACCTTGTCCCAAGAGCGCGTTGCGGCAGGCCGTCTACTTGGCGATCAAGGAGCTCGCGACCACAGCCGAAGATGTAATCATGGTCACTAGTAGTATTATGAAGGATATGCAGCCCAACTCCGAGGTTATCTACCGACCAAACGCAATCCGAGCACTCTGCCGCATCATCGATGTATGTAGAGATTCAGCTTGGTTCATATCATGTCCTCATTCTCGAAATGCAGCCCTCCATGGCCCAAGGTGTCGAGCGTTTCTTCAAAGCCGCCATCGTAGACCGCAACCCTTCCATATCCTCCGCCGCTCTCGTCTCCGCATACCATCTCTTCCCCCACGCTAAGGATGTCGTCAAGCGATGGGTCAACGAGGCGCAGGAGGCCGTCAGCGCAAAATCATCCCCCTCATTCTTTGGATCCGGTTCTGGCGGCGGTTATCTCGGCTTCGGCGCGTCTTCACAACCCAGCGGCCCACAGACCATCACCTCATCTAGCTATGTCTCCCAATACCATGCTCTTGGCCTTTTATACCTTATCCGCCAGCAAGACCGAATGGCCGTGACGAAGATGATTCAACAATTGGGTGGCGGCAAGTCCGGTTCGGGAACGACGCTAAAGAACCCCATGGCACTGTGCATGCTTATCCGATACACGGCCAAAGTCATGGAGGAGGATCCCAAGTGCGTATTCTCCAAGCTCTTGGACGGCGCATGATTGAACCTTTCCCTTGAATTCAGTGTTCAGAAGTCGATGCTCGAACTTCTTGATGGCTGGTTGAGGCATAAGAGTGACATGGTCAACTTTGAGGCCGCACGAGTTATCTGTGAGATGAAGAATGTCAACGCAACCCAATTGACGAAAGCCATCTCAGGTAAATGAAAATCCTCCAGTCAGTAATGTCCATCGCTCATACTTGGTCATCACAGTCCTCCAGCTTTTCCTGTCCTCGCCAAAACCTGTTCTCAAGTTCGCGGCTACCCGAACCCTCGCCTCTCTCGCATTATCACACCCCGCTAGCGTCGCCACTTGTAATGTTGATCTTGAAAGCCTCATTGCTGATCCCAACAGAAGCGTTGCTACCTACGCTATCACAACACTTCTCAAGGTCAGCTCACCCCTCGCTTTTGCAGTTCTCCTTGTCTGAATTTCCTTTCAGACTGGTAATGAAGCTTCCGTGGACCGTCTCATCAAGCAAATTACTGGTTTCATGTCTGAAATCAGCGATGAGTTCAAAGTCATCATCGTCGATGCCATCCGTTCGCTCTGCTTGAAGTTCCCCACCAAACACGCTTCCATGCTCACCTTCCTCTCTGGAGTCCTACGCGACGAGGGTGGCTACGACTTCAAGCGGGCTGTTGTTGAGGCAATGTTCGACATGATAAAGTTCATTGGCGATGCAAAGGAGCAGGCTCTGTCACATCTCTGTGAATTCATCGAAGATTGCGAGTTCACAAAGCTCTCTGTTCGTATCTTACATCTACTCGGAATGGAGGGGCCCAAGTCACCGCAACCCGCCAAATATATCCGCTTCATCTACAATCGGGTTGTGCTAGAAAATGCGACCGTTCGGGCTGCAGCCGTTTCGAGCTTGGCTAAATTTGGTGTAAACTCCATCGATTCGGCTCTGCAAAAGAGTATCAGTGTTCTCCTGAGACGGTGCGTGTTCCTACGCCGTTCCTCAGCATGTGGCTAATATATCTAAATTAGGTGCTTGGATGATGTGGACGACGAAGTCCGAGATCGTGCTGCCTTGTACTGAAGGTGTTTACGGAAAAGCCTTTGGCTGACACTTATGTCAAGGAAGGTAATGAAAATCATGCTGCTCACTCAAACGCATCACTTATATCCGCATCACAGAATCGGTATTCTCGCTGGCCGCTTTGGAATCTAAACTTGTTGCCTACGTCAAGGATCCTGCGGCTGTTGCCCAACCATTCGATGTCTCATCAGTACCCAAGATCAGCCGTTCTCAAGCCGCCCAGGATGCTGCTCGTAAGCACCAGCAAATCCTTACAAGATATTCATCGACTCACTCTTTCTCAGGACCAAGTACATTGGATACCATTGGCGTTCCCACGTCTAAAAAGGTGTCCAACCTACCTCCCCCGCCATCAGCAGCAGAGAAACAATCTGCATATGCACAACAACTTGCGGACATCCCGGAATTCTCCACATATGGCACTGTCCAGAACAGCAGTGTGACACCAGTGCAGTTAACGGAGAGTGAAACGGAGTACCAGGTTACATGCGTGAAACACATCTTTGCAGAACACGTCGTCTTCCAGGTCAGTAAACGGATACACAACTTGGGGTGCTACTTGTCATCTAACATATTATTGATAGTTCAATGTGTCGAACACCTTGCCCGATACGGTTCTCGAGGATGTCTACGTCTTCATGCAGCCTCAAACGGAAGAGGGCGGATTAACAGAAGATTTCATCATGCCCCTTGGCTCGCTGACCGCCGCAAACTCTCCGAACATCGTATACGTCTCATTCACGAAGAACGAGCCCTACGTGCTCGCCTCCTTCGGATGCACTCTCAAATTTAAGAGCAAGGAGCTGGACCCATCAACAGGCGAACCTGAAGAGGAGGGCTACGAAGACGAATATCAACTGGAGGAAGTCGAGCTCAGCGCGCCTGACTACATTGTTCCCAACTATGTTACATTTGGATCCGAATGGGATAGGCTACGCTCCGCGCCGAGCGCAACGGAAACATTTGCTTTGTCTGCCATGGAGAGTATTAAAGGTTAGTATGGATGGCTCTGCATGATCTTTACTGTGACTGATAACCGCCTTCTCCAACTCTAGCCGCGTGCGATTCCATTATAGAAGTTTTGAACATGGAACCGCTAGGAGGAAGCGAAGCGCCCACATCCACATCGGTTCACACTCTACAGCTGTCTGGACTGGTGACAGGGGGCGGTGGGAAGGTGGTTGTGCGCTGTCGAATGACGTTCTCGCAGGGCGAAGGGGGTGACGCTAGAACTTGGGGTACGCGCCGAAAAAGTGGAGGCATGCAACCTTGTTCTCGCAGCTGTTGGGGGTTGATATTAGGTCATCACCCCATGTTTCTATTTCTGTTTCTTGTGTAGTAGAGTTTCAACGCCTTGTGGGTCTGACTCGGAGTGTCGTACGACAAGTATGCAACGCGACTGAGCCATGACACCAAGTTGCCTGACCTGTATCAGTTTGACTGGGTCCTTGCCCTGGTTTCGACCTTCCTTCTTGACCCCGATAGAGTGGGTCTGCCTGAGCCCGGGTTATACATCCGCCCGCGACGACCGTCTGATTTCCAATGTTCCCGGGTCTTTTTTTTCTGATCTTTATCGGTAGTTTGGGGTTGTCTTAAATATCGTATGATTCAAGATCGTGTGTAGCACTGCTTACTGTGTCATTATACAATTAGGCTGATTCTGACCATCACAACTGGGACGACGTTCGGCCGGATCCACTAGCCATGCCCACACCGTCTCTACCGTCGGCGAAGGTGATTCACGTCGACACTCGCGGCGCCGTGATTCTGTCGGAGGAGTCTCCCGAGGTACGCGATAAGGCAACTGTGTGGGGGCGGAACCAACTCACACTCTCGCAGACAAGAGACAGTCGCGGTATCTATTTCCCGAACTACATTGAGCCAGTGTCGCACATCGCAGTGGACGTGAGTCAACAGTGGGCTGGTCGGTACAGAGCCATACGCTTACCCCACACGATGAATTACAGGTCGGGGGATCGCTAGCGAAGGTTGTCTACTTTACTCGATCACCCGACCCACCTTCGTCACCTTCTGTTGTTGCTGTCGATGGCTCCAACAGTCCCAGCCCACGCTCCCTCTCGCCTTCGAACAGCCAGCAGGGCGGCTCGCCCACGTCCTCCGGCACTAAACGAAACGGTGCATTGACACCTTTGGTGTTGGATCCCCACAGCCATGCCGGAAATGGACTCTCAGGTCTCGTTGACGGCCTTGTTTGCGACTCCCTCATCCGGCGGACGGCACAGCACTTCCCTGGCGGGTCCCTGAATTTCGAGCGGTTCGAGACGGACAACATCCACGAATGCGTTGACTTCATTCACGAGCTCATCCAGCGTTCCGCAGAAGTCAATAATGTCTCTATTGAGGAGATGCGCGGCGGTGTAAAGATCATGGCAACAGGTGGAGGCGCGCACAAGTTCTACGAGCTGTTCAAGAACACGTTGCAGGTCGAGGTGCGGCGAGAGGACGAGATGGAATGCCTTATCGAAGGCCTGAAATTCATCACCCTCATCCCGGACGAAGTCTACTATTTCTCCGATGAGCTTATCCATTCCGCGTCCAACCCTTCCACCAGCTCGCATACATGTGCCTCCTTGAAGGCCGAACTACCGTCCACCGCCCCCACTGGCATTTTGGAGCGGCCGAGTCCGGATCCACCAAAGTTTGGAGTGACGTTCATAAGCAACCCGACCCCTCAGTTCCCTTGTCTGCTGGTCAACATTGGATCTGGTGTGTCGATTATCAAGGTTGACGAGGATGGTAAATTCGAACGTGTGAGCGGAACTAGTCTAGGTGGGGGTACGTTGTGGGGCTTGCTCAGCCTGTTGACACCAGCGACGACCTTCGACGGTACGATTCGATGTCAACTTCACGAGTGCATTCGTCGATGACTTACCTCTGTGCAGAGATGCTCGAGCTCTCGGACAAGGGGGATAACGCGACTGTCGACATGTTGGTGGGCGACATCTATGGACAAGATTACAGCAAGCTTGGCCTGAAGTCCACCATGATCGCCAGCTCCTTTGGGAAAGTCTTCAAGAAGGGCGGGAAGAAGGAGAGTTTCTCTCCGGAAGACATCAGTCGCAGCCTGTTATACGCGGTGTCGAACAATATCGGTCAGATTGCGTGAGTGTCGTTATGTACTTGATTGTGATTGACACTTCGCTCACTCGACTCCAGTTATATGAATGCGGAAAAATACGGCCTGGACAGGATATACTTTGGAGGATGCTTTATTAGAGGTACGACTAGACATGCCATGATGACCCGAATCAGGATCCTAAATCAGTTTGCAGGGCACGCTGCCACGATTACCACGTTATCGTATGCTATCCGCTTTTGGAGCAAGGGCACGAAGCGTGCTTTGTTCCTACGACATGAAGGGTTTTTGTGGGTTCCATTCTTCCTTTCGGTAGCATTGCATTGGCTTACAACCTTGATGACAGAGGTTCTATCGGTGCTTGGATTCGGAACATCGATTCGGCTGAAGAACTGTGACGACGCTATGCATTTATTGTGGATGTAAAATAGTATTCTATACTCGCTATGACGGATAATTCTTATGGATAGGAATATAGCAAGTGGCATGTCTGAGGCATGAAAACTGAGCCGCGTTAGCGCCGCTGCCGGCAGAATGGAAACACATGACTGCTGACTAGAGTGAGACCGATAATGTACGGGTCAAACATCATTCCCTCGTCATCTGGAATCACAGGGATGAGATCACGGTGGAGATACTAACTGAATGGTATGCTGGAGGACTGGGAGGACGACGACGACGAGATGTGTTCGTCCTCGTCGTGCATGGTGTGCAGATAATGATCACCACATAGCCGCGATCGGCAATACAGCACAAGGCACAATACGCCGGATCTGATACAGATAGTGTGATGAATCATGAAAGACTTTTTTGTAAAGAGACGTGGGAAAGTCGCAAGTTAAAGTGCTATGGTCTTGCAAGTTTGTAATATCCCTGCCATCTCTTGGTCTCCCTTCTCCGAGTCCTGACCAGACCTATCCCCCTCCTGACCCCTCCCCATGCCCGATCTCCCGGCCTCAGACCTTCGTAAGGACAAGCAGAAGAAACCAAGGCACCGCCATTCTCCTGCCCAGCTAGCCGCTTTGAACGAGCTATACGATAAAAATGAGCACCCTGCTTTAGATCTGCGCTCTTCATTAGCAGAGCGTCTAGGAATGTGAGAAAAACGATCTCCAGCCCCTTTGTTTTTTGTTGTCTTATCACTTTTCATAGGGAGACAAAGACTGTCAATGCTTGGTTTCAGAATAAACGGGCCTCATCAAAGAAAAGGACTAGGGGTGTTCCTCATAACATTCCACCCATAAATTCATCCACTGCTGCTTCCACGTCAAATAGCAATTTCCGTCACCCATCTGAGTTTGACGACTATCACGACGAGGATTACTCTCCTTTTGACAGCTACACCTCCCGCGCAACGTCGATCGTCCCACCAGATCACTTTACACCCCACTCATTCTACTCGGGCAATCCAGACCTTTCGCATTTCCCTTCAGAGTCAGATTCCATGCCTCGTCGAATGCGCATGCGTCCCTCTACTGAGCAGACAGAAGAGCTTCGAAAGCTATACAACATCACTCCCCATCCAACAACTGACCAACGTCAACATTTGGCGGAGCGCATCGGAATGTATGCATCTTCCTTTCACCTGGCATGTCTATCCCCATTTATGTCATCGCTCTTCTGTCACCAGGCGCTACCAAAGCATTACGAATTGGTTTCAGAATCAACGCAGTCTTGCGAAAAAGAGGAAAGAGGACGAGGTAGATGGTGGACCAGGCTCGACTTCATCATCCACCGAGCACCATAACGAACCCCGAACTTATTCCGCCTTTCCACCACCCTCTAATCATCCCTCTCTGGGATTACCATTGCCTCATCCTGGTCATTCCTCGGCCCCTGTCTCTAGAGCTCGTCGTTCACCAAGTATTTCTACATCACTAGATGGGCGCTCCCCTAGGAGGTCGTCCTCACGTCATAGCGCTGCTCCCTATAGCATCTCTATGTCATCTTTCTCCCGACCTCGACGGTCTCGTCCAGAGCCCTATCAGCTCAATGCCCTCAAGGATCTGTTCACTAGAACCCCCACACCGTCCATCGAGGAACGCTCGGCTCTCGCTCTGGAGATCGGGATGTAAGTAAATTGAATTTATCTGATAATTATGATGATATTAATATATTCCATCAGGGATGTCGGCAAAGTCACCAACTGGTTCAGGAACCTGCGTCAGACAGCCAGGAAACGTGATAAGCGATCTGGCAGCGTCGACGATGAAGATGATGACGGTTACCACAATCACCCGTACTCAACGTCTGCCTCCCGTTCTGGGACACCATCGTTCCGCTCGTACTCTCCATCCTCATCGATGGAGCTCGACGGAGACGACTATGATATGCACGAGATCAACTCTGATATCGGCAGCGAAGACGAATTCCAAGAGGCGGTTACCCCGCCTCCCGAGCTCGTCCCACCACTTGTCCCAGCAACCACACCGGCATCGACATCGTCTCGGATAGCAATAAGCGAATTGACCCTCGCTATCGACCCTGTTCTATATGCAGAGCTGGAGAAGGTCTCTGCCACCCAGTATTCTGGGATTAAAATCGAGGACGCATTATTGCTCCTCAGTTTCCATCATCATATCGTGCACTGAAAAGTAGAATTCAAAAGAAAATGTTGTTGTGAGTCACTCCCCGTTGTCTTCATTTAGCCCATGGTATTAACGATGCATGCAGAATCATTGATGTACCCCATATTGAGACGGCCATGAACCCACTCGTTGCATTATTTATTCGAACTTGGCATATCACCTTCCTTTCATCGTGATAGATGGTCTGCGACATCTCCCAGCCACCCAGATATCTCTCATCAACCCCCTGCTCCAATCATATATCTGTCTTAGCACACGCATATACAACTCAAATACGCCCCCCACTCGCCTGCTTTTTCTTTTGACGGTTCCGACATTGGAGGAACTGTCTCTTTTGCATCACACAGCAAAAACCTGAATTCTTCGAAACTCAATGTGTAGCCTTTGTCCCCATTCAAAATCTCCGTATCTATTACCGCCGGTGCATGTGCATTTGTATGATCCATGGCCTATATATGTTGATTAAGTATTATTTGACAATAGGAGGCGCACATGGCGTCCTCGGAAGTGTGTGGTCTGATCGACAGTGGATCGGAGTGTTGCGGTGATACCAACCAACTCATCGATCACAGCTGCCAACACATCTTAACACCAATGCTGGCATTGGTATCGCACTCTACACTTTCTATGTAGAGAAAAACCAGCATCAACACCGCACCCTGATCAGCAACTCGTGAGTACGATCCAAATGGAATCTGATATCCTAACCGGGCCCCGTCATCTCCTTTGGTAGTCCTTTGTACCGCATCACGACTGATGAGAACCTGGGAAGTCTATCCCTTGACGGCTCCTTGGCCGCGAAAACCGAGTCAGGTACTCGAGATCGTCATCTCGCCATACTACAGCAGCACCTGGTATTTTGTGGCGTCCAATGTCCGACGAAAGAGATCTAGGCAAGTGCTCTCCGAAATAGTATTGGTCATGGACATGGACTTATAGCCCGACTGCGATCGTAGCTGGCAGCCACTTCTCCGCACACGATGATCCCTCAACGAGGATATGGTCCCCGTATATCTCTGGGGCCGAAAAGCATAACAGGAACCTCGCACGAAGCTGGAAAGGCGACATGGATGCAATTCTCATCTTTGTATGCGTGGTTTTGTTTTGTATGCGCGTCAAGAAATAATCAACCCTTCAAAGGCTGGTCTCTTCTCGGCCAGTGTAACGGCCTTTATTATTGAAAGCTACAAGACTCTCTCCCCTAGTTCAGAGGGTACAACGAACGCGCTCCTTGCACAAATATCCCAGCAACTCACAGCCATTTCCAACTCTTCTGCAGAGTTCAACACAGCTCCCTTCACCCCGGGCACTTTCATATCAAGTCCATTCGTTCCTTCAAGGTCAGCCTTGATTTGCAATGTCCTGTGGTTCCTCAGTCTGGGCTTCAGCCTCGCCTGCGCCCTCTCTGCCACGCTCGTCGAGCAATGGGTCCGCAACTACCTCCGAGCAACCGAGAGCCGCCCCAACCCGCACGAACGCGCCCGTATGTGCGCATACCTGTATCAAGGTCTCGAGAAGTTCAAAATGGCGGCGCTAGTCGAAGCCATCCCCATGCTCCTCCATGTATCCCTCCTCCTCTTCTTCGCTGGTCTCGTAGAGTTTCTCCGCCCCGTGAACTCGGCGATCAGCTACTTGACGCTTGGCATGCTAGTTACGTGCATCATGTTGTATGCGCTCGCTACGATCATCCCAGTTTTCCGACGCGACTGCCCCTACCAGACCCCGCTCTCCGGCGTATGGTGGAAGATAATGAAATTATTGCGCGTCTTACGCCGGAACGACCCCCTGGGTCCCCGGATTCTAGTTTCGGGCACCATGGCTCAGACACGAGAGGTTGAAGCGATTGAGATATCCCCGGAACGTGACCAGCGCGACTTTTCAGCGATGTCATGGACACTCAAGAATCTACGCCATGAATCCGAGTTCGAGGAATTCGTTGAAGTGATACCCCGGACGGTTGCAGGATTCGACTACAGCGCTAAGCTGCTCCTGCACAGGCTGCTTTACCACGACGATCTTTCTGTTAGGCTGGGCCACCGCATCCCGCGCTTGCTCATTTCGTGTACCGGTGGTGTCCTTGACCCCGTCGTTGGTCAGAAGCGTGCTGGGACGTCCCTGGCGGCTATCTGGTCTTTGAGCATGATGGCCGTCCATACAGACAGCTCTGACTCCATGTCGTCACCCATCCTATCCCGTGCAACGCTTCGCTTTGATGAATTCACGCTACGGGATATAAGAACGGTTAAAGCAGAGATCCCGGCCGTCATGGATTATGCCATATCGGCTGCGACAGCTGTTGCACGGGGTCTCATCGACATGTACATTGAACAAGCGATCAACCAGGAGCTTTTAATAACGCAGTTTATTGAAGCTCGAGAGACGCGTGATCTTCCGCCCGCAGAGAAACCTCTCCCTCACTTGGGAGGAAATCCGGGGCATATTCTACACAGGATTGACCGTGCGATGGCTGCTCTGGACAAGCGCCTCGCGTCGGGTGAAGCGATAGCATCACCGGCCACCTTCATCCTATTTTCGACAACGTACGTCGAGATTCGGAAACTTATTGGATATATTGCCCATTCTCCGCCTGACACGGATGCTATTGACCTTGCCTTGTATGCGCTAAAGTTTCTACGCCGATTCTTGACACAGACGAACCAAGCTGGTTTCTCCCTGATCCTCGACTATGCCGCATACTTCCTTCCAGGCCGCCCTCTCCCATACGAGGCCTTCAAGACGTTCCGCCGCATATTCCTGAAGATCAACTTCAGCCTCCGCGTCTCTTTTGAATCCCAAGCCCGGTTCGTGACCTATCTCGACGACGCTCTCGAATCAGAATCCGAGGGCGGTACCCACATCCCGGAGAGCATCATCAACATCATCCTTGGACTGACACGAGCCGTCGACGACCCCACCTGTGCGCTCAAAGCGAAAAACATCATCACGCGCTGCATGCATTTCTTCCCCAGCGAGGACGAGGCGCAAAAGGCACTCTCGGTGCTCAATGAGGCTTCGCCCCAGCCGGAACCCACTCTGGATCTGTTCACGTCGCATATGTACTCGAACCTCAAACTGGAAAAGGGCCCAACGCAGCCCAACATCCGCGGTACAGCCGTCGTGGCTGACATTGCCGACGTGATCATGCGCCGGAAACATGAGAAGGCGTAGTAGGGGTGGTATACTTTTCTCCAACCGATCTATGCTTCCCCGATCCTCAACAACATTGCACCAGCGGATGATAGCTAGAGGAGCACCTCTTGCCTGGGACGCCAATGAAACCACTCTAATATTCGCGGAACGGGGTCAGGACTGCCTTTCCTGCCGTTCCATCAGGATGCCACTCCGTGTGGCTGCATGGAATTTGCATCCGGTGAAAGGGACATGCCGCCTTCAGATCCTTCGTCCTGTGGGCATTCATCGCCACTCAGCAGTGGTAGGACTTCAGAGGCCTGACGACAATTTTTATCGTGTTCAGGCTAAGGGGCGGCTGGTGGCCGAAAGCATCAGTGTCATTATTACACCTACGTAGGTATTATGAATAAGTAGGTCCCAGTGCAAGAATGCGAAATACAAGTCTGTCCGTCCAACGCGTGTCTAAAGCTGAACCGCACTTTTGTACCTGCCGAGGAAGGCATCGGTATCATCATCACCACGTCCGCGACACCGTGCCTTCCGCGAGCACGTCTAGCGCGATTTTGGTTTCGCTGTCCGGCAAAAGCTGCAGGACTTCCCGGGCGTTGTCGGCGTAGGACTGGGCGAGGCGGCGCGTGCGTTCTATGCCGTTTGATCTAGAGACGAAGTCCACCGCCTGTGTGGAGTTGTATTTTAGTTTCAAGAGGGGAAATGCGCGAATAGCTTACGCGTTCAATGTCCCCTTCCTCAGCGAGGTTCCGGTGGATGAGTGGTTGCAGGTCCGGGTGCTCTTCCCCAGCGAAGAGAACGGGACCTGTCACAAGCCCGGGCGTGAGATTCTCTCCTCCAGATTCATATTCTAGGGTATCCTCAACGAGCTGTGCAAAGAAGAACTCAGTCTCAGACGCCCAGTCAATTATCACAGTGATTGACACGTACCTGGTATGCAATCCCCAGGTTCCGCCCATACGCGTACGCAACGTCCTTCCAAACCTCCCCCTCCCTGCACCCGCCCAGCACGACCGCCGCCCTCGCAGATTTGGCCATAAGACTCGCCGTCTTCAGGTATGTCTTCCTCAGGTATATGTCCCACGCATCAGTGAGGCGCTTCGGGCCTATCTGCCCCAGACTCGGACTCCGAGCGCCTTCCACGCGTAGCATCTCCCCCTCTGCAAGATTGGATATCACGCCCGCGACGAGTTCCACGACCTCGCTCTCGCCGAGTCGCGAGAGTGCGGCACTCGCGCGCCCGAGGAGGAAGTCGCCGGCGAGGATGGAGAGCTTGTTACCGAGTCCGTCGGGCTCGGTGTGTGGGGCGGTGTTGTCTTGCACATCGTCGTGGAGGACTGAGGCGATGTGGATCATCTCTACTATTTGTGCGAGGCGAAGCTGGACGGGTAGGAGGCGGGGTGGGGAGGTGAGACGGGGTATACTGTGCGAGAGCTTGAGGACGGGGAGAGGGGTGGTGCTTGGTATAGGCCCGGGGGGCGCAGGTCGAATACAGAGGAAAAGGAGGCGGTCTTGTTAGGCATGCTTGGATGCCAGTTGTTCAGGACATCTGGCAGCTTCAGCGGCCGGTCCAGTTCCTCCAAGAGACCCGTCTCCACTTCACTCGTCGCACTCCATTCTTTCTCTGGCCAGTTCCTGCCCAATCCATTCGTTGCGTGGGAGAAGAGGAGGACGAGCAAAGAACGCAGCTGCTGAGATGGCTGCAGAAAGTAGTAGCGCGCTATTTCACTAAGGCCCGGATGGGCCGAGCCCAGGAGCCCAAGCAGGCTTGCACGAAGGTGCGACAGTTCTGGTGCGACGACGTGCATACGGATCCGGGCGCTTTTTGACGGCTGGCTCGTCCTGTATTGGAAGTGAGCGTGGTCGTGGCCTATGTTGGACCGTCTGAGCTAGAACACTATACGCCCGGCCGTACCGCGTGACTGCATGGTTTTGGAAAGAGAGGACATTGCGGAGCGAGGCGCCTGTGCATGTGCGCATGGCCCCGAGAACGTCGCGCCCGCCGTCTGCGAGAGCAAAGAAAAGGGAAAGGGGGTCGCGGGTAATTTTCACAGTCCCGGGGTTGATTACGATGACCTACGAAATCGGTGACGCGACCATTCCCGCGTTCCCCATAAAGAATACAGAACGCTCTATTGGCTATTGTACAGATGCTGCGCATCACGATCGTCTAGTCTAGGTAATATACGAGATAGTATGTATAGGAATCCTGTAGGACCAGTATGAATAAAGTTATAGGTATGTAGGGATTATGCTGCTCTCATGGCGCGTGAGCATTCGAATTGCTCACAAGAGCATCAATTTTTAGTTTGAGCGGGCTGGGGGAGATGTCGTCGAGGTTGCCGGGAACGCTGGTCGCGGGACAGCGAGGTACTCCCTAAACTTCCCAAGTGGTTTTGCCAGATGGCACGCTAGCACCTTCCCCTATATAGCCGTCTCAGGCATAGTTGCAAAGAATAATAATTTCAGGTACGTACCTTGGTCTGCAGCACCTCCCAGTCTACATCGGCCGTCGAGTTCAACGCCAGCAGCATAAGCGGTTGGTAGTCCTTGCCCTCCGCTTGCCGAGCCTCTGACGAGGCCGGGTTCTCGTCGACGGGCACAACCAATATCCGCCCGAGCTACGGAACGGGAAAATGTTTATGTCTGAAAGTCAACAAGGAGCGGAACGGCGAACTCACCTCACTATCGACCATGCTAAAGTCCTGCTCCTTCGTCTCCTGCCAGATCTCCATTGCAAGACCGACAATCACGCGTATCTCGTCCTTCGGCCGCTGGGGATCCGCGGCGACGGAGACGAGCTGGCCCGTCGGTGTCAGAAGTACAGCAGTGTGTAGCTGTGGTAGCGAAAGGACTTGCGACAGCAGGTTATGTAGCGTGGACAGAACCAGCATGGCTTGCAAGCGTAGCTTGTAGTCTAGGAGAGGAAATGAATGGATCCATCTTTTTTGGGGTCACGATCCCGATCAACCCTGACGTCAAGACTACAGTTACCGTCGATAGTGTACTCTCAAAATGGTCCCAGTATGAGGAAGACGAGATAAAGATAATAGTAGCATCCAGTACATGCAAAATAACTCATAATCAACATCAAAGGCTTCATACACGAATAGTAAAATCGTCTTGCGCCCATTTTTTAGTGGGAGGTTATAATTGACTTGTCAACATATTTTATTGTTTCGCCGCAGCAGCTTGTGATTGCTGCAAGAGCCAGTCAGTTTCAGCATAGGGTCAACTTTTAGAAAGGGCTTACGAGGAAGCTCATCAACTGCTGATATTGCGCATTCACTGCCGGGTTCGAACCAGGTGGTGGTGTCATCCCGTTCATCGGTTTCATGGGAGGTGCGCCGTACTGGGGTGCCCTGGAGGCATACCAGCCTGCGGTGGCCGCTGTTGTTGCGCACTCTGCAGTAACGCCAGGATATTAGGAGGAAGGCCACTTAATGAAGGGGGAACTCCAGGCGGCCCAGGTTGGGGCGTCGAGGACTGAGGTGGTACATTGCCGTAAGGATTGGCGGGAGGGACAGCTCCTGGGTAGGGAGGCATCGGTGCGTTGGGAGGCTGCGAGTAGTAGTTGGGAGTAGGAGGCATAGGCGGCATCCCAGGCATTCCTGGAGGAGGAATACCCGGCGCTGGCGGCCCTGTAGGTGGAGGCGCTGCCCCTCCTTGCGGCTGCTTCAAGGCTGCGAGAAGCTAAGCACAAGGTTAGAATACAAAGCCCCAACGACCGAGAGAACACATGCCTGCTGAACCTTGCGAGCTTGTTCAAGACGGTCATCAGGTTGCTGCTAAGAATTAAAAGTGTGAGTGCGCAAAAGAGGACTGGATGAAGGATAACATACCACTGCAGCAGGCGGAGGTCCTGGAGGAGGTGCACCATACCCACCGCCGGGAGGTCCATAATTTGCGGGTGGGGGTGGAGGTGGGCCACCTCCGTATCCACCACCGCCGCCACCACCTCCACCCCGGTCATATCGCTCAGTATAACCGCCTCCTCGTCCTCCCCCACGGTTTCCCATAATCATCATCATGACGACCGCCCCTTCCTTGCCCACCGCCGCGGGCGAAGCGCCCATAGTCACCACCGCCGCCACCACCGCCGCCGCCGCCGAAGCGCCGATCTTCACCATCATCGAAACCGCGCCCGCGTCCCACGACCGCCTCCTCCACGTCCACGTCCACGACCACCTCGTCCTCCATGGAAACCGCCCTCGCTCCAAGTCACCACGCTCACTGTAATTTCGCATCAGTCGTTGCATTTCATAAAGTAGACGAGTTAATCTTACCGAGGTTGACCCTGTGGAGCCTCGTTGGTGTCCCATGCAAGTACGATATCCATAACGCCGTCTTGCAGGCCTTGATGTCGCAGACGATCAAACGCCTCTTCGCATGCCTGGCAGACCTTGTAAGCGGCGCGTCAAGGTTCGCACATAGTATCTCAACTCACTCTTGTGTCATAAAATTCGACATAACGAGAACTGCGAAAACATTAGCATCAAAACGGTGGTCATACCGCAGGCAAAAAAAACTTACTCAGAACGGTCACCGACCGATCTTACAGTTTTCACATCGCCAAATTGTTGGAACTTGCGTCTTACTTCGTTGTCATCAAGGGGAGCACCTGATGGAGAATTACGGAGAGTCACTTGAAGGGTTCCCTGAAGCTGCTATTCTTCCCATTTAGTTTCCTGCTGCCGTTACTACGATGAAACGCACTTGGTTCTTATCACGGTCATTGCCCTTGGCGTGGTCATCACGTGGCAGAGAATAATGGACATCGATCTGTTCGAAAACGGGGAACAATGGGCAAGCATAAGCGAGTAGCAAATATAAGGAAGGCTTAGGCTTACGGGACGACCACTAATTTCCGACCCCTGGAGCCTCTCTCGTGCTCGTTCTGCTGCACGAAGATCGAACTACATATGCACAAGGCAGTCAACATCTCAAGAAACCTCAAAACTTCGGCAGCATCACGCTTCACGTACATAGGTCACGAATACCATTCCTCGCGTTGAAATAAGGTCGAAAAAGGTCTTGATCTCGCCATGTTCCTCAAATTGCTGCTCGGACATCATCACTGTTGGTTTCATACTGAAGACTGAGTTAGTACATGCGCGCTACGACACGGAAGCAAAGATTGCAAATTAAAAATCGTGAACGCCAATCGCGTTCGAAAGAACTCAAATGCGTGTTCACTTGCCTTGATGTTGCGAATGAAGAGTGTTCGACAGGGGCGTTCGCGCTGAATACGTTCCTCAATGATAGAGTCGTGTACTTTGTCATCCCTTTGCTGGCGAACGGGTCGTCGGACACCGCCTCCTCGGCCATAACCATCGTCGTTGAAGCTTGAACCTGCATCGTCTAACACAACGAACATTCAAGTAAGAATCTTCACCACGACAACATAGATTGAACAGAAGACAAAGACGTAGCAGGTAAGGCGCGCGGATAGGGACATCACTGTCTCAGCCTCAGAAAGAGTCCCTCAGCGAATGTGGCGTAGGTTATCTCTGACCGCACAGCGCACTCAAAATTTCCAACGCATGCCAACAAGAAAGCACATCCTGGCTCTCGCTAAGAATAGCTTAAGCTGACTCTGGCGCAAGTGTACTGGTTGTCACTCTCCGCGTGCCTTAACTCGCAATTCAAGCTACCCTGACGTCGAAAGCTGTGCTTCCGAAAAATTGTTGGTTGAGTCTCAAGGTTTCAAGCGCACCTTCAATTTTAACATAGTCCTGATTATAGGCGGCAGGGTGGGGTGGCGCAAACGGGGCAGCAGCAGGCGGAGCGCCATAATTGTTTTGGTAGTAAGAGCTTTGCGCGGGAGCCTGAGCTTCATAATTACTGTATGGCCCCATATCGCCTGGTGAAGGGCCTTGATCATACGGGTCGTGTTGGCTCATACTTCCGTCGAAGCCGCCGTAACCTCCTCGCCCACGGCCAAAACCTCGTCCACGAGCATGTGGGCCTCCCGCCCCCTGATAACGATGAGCTCGGTCGGGGCCGGGGCCAGAGGGCGATCCGCCTCGGCGGGCGGGGCCAGCATCGAAACTACCGCCGTACGGATGATGACGGTTCATTTTTCCTGTTCAGACGGTTCTAGGTGGCCTGACTGTTGCGAGAACTTGATGGAAGAGGAGTCTTAGTGACGTGGCGACGGACGAGTGTAGGAGAAGGAGAGCAGCCACGGAAGACCTGCAAGGACGGCGATACAGCGGAACACAGCGTAGGGGACTCAACTCTTAGAACTAAAGGGTTGTTCAACGCAGAATGGATAAGCGTGCCGGCGTTGATGGTGGTTGGGAACAAGACAGGGATGGCAGAGGGCGGTATGCAAAAAGCCTTTTCGGGAAATGCCGCGTGGTCACCAGCCAGACCCAGACCATCCGCTCGCGCTGCGGTAGCGATCAACTCCACTACCTGCAACCATGTCCAAGCAGTTTCAATTCAAGCTAGTACTCCTCGGTCAGTGTTAAGTAATGAGGTCATACTCTAGCTCAACTGAACATGCTGCTCTATTAGGCGAGTCCGCTGTCGGAAAGTCAAGGTATGTGCCATCATGTCTAGCAAATGTTGCGCCATCTCATAGCCTGCAGTCTAGTATTGAGGTTTGTCAAGGACCAGTTTGATGACTACCGGGAGAGCACCATCGGAGGTTCGCTTGCCTGCTGCAACCACGTCGTTGTCTGACCCTTCCCTATGCAGCCGCTTTCCTGACACAGACAGTTACTCTTGAAGACCAAACAACTGTGAAGTTTGAGATCTGGTACGTCCTCTTACAATTAAACATACGCAGAGCTATATATCTAGTACGCAGGGATACGGCAGGTCAAGAACGATACAAGGTATGTCCGGCAACAGTTCCAAAATATGTGTCACCCTGACGTCCTTACTATGTAATAGTCACTTGTACGTGATAACGACTTCCTTCTCGAATGGCGTCGCTCATGACTATTTAGGCACCTATGTACTACCGGAACGCCAACTGCGCAGGTGGTCGTCTACGATATCACACAAACTGCTTCCCTCGAGAAGGCTCGTACATGGATTCGCGAACTTCAACGTCAAGCCGACCCCTCAATAATCATCGCCCTATGCGGAAACAAGTCTGATCTATCCGCTCGCCGACAAGTATCTGAGGAGGAAGCCAAGAAATACGCTGAGGAGGAGGGTCTGATGTGGGCAGAAACCAGTGCAAAGACGGGCGAAGGTGTCAGCGAGATCTTCACAGCCATTGGTTAGTTTCAGGATGATTGATAGAACACCGTAGTGCTGATCTTGTGTCACAGCGAAGAAACTCCCTCTGACGGCGCCCCCCTCTGCACGGGCCGGTGCAGGACGCACACCAACGGGCGCGAGGTCAGGCGTTGACCTTAACAAACAGGCAGCTGGCGCGAAGGGTCAGGAAGATGCTTGTAATTGTTGAATTAACGCATAATCCGGCTCTTGACACACTTCCATCTCTTTCTTACCTCACACGAGGGCTACCTCATATGTTTACTTGTAGTGCATAGTTTCTTCGCTCTTTCACTCGGACCTTTGGGATATACATATTTCTAACACCACATGGATTCCGTATTATATTTCGGCTTGAAAACTTAGGAGAGTCTGCCGGTCTTGTAAGTCGGCCCAGGTTGGCGGGCGAACAATATGCCAATCATCTAAGAGCCGCTGAGTCGCGGGCTCTTTCGGCTTCCTAAGAATATCAGAGAAACGTCGTGTGATATTGGGCATAAAAGTCGTAAATAATGGTTACATCGTCATGTCCAGGAAAATACAGGTGAGTGAGCATAAAACTTTAATCAAACATATAGATAACAACCCAATCCATGTGGCGCAAAGATGTATATCGTCCCTGAACCCGGGGGCTTGGGAGCTCAGAAACCAGCTGCCTCCAACCCCTTCCGTATATCCGCGTGCGCAAGTTCTGATTGCTGCACTTCCTGGCTCCGCGTCCAAAACCAATTACCGTCCTTGGCAGAGTCTTCAAGTAGGTGTCGCCAAATAAAATTCATTGTTGATTCGCTTTCCGCGATATCGTACGAGCGCGCCTGGTATCGCAGCATAGCGTTGATCGTCTCGTATGAGCGCTGCCGTTGCAGGAAGCATATACGCTCGCCATCGTCGCTGTAGTGGTCTTGTATGTGGACGAGGTCGGTTAGGAACATGCTGACGAAGGGGACACACGGTCCCTCGACATGTTGAAGTAAAGTTTCGATGACCTGAGAAGCCGCCTGTTGGCTCGTTGTGTCGCAGGAGCCCTTCAAGAGCGGCTTTCCGCCCGACGTGGGCCCAGGTGAGGTGCAATCTGTTTATCACAGTGCTGGAAAGGCCATTGATGACAGCACTCATCGTAGCAAAGTTGTTCATTGCTTTGCATTTCTAGAGGAGAAACGATATCAGTCAACCAAATCATCATGACTATAATCTGTTGCATACCTCGGCGACCTTAATCCAGAACTCGATCGTATCAGCGCGCTTCCCCAGAGCGTCATGGCCGAGAATGCTGATCTTCACCCAGGCCACAACCTTATCGTGTGTACTGCAAAAGGTAGCGAGATTACTCTCGCACGAAGCTTGTTTGCTTCCATGCCGAAGACAGTCCTGGGGGGTGACCTTGACATAGCGTTTGGATTCGAGCAGTGTGAGCTGCTCTGCTATGTCAACTGGGTCGAGCTTGAGCAGGTCATTTTTGTGTGCTCGAGACTTTCGGGCTCTTCTAGGTGACGTGGGGGACATACCAGGGGTCGCGAATGTCTAGTGTAATAATCAGCATAATTCGTGCGGATGATAAATCTTAAGGACTCGTACCAGGCGTTGAATTGACTTCTGTAGGAGCCTCGCCATCGCTGCGAGAGGTGGTACCAGAATAAGGCGGAGGAACTCGGTCAATTTCGAAGCGATGTGGGGCTCGTGCTCTAGTAATCGGTGATCCTCGAGCCACATAGTAAATACCATGAGCACACGCCGTTGAGTCTCGATCAGGTACCCTTTCCACTCCTCAAATTCTGCGGTAGCCAGATCCTTTGGGTGGTCCATCCGGTAGGTCTCGACAAGCATGTCAAACAATTCGTCCGCCGTCGTAAAAGTACGGAAAGTCATCAGGAATATATTTCGGAACAGTGTTTCCTCGGCTCGTTCTGAATCAACGGGGTCAGCATAGAGCGCAAGAGGATCTCGGACAACTCACTTTGTGTGTCTAGCGTCTTGGCTTCGCACGTCAGCCTTTCCACTAGTGCTAATAGTGTTCCGTAGCGGACATGTCCCTCTGCATCCACGTCCAGCTGGTCTGAGTAAAGAGGCTTTAGATACCACGCTTGGATTAGTCTCGGCTGTGGTGATTCATCCACAATCGATGCCTTCAACCTCTGGGATCTAGTCCGTTTAATTAGACTATCGATTGCACTCCTGGGCTTGGAAATGGTAGAATCAACGACCTCTCCAGAACTATTAGATTCGTATAGAGGCCGCAGGCGACTTGCCGAGGGCCGGTCTTCCCGGCGTTTTGCACTTGTAGCAGGGCCTGGGAGAGTGCCAGCTCGGTTACGGGTTTGTGGGGGTCTTCTTGGGTTGGAGAGAGAAAGTGGGTTGGTTTGCTGTAGACGGAAGAGGTATATGGGGGGTGTAGTATTGGTGGTGAATGAGACGCATTCAGGTGATCATCTGGCAGATATTGAAAAGTGAGACGATATGAAGGGTCGGAATCTAGGCTCGTTTGGATGAGATCTTTGGGTTTGCTGGAGATATGTGGTGGAGGGGCTGGAGCCTGTGAACGACCGTAAATCAGGCAACATATAGTAGGAGAGTATTCCTTACGTCACGCCTCGGATTTCGTGGGCTCGGGGGAGCACGGGCCATGGGTTCGGTGGGCTCGTATAACAGCATCATAGGGTCGGTCGGGGCGGAAACGTACAACTGCTCAGCATTGTACTCGTAGCTGCGAAGCTCCTTCCTGGTGTTTCGCAGCTTGTCGGCCATCTCATCAGATATTCGTTGGACGAATGCCTGTGGTATCCAGCCGATCTGGTCCTTGTCACTCCGAAGTGCGGCCCACCATCCGCTCTCCTCCTGCTTGACGATGTCGAGTATTTCGTTCTTGCTGAAGGGAAGATGATCGGGGTCATCTGAGCGGAACTCATGCATGCACAGGACTGAGCAGAGAGTGGTCCCATCGACGGCGCTGGTCGGGGGGGTGGCCTCTGTGCCGAAACTGGCACTTGCGGAGGGCGGAGATGTGGACTGTGGGGAAACGCGGATCTCGGACTTGTAGGTGAAGGGATCGATATGGACATGGAGAGACTGGCGGCCAGTCAGCGACGACGGGCCATGGGCAGCCATACTGTGAGGAGGAGCAGGTGAAAAGTTGTAGGTGGTGTCTACATTCGTAGACGGTATGCAGGGTTGTAACTTGTTTGACATCCAACTGCTCCATCAACTTCCTGAATAGCCACTTCCACATTAAATGCTTTCTCTAGACTGTACAGCCTTGCTTAAATTATAGGTCTGAGTACAGTCAATCGTCTTCTCGCCGCTTTCCTCTGCGCCTCTTCATCCCACATACGCCCCAACCAAGCCACCACTACATCGCCTGCATGTTATGAGCTCTCGGCGCTCTTGCCCTATCCGGTTCGCTGATCTTTGCTAAGTACAAGCTTAGACAATGATTACTCTTTATGGAGGTGACAAGTAACGAGGTAGTTGTACTTGATAGCATGAATGTCACTCCGATTTCTCGAATACAACTACAGAAAACTACCCATATTGAGGCGGCTGGGCGGTTGTGTCGGACCTTTTGTTATTCTCCGAGGCCATATGGTCGGGAAACGTTCCTTCATTATGCAAGGCACAGATGATCAAGTAGACATCACGTAGGTCGTAGGTACGCCAAAAACCCGGATCCTTCGTACGGGCGATTACTGGCTTATGACCAGCATAACGACAGACTGCAGTTAACCCCAGTTCGAGGACAACGCCGTTTTATCTGCGTCTCTTTATCGATTATGCGGCTCGAGTGACGCTTAATTCAGACGATCCGGCAGTTGGCTTGACGAAGGACAGCTGGTGGGAGTGAAGACATGGACAATCCTGAGACTTATATTTCTAGGGAAGGTATACATATGACGGTGTGCAATCCTGTCTGATGGCGTTTCCGTGGCTTGGTTGTCAGACGCTTATGTTGGAAAATCACAAGATGATAAGATTTTGACTACATACGGTGAAGGAAGGACTCAACGTTGGGAAGTCAAATACGGGGTTTCTACTGGGAAGTCGAGTCTTGCAACAAGGGAAGCTATTAATAGACAAGCGAGGGATCACTTTGAATGGATGGTCTTCAGAGTGAATGAGGGAAAGAGAGGTTATCAACAGAGATGAAATAGCCTCACAGCACCCGCCGAGATTTATTTAACGCAAAAGGCACCCAGAACCTCTAGACCTGAGACTCAGTGAGCTGACCATGACCGCAGGAGGTTCATGATTTTTATTTGTTCCAGCTTGATCCAGAGGGCAATGCCCTGGCTCTCTTGACATGGAAATATGATTTTCAAGTCAAGCACTCACAAGTGCTATATGGCCTCCATTCTTTCGTCCAGAGGGCTTCTACAAAGACAGTGGCGCAATGCTGCGCGCTCAATGACAACAACATCCCACGCGCCCACCCCGTCCACCTCTGCCCCTCCTCCACCAGCCCCCTCATCCACCGAACCCGAACTCATGACACATTTCAAAATCACCCTCCGGCGGTCCGCAATATCCCTTGGAGACAAAATCAAGGGCACACTTATATCGCTGGGCATTCATCGTCGCATGCAGACCGTGTACCACCGCCATTCACCTGAGGTTGCCGGAAAGATTCTGCGGGTCAAGGAGCTGGTTGAGGTGCACAACGTGACGGACTCTCAAGTAAGGACAAAACAGGAACAGAGGATCGAGAGGAAGGCAACGCGCGGCTACAAAGTCATGGTGAATAGAAGACAGTTGTTCATGGGTGTTGGAGAAGGAAAGAGCTAGTATGCGAGAGGTGAGTTGTTGTAGCGGTCTCTTCACAGGCTTTGCTAACTGCATATCTTTTTAGGAGAGGACATTACTTATTTGGCGTCTGAAGACATTAATGGAATCTATAATCATTCGAGCGACTCCTTGCTCTATGTTTCTACGCGCTTCTGAACTCGGAGATGCGTACAATGGTGAAAATCAGACATCAACGTTTCTCTTGTGAAGGACATTTCCGCACAGCATCACAATCTCTAAGCGCGAGTTCCCTGAATGACCCAAGACCGATCCTCGAACCCGAGTGGCACAGGCAGTTCTTTCAATCACGTCCAGCTTGCCTTCTTGACTTCACTAACCGGAGGAAGGACCGAAATGTTCCAAGTTACCGGGCACTATAGACTCCGAACGCATAGGTGGATGCGAATCCGGTACAAGCAGGTTCCGGGGGCGAGAGAGTTCAGAGTGAGAGTACAGGACACTCAATATTCCATAGTTGGCCGTCACGGGCTCGAAAATTCTACTGGAAGCAATAATTTTGGGACCACAGGAGACAAGACAGCGCTGGCTACAGTTGTAATATCCTCCGACCACGGAAAATCCACGCCACCCCACACACGCCCAAGGTATATGCATTGAGTATGACCATCGCCCAGAAGTCGGATGTGTACATTGTTGGAACCGTGATATTGATGAGCCCTGTGGCTACGTTTGCCTGAACGGTGGACCGTCAGCAATAGTCAGCAATCATGGAGTAAGAAGGGGCCGGCAGGAAATACCACAAGGAATAGAACCAGGCCGTTCTTGTTGATAGCCTCCAACAAGGGCGGCGGACTTTGCAGCTGCGTTTGTCGGTTCGGGTGGTCGATCGCAATCTCCACAGGGACCTTCAGCTTCGATTTCTGAGAGTAGACGGATCTTGAGGGGAAGAAGTATATGTCGAGCAGGAGGTAGCCCAAGATGAAGCTCGTGTTGAATGCCGCCACCCAGAGAATGTACGGGATGTTCACCTGCCATAAATTTAGAATAAAGTATCGTAAAACGCTCATGCCAATATACCATTCTACGGGAGACACCTGCGCCGCCAATCCCGAAGAACGTCGAGAGGCCGAGAAGAGTCCAATAAACGACTGTGTAGGAGCATAGCTCTATGGCGGTGTGGTCGTTCTCGCGTGGCGCCGCAAGAGTGTTTCGTTTGTCGTTGGGATTGCTGTTTCCGGCGGGGGCGTCCTCCCGCTTTTAGGCTTCTGCTGAAATACTTGGGCGAGGGAGGGAGGATGATCGTGCCGGCGGCCAAACCAAGGAGGTGTATAGCGAGGTAACCTGGTATACAACATAGGAACTGTTTCAGATTGACCTTGATCGAGACGGAGGGCACTTGCCTGGGAGGGAGGCTAGTCCTTCTTTGTTTGCACTAATCAGTCCTGTCCGCGGCGCATTCAAGACAAAGTCATGAACTCCAAGGAATGAAAGTGTTATTTGCTGTGCTGCGAACGCAGGGGGTTAGTCTTGCGTTGAGGAGTTGAGGGGGAGTACGCACCTACTGCCACTGAGATACCGAGAAGGGCGAGCGGAACGCGCATGATGACAGGGTGCAGAATTACTTGTAGAATCGGCAGGAGGGCCAAGGTGATGAAGAAGTTCCAATGGGTGCCATATTCCGATTCATGTTCCTGTCCATTTTGTAAGTGAATTTTCGCAACCCTAGATGAGAAGACGGAGATACAGGATATTCCGTTCCTTTTACGAGCAGGACGCGTACAAGGCCTATAAGGATGATGGGGAGAGTTTTTCGGGTTACCGAGAGTATCTTCGGTATTGCCGGTGCCGAAAGATACGACGGGTCTTTAAGTAAGGGAATTGCAGACACAAGTCCTTGAGAGAAGACAAAAGAACCAACACCAAGGTCCATCTTAAAGCGAGCATGGGGTTAAAAGTATATTCGCGGGTATATAACAACCATATATGTACCAGCGACACACCAAACGTCTCGCATTTAGCAAGAGAGCGAGGGAATACAGGGAAGTCGACAGCCAAAATGGCAAGCAGAGTCATTAAGATCATATGCGCTCTGTATACGGTTACAGATGGTAGTGGCGGAATCTGTGATTTAGGCTCAGGCTGGGTGTTCGACTGTCGTAGGCGTGGCGACATAGGGTTCGGAGAAGGCAGAGGAGTTCCCGAGAGCTGGCGCGGAATAAGTAGGAGTAGACCAGTGGGTATCAACAAAAGGAGGGAAAGAAATCCTGGGGAGTTCGCGAAGACCTGTCATAGACAAGAGTAGTGGGAGTACGAGGATTGTCCACATGATCGGAACTGAAGGGTCTTAGATGGGGGCATCCGAGAGATAAAGGCTGAGTAAAGCGCGATAGAACACTGAAATTGGAGGTCAAATGGACTTCTAATAGCAAAACGAATGGACAGACCAAGGCAACGAGCGAAATTAAGTTGACATGAGATATAGTAGAGCCAGTCAGGTCGGACACCCAATGCTCCTTGGCTTCCTTGTAGTCCGAAGTCATCCGGCCGACCCTTGCTGCTTCTGCTGTATTCTTCTCTGCGGTAGTTTGGAAGCAACGAGTGAATGGGCAAGCAGGGACGTGGAAGTGGACTGTTGTCGTTGCGTGACGGTGCCAAACGCGACCACATATTCGTACTCATGAGGTGCACGCCGTCATCATGCGTAGCCCATGACCCTGCATAGTCTCTCCTATAGCTGCCACTGCCAGGAAACAGATATAAGTAACATACCTTGGTCAGTATGAATGATTTGCCTCAAATCTCACTCAGCTTAATCCCGCGGCGGCTTCTTAGCACAATGCTGAGTGACCCAGATGGCTATTCGCATGAGCCATGGACTCTTCAGAGCTCTGATGGCTCAGCGGATGAGTTCGAAACGATGCAGGAAACGTCCTTGCGATTGCCCAACATCCCTCCTGAAATCTGGTTAAGGATATTCGCTTATCTCTCAGACTTACCCACCGACCTCAAGGCATCAACCCTGACTTGTTCGTCATTTCGGACGCTGGCCCAGCCACTTCTATTCACCGTGATCGATGTATCGCCATTCTTCCTAGCGTACAGTGTCGATCGCCGCATATATCGTCCCCGCAAATATCTCGACAGAACTGCTCAGCGACTTGATTTCTACTGCTCTCCACGCATTGCTCCAGCCGTGACACACTGCTGGATCTCGCCGTATTCCCGCACTGGCTTCCCTGCACGTAACCCCAGGGACAACCTCGATGCTGAATTGATTATTGACAAAGTCGTTGAGGCCCTTCCATCTTTTCCCAACCTGCGTAACCTCTCTTGGCACTGTACCGACTTCACCGCAAAGTGGTGGGATGTCATTTACAGGCTCCCGGTCAAAAACCTATGGCTTAATTCTTGCATGATCGAGGGTGTTGACCCCCAACCACTCTTCATACAACACCTAGATCTGGATCAATGGGCATGGGAGGGCGAAGTTACTAATCACGTTTCTATCCATGAGGAGCACTCGCCTGGTGTTTCTGAGGCCATTCTACCAGTTATACTCCATCCTGATCATATTCAACACATTTCCATGCCGAGGACAGATACCTGCACTGGTCTCTTTTCCGTCATGGCCTCAATGGACACGTTTACATCTCTTCGCGTCCTTCGCGTCCCATTCGACGCCATAGCATCTCCTTGTTTTATACCAGCCCTACTTCAGTGTCCCATCCTCGAAGAGCTTCGAATATTCAGTCCGATGGATGAAGAACATAGGGAACTTACGATGGCCTACCTTCCTCCTGATGCACTACCCTCGCTCTCTATCTATGAAGGGCCGTATACATATCTACTGGCCTTCGGAATAGGTCGTTCGCTCAAAAAGGCACTGATCTGGGGGCTGGACGACCCTCCTGCGCTCTGTGACCCCTCCCGCTTAGTCTACGAGCTGCGCCGACTTTCACTATTCAATCCTACCCTTGACACATTGCACATGTCTGTGTCTTGCATTTCCGTTGAACTGTTAACCGCAATTTCCTCCTTCCGTCGTCTGAAATCCGTGGAGATTTCATCCGCCGATAGCCCTTCCCCCCTAGAAGATCCCGCTAGTGACGGTCCCCATCAACGATCATCAAGTTCACCTGTGAATGTTAGTTATTTCTCTTATATCCTTATCAACCCATTGAACTCGTGTGAACCGCTCTAGCTGCTCTATATCGCCCTTCGCACCATACAATTCCCGCCCAAACTGGAGAACCTGCGCATAACCACCAAACTCAACCATGGAAATCTTGACGGGCCCACACAGCGGCATGAAGCATCGAAGCTCATCGAATCCATGGCTCGTACTCACTCGATGTTGCAAAACGTTGAGATAGGTTATGGGACGTATTGGACGGGGACATATATTGCTCGTTGGAGACGACTCGCCTCCTTAGCAGACGGCGGTACCGACCTTCTTGGGAAGCTGACCTTCAACGAACATCGGAGGACTATCGTATTCCCGGATGCGCAACGCAGGCGCGTCAGATGCAGGCTGGGCAGAGGAAAAGGTGGCGAACAGGGGACTTTCTTTTGTTATATGGCTACGCCACTTGATTTACAAGTATCTTTGACTGCTGGGAATATTTGATAGACATTATATAGGATGATATATCAGACAGTGTTCCTCTACGAGTCCGAGGTATACCCTGATATACCTCAGCCTGTTGTGATTCGTGGGACCTTTACGACTTCGGTGTCATCCAATGGCCTTGCTTGGACAATGACGTCAATGTAGATGAAATGGCCCATGGGGGCCCCCACCCACAGAAACTACCTTGCTTTCTGATTATATGACTCTTTTCACTGGCCAGTGGCGAACGATAGGCTTGCGGAACTGTTGCGACCTTTACTACAAACAGGCATCTCAAGCCCTTTGCGCATCCCGACTCATTCTTGGACCCCGGTTCCAGTCGAATAGCCAGTCGACATCTACGGAAAATGTGAATGTCGGGCACTCTAAGTTTCTCGCGGAGGCCCCGCCTGCCGCTAAATGGCGAGAAGGTGGAAACGGCGCGTCACGGTCATCTGACGATGTCGCAGAAGGCAAAGGTGCGCTGCGAAGACATATACTGACTCTCAAGCTTCTTATGTGCAGATCTATCTAGGCAAAGTGCTTCCGACGTCTTCGCACCTCTTTAAACTTGTTCTCTCTCTTGGCAAGCTGTCGCTACCAGCTAACAAACACGAGAAACCACCCCCACATGATCTGAAAGGCAAACCTGCACCACCTACCGTAATCCTTCTCCACCCTTCTCAGCCACTATCTCATGTCAGTCGACTCATTCTTGCCTCCATTTCGCCAGCCAATCCAGTTATATCCTTTCGGAGCACATCTTCTAGCGGACGCATATACCAATGGTCGGACTCTACGGATATAGGCGACTTTATAAAAGACGCCGCTCGTTCTTCCCAATTTTCTATTTGTTTCACATATAATCCGGCGTCCTCACACCACGTTCGCGCGCAGTCGGAAGGGCGTGCTATAATTGAGGACGACCAGGACTCAGGAAGATGGTGGCGAGACTACCTATCGACGTCGAGATACCAACGTTCGCGGACCGTACACGATTTTTGCGCAGGCGCCTGCATCATATTCAGAGGAAACTAGAGCTCATGGAGAATTTGAAACGTGACTGCGATCGTGAGGCACGCCGAGGCGCGAAGCGAATGGCCATGGGAGGCTTTGGAATGCTCGTCGTGTATTGGGGCGCGGTTGCAAGGTTGACATTCTGGGATTTTGGATGGTGAGCATTTTACAGTTCACTATCTGTCTCCGCCGTGTCAATTAAGTATTATTAATATACAGGGATGTCATGGAACCTATCACATATTTGTCTGGCCTATCGACTGTGATATGTGGCTATCTATGGTAATTATTTATGTTTTGAGGTTGACATGCATGGCTTACAAGCAGAACTTTTTAGGTTCCTTTATCAAGGACGAGAGGTATCGTATTCATCCGTTTTGGACCAATCTATCTCGACACGTCGCGAGGCTTTGTACAAATCGCGTGGTCTCGATATCGACCAGTGGATGGATTTCGTGGCAGAAGCGAAGAGCCTTCGGAGGGAGATCTCGCGCATCGCGGAGGATTACGACGAAGAAGAGGAAGGAAAGAAAGCTGCGCGGGAGTTGGGCAGTGAAGAGGAGAAAACTCGGAGGACAAGGAAGAGACAAGCTCCGGACTCTGAATCAGAGCCCCAGATAGACACGGCTGCGCCCTCGTGATGATTATTTTCTGTGTGGCTTCGGATACCATCTGTCTTATACAGCGAAATCTCCAGGGATTTGGACTTCTTGCTCGATTTCGATTCTCAAGCACTGTCAGTGCACGGCGACCTATTCATTCACCGGATAAACGATCAGATCATGATGACAGATGTCAAGATCAGATGGCGCCGAGCAATACAGCCAAATATGTTCACTGCACAAGCCGCGGCCTCGTATTTGACTCTCTTTAACGAACGTCGCCTTCAATGCCGCCTTGGAACGCCCCTAAGGCCAGGGTACGCTGTTGGAATACAAATAAGACTCTTATGGCTTGTACTGACCGTCAAATAGGTTCAACTTCGGTAGATGACTGCCCACAGTCCTTGTTCATTTCAGGCGCTTCATTAATCTGCCGTTATCAAGGCTCTCGGTGCAACGCCTGCGAATGCTTCAGCAGAAGAAAGAGGCACAAGCGAAAGCTACCCGCCGTGACATCGCTACCCTCCTTGAACGAGCAAAGATCGAAACGGCTCGAGTCAAAGTCGAATCACGTACGCATGTCATCCTACCCCTTAATCAATGAAGTAGGGTGAACGAATGTTCCTGGTGCGCCCCTAGTAATTAACGAGGATATACATGTGGAGCTCCTTGAGCTCCTAGAGCTATACTGTGAATTGCTGCTCGCGCGGTTTGGGCTTCTTGATCAGAAGTGAGTTGCACGCGTATCATTCGAAGAATAGCTCACAAGATGGACAGCACTCGGGAGCCTGACATAGGTAACGAACTCGCCATAATCGTCATATACTTGACTCAGCTTTATCCCCACCCAAGGTATCAAAGAGAGTGTATGCAGCATCATTTATGCCGCCCCGCGGACGGAGCTCAAAGGTCATTTTCATAGCTTCGGGCACCTAATCTCTAGACAAGTATTAATGTATTGCTACCTCTTAGAGCTCCATATTCTGCGAGATATTCTCATGCACAAATATGGACGCGATTTCTCTCTCGCGGTGATGGAAAACCGTGACAGCTGTGTCAGTGACCGTGTAAGTCGAAACTCATTAAATTCCTGTGCTTTGTTCCTTTGCGAAGACATATGACCACCATATTAATCACATTGGACACAAAGACTACGAGGAAATTGGATATAGCCACGCCATCGTCAATACTCGTGGACGCATACCTCCACGAGATCGCGAAGGGATACAGCATTGACTGGTCGCCTCCGAAGCAGGACGAAGATGATAATTCCGAGGGCGGGGTTAAGGTTAGTTTGATTCAAGGGCTCCGTGACATACGTCGTCCACATGGCAATAACGTCCACTCTTCGTTTTTGTGGTATATGTGTAGGACTCGGACTCCAGTGCCGACCAGAAACCAGGACTTGACCAAGCAGATACCCAGAAGGGAGATACACCCGAATTGAATCCCAAGGTTTCTGATAATCCTCCGATCGATGGCGATTTACAGAAGACCAAGGACGGTCCGGGGAAGCCACCCCCATACACCTCTGGAAAGACCTCGAAACCGTCATCGTCTAGTCCAGAGCCTCCCGAGGACGAGTTCGACTCGCTTTCCAAGCGATTCGCCGCTTTAAAGAAGCGTTAAGTTACACGATTTGGAAGCTCCGTGATCGAGGTGGCTTATGGGGTGCTTTACGGTATGTTTGGCTGGTGGCTGGCTTTTTGTGAGGACTGGGGTTTTCTCTCGTCGTTCCATCCTGTCATTACACATGAGTCAAATCTACCATTCAATGCTACGCAATCGCAGGTCCTGATGTACCCACAGTTCCCTGCGCTAGTGTGCCCATGGGCCGGCAGCGTAATCGCTATCAACACTTGGTCCATGTGACGATTTTCAATTCTGAGAAGTGGAGGGGTGTCGTATTTTATAAATAGCCTCAAGGAATGCTCGACAATGTGGTTGGATTCTAGGGACAAGTCGGTTGAATTGTCAATTGCCATCTGCCCACGTTCTGCGGTTAGCAGACTTACGGCCGACAACACGCGATCGCGTATGCGATGCGAATTTGCACCACGACCGCTTACTCGAGGGAGTCTTCTCACTGACGTGAACAAGGCGTCGCTTCTCTTCGGAAATCTCGGATAGACACACATGTCGATCGACGCTGAGGCGACCCTTGGCAAACCTTGTCTCGAGTACTTATCTGCAGACGGGGCACAGGGTATCGGCAATCCTCACCACTTCTTTTGGACTTGTATACAAAGGTAGTTCAGTGTAAAATCATATTTAACAGATTACTTATGCCTACCAGTCGCCCTCGGACATCACCATTATCACCATGCCTACATCGAAGACTCTGAGAACGACGAACAAAGGCCCATGGAGATCGCAGGACAGGGCCTTCCACCATGCTGCAGTTGATAACCGATTCTTGCGATACAGACGCTGGAATTGACCGCAGGAGACCCCGGGATTGCCGGCATCAGGTGGCGCCACCGACAGGTGTATAGGTTAAGGAGATAGAGAGAGAAGACGATGTATATTTGTTCCGAGCTTGATGGGAGTTTCCGTCAACGTGTACAGGGAAGAAGGCCAACATAGCCATTCCAGATGTTGCCACTGGACCACTGTTCCGGAAGGATTGTCACGCGTCGCCGATCATGGTGGTATGAGCCTATACCGCCGTCGCTGCCAGGAGGACCGATTGGAGACGCCACTAGGTCCTGTTCAGCAATTCGGACATGGAATATGGGTGGAGAATGAGATCATCCGTATGCGCACGACATTTGAAATCGGAACTCCTGGGCGCATTCATTGAAAAGTTACACGGAGTGGAGAGTAAGCAGACGGTTCTCTATTCAATGAAGGTGCTTACGGTATCGCGGCTCATGTTGCCATTGCGAAAACGCACGCAAAACGTATACTAAGTTGCATATGCTCCTTAATAACACCAACAACCTGGCGTTCGTTCCTGGAATCATCTCCTATACTTAAGTGAGCTCCGCTAGGCAAGGTCTACCAAGCGGTAATTATTATTGGATTGGCAGTCTAGCTTGTAATGGTGAACCGGCGGTAATCCATTTGTATTGAAGATCGAAATTGCACGCGGCGTGGCAGAAGAGACGGCAGAAAGGAGCAGGCAGGAGAATAGTCTGCGACGACACGGACTCCTCTGATACGGAAGAGTTATTGGCGGTTTCGACTTAGTTCCTGCGTAAATCTGAAGTCTGAGGTCCCCGTTGGGATTTTTCTTGAAGCTGGTGAGACCCGGCCCTAAATGAGCGCATTGTATTGGAAAGTGAAAAAAAGCATCGGAGGTCGGGGCTGGGCCAAAGATCCGACGACGGACGAAAACTTAGCACGGAAATACGCGCTTCGAATCTCATCGTAGGTAGGCCAGCGTGGTTCCGGCTAAATTGAGCAGTGGGGCGCATTGATGCCCGGTTGCTGCTGCGCTGGTGCTACTTACCATTAGGAACCAGGAATTTACGCAGCATGCGAATACGGAGCGAACACCCCAGGACTGCAACCCGTTCGAGCGGCGGCGACAAGTGTGTGACAAGTAGACGAGAGAGAGTAAAGCGGACACGTGATGTGACCAGGAACCAGATCAATCGGGGCCACGTGTCCGGACGAGTTGTGCAATATCCGCCGCTGTTGCTATCGGAGTTGTCCATATATAAGTCCTAGTCAATTGAACTAATGTAACCTTTCACGCGGTCAACATCGGTCTAGTCTATGCTAAAGCGCATGTCTTTTCTTGACCCTTTTTCCATATCCTCCGACTTCGACAGCGACCACGACGGCAGCGATGTTGGCTCTGTCGCCTGACGCGCCCATGTTCAGCCCTCCGCCGAGCGTAGGCGCCAGCTCGCACACTTCATACGATGTCTCCATCCGTTCCGGATCGCCAGCACCATCGGTGTGGTCCATGACCAGCTCTATTCGTGCCCAGGCTTTCAAGCACGAGTTCGGCCGGGGTCTTAATAACTACTCTGAAGTCTACCGGTTACCTGCAGACGACGAGGAGCTAGATCGCCTTGGTGAGCGCAAGGTGTCGCCTTCTCTAGGCTGTCCGTTCTTGCTCACTTTCAGAGTTTGCAGAAAAACAGCACTTAATGTTTAAAGATCTCATGGGTAACTATCCCCCGCCCATGCTCGAAATAATGGCGGAAGATACGCCCGGGGAGACAAAAACATGCTTAGATCTGGGTTGTGGCAGCGGAAGCTGGTGAACTACATGTGTACTGCACTCGCGCCACATTATTGACACGTCTTCCAGGATTCTTGACTGCCGCACGCGATTTTCCTCATTGCCAAGCTGTGGCAGGTCGATCTTGTCCCAATGCAGTCGCCGTAAGTTTACGACTGTCTGCGTCTCTGGCTTCATGCTCACATCTGAAGTCTTAGCACAATGCCCCCGAATTGCAGGTGTGACAGCTAACCCTTCTCAGGCGCCCTCGTGCCATTAATCGTGACGCCGTCTTATTCAGGAGCGAAGTGGACGATATCAATCTGGGCCTCGAACATTTTTATGGTGACTTTGACGTCGTTCATTCTCAACTTATTTCCTCTGGTGTACGTTCAGTTTACCTCTATTCTTGCCGTGTCTATATGTCCTAAAAAAGTAATCCAGATCAAAGACTTCTATACCCTCATTGATCACATCAGCCGAGTACTCCGCCCAGGAGGCCTCGCTATCATTATTGAATGGGATTTTCACGCCTACGATCATAACTACCAGCGGATTGAAATAGGCACACATGAGCTACGAGCTCCTTGGTGGCCGCGCTGGCTAGCGTTTGCTAAACTCGCCATACAAAACTCTGGCGGATCCGTAGACGCTGCAACGAATCTAAGGTCGTGGGTTACTGACCACCCTGCATTTGAAGACCATGTGTACCAAGACTTCTGGGTACCGACTTCCCACTGGGCACACCACGATCCATTCAAGCTTCGTATTGGCAGTACCATGCGGGATGATATCTTGGTAAGTACCGCTTCATCTCCCTTATCCGCTACTCCACTTACATGCATGGTTTAGGCTTTCCTGGAGTCAGGTAGACCTCTACTTCTAGGCAGTGGCGTTCCGGAAGACGTAGTGGACGAACTCCAGCGTAACGCTACGGCGGAGCTCAAGAAAGCGACGTTTCCACATTACATCCGACTCCAGCATATTTACGCCCGCAAAAGGCATCTCTGATACTCTGCTCCCTCCCGGTCCTAAAACGCCACCTGCATCGATCTACTCATATACTATATTTTAATTTAGACAGTTGATCTATTGCGGCTTTTCTTAATCTTTTCTTAGTGGCTTTCTGTGTAGTGCCTGAGAGCAGTGTGCATTATGCTTATACCCGACTTTGGACAACAAGCCACTTGTACTTGTAGCGGTATGTATATAATGCAATATTGGTAGGAATTACCGAGCCCTGTTCCTTGAAAACAACGTATTACTTGGGTTCATGCCGGATACAAAAGGAGTAGATACATTAGAGATATAATAAGGATGCTGAAACTTAAGGAAGGTGGGCATATATATAATGGACATCATCGTTCATACCGAGAGGGTGCCGTAAGAGGAGGATCCAACCCATGATCGACAGAAAATTGCAGGCTCAACATATCCTTGGCGTCGTCCGGTGTTAATTCAGGAGCCCGCAAGGCCGCATCGTACGAAGGAACAGGGATGGTTGGCAAGGGCTTTCGAGGGGACATGGGTATGTAGTCGGGCGCTGGGGTATGACCCCGCCGAAAACTGCCAATCTGCGATGTGGATGAGCTGGCGATCGGGACTGAGCCCGATGGTAACGCAGTTCGTTGCGTGGTGTTTGAGAACTGGCTCGTGGAATCTGTGCTGGAGGAACTATGGTGGCCATACCCATACGCGCTGCTAGCTTGTGATACGACGGTCGGAACTTGGCTACGTTGCGTCCTCTCCCATCCTGCGAAAGAGTTCATCTGTTCTGAGCTGTCGGCCTCGCTCGAAATGGATCGTATGCTGCGACGACCAAAGCCCGAAGCGGCGTTCAATAGATTGGTGGATGAGTGAGCATCAGAGCCGTTATACGCGGAACAGGCGTCGTATGTAGACCGGGAGTCCTGGTCAAGCGTGGCAAGCATGGGACTTACTACGGTACTGGGGTGTGGTGGAAGAGGTGTGGAAGGCTTGGGGTTCGGTTTTGGCTTACTGAAAGTGAGCTTCCTTGAGACATTATGAATACCGATTTTGAACCGATTCTGTTGAGAGCATCGTCGCCGATACCAGAAGAAAATACCAAGGATCACAAAAAGTAGGCCACCTATCGCAGGGCCAAGGATAACCCCGACCTTGTTTGAGGAGTGTGGTGTCTTGGCTCTTGCAAAACTATATTAGATGTGAATAGGGATATGGGTCGGTCAACTCACGATGTCTGGGTAGAATTAGGAGTTGCGTCCCTTGATTCATGCTTGAAAGTGATGATCGAGTTCAGGCATAGTCTAGCACTTAGGTTTGTTATGTTAAGTTGGTGTGTAGAGTTCGGGTCCAGCCCGGCACGAAAATACAGCAAGGCATCCGGAATTATCCACAACGAACTTCCATTGTAGGTTGCCGCCGACCCATCCAAAGACTATGGAAATAGTTAATGTCAACCCTTCAGGTCGAAGATAGGGATTACTTACCACGGAATACATTCCATTCTCCGAGCTTGCGAGGCCTTTGACCGCCACCGCATTTGCCCCAGTGAATGAGAATGAGACACTTGCGCCGACTTCCGCCGTTTTTTGGAAGGGCGCGGATACAGTCGCATTAGGAACGCCATCTTGCATTCCAGCTGCCCAAGCGCCGGAGTAAAGGAAAGAGGCTGTGTTGGAGCTATCATGAAAGAGGGGTGATGGAGGATTTTCACTGATTTTCCAAGACATGATCAGAAACAGGGGACGTACAAGGGGCGGAACAAAATACCCGTTGGCTAGTGTAGTAGATGCAATGGCAAAATCGAAAGCCAGAGTTTGTGTAGAGTTGGTGATCTGCGATGGCTGAGCACTCAAAGTAACTGGAGTTGGAATTTGGACCAATTAATCATATGGACGAGATATAGAGCTAACTAACCGGAATGAAGTTCATTTGTTAGACTGTAATTCGAGTACAACAACGAATCCAACGTGATTGGGGCCTTTATGGATGTACGCGGACCACCGTCAATTATGACATCGAAGGAGCTGTTTGTAAAGCCGTATAATGCTACACCTGTCCCTAAGCGCGCTATCCTATGAGGATTGTACAGACCGATTGATCACCGGGAACATACCGATAAATTGGAGGGTGACGTTGGCATTCTTCGACGAGGTGATGTGATAGGAATCGCCTCGACTTGCTTGGTCAGGGGCACTACTAAGTCCTGACACCGTATACCACGTCTGCCAGGCGCCAGAGAACCCTGCTCCATCACCTGGATGAAACGTCAGATATATTCTAGCAGCCTATGAACAGCAGTGCTCACCATAGGGGCTGTAGGACAAGTAAGGACTGGCATCGTCTATAGTGAAGTTCCAGAGAGCCATGTTGAGGGGGAGAAAGGAAGCATGCTTACCGCCGCGATGGCCCTTGAACTGGTGATATGTGTGTGCGCTAGGTGTCGAAACGAGCGAACACGGTGAATGCTGATGATCTCAGCGCGGGGATGATCGGCCCTGGCCGGCCAGCGGCGGCTGAGCGCTGTGGCTGTGCATCAATCCTCATCCTCGACTCGAATGGACACAGATAAGCAGAGAGAACTAATCCAACAGATTCTTCATCAAAATCCAGGCGATGCAAGGGAGCTTCTTCATGATCTACAGCTTGCCGAGTTGCCAACGCGAGAGCAAGTTCATCAAGAGATAGAGGAGAAGCTCCTGTTGCCTCGAGAGACGTTACCGAAGCACTGGCTCCCATCGTACCAAGTGTGCGACAGTCTAGTGCGAGAAATCCTGCATCCCCATCTAACGATGCGTTTTTAGCCATTGGGAGCATGAACTGTCCGTGCCATCGTTGTTGACATTTGATCCATCGCCGCCGCCGACAAACCTAACATTCGTACGTACCGGCCTTAGTGGGAGAGTAATAGGCTACGTTGAAGTAAAGCTCCAGTAATTCCTACCCCTTTGTGACTTGACATTCCCTATTTTCAGACACCAAATTTACGTGCATCGACAGGCCTGACATCGACGTCTCTGGATCGCGCGCCCGCACCGAGCAAGACCTTCGTACGAGGAAAATCTGGCTACGTGCCTTTCTGGCCAGGTGGCCTTGAAGACCCACTGGTGGAACTGAGCAGTACAGACTCTGCAGGATCGAATACGAGGGGCCTCCGAACGATACCGCCTGGGTTAAGCCGAGGGTTGCGTCTTCCTGGCGAAGAGATCGAAGATGACGATCTAATGGCGCTCGAAGACTTGGAAGGTGCCAGGCCAACCATTGACATGGTATTTATCTGTCTACCTGGCCTTCATGTCATAGTCAAATATACCTGCCATCCAGCATATCGACAATGAAATTGCGGCAGACGAAAGAGAAAATCTCTTCGCTGCCGGAGTTTCTGAGATCGACGACCTTCTGCCTACGACGGTAAACGTTGGTCAATGAATGCAATACCGTTTCATTCTCACCTTTCGCTGTTACAGACAATCCACCTAAGGCCAAGTAAACCTCGACGGCGACTCAAACGCGCAAACATTCAAAAACGCGATTGGGCTCATGTCATCGACGTTAATACACCACTGTCCAACTTTCATGAACTCGTTCCGGAAATGGCGCATAAGGTCTTTCGCAGTCAGGTCGTGGAGGCTTGGAACATGCTGACACTTAATTCCAGTATCCTTTCGAGCTTGATACATTCCAAAAGCAAGCGGTTTATCATTTGGAGTTGGGCGACTCGGTGTTTGTCGCAGCCCATACCTCAGCTGGAAAAACTGTCGTTGCGGAGTATGCCATTGCTCTGGCAGAAAAGCATATGACACGGTGCGCACGGCCACGATATATCATATCTCACATCTCAAATGATGAAAAAATAGCGCGATTTACACATCCCCTATCAAGGCCTTATCCAATCAAAAGTTCCGAGATTTCAAGCAGACTTTCTCTTCATCTTCTGTCGGAATTTTGACGGGGGATGTACAAATTAACCCCGAAGCTAGCTGTCTTATCATGACTACCGAAATCCTACGGAGTATGCTCTACAAAGGCGCTGATCTAATTCGCGATGTTGAATTTGTTATTTTCGACGAAGTTCACTATGTGAATGACGCAGAGGTAAGGCTCTCATCCATATACAAGGACGTTAGCTAACTTCAGGAACAGAGGGGTGTAGTTTGGGAAGAGGTCATCATAATGCTTCCCGACCACGTGAATATTATTCTTTTATCTGCTACGGTGCCAAACACCAAAGAGTTCGCGGACTGGGTCGGGTACGTGTTCCACATCTTCGAGGATCCTTTGTTTTTGAGAAAAGATTACTACGCATAGACGAACAAAGAAGAAGGACATCTATGTGATTTCCACAGCGCAACGGCCAGTACCACTTGAGCATTTCTTATATGCCGGAAGGGAGCTATACAAGATTGTGGACGCGAAGAGAAACTTCCTTGGCCAGGGGTCTGTTTCCCGTCCGTTTATGCTTCATTTATACCTTTGACCTACGTTTTATTAGCTACAAGGAGGCTGGCGAAGCCTTGAGACGAAAACAAGACAAGGAGCGGGAAGCCGCGGGTCTACCTCCTGTTCAGCGGGTGGGCGCCAGGGGTGCTGCACCTGTTCAAAGAGGGGGACAAAGAGGAGGGCCCCCAGCACGCGGTGGTCGTGGCACGGCACCCCCTGCACGAGGTCGTGGTGGAGGCGGAGGCGGTGCACCTCGGAGCAACTTCACTAGTGTGGACAAAAACCTATACGTCCATTTGCTTGGCCATCTTCGGAAAAAGGGCCTTCTTCCGGTGGTAGTCTTCACCTTCTCGAAGAAGCGCTGCGAAGAAAATGCGGCAACATTGACGAATGCCGATCTATGCACCTCCGTGGAGAAAAGCGAGGTTCACATCGCCATCGAGAAAGCCCTCTCACGGTTGAAAGGTTCACAAGCTTTTCCTCCTTCGCATTTCCTGATATTGACTACAGTTTTCTCATAGGGTCAGACAAGAAGTTGCCACAGATCGGACGGATGCGTGATCTACTCATTCGCGGAATCGGTGTGCATCATGGTGGGCTCTTGCCACTTGTCAAAGAAGTCCGTGGTTTTCAAAGCCGAACATAATGATTACTGATTGTTTCAATCAGGTAGTTGAAATTCTCTTCGCCCGCGGATTAGTGAAAATCCTGTTTGCTACTGAGACGTTCGCCATGGTCAGAAATTTCTCATACGATCTAAAACCTATGGTCGCCTGATAATCCGATAGGGAGTCAACATGCCAGCCAGATGTGTGGTGTTCTCTAGGAATCCGAAAGCATGACGGTCGTAGCTTCCGTGATATCCTTCCCGGAGAGTATACACAAATGGCGGGCCGTGCAGGTCGTCGTGGGCTGGATCCGACTGGGACTGTTATCATAGTCGCCAACGACGCCCTACCTGAGGTACATCTAGTTATGGATATTGGTCACATTACCTCTCCTGACCAGACCCCCGTAGCAAACCACGCTGCATACCATGATGCTCGGTACACCCGGAAAGCTGTCATCTCAGTTCAGGCTGACGTACAACATGATCCTGAATCTTCTCCGCGTAGAGGCACTGAAAGTGGAAGAGATGATCAAGCGAAGCTTTTCTGAGAACGCGTCTCAGCGCTTGTTGCCTGAACAGCAGAAGAAGGTGGTTGAGGTGAGTATCGCGATCAGAAGGTGGCGTAAAGCATCTGATATTCATCTTTAGAGCGAAAAAGTTCTCTCCACGCTGCGGAAACTTGACTGTGACATCTGTCTGCACGATATCAACAGCTTCTATGATGATTCCTTTGACATCGTGAATTTGAATCAGAGGTTGCTGACCATGGCTGTTGCCCATCCGCAGGGCGCCAAGTCCATGATGGGAGGCCGTGTTGTAATTTTGCGTGACGGCGTAATTGATTGTTTATTCAGTGCTCTATGTCTGATCGCTAATATTCAACTGATACATTGCAGCACTTCAAACCCTACACAGCCGCTGTACTCTTGAAATCTGCGCCATTGCAGACACTAGAGTCAGGCCTGCTGGAGAAGGTGAAGACATATTATGTGCTGGCTCTAGTCAGTCCTGAAACGAAAAGCGGAGAACATGGTTGGTACCTTGCCTCCACAAGTCGTAGGATTTGTTACCTATCTATGATTTCAGATATCGATGGCCAAGCAATGGCACCTCGCTGGCCTCCAACCCCGGCGTCATTGCTTGTCAACAACGGTGTTTACGACGTACGAGCGGTTCCCCTCACCAGCATCGCTCTTGTCACCAACAAAACGATCAAAGTCAGCTACATCTCGAAATCAGACGCCTGACGTCAGCTTATATTAGTTCCTAGGTCGAGGTAGATAGCATCGTCGAGCGGCATCTTATCTCTCGTATGCGCGATGGGGTCACCGCTCTACAAATATTGGTCGATGAGTGGCAGATTTCCGGAGAAATACCCGAAAACGAGTGGGATCGGATGCGTGCTCTGGACTTCCAGGAACTTCTTCAACTCAGGAACGGAATTACGGAGAAATTGGTCAAAAGATCGTGTGTACTCTGCAGCGACTTTGAAGATCATGTAAGTGAATAGTCCTTCTCCTGTACCGGAAAAATCATTTACAGCGTTGTCCTGCCCATTAGTACGCGGTAGTGCACGGGGAGAAACTACTCCGAGCGAACATCGCCAGCCTTAAACTAGCGCTGTCGGATCAAAATCTGGAGCTCATTCCAGATTACGAGCAGCGAATAGAGGTTTTGAAAGAGCTAAAGTTCATTGACGAGAATTCGACTGTCCTTTTGAAGGGCCGAGTCGCCTGCGAAGTGAGATTTCTCCGATTATTTTAAACGCTCGCCGTCCTAATATCTCATTCAGATTAATTCTGCGAATGAACTTGTGCTGACGGAGCTCGTCTTAGAAAATACCCTTGGGGGCTACGAGCCAGAACAGGTTGTCGCGTTGCTCTCTTGTTTCGTATTCCAGGAAAAGACCGATGTGGAGCCCGTCATTCCTCCAAAGCTAGAAATTGGTAGAGATGCCATACTTGCTATCAGTGACAGGATTGGGAGAATACAGGACCATCACAAGGTGGCCGTGGAGGATTTCCGCTCTAATCTCAAATTTGGATTAGTCGAGGTTGTATACTGAGTGGGCCAAGGGCATGGTGCGTAGCTTCCTGCAGTTTTGTAAGATTGCAGTAGCTGACCCGTCGGCTCCTCTAGCCGTTCGAACAAATCACAGCTTTGACTGATGTTGCAGGAAGGCACGATTGTTCGAGTTATCACTCGTTTGGATGAAACATGTAGAGAAGTCAGAGATGCGGCTCGTGTAATCGGTGATGCAGAGTTGTTCAAGAAGATGGAAGAAGCGCAAATCAGAATCAAAGCGCGACAGTGAGTGTTTTTTGCCCCTACAAGAATATCGCCTCAAAATCACATCCAAACAGTTGTATTCGCGGCTAGTCTGTATTTTTAGGTCTGAATCACTGTGTGTACGCGTCTGTGGCGCGTTGTGGATCTGTATTTTGTATTATGTACGAATACTTGCGAGAGAGCAAGAAACCCGTTTTGTTGGGTCTTGCGACCTGTAGCCATGGCGAAACCTCCCGACAATAGCGATATTCCCCATTCTCCATTTATAATCTCTGACCCTCATTCTTTTTCTAGCGCCCGAACTCCTGCATCAAGGAAGCGCCTTCGCGGCTCTGATGACGATCCTGCCGATGTCGCTGAAGATTCACAGAAGACAAGGAGAGTAAATCCACAGCGCCTTGCTGCTCGTCTTGGTGCCGATCTTGTAGCTGAAATGGAGGCTTTGATATTTCCCGGAGCCAAGATGCCCAGCTTCGAGGTTCGACGAGTTATTCAGGAGCGATACGGTGTCGACAGAAGGCACATTTATGACTATTTCCACTCCAGAGGTTCGACTTTGCCAGATTTCGACGCTGTATACTTACAGGAACTGCAGGATTGCGAGTTGCCAAGGAGGATAGGCACACCAATTTGACAAGAGGGCGGGCATCAAAAGCACTCGCCCGACAGTTGATTGAGAAGGTACTGTGAATATGATGTGTATATCCCTAGGCTCTTTCATGCTCACTAGGGGGGCTCATCTCAGCCGCCTCCTGACTCTGACACAGCTGAATCCCCGCTAATGGAACATCAGCCAGCTGAAAATCAGGCAATCGTTTCAAAGGCAACTCCCATAAAGCTTAAGCTCAAGTTCAAACCAAGCCTCGAAGCTCCAGAATATTTGTCTTTCAGGAGCGCGAAACGGGTGGCCGTGCAAAGGATATCAGGGTTGAATCTCGGACGTCGCCGACAGACTCCTTCCCGAGATGCCTCTAGTTCTGGGGCTAACAAACATATTCCCCAAGAAGCCCGTCATGGCATGGCTTCTGCTCTACCTGTACCAACTGATGTCCACGCCAGCTTTCCTGCAAGGACACCTTCGCCATGCCCGGAATTCACTGTTCTGGATAAAAGCCCGTATTGTCCCAGTGCCGCACCTCATCTTCCAGAGTTTCATCTATCTTCTGAGCTTTTCTTGGAACACGACATGATGACCGACTATAGCCTCGATATTGCTCTTGACAACTGCCAGCGGGACCCTCTAGCGAACATCGAAGAATACCGCCCTTTGACCCAGATGGAACGGCTGGAATTGTACAACCTCATCAACAATAACATCGGCACCTCTGGGGGTATCGAGGAGTGTGCAGGGACTTATCGCGCATATATGAAGGAACGATCGCGGCATTACTTCGACCGTATTTCATTCAAGGCCAGCTACGGAACAAGGATATATCGTGTACATCATGGGGAACCGCGTTCTGGTTCTAAAGCTATGGGTGATGATGTCCGCATTGACTTTCAAAAATGGCTTTCTGGTCCTGATGAAAAGGAACAGCATCTCATGGCGGCTCGACTTGAACCCAAATACACTGAAGGATACCTCGCTCCCCGACGCCCACAAGCTCCCGCAAAGCTTCTGCTTAGTTCGGATTCTCCGCTTGTTCCATCGCAGCTTGATGTTAATCCCAGAGAAACCCGTCTCGACACCGATACTAGAGATCTCCCATCGTCTGAGCCAGCTGACTGCACGAGAGCGTCGCCACTTGGCAAAGCCCCATCCATCGCGTTGAGCGCCTTGCACGACGAATACAGTATCGACCTGTCACCAAAACCTCGTGCCCCACCCCTGTTTGAAAGAATCAACGAAGGCCGACATATTCAAGCTACAGAAATATTGCATGCCAGCATGTTCCATCGCAGACGACATAGTAGCCGATTGCAGCCGTCATCGTTTGCTTTGGCACCTTCCATGGAAGCCCTGAGATGCTCTATAACGATTTCAGATTCTAATGCTACTTCGTCCATCGCTTCGTTTCCCTCTGGCTTCGTTGACACGTATTCCTGCTCTCCTGACGGGCAAAACGCCATTAGATCGGGCCTAAATGTTTCAAGACCCATTCGTGTACGAACAACGTCAGCCGCCGGAGGCATATGATGTGCAGTCAGACGTGAGCAATCCTTATTCACTTATCATGGGAGTCTTTGTGTGCTGAAACCTAAGCCTTGCAGTACTTCTAGAACTCAAGGAATTCGGTCTTCTATCTTTGTGATACCTACGCTTTTGGCGAACTACCGCGATACACCATCATCCAACCCGAACCTCCTCTCTTCTTGTACTATCCTGTTCTCGCTATTCTTACATGGAAGTTGATTTTTGGTTTTTCTTTTCAAACTGGAGGCGCAAAGCTGTCTGATAATTGTACTGTTATAATGGAATATGTAGTAACGATAGCTGGACTACACAGAATTGCTATGAGAGATCCTGTAAGACTCCTTGCAGCCGCAAGCGCAAAAAATCTCCGGACCACCGTCAAGATAAGAATATCGCATGGCGTTCATCGGTGAAAAGTCGTCGTCGAAATCATCTCCGTACCCGATATATGGCGGGTTACCGTTCGGGCTGTCCTGAAGTGATGCTGTAGGCTTTGGGGAATATGATGGCATATAATGGGCCTGAAATTCCGAGGACAAGGGCGATAACAGATTCGAGGGCTCGAGTCTTATACCTGGGAGATCATAATTCGAAAAGTTTGTGCGCGTACTGGAAGGCGGCATGTAAAACTCCTCACAAGCTGATGCCAATTCAGAAAGTGGGATGATGGGTATGGGTCGACCAGGGCGCGGTTGATGTAAAACAAGTGTGGGCGCATGCATTATGATATCAGGAGACGATGATGGTGGAGTGGATAACGATGATTGTGAGGCAGGGGATGCAAGTGGTGATACAGTGGGTCTAGAAGAAGATGCTGATGACGATGCAGGGAAGGCATAAGAATATGGTGACTCCGTGGAGTCGTGGGGGTTGTTATGCGGCTGTGCTTCTGTGTAAAACGCGTGATTGCCAGGATCTTCGACATATGCGCTCATATCAAAGAGTGTGCCAAGGGGCGGTGGCGATTCAGGGCCAAAAGGGTCATGCTCCGGTTCATACTGACTCCCAAGCCAGAACGTCCCAGAACTATTTTGACGTGACGGTGAGCAGCTGAGGGAGGAACGTGCTGCGGAGGTAGGAATAGATGATCGGAGGCGATTCGTCGACTCCCACGTCGGCCACTGTGTCTCCGGGTACTGGGGCGATGCCTGTGCGAGATAAGACTCCTCGTCATAGCAGCTCATATCCATAGCCACGTCCATCTCGTCCCCTCGCGTCCAATCTCCATGTCCCTCGTTTGACATTTGGTGATACGGCGTCGAGGATGATGAAGAGTAGCTTTGATCATCATAACACGGCGGGCCCTCCGAACGCCACACTTTAAAGGCGTCGCTTGGAGGAGGATGAAACACGGCATTTCTGTCGGCGAGGTGGGATGATTCACGGAGCTTGCAGAACGTCGGACTATCAGCGGAAGTTGGGCCCGCCGAGTCGAACTCGTCGTAATCAAGGAAGGGCGTGGACAGACTAGACAGAACAGGATAATCGTTTTCCATTGCCCGCGTTGTCTTGCAAATAAGGACGGCTTGATAATGTGAAGGTCTCCAGGGAGTAGATGGGGAGGATGGGAAAGGTGAAGCAAGAGAGAAGTGAAGGGGAGACAGCTTCCAAGGTGAAAGGGAAGGGACCGGATGATGGGATTCGCTGGGGCCTTTTATCTTAAATCGGTGGCGCGGAACCGTGATAAACACCTTGAAAGAGAGCTGTTATGCGTTATTATGAAGACAAGGAGGCATAAGACAATGGAAACCAGGGGCAACATATAGCTGATTGCCACACTAGCTCGATGGATGACGGAATGGAACAGCCAAGGAACAGCAAGGAATCATATTCAGATGAGATCCAGCACTGAAATAGCTGTGGGCGAATGAGGGGCGCTAAATTGATATCGGCGGATCCTCTTGTGATCGGACCCGTAGACATGCTGTATCAGGGAAATCAGCAGACTGGACCCTGCAGTTTAAGGAAGACATGAGCGGAGAAGGCACGATACGGGCGTGGCAGGAAGAAAGATACTGTACGGGGGTCCTTGGGCTATGAGGAGAAGAAGCCTCGTGTTTTACGACAAGGATGTTCCGAAGTTGCTAGCGACTACTCTGTTGGACGTTTGGCCTCGTGTTCGACTCCACAGCCAACGCGCAGTCAGAGCCCAGTCCAAGGTGATCCGGAGTTACAGAGATTCCTTTGTCAGGTCATACCGCAGAACGTAAGCCGGCGTCCAAGAGGGCATGGGTCGGGTTGATTCCACCAAGGAGTTTACTGTAATCCGATGGGAAACAGGTGCGGTTTACTCATGGTAAACGGAAACCGTATGAACCCCAAAAAGCCTAACGTGTGTGACTCGAATCCTTTGACGCTTTGGTGGAATCAGGGCTCTCGTAGAAAAACATCAGGGCGCGTGCTAAGCGAAAGGAAGTGAAAGTCATACCTTCTCTAAACTTCTATTGATTGAAGATGGGCGCTGAGCAACAGCCACCCATATCTGGTCATCAATGCTGTATCATGTCGATCAAAACCTTGCGCCCAGGTGTAAGAGCCTTGTGGCGACTCAAAAGAGCTTGTGCTCCAAGTGGCAAGTGTGGCACATTCGTGCCACGTTCGTCAAAGTAGTTCCTCGAGGCGTAAATGACGACGCGACCGATGAAAGGCAATTCAACAGTTTCATGGCCACCCATCAGACGACTGGCTGGCAACATCAGGACTGGAACGCACAGAGCGAGAAGCTGCTAAATAGAGTAGGCTAAGATTCTTCAGTGATAATCATCTGTCAACTGCAGGGGTTGACCGAATCGCCGCAACGTTTGTGGCAGAAGCGCGTACTTAGAAGTATTGAAATGTATAGCACCGACAAGGCAAGAATTCACCCCTGTCAACCAGTCATTATCGATGACTTCGACAATAAGGAAGGCGCGAGGCCATAGATTATGACAATGAAAAGCCGTGAATTATTCAAGCGCAAAAGTGAATGGTAGGAAATTGCCACATTAAACCTTCCTCCTCCCTCTTCGACAATGAATAGTAGGTGATAATACCCCTCACATAAGTATATGACAGTCAACAGAATCCGCCCAAGTCAAACGCACTAAATAAAGGGAGACATAACGTGTTTGAACGGCACCTTCATTCGGCAACGACCAACCCTCCCATCGCCTTCTGGACCTCCCTCATAGCCTGATCGACACCACCTCCCTGGGAGGGGCTCGTGCCTGGACTACCGTTTAACACTCTTGGTCCTAGAGCTGGGTGTCTGACGCCAAGTGCTGCACCGAGCATCCTCTTCCCGGGATCCCCGATGCGGGGACCTCCAACGCCGTTCAGGTCTGGGTGCAAGCTTGTTGCTAGGATCGCTGGGTCCGATGGTGGGCTGTTGTGCGAGCCAGCTACGGCTTCACCCAGCGACGAGTTGATGAGGTAATTGAGTGTCGGATGGGAGGGGAGGGATGGCAGGGTCGGAGATGGCTCCCGGCCGTTAGGATGCTGGTGTTCGGGAATGGTAACGTGCTGGCCATTGCGGCTGGGTGGGACTGATGAGGAGGAGCCTGAGATGGTGCGGGTGGTGGGGAAGACGGAGACGGAGGCAGAGCGAGCGTTATGGGAGCGCGAGGGATTGGCATTGTGTTGGCCACGTGAGTTTACAGTTTGGATGATGCTCTGGGCATCGGGTCCGTCATACGGGCGGATGGTCGCGGATGTGCCAGTCGTCGAGGATGTGAAGACGGCTGGGGGAGATGCGATGGTCTGGAGGTATGCACGCTTGGCTGGTCGCTGTCAAAATGCATCCAAAAATGCAAAGCATGGTTACTCACCTACGGCAGGGTCTTGGAAGACAATCAGGAGGCTCGTATCGTCCCTCCACTTGATCTTGAAGCCCCCATTCATGGACTCATATTCAGTAAAGGCAGACTGGATGTCCTTGGTCTTGAGTTCCTTGGGGAAGCCGGTGAGGTAGAGAATGCGGGTGACGGAGGCAGAGAGGCCTGCGAGTGAAGCTGCCATTGAAGATAGGTGGGCGCGAAAGGGATTCTGATTTAAAATACGAGATAGACGTAGAAGAGATGGAAAAGCGAGCGAATTTTTATGAAAAGTGATATTACAGCGAGATGATGATGGCACACAGCGATCACAACCTCTGTCAAACACATATATTCCTTTTTCTCACGGTCTCACAAATACACAATTACAGCTTATCGTAGTACGTATCCAGAGCAGGGATTTCAGGCTGTAAACTCCTGTCAGCACACGTCGCAATACACTAGTATCACATCCACGAACCTTGAGACCCTTGCGAGTACGGATCTTCGTGACAATTTCCTCGAGCTTGCTTCCCTTCTCCAGAGGAGCTACGTAAAAGCAAAGTCAGTCGCCGCCACCTCCCAAGTTTACTAGAAATACTCACATCCACCCATGATCTCCCAGTGATCGAACACACTCTGGGGGAAGGCCTGGCCCGCAGTATGTGAGCGCAGCTCACCGTTGAACCCAAAGGACTCGGAGACGGGGAGGTAAGCCTTGATGGTGAACATGGGAGTTCCAGGGCGTTGTTCCTCGCTGAAGACCTGTCCACGACGCTTGTTCAAGCAGCTGTAGACACCACCGATAGCGCTCTCAGGGCACTGAATCTCAACTAAAACGAGAATTAGACAGGAAAAGATATTCTAGGGGTGAGGACGTACCAAGGTAGATGGGCTCTTGGAGACCAGGGTCAGCGAGCAGAGAGGCAGCGTAACAGGCGCGACGCATGGTGGGGATGAGCTGTCCTCCTCCACGATGGATAGCATCGGCATGGAGCTACTAGGAATAAGATACTGTACGCACGAAAAGAGAAACACTTCAACGTACCGTGACATCGAGGATGTTGTAGCGAATACCTCGGACGTTCTCCTCAGCGCAGACACCTTCCTTGGTAGCCCACTGGAGCGCAGCAATGCAAGAGTCCTTGATTTCGTTCAGGTACTGAACACCTTTGGTGACATCGACGAGCAAGTTGGGGCCGGTGGTGTCAGGGCCGAACGCCCAAATCTTCCTGGCATCCGTGACATCCCAGCCATACTCATCGGCGAGCACACGAGCACGGAGCTTGAAATCGTCGCGAGAGCTGACCTTGCCGTCCTCGAT